>CM063449.1:24930000-26180000 GCA_032191425.1 Lymantria dispar
AATACGGGACCGACACATGGTGAGCTATTGCTGACCGGACACAAATTAGTTTTACCCCATTTCATGCAACTTTGTTATGCTTCAAAGTACAATTCTTTTTGTTTATAATTCTTCAAATTTTGTTCATAGATACATTTTGATAATTTTTTATTTTGCTTTATATATAAATACATTTTTATTACTTCTTCTTTAGAATCTAAGTACACAGCGCGACATTTTCGTGCAGCATGCCTCATTTTATATAGCCATGTGGTGAAGGAATAATAATACAATTAACCATTCCTTATATTGCCCGTGGATGTCTTTAAGGGATATAATACGTATGTCACATATATGCAAGAGAAGAAAAACTCGAAACAAAACCCTATACCAAACAGTCTGACCAGCATGGTAGAGTAAGGTTAATTTTGTTCCTATTGTTGAGGAGGCTCGAGCCCAGCAGAGGAATTTAAATGAGCCGAGATGATGATGATGATTAATTAACATAAACTAGTACGACCATTCAAACTTGTATCACCTAATTGAAGCCTTAATTTAATTTATGTTTAACCTATTTTGGGTATAATGTAAAGCGTTTATTATTAGCATAATACCATCATTTTATTATAATATTATAGATAGCTACGGACCATACAATAACTTCAGTAAATGTTGTAAAGTTTAAACGATCAAATTTAGACGGTCTTTGTGTCCACGCAATGGTGACGCCATGAAAAGGATGTGCGTGTCAGCAGCATGTTTGTCAATACAAACACTATAAAAGTAATATGCAGTAGTTTAATTGTTATACATTATTATTTAGTCCTAATTATTGCTTGTATAGTTTGTTAGGTTTTTAGTTTATTAAGTTTTCATCATCATTATCATCTCAAGCCATACACGTCCCACTGTTGGGTTCGGGCCTCCTCCACTATGGAAAGGGAATAGACCTATTATACCACGCTGGTCAAACGTGTTGGTATAGGATTTGTTTCGAGTTTTCCTTCTCTTGCATATATCCCTTAGTTATCTTTTACGACACCCACAGGCAGGAGAAGGGGTGGAGTATTGTATTGTTACTCCGTCACCATACAGATGATGATGGTCTTAGCATGTTATAATTTTTTTCTAATGTATATTCTACTAATTTCGTCGCTGTGTGTGGCAGCTATGAATAGGTACTATATCAGGAATGCTGTATAAATCCATTGCTAATAACTGTTTGTAATATATGTGATGGGAGATGGCTACATAGTGCGTAGATACCTACCAAGAAATTAAGTAATACATATCTATATACATATATAAAAGAAAGTCGTGTTAGTTACACTATTTATAACTCAAGAATAGCTGTACCGATTTGGCTGAAAATTGGTGAGGAAGTAGCTTAAAAACAGGAGACGGACATAGGATACTTTTTATCCCATTCGATCGCGTTCCCGTTTCCCGTTCGATAAAATGTCAAAGAAACGTAGTATAACAAAAACGCATTTGATATGTAATAACAAAACGCTAATGACAGCTAAAAGTAATTTTGTCTATAGTTAAGTATGGTTGAACATTTGATAATTATAATTTTATCAGAAATCAATAATCAGTAATTTGTATTCTCTTTGAATCATCATTAACAAGTTCGCCGCGTCAGCTAGTGTATATATAATTTTGCTTTTTTTTGTGTCACTTTAACTTACTGCTTATTACTTTTTTAGTGATATGGGCAAACAAAGTAGACGTTTACAGAGAATCCCTATTGAACAACGTTGATCGCTTCATTCAGCCCCTCTTTACAAATAAAAATATATTATGAGACTATTAATGTTATAATAAGCAAATTTCAGTCAATAATAGGTATAAAAAATGTAATCTAGTATTCCAAAAATTTTATCCGAGTCTATGCCATACTAGCCATAGATCTCTTTTCCTTAGGTTTGGTTATATTAATTAGGTTAGATATCTTAAGGTAAAACTTATTTTCAAAACTTAGTTATTACTTTAATTATAGTCTTTACTTTAACTTTTTTAGTATTTCAGTGGTCACACAGTCGACAGTAGTTTGTCTACAGCCGCGGGCCGGTAGTACCACACTCTCACAGAAAATCGACGTCCGAGTAGTAGCAATTTGTTACTGCGCTTCGTTCGGTGAGCAAGAGAACCGGCAATCCAACTTTCTGAGGGTGTCTGCATGTGGTGGATTGTAATGATGCCTTTAGTATCACTGAATCTCATTGCACGCATTTTTTTTTTTTATTTATTTACACTCCCTTGACTTTCTTCGCGGTAGGCAGCGGCCTTGCAAAGCTTCATGAGGGACAGCAACACTGTGTAGGTACTGTCTGTTCGTTTGCCACCGTTTGCCATAAAAAAAAGTTACTGTTTCTTTAAGGTTGTTTACAGAGTTTATTCTAATTTTACAATACCCCCTAGAATAGAAAAGTGGTCATTGTATTCTCTGTTATCACACGATTACCTACCAATTTTAGGTTAATGTGCTTATCACTTATCACATTATTTGCTATTGGTTTTTTTTTGTAAATATTTCATCTTTTATTACCTTTCATTGTTTTTTTTTTAGTTTTGGCTATTTTAAGGTGAGAGAGAATCTTCACCACCTCCTGTCTGGCCCGTGGGTGTCATAAAAAACGAGTAAGGTATGTAATATATAAAAATTGTGTTACAGTCATCTGTACAATATAAGAGATTATGAGTAATGGATTACGAATACAGAATTATGAATACAATTAATATGGCCTTGGAATTGTCTGGCAGACTGCATTGGACTATTAGTTCAAGGACCTCTTATGGAAATGTTTATTGCGCCCTTAAGGAAATGTCACCTGTGAGTTGAGGGTTAAAGAGTAGGTACACTAATAAAAATGCTAAGTACATTTCACTGTATATTGGGTTGGCAACCGCAGTTGTTATTTTGTTTTCCAGAAAAATGATGCCTATTACCTGATAATCCTTTTTTCTCTTTTTCCATTCTCAGGGAGTAAGGGTGACAAATCGTATTATTAATCCGTTACCACGCTGAGAACTGCACTATTATGACAGTTTCGTAAAGATGTTTGGATGTCTGTTACTCAATCACGCATAAATTGTTGTACAAGTACATGAAAACTAGTACATAGATAGATCATTTATTGGATCACACATAGGCAACTTTTGCAGGGTATGTTTTTTACTTGGGATAATATCTCATTTTTACTTTTTTTACTCAATGAAGCTTAATCCGTTGAACGAATTTAAATAAAAATTCATATAAGTTATTATTTACGCGCCCAAGCCGCGAGCAGAAGCTAGTAAGTAATAATATTTGAATAAATCACTACATTTGTAGAGAGTAAACAAATGGTACTAAAATAAGTCATCAAGTTGCTTACTTAGATACGATTTATTATATTATTTACCTTTACTTAAAAATAACATATTATACTGTTCTAATAATGTAGTTATAATTTATTTATTATTTTTTTTTTTATTGCAAACGGTGGCAAACGAGCAAACGGTACACCTGATGGTAAGTGTTGCTGCCGCTCATGGACCTTTACAAGGCCGTTGCCTACCGCGAAGAAAGCGAAGGGAGTGTGAATGCGTGCATTGAGGCTCGTTGATACCAAGGGCACAACCAAAACCCTCCACACGCAATCACCCTCAGAAAGTTGGGCTGCCGGCTCTCTCGCTCACCGAACGAAGCGCAGTAACAAATTGCTACTACTCAGACGTCGATTTTCTGCGAGAGCATGGTACTGCCCCGGACGGACCGGCCCGCGGCTGTAGACAGATAACTGTCGACAGTGTGGTCCTACCACTCCTAAATTTGTATTGTATAAGAATTTTTTTTTACAATTACATAGAATTCTATTTAATTTATCTTATGTTTATTTATTTAGCCATTTTGAGCAGCAAGAATGTGTTCAAAAAGTCACACCTATCAATACATAAAGCAGTATTAGGGCCCACTCTCATTTACAACAGAAAAAGCTAGATTTAGCCGGGAAGACGTGATATATTCATTGTAACTAATATATGCTGTAGAGATCAAAACTTTTTGATCTATTTGGTGTAAATTTGGAAGTTAAAATTAGAAATAGTGTTATAAGATAGCGCTGGGGAATGAATTAAGAAGTTGTAGCAGAGATTGAAAATATTTGCTGAGATCCATATACATATCTGTTTATGCTCAGGTAACAAAATAAAATTAAGCATGTTTCAGTTCAGTTCAGTTGTATTTTCAATCTCAGCATGTTAGTATTTTGCGATTATAGATAATCTCATATGTATCATTATCATTTCAGCTCATATAAGTCCCACTGCTGGGCTCGAGCCTTCTTCTGGATAGAAGTGAAATTAACCCACTATACCACACTGGTCGGATGGGTTAGCATAGAGTTTTATTTCGAGTTTTTTCCTTCTTGCATAGATATTACATGGGTCTCATATCTCTTACGTCTTTTACGACACCCAGCGCCAAGATAAACTCTTATGAATAGTATTTTTACTTCGTATTTCAATACTAAAACATGACTATTACTTTAAGATACTTGTAAGAATTGAACACTTATGCAAAACAGTACAAAATATGGCCCTCGTATCATTAACATGGTATTTATTTTACTATTTAAGTGTTAACTTAAAACTTACTCTATATTAGAGTTCATAAGATACAAATTCGATATTACGCTTGGAAGAGTAGAAGCAAAGAATTGACATGTACACCGCAGTTCAATTAGGCTAATGGGGTAGGGCTCGAAGGGATTATATTAATTAGTAAGAAAGTTTCGCTCCATTTCGTGACACCACCTTTGTTTGCTGTTCTGTCTTAGATTTTTGTTTTCGTTTTCTATTGAACAAATTAAAAAATATCTACAGTGATTCAGTAGTGAAATTGGATTTACTTTTTAATTAAATATATTTGACTTAAGAGATGTAAGAATAAAATTCTCTGTCCTTTTTCTTTACTCTAGATGTTTGTAAATAAAACTCTATACCAACCCGACTGACCAACGAGGCATCGCGTAGTCAATTTCCCTCCCATTATAGAGGAAGTTCTCCGCGATGATGGATAAGATCGCAATTCACCACCCCCTTTCTTGCCCGTGGGTGTCATAAAAGACAACTAAGGGATACAATATGCATATAACTTCTATGCAAGAGAAGAAAAACTCAAAATAAAACCTGCACCAACACTCCTGACCAGCGTGGTCTAATAAGTCAATTTCTCTCCCATTGTAGAGCAGGCTCGAGCCCAACAGTGGGACGTATATAAGCTGAAACGATAATGATGAATGATGAATATTAGTAGATACTTTATATTCGAACTAATTGATTATATGAAGCTACGACATATATCTAGATACTTAGATATATTTTGTCTGTGATCTTTTCCAAGTAGTGTATTAAATGTTCTATAGACTTATATGTATATATTTATTTATTTAAAACTTTTGCACACAAAAAAGGTACAAGGCGGACTTAATGCCTTGGGCATTTTCTGCCAGTCGACCTAGGGTGGAGCAGAAATAAATTAGGCACATGCAATGCAATGTGAGCAATAATTTCTGAAATTTGGTTATATAAATGTGGCAAATCTAAATAATTTTATATCTAATACAAGCAAACAATACATATACATATATACACACATACATATATACATACATAAATACATACATACACACATACATACACATATACATACATATAAATTTTATAAACAGCAGAGGTGATTCCTCAATGATGAGTTCATTTTGTCAGAAGGCCTAGGTATAGGCGTTTGACCATAGCCTTAAAACTATCACGACTAGGGGCCATTTTGATCTCTAATGGTAGCGCATTCCAAAGAAGAATGGCCTGGATATAAAAGGAAGAATGTACCGGACTGGAGGAGTGAGGAGGACAGTGAAGAAGAAGATTTTTGGAGGAACGGAGATTACGGTCGTGAGTAGTGCAAAGAAGTTGAAAGTGAAGTTTTAAGTAGGGAGGAGCATTAGGAGAGTTTAAAATAGAATACAGTAAAGAAAGAGTTCGCAAGCTTCGTCTTTGCCTTATCGGTAGCCAATTAAGCCGAGATATATCGATATCTTGGTATCATCATCTCAGCCCATATACGTCCCACTGTTGGGCTCGGGCCTCCTCCATAATGGAAGGGTAATTGACCTACTATACCACGCTGGTCAGACGTGTTGGCATAGGATTTTATTTCAAGTATTCCTTCTCTTGCATAGATGTTATATGCGTTTTTATATCCCTTAGTCGTCTCGTACGATCACCCACGGGTAAGATAGGGGGTGGTGAATTGTATTCTTACTCCGTCACCACACGGTGTTTATCTTGGTATACTTTAAAATAAAACTTTAATAAAGCCAAGTCATATGCCGTACCCTTATTTTTTTTTGGCTGGGTTGCGGCGGACATCGGTCTTTCCTCACGCGGACTATTGCCGTACCCTAGCTAAACAAGACGGCATGGATATTTGTTTTGTATTTTAAAAATAGTGTAGGTACATTGATAATTACAATCTATACCAATAAATAAAATTGGAGTGTCTGTTTGTAATGTCAAAATAATAAACTTTTTTCACGCTCACACGGTTATTTGCTCGACACCTATGCCTAAAATACAGATTAAAAAATTTTGTCTGTCTGTCTATTTGTTCCGGGTAATCTTCAAAACGGCTGGATAGATTTCAAAAATTCTTTCACCAATGCAAAGCTATAATATCAGGGCGTAAACTAGGCTATATTTTATGCCGGTATTCCTATGGGAACGGGAACTACGCAGGAAAGACAACTGAAACCGAAGCGAAGCGAGGGCGGGTAGCTAGTGTATTTATGATACTAGCAACCCGCCCTCGCTTCGCTTCGGTTTCAGTCGCCTTACCCGCGGCGTAGTGCCCGTTCCCGTGGAAATAATAGCTTTCCATTGGTGCAAGAATTTTTAAAATCGGTTCGGTGGTTTAAGCGTGAAAGCGTAACAAACAAACAAACATGCTTACTTTCGCATTTATAATATTAGTAAGGAAGATTCTTCGTGTAGTAATGGAATAAGAATACTATTCACCACCCACTATGGATGGTGGGTGCCGTAAAAGACGACTAAGGTATATAATACGCATCTAAGAAATAAAATCCTATGCCAACCCGTCTGGCCAGTGGGATATCATCATCATCATCATCACCATCGTAGCAGCCCACATACGTCCTACTGTTGGGCTCGAGCCTCCTTCACAATGGAAGGAAATTTGACCTAGTATACCATGCTGATCAAACATGTTAGTATAGGGTTTCATTTCAAGTTTTCCTACTCCTGCACAGATGTTATGTGCGTATAATATCCCTTAGTGGTCTTTTACGGCATCTACGGGCAAGATAAAGAGTGGCCTGTCAACAGGGCCGGGCTATCCATAAGGCAGACTAGGCAACTGCTTAAGGGCCCTGCATTGACTAGGGGCCCCAAATATGCATCAAGAAAAAAAAACATTTCATCGAACGATTTTTTTTTTGAAGATTTGTACACTGCATTAATATTATTCCTTTTTTTATTACTGCTGGTGGCAAAAGAGAAAACAGCATACCTGTAATTGATACTCCAGCTCATGGACCTTGGACCAGGGACCCGAGAATTGCATGGATTGGTTAACCCTATCGGGGCCCCTAGTCCCCTAGGCCTTGTCTGTCATTTCGGCTGGTTGAAGGAAAACCTGTCTTAATCGGTGTGCCAATGTGTGCCACGTTAACGTGTGCCACATTCAGACACGGATTCTATCCGAAATTATTGAAAACTAGGAAATTAATTTCGGTTAAGGTTTCGGCTATATTTTCATTTCGGATATCCGATAGTTTCGACTACAGTTACGGAACTCCTTAACATCCTACATGTGAAGGGATTTTAAATTGAGTTCTTAGCTAGTCAATTGAATATCCAATCATCATCATCATCTTGCTCTTATCCCAATTACTTGGGGTCGACGCAATATGTCATCTGTTTTGACATATTGCAAAAAGTTTCAGCAATGACTTTTATGACCGGCCGCCTGCCTGACGTCAACCCTCCTTGGGAATGTAATCGTTGACCCAAATGGTACCAGATGGAGTTGGTCCGGGTCAATCTAGGGCTCTTAGTCGTCTTTTACGACACCCACGAGCAAAGCAAGGGTTGGTAGTATTCGAAGCCGCTACCACACAGCAGCAATTGAATATCCAATATAAAGAGAAAACACAAGAATATTCAAAATCTTAACATTTTTCCATTTAACCTAGCATTTATTAAAGAAATTACGTAAATTTCTAAACAGTTTTTTATATTCTTATTAGAATATAATATATTCAGCACGATTTAATGTTACAGTTTGTACCTAAAATGTTTTAAAGGAACCGAAAGCACTCGTAAAAGCTCGTAACACCTAATTAACGATATTAAAATACGTCGGCGACCGCAAAAGGAGCATCACAAACATTGCATTCGCACATTGTAAGCCATAAAACGCAAGCGTTACCCCTCCTTTATTTATACGAGTGAGAATTTTAAATTAACTGTGTAAAACATCCCTGGTGAGGACGATGCCTCGGGTCCCCGAAAGGTATCAGTGGACCCTACATTCTGGTGTGTTCTAATTAGAACCAAAACATATACTGTTATTACAATTTCTTAAGGTTGATATTTTTAATATTTATTCTTCTCTATTTATCATCACCTTCAAAGCTCTAGGCATTTCACTGCTGAGTTTGAAGCTCGTCCATAATTAAGGTAAATTCGACGTAATACCATACTGGTCAGGCAGCTTGGTATACGAAGTATTTCGAATTTACTCGTTTTTAAGATAGCCTACCTACAGACTTTCTTGTTACGAGAAGGTAAACTTTAAGTAAACCCCTATACAAGCCCATCTGGACAGGTTCATATAGGTAGTAGTTAGAAAATTGTTTCTTTCTACTGTAGTTGAGGCCTGAACCTATCTGAGGACGATTAGTTTTATCATAATTTTTTTACTTAATTTGTCATTCATTCGTCCACACAAGTAGCACTATTCAATTCCCTTCATTGTCATGTCATATTTTTCCAACATATTCAATTAAATTTGTTGCTTATTTCAATATTAATGGAGGATAGGTACTTACCTATTATTCTTTGAGGCAATCTCGCCATAAAACTCTATGGCAACCTGTGTGACCAGCGTAGTGTAGTGGGTCAATTATGGGAGGGTTTCCATAGTGGGCAAGGTTCGAGGCCAATAGTGAGACCTATATGTGCTGAGAAGAAAATAGTAATCTTCTATCTTTAACCTCTACAAATGGCAAATGGGCTGCGAAACCCACATTGATCAAGTCACTTAGAATTTTATCTAGAGTTTATCTTCTATAGCAGTAATCATCATCATGATCATCACAGCTCATTCACTTTCCACTGCTGGGTTTAAGCCTACTCCACAATAGGAGTCCTCAACCTACTATACCATGCAAGTCAGACGTGTTGGTATAGGGTTTCATTTCGAATTTTCTATCGTTTGTATCTATACAAGATGAAATCTATTTCATATGCATATTATATCTCTTAGTCCTCTTTTACAAGACCGACGGGGAAGGTAAGGATGATGAATTTTTACTCCGTCACCACACGGAAAATAGCAGTAATGTTAGATGCTTATCTATTCAATCATCTCTTTCAATACCGATAATATGGGAAGGGATAGTGACTCGTTCTTACTCCGTAAATGCACGTAGGGAGTTCTAATATAATATGAGGTGATACTCAAAGGTTATATACGGAACATGCCAATATTTTACACCGAGGCCATTATGTCGTGTTCTTGTAAACAAGTCGTGGGCACTTGTCGCTGATATATCTTGGCGCGGTCGCCACGTACAACCACATTATTCAGCCATATTGTTAATACCGGTTACTGAGATACTTATGAGCGTATCGTAAAATAATAGTAACGCAATTCGAGTACAATTAAGTTAGTATTTTTAGTTTTGTTTTCGTTTTTTGTTTCATTAAAGATATTCTATATTTTTCTATATTATAATGTTATTATACGTATTATTTTTTAAAGCTACTCCTAAATTTTTGTCATTAGATATGTGTAATAAGTCTTTGAAAATGATGATATTTGTTAAATATTCGTCCAACATTCATTATTTTGACTATAATTTCTTATTCGATTCTTATCCTTCTTCTAAGTTAGATGCCCTACTATTGGTCACGTCTTCCATAATTTGTTCAACATACCATGCTGGCAAAATGGGTTATTATAGGACTTCGTCTCGAGTGCTCGATCCCTCAGAATGATGTTATCTACTTGACTTCTTTAACTATCTGTTAAGACATTCAAGTGAGAGAAACGCGCTTGACAAATTATATTCTTACTCGATTGCCATACAGAAGTTCTAATTCCTATTAGAAATAAATGTTTCAATTAAGTACACTTTATTGATTACTTAGCACCTGTGTGATGATGGTGTTTTTTGTCTGCAAGTGAAGTATACAATGTTTAAACTCACCCTAGTATCCTGTGGGAGTATTAAAGACCTACTAAAGAAGCACCAGCGGAGTGGATATCAGCGCTGTCCTGGGAAACTGATGACACTGACTACAATCCATCTACCAATTATGGTTATTATAGCATTATCCTCATTCTGTGGATAGTCCTTTTGTCCAGTAATAGGTAATAGTTGATAGTATGCTAAACGGAACGGACGGAAAATATATGTTTATTATTGCTATAAGTATCCGAAACTAGTAAAGAACTGTCAGTTAGACACTGCAGATGTAATTTTCAGTTTTTTTTATCTGTATAAGTTAACTTGACGCTAGTTCTTCACATTCCAAAGGACATACAGATGGGTGGACAAATTGTGTGAATTATAGAGTTGTCTCTATCTATTACTGGTCATGGGAGGACTTGGGGTTGGTGGCCATAAGGGTATGGAATATACACTCAATAAGATACAAACAATTTAAATCCTAATTAAACTATTCGTATGTCTTCTACAATAAAAATCAGTGCAAGTGAGAAAATAACTAAAAATAAATGATTTTTTTTTTAATAGAAACCTGTTATTCCTTGGACCATTTGCTAACTGTGTAACGAGATCAAGTTGCGATATCTGTGTGAAAACTGTGTGAAATAGAATTATTCATTGCATCATTTTGATATATTTCATTTCCACACATAAGCATATAGGTATGTGATGTTATTTGATAATGGCAGCGAATACTTATTACTGTGGCAAATTCTGATCCCGTTTTATTGAAGTGACAACTTCTTTAGCGGCGTTGGGCACTTTTTGGTTAGCGAAAATGTTATCGTTCGCATCGCCCACATGCTCATGACTGGCGCACGCGCAGTGTCTAAGGTGCACAGCCTTAGACTCTTTTTGTATGGGTAAAATCTTGTACATTCACGTCATAATAGAAAATAAATGACAGAAAATTATTTTAAAAGCTCGTGTTTATTTTGGCGTTTGCATATATCATTTAAAATTATTTTAATTTTCTAATATTGAACCCCTGCCATGCATCACGCATACGATGTTGATAAATTGAATTCAAACATTATAAAATTTTAATACTAAAATTTTGAAATTTTCCTTCTATCGGCAGTCTCAAATTTTTATTGTTATGTTTAATCCAACTATGGAGTCATGCAAAAAAGCTCTTATTAAGTATAGCAACGGAAGTATTATAACGATAAATGTAGCAGAAGGAAAACAAGACTTTATATCTCGATGCTTTAAAATAACAAAAAAACTATCTAAGTTCTCGCGATTATTTTGTTTGCCTGTTGTATCCCAATCTATAGTTCCTTGTATCCATGCGTGCTTATGTTCCCGTTCAAAATCAATGATCCATTTTATTGAGTAGCAAGAGTTATGCAGCAAACTGAGAGAGGGCGCGCTCCTATCAATCATTGAAGGCTTTTTTGAATTTAATAAAATAAAATTTGTATTTTGTCATCGGCGCTCCCTCGCGTTTTTGACCAGATACGTATTTGTAATGCAAGAAAATGATTTTATATTTTTACTATTTATATTTTTAAAACTATCAAATATATATACATCAAATAAAAATACATTATTACTCATTATTAATAAAAAAAAAATGTCAATATTTGCTGTATTATTGCGGCTACGAATACTACCAACCCTTGCTCTTTGGGGTCGTGAAAGACGACTAAGGGGTTTAAATTAACCTGGGCCAACTCCATTTATGAAATCCGATCAACAATTACATTCCACAAAACTATTGCTAATAACTTTTAAAACATGTATGATGAAACATGAATGCATATTGCGTTGACCCTAAGTAACTGGTATAAGAGCAGGACGATGAGGATAGTAATATTTGATTTTAAAATCGTAATTTTTATTATTGACTGTTAGGGACACGAAACAAGTATCGATACTTTTAGGTATCGAGTACTTTTCTTTCGATATCGATACTTTTGTACTCGATACTTTTACTTTTCCTTACTTTGATTTGATACTTTTACTCAATAAGTACTTTTTGGCAGGTATCGTATCAAATTTTTGAAATTATTCATGTTAAACTTGACCTTCGGCTCATGTTAATGGTAACGCCATCTAGTTCAAACGTAATGAAATAAAAATTCCTAAAAGAAAAGCTCATCACGACATAGATTCTAGGAAAAGTACTCAGTACTCGATACTTTGCAGTATTGATACTTTTGTTTCGATACTTTAATGAGTACTATACTTTTTCTTCGATACTACTCATGAGTACCTACAGTATCGATACTTTCCTTTCGATATCGTGTCCTTATTGACCGTTGACGGTACAGATATACTTATACTTTATTATAGTGCATACACATTTCTCTGTATGGTGACGGAATAAGAATACAATTCACCACTCCCTATCTTACCCGGGGATGTCATAAAAGACGACTAATAGCTATAGTAAGCATGTAACATGTATGCAAGTGAAGGAAAACTCGAAACAAAACTTTATACTTTAATATAGTGTATATAACTTAGCCTGTACACTTACTACATATTATTAAATATACCCACAATAAAATATTTCTTCTGAATACCTTTTAACGGCTCGTTATTGGATATTATTGAAGAGGAAAAGTTTGGTATAACATGCTGGCTCCAAGGATTCAGATGTATTTTAAGTTCGCTTCTTTTGGAGTAATGTTAGAAAAGAAAAAAAGGATGGTTGTACATTTTAGTCTCCTCACTACAGAGTAAAATCTGAACTAGATTAAAAAATAAAAGAAGACATTCAGTCTATTTTCACCAGCAACTCTTAATTTTTATTCGTGAGATATGTGTCATAAAATTTTGAAAATGGAATAAATGTTTATAAAAGTTTAATATTTATAAAATTAAAACGAATTTAGTTCGAATTCGGCCCTGTACTTCATGAAGAGTTGGCGCGACGGCAATGCAGCGCATCTGTTACTGCCCGCCCCCCATACCCGCGCATCCACACGCCTGCAGTACAAACTATACTTATGTAATCTACTTACCTTATACATACATCACAATTATTACTATAGAAAAGCAAATATTCCACAAAAATCTTATTTTATTCACTAATGAATTTGAAACTAAAAGCAGATATTTTACTTATAATGATAGGACCACACTGTCGACAGTCTATTGTCTAGGAGTCCAGGATAGTACCTACAACACTCTCGCAGAAAATCCACATCTAAGTACTAACAATTTGTTACTGGCCTATTGGTGAGCGAGAGAATCGACACCCCAGCTTTCTGAGGGTGTTGGCGTATGGTGGGTTTTGGTAACGTCTTTAGTATCACCAAACCTCATTGCACGCATTCACGCTCCCTTTACTTTCTTCACGGTGCAGCGGTCTAGCAAAGGTCCATGAGCGGCAGTGTCATTTACTAGCAGATGTGCTCTTAGCTTCTTTGCCACCACCAGTAATAAAAAAAAGATACTTGTTTATGGCCTTTATAGACTGACCTATATTATCTACTAGCAACCCGCCCTCGCTTCGCTTCGGTTTCAGTCGCTTAAACCGGCATAGTTCCTGTTCCCGTGGGAATACCGGGATAAAATATAGCCTATGTTACTCCTTGATATTATAGCTTTCCATTGGTGAAAAAATTTTTGAAATGGGTTGGGTGGTTTAAGCGTGAAAGTATGGATAAGGTTTTAAACTATCAATATAGAAAACTTTTATTTAATCTATCCACCAATGTGTGTTTTCTGTCTCTATCTATCTATCCATCCATCCCTCTATCTTTCCATTAATGTGTACGTTCCGTACAATCCGTTTTACCAACGTACCACTCGACACCGCAGCAAGGTTCATCCATTTCACCTGGAAACGTTATGGTCTTCAACTGTACGTTTCCAGCGATCATTTCTCCCACGTACGTGCAGGCTCTGCAATGAACTACCTGCTGCTGTGTTTCCCGAGCGCTATGATATGTCTTTCTTTAAACGAGGCTTAAGAAGACTATTTACTTCACGGTAGGTAACGGCCTGGCTGTGCCCCTAGTATTGCAAAGGTCCATGTGCAGCAGAATCACTTACCATCAGGTGTGCTGCCTACTCATTTGCCAACATCAGCAATGAAAAAAATGCATCAACCCATCTTCATCTTACCTGTGGGTGACGTAAAAATCGATTAAGGGATGTAATTAGTGCTACAAATGGCATCTATGCAAGAGATAAAACTCAGAATAAACCCTATACCAACATGTCTGACCAGCGTATTATAAACTCATTTGCAAAAAAAACGGGCACCTAAGCAATGAACCATTTCAAATGTTAATATTTCTTTGTTTGATAATTATAGGTAGTTTTATCCACACAATTTGCTAAATTAATAAGAAAATAATCGTTTTCATCAGTATTTCATAAAATTTAGATACAATTTATGGGAAATAATGCTAAACCTCGCTAGTAGTGTATATTCGCTAGTAGTGCATATGCTCATGAAGTAAAAATAAAAAAGTTTTTTTGTTTGTTTTTCTTTAATAAAGTAAAAGCAGATAAATGTTTAGTATCGAGTGTGACCCCCTCTAGCTAAAATCACAGCTTGAATTCGTCTGGGCATGCTAGCGAGTATATCCCGGATACTTGCTTGCGGAATACGTTCCCACTCCGCAGTAATCACATTCTTCAGCTCTCTGATGGTCTGCGGAGCCGGGTGTACTGATCTCACACGCCGTTTCAGAACGTCCCAGACATGCTCTATGGGATTGAGGTCGGGACTTCGAGCTGGCCAATCCAAACGACGAATGCCGACCTCTTGCACATACGCATTAACATCGCGGGATCGGTGGGCGCGAGCATTGTCGTCCATAAAAATCGAGTCTTCACCTAGAGCGGCCAATGCGGGTTGTGCATGAGAAATTAGAACTTCCGTTATGTATCGATGCCCAGTCAGTGAGCCGTTTTCAATGAAGACTAACTCTGTACGATCCATTGAATTTATTCCTGCCCAAAACATAACAGAGCCCCCAACATAAGGTGTGATTTCTTCGAAACATGCCTCTGCAAAGCGTTCTCCTTGTCTTCTTAGCACTCGCCGACGTCGATCTTCACCGAACAGAGATATCCTGGCTTCATCAGAGAACAAAACCCTATTCCAATCGTCTTGAGTCCATGATTCACAATTTCTAGCGAACCTAAGCCTGTGAACTCTGTGCTCACGGAGTAATTTGGGGCCGCGGGCCGGGCGGTGACTGCGTATATTGGCAGCGAGAAGCCTCCTCCTGACCGTCCATAGACTAATATGCACATTTCTTACTTCTTGGAGGTTGTTCTTAAGATCCACATACGAAGATTTGCGATTTCTCAATGCGCGACTCACAAGAAAACGATCATCCCGTGGTTGGGTACATGGTTTTCTTCCAGAACCAGGCCTTCTCTCGACGGAACCAGTCTCCTGATATCGCTGCCAGGTCCTTTGGACTGTCGAGCGACTAACATTTAGCCTCCTAGCCACGAAACATTGGCTGCAACCCTCTTCAAGCAGCGCGATAATTTTGGTAGCTTTTACCACTTTATCTACCATTTTTGATACAGCCAAACAGCATTAAATAAAGCTTTGACAGTCAAGGATATGAAATTAATCGATAAAAATTGAATAAAAGTTATGAAAGTCGATGTTAACTTCTGGAACTTCGCGCCAAAAATGTAGGATAAAAAGGGGTTTTCTGTAAAAATGAACATCAAATGAAAAATTGAATTTAGAACGTACTTTTTTAAATACCACAGCATTTTTAAAACCGGCCAGTAACGTGTACAAACGATTGAAACCTTTTTGGTATTGTATCTTTTTAAATATGAATGAAAATCAAAACCGCCCGTTTTTTTTGCAAATGAGTTTAGTTGGACAATTTCTGTCCCATAAGGTAGGTAAATATGTGACTATCTTCCATATATAAATATATATTTCATTTAATCTACAAAATTCTCTGATATTGTAGATTAAGAGAAATATCATCATCATCATGACTCCTATACGTCCCACTAGTGGGCTCGAGCCTCATCCACAATGGGAAGGATATTGACCCACTATACCACGCCGATCAAACAGTTTGGTACAGGGTTGTATTTCTGGTTTTCACTCTCTTGTCTTTAGGATTATAATTATGTATACAACATTTATGTTGTATACATAATTATAATCCCTTATTCGCCTTCTACGATACCCACCACGCCAAAAAAGGGAATGGTAAATTGTATCCTTACTCTATTACCACGCGGCAAGTAGAGAAGAGAAATATGATAGATACATATACATTATTGTTTTAAGACATATTTACAATCTTAATTGCAATCCCTAAGTCAACAAAATTGGATACAAAAGCTCCTTTTAAACTACCTATTATTCTATACTCAAGAGCCTAGGCTAATGAAAAAGATTTTATTACTTGTTGTATATATTGTGGCTATTTATACTAAAAATTTACTTTGCTATCCCTGTAATGATCAAAACTAAGTAATTATAATCAATCATAAGACTTTAACTGAGTATTGTAAATGCACATAGATACGGGTTAAAATATACTGACGAGCAGTAAAGATGTAGTGCCGGATTAAGGCAGCGCGGGGCCTGTAGCAAATCTGTCGAGGGGCCCTTGGTTTGCTTCAAGTTCTCAAGTTTAGGGTATTAAATAAAACAAAACTGTTAAGGAATGCAAGACATGTTATGCTTCTATCTAAATTGATATTTTTTTAATTACAGTCAGACAGGCGTTGGTGCGCGAGGCCCACCAATACGCGGGGCCCGTAACATTTGCTACTCTTGCTATATGGTTAAACCGGCACTGTAAAGATGGCGTCTGATTTAACGCTAGCTACATACCACACCTGTGTATTATGTGAATCAGAAACTTTCTGAACTATTATTGTCTAACCAAGAGCAATACTTATTTGTCGATATTGAACTAGTTTTAGTTTTTATATAGTTATCTAAAAAACCTTTATGAAAACTGCGGGAACGAATGGTGTAAAACAATATATATTTTATTATTACCCCGAATATATCTTTTACTAGCAAATGCCCGCGGTTTCACCCAATACAGCTTGTAATTGCGAGAGAATTTTCAAAATTGGTTTAGTGGTTTAGGCGTTAAAGTGAAATAGACTTAACTTTTGCATTTGTAATATTAATGAGGGTTATAACCTGACTTCGATCGCAGTGCAAGCTACTCTTAATGCATTGTTTTGGCGGTCTAAAACCATATTCACATTAACCTAATGAAACTAGTATAGGCACATCAGTTAGATGGTTTCAAAGTCTATAACCGATCACAAAAAAAATCTCAAACTCAGAACTTTTACCCCCGCAACCCTTTAAGCTAGTGGATGGAAGTTTTTATGAGACTTAAGTCTAATAAGACTTCTCGTTAATGGCGACTAATAATGTAAATCGACCTGAGCCAACTCCATCTAATGACATCTGGTCTACAATTAAAAGGAGGGATGACATCAGGCAGACGGTGTGTTGTAAAACTATTGCCAAAACCTTTTATAATATGTATCTACTATGGAAACATAGTAGATACATATTCCAGCAACCCCAAGTACCTGATTGGAGTAAGATGCTGACGATGATTCCATTACTACCTACAATGCCAATGCATCATCTTAACCATTCTAGAAGATGAAGAGCGAAAAATTAATGATTTCTAATAAAACTGTTTTTACAGAATATCGCGTTTTGTTAGTTTGATAGTTTGATAGTTTGATTTTTGTTAGTTTGATATTTCGAACACTTTTCAGCTTCATCTTTCACCACATGATCTTTTTCTGACCATGTACGCGTAAAATAGGTTTATATTAAAATGAAAAAAAAAAAATCCGATGTATCTGGAGATGATTCATATGCATTTCTGTTCCTTGCATGTCACTCAGAAGTTGGTCGGAATTTCAGTACATTGTCCTAACAGTAGATATCACACACATATTTCGATTCATCCTGAGACAAGGTTGGGCATCTAGGAAAAGCAGTACATATATGTTACCTTTATAATGCTTGTATTATATCACTACTTGAATTCGCTTCTCCAATTTGGAATCCTCATTAAAAAGTATTAGGAGTACTCAGGCAAGCAATACAGGAATATGAGTGACTGGAAAACAATCTTCAACTCTAATTTATATGTTTTATCTTAACTAAGTAATTGAAATAATGTGTACGTATAATAAGTTAATATCTGGTTTACCGAGCTTCGCTCCGAATATTTTTATCGAATTTATTTAGATATAAATTAGTAAAAATTATTAAAAATATATTATAAATTAGTAAAAATTAAAAAAAAAAATATATAGAAAATTACAAAAAGAGAATAATAATAACACCGAGATTCGAACGGACGCTGTTTGAATGTCAACAAAATCAAAATTAGAACCTGTCAGCTTCCCATCTGAGCTATCGTAACTCATGACGTTGACAACGAAATTTGAATTCATATTCTTTTAAAATTTAATGTCATTGTTTGTTTTGCTAAAACACGGACAATACAACATTTTCTATAAATAAAACCTAGCTAGATCAAGTTTTTGGACCCGAAACCTCTAGTATGCCAAGTTTCAACAAAATCGTTGGAGCCGTTTCCGAGATCCTGAATATATATATATATATATATATATATATATACAAGAATTGCTCGTTTAAAGATATAAGATCCTTTTGGTGACGAAGTAGAAATAAATGTCATCACTTCCTAACTTGCCCAGAACTGTCGTAAAAATCAACTGACAGATATAAAATGCATATAACGTCTATGTAAGAGAAGGAAAACTCGAAATAAAATCCTACACCAATCTGTCTTATCAGCGTGGTACCTATAGCAGATCAATATGCCACCTATTATGAGGGAGGCTTCAGCCCAGCAGTGGGATATATATGAGCAGAGATAACGAAGATATAATACACTTCGTTATGCTCTGTATTTAAAAATAAATAGAAGCTAAAAAAGAATTAAACAAGCGGACCTGGACTTTAATTTTAGCTACGCTAATGATTTGTAATATTTATGGGAGCACTACACATTGTAAATAAAACTACTTTTACGGATTTTATCGCGTTTGTATTTGATTTATGATTGCCCATTTCGAACACTACAGCATTCATGGTTACCGGCGGACTAAGATGTCTGACATCCAAACAAATCAACGTTATTACAGGCTACGCTATCAATTTCTAAAATTATAGCGAAGTTATTGGAATAGAATTGCATTGGAAACCATAAAACTCATAAAATAAAGTCTGTCTAGGCATGGGCAATAAAGACACCTTGGTTCCACAGACTTCATACTGGACTATCGCACCTGTGTACTGTAGCCAACTTTATTAAATAGTTAATACCTGAATTCTTATGTCTTAAGAAGAATTGGAGTTCTTAGGTGAAGGTATTAAATTGTACCAACAAAATACTTAGTATTTGTTCAATAGTCTCAAAACACGATTTATATAGAATGAATATCTTTCTTTACATGTGTCGTGATGAAATAAGAATACTATTCACCACTCCCTATCTTGGCCGGGGATGTCGTAAATGACGACTCATGATCATCATCATTTCAGCCTATCGCCGTCCACTGCTGGACGTAGGCCTCCCTCATGTTACGCCACAAAGTGCAAATGACGACTAAGGGATATAAATACGCATGTAACATCAGGAAGGAAAACTCGTAACAAAATCCTATACCAACATGTCTAACCAGCATAGTATAGTAAGGTCAATTTCCCTTATATTTTGGAGGAGACTCCAGCTCAACAGTGGGACGTATATAAATCGAGATGATGCAGATGAATATCGTTCTATTTCAGCGTATGGAAATAAAACTAATACACTTTGTCTAAAAAACAAAAATAATTATAATGAAAAGCTCAAGAGTTATTATAGCAATCGTTACTGTCAATTATAAAATTTTCTGCAGTAACGATGACTTGTTGGACGTGAGACATCTTAGTCCACCCGTGATCATGAACGCTGTAAAGTGTTCGAAACGTCGGGTAATCAAAAATCAAATACAAACGCGATAAAATCCGTAAAGTAGTTTTATTTAAAATGTATAATACTCGCGTAAACATCAGAAATCATTATGTCATTAGTTAACAATAATATTGACAACAGCTAAGTATATATTGTAATTAGTTATTACTGCTTTTATTTGTATTTAAGTCAATACGTATTTCTAGAATCAGACAGGAACAGTAAAAAAAGATGCTAAAGAATTCATTCCTTTTTCATTCATAATCCTTACTAATATTATAAATACGAAAGTAAGTTTGTTTGTTTGTTTGTTCGTTTGTTACGCATTCACACTTAAACCACTGAACCGATTTAAAAAATTCTTTAACCAATGGAAAACTATAATTTCAGGAAATAACATAGGCTATATTTTATGCCGGTATTCCCAAGGGAACGGGAACTACGCGGGTAAGGCGACTGAAACCGAAGCGAAGCGAGGGCGGATTGCTAGTAGTTTATCTATATTCCACTGCTGGGCTAGAGCCTCCTCCGCAAACGGAGAGAAATTGACCCACTATGGCACACTATTCAGATGGGTTGGTATAGGATTTTATTTCCACTTTGCCTTCTTTTGCATGGATGTTATGTGCATGTTGTATCCCTTAGTCCTCTTTTACGACGCCCACGGGCAAGTAATGGGGGTTGTGAATTATATTCTTAATTTGTCACCATACAGAAAAAAAACCCCAAATAATATTTTGCCGTATTTCTAGGGTCTGATAAGAACAGTCAGAAACGAAAAGGCAACATCATAAGGATTATGCTAAAGCATTCCTTCATTTTTTTTTTCAATACTGCTCATATATATCTATCTCACTACTGGGTTGAAGCCTCCTTCGCAAAGGGAAGGTAATTGGCCTACTATACCACGCTAGTCAGACCAATTGGTTTTATTTCAAGTTTACCTTCTCTTGCACGGATGTTATACGTCTATTGTATCCTTAGTCGCCTTTTACGACACCCACGGGTAAGAAAAGGGGTTGTGAATACTTAATCTGTCACCGCACAGAAGTTTTTGTAATTTGCTACAATAAATTCCCTTTCTAGACACGCGGAAGCGTGTCAAGCCAAGTTCAAGCAAAGGAACTGGCTAGCCAGCGCCGATTGTAATATTACACGAATCACTTGGTGCCACTATTATATATATATATCCTTATATAACTCAAAACCTCTTTAACGTAAACACATAAAGCTACGTGTGTTTAATTATATCCATAAGGACATATAGAAGCCCAAATTTCATGAAGCGAGCTCAAACGGTCATAAAGATATGAAGATCAAAAAGTCGTAAATTTTAGCACTGACTGACTGACTGACATATAGTACCTAAATCTAACCTACTTCCAGATGACCTAGAAGGATGAAATTTAGAATTCAGCTCGGTAATTATGTGTAAGCGTAGGAAAAAATAAAAAAAAGGTGTAGCACTCAGGGACTGCCGCGGCAAAGCTATTGCATAGCATTTTTTATCAACTTATGCAGTTATAATTATTTATTTATTTTTTATTTATGCAGTATTTTTTTTTCTTTAATATTAATTCAAGTTTTTCTTTGATAATAATTCAAGTTATACTTTTTGATCGTGGTGACCAATAAGAAAACAAATGTACTATGTGTATAACATTAAAGGCGGTTTGGATTACTACTGTCGTCCGCTGAAGATCGTTGAGACCGTTAGAAAAGGCGCGAAAACACTTTTTGACGTAAGGTACGCAAAGCGGTGGCACGTGTGCGCACCGAGACGGACGAACGCAGAATGTCGACGACCGTCACACAGAACGCTCGGCCAAGCTATATGGTAGGCGGGTGTTAGGTTTTATTTTCGTTACGGAATTTCTTGATTCGGTCACCGCGCTCAAAGCTCGCGATAAAAGCTATGCAATAGCTTAATAAAAAAAGGTTAAAAAATAGGGGGGGACCCCATACAAAAAAAAATATAGCATAAAAAAGAAAACCATGCAGCGGAAACGCAAGAAAAAACATTGAATCTCTATTTCTTTGCTTTATTGGATACCTATAACAATTGCTGTTATTTAGAAAATGAGAGATTTTAAAGTAGGTTAGATTTGACTTGGCCAGTTTTTATCAGAATTAAAAAAATGTGTATATATACATATGTGTTGAATGACTTTATAAAATGACTGATGTAATAAAAACTGGGCTTGTTATAGGTATCCAATAAAGCAAAGAAATAGAGTTTAATACTTGTTAATGCTTAACATTACATTATAACTTGATAATGTTATTTTGTTCCTATAAATACATATTTGGATTTTGCATAGAACTTGGCACTTATTTAGATCTCCATTCTTTTTGCGGCGAAGCCCACAGCCAAGCTTAATTTTTGTATTGAACTTGGCTCTCCTTTTTTACATTTATGTTTTTGGTGGGATTTTATTTATACACGCATTATTTAAATAAGAATCGCGTAGCTCAAAGGACGGTATCGCAAATCGACTTACTTTAAATACAAAAAAGGGTTATTTTCTCAAATTGTGAGGTATACAGCGGTCCATAGTTGGTTCGAAATAATGATTAATGATGGCAAATAAGCGGGTGTGCGTGAGACTCTACAAAAAGCGGTCGCCGTGCATCGAAGTGCACTGAACTGCCTCGGGATGAGTCTTGATACATCGTGGCCATTTAATGTTTGATATTAACTAAGAAAAATACTTTTGAAATAATTTATTATTTCATATGTAAAAACTAGACTGATAAAAGTTGCTGGGTGTCGTGGGATGCAGTCGAAACATGAGTGAGGTCTACGTGCAGCAGTCGATGGCAATAGGCTGAATAATGATGATGATAACAAAATGTTTAATGTCGTTTTTTTATTATTTTAAGAGACAAAATCTTATATAAGCCAAAATCTTAGAATAATAACGTATATAATAAGGAGAGTGTCGGTACTTCAAGGGATCGAAAACATGAAGCCAAAAATACTAAATGCGCGCAAGCGATTACACACCTACACTACTATACAAATTATGAAATCAAATTTTGTTTTTATCTATATATTAATACGTGAAGTAAAAACTTTGTACCCCTTGTTACGAAAATTACGTGGATGGACAAGTATGAAATTTGGCACAGTTGATGTATATAATGAGGAGAAGTGCATAAAACTAAAATTTCATATAATAATGGATTAAAAATGCATTAAATTCATTAAAAAAGGCATTACACGCACTTTTTTTTTTGGGGTGGATCGTGGTTGGCGCACTCCTCGCACCACTCCGTCCAGGGCGACAGAAGGGCGTAAGCATGCACACCCGCAACCCACCCGAACACCACATCGCCTTGTTAAAGTTTTGTGGCACCATTTGAATGCACAAACCGTCATAATTACCTTTTATTTTTTAAGAGTTGCATACGTACGTGCAGTAGAGTGACCTTGTACACTACGGAACGATCCGACGTAAACTGCATTAGGCTCCAATTTAAATTTTTCATTTTTTGTGCGTGGACTTACCTTCTATACGTTATTATTCTAAGGCCAAAACACTCTGTTTTTATAAATATACGGTTCATCTCTGCCTATATATGTCCCACTGTTGGGCTCAGGCCTCCTCCATAATGGAAAGGGAATTGACCTACTTTACCATGCTGTTCAGACGTGTTGGAATATGATTTTCTTTCGAGTTTTGCAAGAACAGCTGATTAGAATCTAAGAATAATATAGGCTATCTTATATATAAATTTCTCGTGTAGGTGTATATGTCACTGAACTGCTCCTAAACGGCTGGACTGATATTAAATGAAATTTTTTGTGCATGTTCAAGGGGGATTTGAGAATGGTTTAGATTCACAATTAGACCCGGTAGGTGGCGTTTATTTGCACACAACAACGTCTGTTGGGTCAGCTAGTATTTTATAAAGATCTTGAAATGTAAGAACTAATGTAGCGCAAAATATTTAAGCAAAACTGTGCAATACTGATTTCTGCGTAGTTTGGTTGTGGTAAAGGTAAAGTTCTAATCATTTATTACGTATAATTTTATTTATTCTTAATCATTCTAATTATTTATCCGTGGGGTAACGGAGTGAGATTACGATTCACCACCATTTGTCGGTGGGTGTCATTGCGTTTTAAGTCAGATTATAATCTTTTGTAATTTATTTTATTAATCATTTCCATTATATAAAGTAAACGGTTATGGCGAAATCAGATTCCATAAGCAGTACCTACCTACCCGATATCACGAGTTTAACTATTAGGACAAGTTCGTATAACTTCAATACGTTTGATCGAAAATAAAAAAAAACACAAAGCAATCATGAAGACTGCCGACAAAAGTGAAAATTCAAAACTGTAATCAAACATTGCATTTTTGGAAATTCAAACAAATTGTTTGATCTTAAACTAAAATGTTTATATTAAAACTTTTTAATTTTATCTGGTTTTGACATCTATTAGCACAGATTTAGTGACATTGACATAACTACAGATATAGTGTTAGCGTTAACACATCACATGACCAGGTCAATGACGACTTAGTGAATTTACTACAAATCCAATTTTCCGTGTGGTGACGGAGAAAGAATACAATTCACCACCCCCTCTCTTGCCTGTGGGTGTGGTAAAAGACGACTAAGGGATTAATTATGCATATAACATCCATGCAAGAGAAGGAAAATTTTAAACAAAACCCTATACCACCACGTCTGACCAACGTGCTGTAGTATGTCAATTTCCCTCCCACAGTGGAGGAGGCTCGAGCCCAACAGTGGGACGTATATGTGCTGAAATAATGATGATGATAACTACAAATCCAAACCTGCCTACAGAAGTTTTCGCGTAATAAATGTGCCATTTACATCGTAGATAAAATGAATTACATAATCTAATTTACAATGAATTATCACGCAACAAAAACCTGCGAAATAATTTCAACGTATAATTAAGTTTTGGCGGATGCTTGGATATTAATCAATGGATATAATTAATTTCTGTGGCAACCCGCGCGATAGGTACGTCAGACGCACTACGACAGGTGAGAGCAAACGGGCGCAAATCTACAGGAAACTGGGCATAATTAACGAACGCTAACCAACAGATTTTAAAACAAATGTACCGTTATGTTTTACGCGTTATGAGATTTGTTTTAAGTGTTTTATAAACACAATCACTGAAAATTTTAATTGTTTTACTTCCTATTTAGCAACGAGTTCCTCCTGGTTACAGAGTAATACCTAATACAATTAACCACCCTAACTCTTACACGTGGGTGTCGTATAAGACAACTAAGGGGTTACAATATGCAGATAACATCTATGCAAGAGGAGAAAAATTCGAAATAAAACCCCCTTTTTTTGGGGTGGGCTGCGGTCGGCACACTCCTCGCACCACTCCGTCCGGGGCGATAGAGGGGCGTAAGCACGCACACCCGCAACCCACCCGAACACCACGTCGCCTTCGTCGTTGGACCGACCACCGGAGCAGGGTTACTTGTCATCAGTGGTCGGCCCGACGGAATACTCTCAAATAAAACCTTATACAAACACGTTTGAATAACGAGGAATAGTGGGTCAATTTCCCTTCCATTGAGAGGGAGGCCCGACAGTGGGACGTATATGGGCTGTGAAGATAAGGATTACGTAGCAACGGTTATAACGAATATGGTTATGGTGTAAGAATACAATTACCAACCCACTATTATTCATGGATGTTATGAAAGACGATTAAGGGATGTATGCAGGTAACATCGATGCAAGAGAAGGAAAACTCGATGTAATGCTACTCCAACACGTCTGACCAACGAGGAGGAGTAAGTAGATATTTTTCCTTAGTATTTGGTGGAAGGAGGTTTTAGTCCAAGAGTGGGACTTTTATATGCTGAGATGAGTTGTTGATGATGAGGTATTTTTGAATGTACATTGAAAAAAGAACTAGAAAATAAAAATGGAGTTTAACATGTACTAACAAATGGCAGGTTTTCTTAACAAGAAAAATTAACAGGAGTGAAATAGAATGTACAGTTTATTTATTTTTCTTCATTATACTAGAGTTTTACAACAGCCGTTGGACCGTGGACTAGTCCGTGGATGCCGTAAAGTGCGACTAAGTAATATATTACACAAGTAGGTAACATCTAAAAATTAGAAAATACCAACTAAGTATATACTGTGTCAACTGGTCAGCAGTGTGTATTAAGTCAACTTTGTCTATTGCTATGGAGGGAGGAGGCTCCAGCCTTTATTAGTCGACTTTATCAGTTGACTAATAAAGACATATTTTGAAAATAGAAAGGATTTGATAATGACTTGTTATCTTAACTACACGAACAACATGTCAAGGTTTTGTTAATTTGTCTATATATAACGAAAATACCTTCATTCACATTTATAACTATGCTTATTATAATAGAAAATGGAATCTATTATTATTATAAATAAGATATATTATTGTAAAATATATGGAGTAAATACCTTAACACAGATTAAGCAAGACGTAACCCGTTGACTGCAGTCTCGTCGCGGTGACAGACGGTTGAGCATCTGACACTAATGACAGCCAACCCTCTCCGTGCACATGTCGACTAAATTATACCTTATCAATTGTCGCCCAGCTTACCAGTGCTTTATATTTTTGTTTTTGTGAATAAACCGTTGTGTGTGACCGTAAAGTCATCATTTAAAAAAAAATAAAAAAGTAAATCCCGAGTCAGATTCGCATACTGAGGATTCCGTAATCATCATTATCCTGCTCCCATTCCAATCATTAAGTGATTGGAATGGGAGCAGGCATGGCGTGTCGCTGCAATATGTACCCACTACTCTCCGTATGGTAAGGGAGTAAGAATACAACTCACCACCCACTTTCTTGTCCGTGGATGTCGTAAAAGACGACTAAAGGATATAAAATGCATATAACATCTATGCAAGAGAAGGAAAACTCGGAATAGAACCCTATGCCAACACGCCTTACCAGCGTGGTATAGTAGATCAATTTTCCTCCAATCGTGGAGAAAACTCGAGGCTAATAATGGGACGTATATGAGC
The DNA here is from genome assembly GCA_032191425.1 of Lymantria dispar. NCBI lineage: Eukaryota > Metazoa > Arthropoda > Insecta > Lepidoptera > Erebidae > Lymantria > Lymantria dispar. The sequence goes on from CM063449.1 coordinate 24,957,476, forward strand.
TATGATGATGATGATGATGATGATGACTCTTCCATTGCGCGTATTGCAAGAGTTATAAGCAAATAGTATTATGATTAGTCGCCTGTCGACGAGATCAAATGGAGGTGGCCCAGGTTGATGTAAAGTTTTTAGTGGTCATTTACAACATCCACGAGCAATGCAAGGGTTGGTAGTATTCGTAGCCACTACCAGACAACACACTAAGGATTTCGTAATACAGTAAGAGGTTTAAAATGATGTAGTTTAGAGACTTTTCATTGAAGAAAATTCATGAAAAAATTACGCATTTTTTCATGAATTTTCAGTTTATCTATACTATTTAATCTTCTAATTTCGTTTAATTTTCGATTTAATTTTCTTTTAATGATCAATTTTGTATTATTTTATTTTGTATTATTTTATTTTGTATTATTGTTTGGTATACGTATTTCTATTTTGTGGTAAACCTTTTACGTTTAATAAGAGAGGCCGCTTTCCGTGTGGTAACGGAGTAAGTATACAATTCACCACCCCCCTCTATTGCCCGTGGGTGTCGTAAAGGATGACTAAAGAATTAAATAAGCATATAACATCTGTGCGAGAGAAGAAATACTTGAAATAAAACGCTATAACAACACGTCTGACCAGCGTGGTATAGTAGGTCAATTTCCCTCTTATCCCCTCTTATTATGGAGGAAGTTTGAGCCCAACAGTGGGATTTATTTGAGCAGACACGAAGAGAAGCCTCTGATAAACAGACAAACAGACCAACAAACTTGCACAGGGGAGAATAGTGCAAAGTAACAAAGGCTTTAGCACCATTTGGGAACGGAACCCTGAAAAGGTGGATGACATTTTAATGATCACATTTCTCTCCTTTAGGATTTTTTTTTTCTAAAACACGTCACGTTTTACCTTACATTAGGTATGTGTTGCAGCTTTGTTTGCTATTAATTTTAAGGTACAAACTGAATATTTAGATTTTACTTATCTGTTTGGTACATTTGAAATAAGCTATTAAAAATATTTTATTAATAAATTCACGATCATAGGTTTCTTTTACAATTTATTTTAGACGATTAGCAAATGCCGGTGGTTTCATCCGCCTAATTCCCGTTCCAGTGGGAATAACGGGATATCTGGGCTTATATCTGGTAAAATATTACTCAAGAAAAAGACAGAAAGACAGACAAAATATTTAAACTTATTTTTAGACATAGATTTTATCTAAATAACCGTATGAGCATGAAAAAATCCTATTATTTTGACATTACAGACACTTCATTTTTATTTATTTGTAGAGATGGAATAATGATTTTAATAGCAAATGCTATGCAAAACGCTTACATTCCACCTATTTTCATCATCATCATCTCGGCTCATATACGTCCCACTACAGGGCTCGAACCTCCTCCACAATAGGAGGAAAATTGACCTTTCTATATCATGCTGGTCAGTCAAGTTGGTATAGGGTTTTATTCCGAATTTTCTTTCTCTTGCATTGATGTTATATGCGTATTATATCCCTCAGTCGTCTTTTACGACATCCACGGAAAAGATAGGGAGTGATGAATTGTATTCTTACTTCGTCACCATACAGAAAACAAATTCATTCTTCATTCATTCTTTCTCATCACTAAATGACTTAAAAGGAATAAAATACAAGAAACAATTGAACGAAAAAGATCTATCTATTTTTCGGTCTGTTACAATTTTATTATATGTATAGACTAGCGAGCAGCCCTTGATGCGCTTCGGTTCCAGCAGCTTTTCTCCACATTTTAAATTTGCAACATCTTCTAAGGTTTGACACACGGATTCTGTCTAGATATTTTGAAAATTACCCGGAACAAATAGCCAAACAGGCAGAAAAAAAAGTTGTTTTTAGGCATACTTATCGTGCAAATAACTGTGCGAGCATGAAAAACCCACTATTTTGATGTTACAAACAGACACTTCAATTTTATTTAAGTACTAGCAACCCGCCCTCGCTTCGCTTCGGTTATAGGTTATAGTAGTTTTACCCGCGTAGTTCCCGTTCTCGTGGGAATACCGGGATAAAATATAGCCTTGTTTACGCCCTGATATTATAGCTTTCCAATGGTAAAATAATTTTTGAAATCGGTCCAGCCGTTTTGAAGATTACCCGGAACAAACAGACAGACAGACAGACAAAAATTTTTTAATTGCTATTTTAGGCATAGGTGTCGTGCAAATAACCGTGAAAGCATGAAAATAAGCCTATTATTTTGACATTACAAACAGACACTCCAATTTTATTTATTGGTATAGATTTGTATACTACAATGTACTATGTTTAACTACAATATACCTATTGTTAAGAGAAAAACTCATTAATTACATTTAGAATAGATAGATAGATAAACACCGTTTATGGCAATTATTGTAACTAAGTGTTAGAATATTACAGTCCATATGATTAATGTTACGTTGAGGTATTTACGATTTTATTAAAAAGAACTTCTCATTCCTTTGTTTATCAATCATTTTCAAATATTGCACGACTCTCGTCTATATTGTAAGTACATTTAGCCTACTATCTATATGCGGTAATTTAGGAGTACCTAAACAACGGCTTTTAGGTAAGTATTGGGATGAATCCTTGTGCCCTAGAAAACTTTACATCCATCGGCACGTTAATGTCCACTTTTAGACATGGATCTTCTCACAAGAATGCCACTTAGAATGGTCCTGTGCATATAACTGCTCCCTGGGACTTTCAAGATACCCTCAGTCCACCTAGTACGCTTAGTTTCAGTACGCTTAGTACTAGTACCTAGTACGCGCTATGTCATGTTCTTCTTTAAACGAGGTTCAAGAAGAGCGTTTTCTTCATGGTGTGTTATCAGGTGTACTGCTTGCTCGTTTGCCACCTTCAGCAATAAAAAAATAATTGTACGGGGTCGCCCCACGCTGCGTCGTCTGACTCGTGGTCTCCACTCGTGAACCTTTCACTCCACACGGTTTTCGGTGCGACAAGTGACGTGGCCTGCCCATTGCCATTTCAATGTACTGACATATGGATTACACCTGATCTTCTACGGGTTTCCGTAATTCGGATTTTATCACACCACAACAACACACAACACAACACACAAAACAACTACGAAGCAATGTCCTCTCCAAATCACGTTGAGCGACTTTGAGCCTTTTGACCGAGATTTAGAAACCACGTTTCAATGACGTATGTCATCTAGAGAAGAGAATATACCGGTAAAATACACATTTTACTTATTTTACCAACGTGCAGTCGGTAATTTACCAGATAATTAACCAAAGTACTTTTTTTGCCTCATGGTGGGGTTGATACGTGATTGAGAATATGTATAGTACAGGCTAATAAGAATTTACCTTATCTTAATATATATAAATCTCCTGTCACGATGTTTGTCCGCGATGGACTCCTAAACTACTTAACCGATTTTAATCAAATTTGCACACCGTGTGCAGTTTGCTCCAACTTGAAACATATGATAACTTACATCTTAATTTATAGTCGCAATATTATTTTATTACAAATTATTTGTCTATAATTAATTGACAGTCACAATTATCTGTTAACTCCAAAAGATTCTAACAGATGGCGATATCTGTTGACTGGATTTAAGTAATTTAAGTAATTTGTGTGTGCTCAATGAGATTCGAGAATGGTTTAGATTCACAATTGGACCCGGTAGGTGGCGCTTTATTTGAACAGAACAACGTCGGTTGGGTCAGCTAGTATACACTATAAATATATTAATTAACAAATAAAAAGTTATAAATTATATATAATTATTAAAAATTAATTATTATGTTAATTAATATTGATAATAATTAATTATGAAGTTCTTCAAATACCCAGCTTATGTATATAATTCTGTCAATATTCCTAATACTTAATAATTACTTTAGCAACATCAATAAATCTCTAGTTTCGTAACTCCAATTTCCGAGATCGAATTTTTTGCATTATTTGGCTATTTAACCGGCAAAATATATTTTACCGGTTAAATAGCCAAATATTTAACTAGCCAGTAATTGGAAATTTGTCCGCTCGAAACACTAATGTCATCGCTGGTAACACACGCTGTTTATGACATCCGCGGGTAAGACAGAGAGTGGTGAATTGCATTCTTGATCCGTCAGCACATGTAAACCTACATATATTATCCGAAGTACACAAAAAACCTTAAAGATGTTACTATTCAAGTAAAAGTGCCCAGTTTTAGCTCAAAGGTACCTTTTTAAAAATTAGTCTAGTCTATTACCAGGTAATTGACCCACATCTCAAATAATTGGACAGCCGCTTTCGTCACTGGTTATTAAACCTTAGTTTTTATAGGTACACTGTGAAATATTGGACGAGAAAATCTTCTTAAGATGCCCGAATGCGGCACCACATCCGACAAATTCTAGGCATAGCGGAGTAAAATTCGTCATTTTGAGCGTTTTCTTGAAATTAAATCAACCTAACTGGACTATTTGTTATAAGTAAAGGTCAACAACATCAAGAAGAGCATTCCTAACTAAAACCGGTGCTTGAATAGCATGAGCATTAGACATGACTTTCCTCTTATCTATATTCAGTTGTAGACCCACTGAGAGCATTGAGCGTGGTGCTAAAGTTCTCCAGGGATTCTGCTATGACCATGACTACGATATTCTCAGCAAATTGAAGATGAGTGATGTATTCGCCGTTAATGTTGATGTCAAGTCCGGTCCAGTCTAAGAGTTTGAACACTTCTTCTAGTGCAGTAATGAACAGTTTCGGAGTGATAACATCTCACAGTTTTACACATTTCTGCAACTGGATCAGTTTTTTCCCACCTTTCACTACATACCTAATAATAGTACCTACTAATACAAACGCGATAACATCCGAAAGTAGTTTTATTTACAACATATCTCGGCATTTAAACGCCTCATAAGTTTATCCCACCTTTCACTATATAATAATGGTACTAATACAAACGCGATAAAATCCGTAAAGTAGTTTTATTTACAACATATCTCGGTATTTAAGCGCTTCATAAGTTTATCCCACCTTTCACTATATAATAATGGTACTAATACAAACGCGATAAAATCCGTAAAGTAGTTTTATTTACAACATATCTCGGCATTTAAGCGCTTCATAAGTTTATCCCACCTTTCACTATATAATAATGCTATTAATACAAACGCGATAAAATCCGTAAAGTAGTTTTATTTACAACATATCTCGGTATTTAAGCGCTTCATAAGTTTATCCCATCTTTCACTATATAATAATGCTATTAATACAAACGCGATAAAATCCGTAAAGTAATTTTATTTACAACATATCTCGGTATTTAAGTGCTTCATAAGTTTATCCCACCTTTCACTATATAATAATGGTACTAATACAAACGCGATAAAATCCGTAAAGTAGTTTTATTTACAACATATCTCGGTATTTAAGCGCTTCATAAGTTTATCCCACCTTTCACTATATAATAATGGTACTAATACAAACGAGATAAAATCCGTAAAGTAGTTTTATTTACAACATATCTCGGCATTTAAGCGCTTCATAAGTTTATCCCACCTTTCACTATATAATAATGCTATTAATACAAACGCGATAAAATCCGTAAAGTAGTTTTATTTACAACATATCTCGGTATTTAAGCGCTTCATAAGTTTATTCCATCTTTCACTATATAATAAAGCTATTAATACAAACGCGATAAAATACGTAAAGTAGTTCTATTTACAACATATCTCGGTATTTAAGTGCTTCATAAGTTTATCCCACCTTTCACTATATAATAATGGTACTAATACAAACGCGATAAAATACGTAAAGTAGTTTTATTTACAACATATCTCGGCATTTAAGCGCTTCATAAGTTTATCCCACCTTTCACTATATAATAATGGTACTAATACAAACGCGCTAAAATCCGTAAAGTAGTTTTATTTACAACATATCTCGGTATTTAAGCGCTTCATAAGTTTATCCCACCTTTCACTATATAATAATGCTATTAATACAAACGCGATAAAATCCGTAAAGTAGTTTTATTTACAACATATCTCGGTATTTAAGCGCTTCATAAGTTTATCCCATCTTTCACTATATAATAATGCTATTAATACAAACGCGATAAAATCCGTAAAGTAGTTCTATTTACAACATATATCGGTATTTAAGTGCTACATAATTTTATCCCACCTTTCACTATATAATAATGGTACTAATACAAACGCGATAAAATCCTTAAAGTAGTTTTATTTACAACATATCTCGGTATTTAAGCGCTTCATAAGTTTATCCCACCTTTCACTATATAATAATGGTACTAATACAAACGCGATAAAATCCGTAAAGTAGTTTTATTTACAACATATCTCGGTATTTAAGCGCTTCATAAGTTTATCCTACCTTTCACTATATAATAATGGTACTAATACAAACGCGATAAAATCCGTAAAGTAGTTTTATTTACAACATATCTCGGCATTTAAGCGCTTCATAAGCTTATCCCATCTTTCACTATATAATAATGCTATTAATACAAACGCGATAAAATCCGTAAAGTAGTTTTATTTACAACATATCTCGGTATTTAAGCGCTTCATAAGTTTATCCCACCTTTCACTATATAATAATGGTACTAATACAAACGCGATAAAATCCGTAAAGTAGTTTTATTTACAACATATCTCGGTATTTAAGCGCTTCATAAGTTTATCCCACCTTTCACTATATAATAATGGTACTAATACAAACGCGATAAAATACGTAAAGTAATTTTATTTACAACATATCTCGGCATTTAAGCGCTTCATAAGTTTATCCCACCTTTCACTATATAATAATGGTACTGATACAAACGCGATAAAATCCGTAAAGTAGTTTTATTTACAACATATCTCGGTATTTAAGCGCTTCATAAGTTTATCCCACCTTTCACTATATAATAATGGTACTAATACAAACGCGATAAAATCCGTAAAGTAGTTTTATTTACAACATATCTCGGCATTTAAGCGCTTTATAAGTTTATCCCACCTTTCACTATATAATAATGCTATTAATACAAACGCGATAAAATCCGTAAAGTAGTTTTATTTACAACATATCTCGGTATTTAAGCGCTTCATAAGTTTATCCCATCTTTCACTATATAATAATGCTATTAATACAAACGCGATAAAATCCGTAAAGTAGTTCTATTTACAACATATATCGGTATTTAAGTGCTTCATAATTTTATCCCACCTTTCACTATATAATAATGGTACTAATACAAACGCGATAAAATCCTTAAAATAGTTTTATTTACAATATATCTCGGTATTTAAGCGCTTCATAAGTTTATCCCACCTTTCACTATATAATAATGGTACTAATACAAACGCGATAAAATCCGTAAAGTAGTTTTATTTACAACATATCTCGGTATTTAAGCGCTTCATAAGTTTATCCTACCTTTCACTATATAATAATGGTACTAATACAAACGCGATAAAATTCGTAAAGTAGTTTTATTTACAACATATCTCGGCATTTAAGCGCTTCATAAGTTTATCCCATCTTTCACTATATAATAATGCTATTAATACAAACGCGATAAAATCCGTAAAGTAGTTTTATTTACAACATATCTCGGTATTTAAGCGCTTCATAAGTTTATCCCACCTTTCACTATATAATAATGGTACTAATACAAACGCGATAAAATCCGTAAAGTAGTTTTATTTACAACATATCTCGGCATTTAAGCGCTTCATAAGTTTATCCCACCTTTCACTATATAATAATGCTATTAATACAAACGCGATAAAATCCGTAAAGTAGTTTTATTTACAACATATCTCGGTATTTAAGCGCTTCATAAGTTTATCCCATCTTTCACTATATAATAATGCTATTAATACAAACGCGATAAAATCCGTAAAGTAATTTTATTTACAACATATCTCGGTATTTAAGTGCTTCATAAGTTTATCCCACCTTTCACTATATAATAATGGTACTAATACAAACGCGATAAAATCCGTAAAGTAGTTTTATTTACAACATATCTCGGTATTTAAGCGCTTCATAAGTTTATCCCACCTTTCACTATATAATAATGGTACTAATACAAACGAGATAAAATCCGTAAAGTAGTTTTATTTACAACATATCTCGGCATTTAAGCGCTTCATAAGTTTATCCCACCTTTCACTATATAATAATGCTATTAATACAAACGCGATAAAATCCGTAAAGTAGTTTTATTTACAACATATCTCGGTATTTAAGCGCTTCATAAGTTTATTCCATCTTTCACTATATAATAAAGCTATTAATACAAACGCGATAAAATACGTAAAGTAGTTCTATTTACAACATATCTCGGTATTTAAGTGCTTCATAAGTTTATCCCACCTTTCACTATATAATAATGGTACTAATACAAACGCGATAAAATACGTAAAGTAGTTTTATTTACAACATATCTCGGCATTTAAGCGCTTCATAAGTTTATCCCACCTTTCACTATATAATAATGGTACTAATACAAACGCGCTAAAATCCGTAAAGTAGTTTTATTTACAACATATCTCGGTATTTAAGCGCTTCATAAGTTTATCCCACCTTTCACTATATAATAATGCTATTAATACAAACGCGATAAAATCCGTAAAGTAGTTTTATTTACAACATATCTCGGTATTTAAGCGCTTCATAAGTTTATCCCATCTTTCACTATATAATAATGCTATTAATACAAACGCGATAAAATCCGTAAAGTAGTTCTATTTACAACATATATCGGTATTTAAGTGCTACATAATTTTATCCCACCTTTCACTATATAATAATGGTACTAATACAAACGCGATAAAATCCTTAAAGTAGTTTTATTTACAACATATCTCGGTATTTAAGCGCTTCATAAGTTTATCCCACCTTTCACTATATAATAATGGTACTAATACAAACGCGATAAAATCCGTAAAGTAGTTTTATTTACAACATATCTCGGTATTTAAGCGCTTCATAAGTTTATCCTACCTTTCACTATATAATAATGGTACTAATACAAACGCGATAAAATCCGTAAAGTAGTTTTATTTACAACATATCTCGGCATTTAAGCGCTTCATAAGCTTATCCCATCTTTCACTATATAATAATGCTATTAATACAAACGCGATAAAATCCGTAAAGTAGTTTTATTTACAACATATCTCGGTATTTAAGCGCTTCATAAGTTTATCCCACCTTTCACTATATAATAATGGTACTAATACAAACGCGATAAAATCCGTAAAGTAGTTTTATTTACAACATATCTCGGTATTTAAGCGCTTCATAAGTTTATCCCACCTTTCACTATATAATAATGGTACTAATACAAACGCGATAAAATACGTAAAGTAATTTTATTTACAACATATCTCGGCATTTAAGCGCTTCATAAGTTTATCCCACCTTTCACTATATAATAATGGTACTGATACAAACGCGATAAAATCCGTAAAGTAGTTTTATTTACAACATATCTCGGTATTTAAGCGCTTCATAAGTTTATCCCACCTTTCACTATATAATAATGGTACTAATACAAACGCGATAAAATCCGTAAAGTAGTTTTATTTACAACATATCTCGGCATTTAAGCGCTTTATAAGTTTATCCCACCTTTCACTATATAATAATGCTATTAATACAAACGCGATAAAATCCGTAAAGTAGTTTTATTTACAACATATCTCGGTATTTAAGCGCTTCATAAGTTTATCCCATCTTTCACTATATAATAATGCTATTAATACAAACGCGATAAAATCCGTAAAGTAGTTCTATTTACAACATATATCGGTATTTAAGTGCTTCATAATTTTATCCCACCTTTCACTATATAATAATGGTACTAATACAAACGCGATAAAATCCTTAAAATAGTTTTATTTACAATATATCTCGGTATTTAAGCGCTTCATAAGTTTATCCCACCTTTCACTATATAATAATGGTACTAATACAAACGCGATAAAATCCGTAAAGTAGTTTTATTTACAACATATCTCGGTATTTAAGCGCTTCATAAGTTTATCCTACCTTTCACTATATAATAATGGTACTAATACAAACGCGATAAAATTCGTAAAGTAGTTTTATTTACAACATATCTCGGCATTTAAGCGCTTCATAAGTTTATCCCACCTTTCACTATATAATAATGGTACTAATACAAACGCGATAAAATCCGTAAAGTAGTTTTATTTACAACATATCTCGGTATTTAAGCGCTTCATAAGTTTATCCCACCTTTCACTATATAATAATGGTACTAATACAAACGCGATAAAATACGTAAAGTAATTTTATTTACAACATATCTCGGCATTTAAGCGCTTCATAAGTTTATCCCACCTTTCACTATATAATAATGGTACTAATACAAACGCGATAAAATCCGTAAAGTAGTTTTATTTACAACATATCTCGGTATTTAAGCGCTTCATAACTTTATCCCACCTTTCACTATATAATAATGGTACTAATACAAACGCGATAAAATCCGTAAAGTAGTTTTATTTACAACATATCTCGGCATTTAAGCGCTTTATAAGTTTATCCCACCTTTCACTATATAATAATGCTATTAATACAAACGCGATAAAATCCGTAAAGTAGTTTTATTTACAACATATCTCGGTATTTAAGCGCTTCATAAGTTTATCCCATCTTTCACTATATAATAATGCTATTAATACAAACGCGATAAAATCCGTAAAGTAGTTCTATTTACAACATATATCGGTATTTAAGTGCTTCATAATTTTATCCCACCTTTCACTATACCTATAATAATGGTACTAATACAAACGCGATAAAATCCTTAAAATAGTTTTATTTACAACATATCTCGGTATTTAAGCGCTTCATAAGTTTATCCCACCTTTCACTATATAATAATGGTACTAATACAAACGCGATAAAATCCGTAAAGTAGTTTTATTTACAACATATCTCGGTATTTAAGCGCTTCATAAGTTTATCCTACCTTTCACTATATAATAATGGTACTAATACAAACGCGATAAAATTCGTAAAGTAGTTTTATTTACAACATATCTCGGCATTTAAGCGCTTCATAAGTTTATCCCACCTTTCACTATATAATAATGGTACTAATACAAACGCGATAAAATCCGTAAAGTAGTTTTATTTACAACATATCTCGGTATTTAAGCGCTTCATAAGTTTATCCTACCTTTCACTATATAATAATGGTACTAATACAAACGCTATAAAATCCGTAAAGTAGTTTTATTTACAACATATCTCGGTATTTAAGCGCTTCATAAGTTTATCCCACCTTTCACTATATAATAATGGTACTAATACAAACGCGATAAAATCCGTAAAGTAGTTTTATTTACAACATATCTCGGTATTTAATCGCTTCATAAGTTTATCCCACCTTTCACTATATAATAATGGTACTAATACAAACGTGATAAAATCCGTAAAGTAGTTTTATTTACAACATATCTCGGCATTTAAGCGCTTCATAAGTTTATCCCACCTTTCACTATATAATAATGGTACTAATACAAACGCGATAAAATCCGTAAAGTAGTTTTATTTACAACATATCTCGGCATTTAAACGCCTCATAAGTTTATCCCACCTTTCACTATATAATAATGGTACTAATACAAACGCGATAAAATCCGTAAAGTAGTTTTATTTACAACATATCTCGGCATTTAAGCGCTTCATAAGTTTATCCCATCTTTCACTATATAATAATGCTATTAATACAAACGCGATAAAATCCGTAAAGTAGTTTTATTTACAACATATCTCGGTATTTAAGCGCTTCATAAGTTTATCCCACCTTTCACTATATAATAATGGTACTAATACAAACGCGATAAAATCCGTAAAGTAGTTTTATTTACAACATATCTCGGTATTTAAGCGCTTCATAAGTTTATCCCACCTTTCACTATACCTATAATAATGCTACTAATACAAACGCGATAAAATCCGTAAAGTAGTTTTATTTACAACATATCTCGGTATTTAAGCGCTTCATAAGTTTATCCCACCTTTCACTATACCTATAATAATGCTACTAATACAAAATTTATTGGTGGTAGGACCACACTGTAGACAGTCTTTTGTCTGCAGTCGCGGGCCGGTCCGTCCGGGGCAGTACCACACTCTCGCAGAAGATCGACGTTTGAGTAGTAGCAATTTGCTGCTGCACTTCGTTCGGTGAGCGAGAGAGCCGGGAGCCCAACTTTCTGGGTGTGTTTGTGTGTGGCGGGTTTTGGTGAGGCCTGAAACCTGCGGTGGTGAGGTCTTGGTCGGGGTATTGAGCGTGAGGGGCTGGCATGGTGTACAGGGAGACCTGATGGGAATGGTCACCGCCGGCCACCTGCCGGTCAGCAGGGGACCCGAACCCAGGATCATCCTCCCTGGGAGGCTGTCCCACCAACCGGCGAAAATCCCGTTGGGTAGTCGTCGTGCCGGTGTGGGAAACCGGAGTGGACCTCGGCGGCTACACACGGGGGGGCATCGGGGGCCCTTCCGTGCTTCGTGTCAGCTCCTCACAACACTCACTCCTCGACCATGCACTATGCCCTGCCTTTTTTTTTTGGTATCACCAAACTCCGTTATACACATTCACACTCCCTTCCTCCTCTTCTTAAACAATAACTCATGGCCAAGAAAAATAAAAAGAGAACGTTTTCTACGGCGGTCCCCTTATCCACATTTGATGTGGATTTTTGCAATATCAGGGGTCTACATAGCAATCTCGACGCCGTCCATCATCACCTCGAGACGGCGCGGCCTGCCTTACTCTTTTTAACGGAGACGCAGATAGGTGCTCCGGATGACATTTCGTACCTAAATTACCCCGGCTACGAGTTGGAGCATACCTTCCGTCGTAAAGCCGGGGTGTGCGTATTCATCCGAGGTGATATCTGCTGTCGCCGCCTTCGGGCCCTCGAACATGGTGACTTGTCAATCCTGTGGCTACGCGTAGACTATGGAGGGCTTACCCGCATCTACGCATGCCTCTACAGGTCCCATGGCAGTGATCCGGGGTCAATTCAATTATTTGAGAACGTCCAATGGGGGATTGACGAAATATTGGAGCAGTGTCCATCAGCGGAGGTGGTGGTTCTTGGAGACTTCAACGCTCATCATAAAGAGTGGCTGGGGTCCCGAACCACTGACCTCCAGGGTCGACATCTCTTCAATATGGTCTCGGCCTATGGTCTCTCACAACTGGTGACACAGCCCACCCGTATCCCAGATATTGAGAGCCATGAGTCTTCTTTACTGGATCTTCTGCTGACTACACACCAGCACGGATATCAGGTAGTGGTTGAAGCGCCTCTTGGATCTTCTGACCACTGCTTGGTCCGTAGCAGTGCCCCTGTTGTAAGGCCTAGTCGTTCTAAGGCGACTGGGACTCGCAGAGTCTGGCAATATAAGTCTGCAGATTGGGATGGACTGCGCGAGTTTTACGCATCCTACCCATGGAAGCGGCTTTGCTTCGCCTCTGGGGACCCTGGCGTCTGTGCGGACTGCGTTACCGAAACGGTTATTACGGGGATGGAATTATTCATCCCCAACACCAAAATACCCGTCGGTGGCCGCAGCCGACCCTGGTTTAACAAAACCTGCAGGACGGCTGCATGCCAGAAACAGTCCGCATATCGGGCCTGGAATAGGGCCAAAAAATGCCAGGACCCGAACGCCAAAGAGGTGAAGCGGAAATTTAACGCCGCTTCTAGATCTAGTAAGAAGGCTATTGCCAGAGCCAAGGCGGAACATGTTGCCAGAATTGGCGAGCGATTGCAAAGCTATCCCGCTGGGAGTCGTGCATTCTGGTCGCTCGCCAAGGCTGCACAAGGCAACTTCTGCCAGCCCAATCTCCCACCACTGCAGAAACACGATGGTAGTCTGGCCCACAGCGCAAAGGAGAAGGCCGATCTTCTAGGTCAATTCTTTGCCTGTAACTCGACTTTGGATGCCGGAGCTGCCACACCACCTACCATCCCACGGTGTGAAAGCTCACTGCCCGAAATCCGCATCACGCAGCGAGCGGTTAGGCGGGAGCTGCGGCTTTTAGACGTCCATAAGTCGAGTGGACCGGATGGCATCCCTGCAGTGGTACTAAAGACGTGCGCCCCTGAATTGACTCCCATCCTCACGCGCCTATACCGACTTTCCTACGCTACTAATAGGGTTCCGTCTTCGTGGAAGGTAGCCCATGTCCACCCGATCCCTAAAAAGGGAGACCGGTCTGACCCATCGAATTACAGGCCAATTGCGATAACATCCTTGCTCTCCAAGATAATGGAGAAGGTTATAAACCGCCAGCTTCTGCAGTACCTTGAGGATCGCCAGCTTATCAGTGATCGCCAATACGGCTTTCGTCATGGTCGGTCGGCTGGTGATCTTCTTGTGTACCTCACACACCGTTGGGCAGAGGCCTTGGAGGGCAAGGGTGAGGCGCTGGCGTTCAGCCTAGATATCGCAAAGGCGTTCGATAGGGTCTGGCACAGGGCACTTCTATCGAAGCTACCATCATACGGAATCCCCGAGGGACTCTGTAATTGGATTGCCAGCTTTTTGGATGGTCGGAGTATAAAAGTCGTCGTAGATGGCTCCTGCTCCGATACCATGACCATTAATGCTGGTGTACCACAAGGCTCGGTGCTCTCCCCGACGTTGTTTATCCTGCATATCAATGACATGCTCTCTATCGAGAATATGCGTTGCTATGCGGATGACAGTACGGGTGATGAGCGGTACACTGAGCAACGGAATATCCCTCGGAGTATTCAGGAAAGAAGGGTTCAACTTGTGTCTGAAGTCGAGCGCTCTCTGGGGCGGGCCTCGGAATGGGGTGAACGGAACCTAGTCCAGTTCAACCCCACAAAGACACAAGTTTGCGCGTTCACTGCAAAGAAGGACCCATTTGTCATGGCGCCTCAGTTCCAAGGAGTAACTCTTCCAATTTCTGAGAGTATTGGGATTCTCGGCGTCAAAATATCGAGCAAAGTCCAGTTTGGGAGTCATTTGGAGGACAAAGCCAAATTGGCAAGCAAAAAGTTGGGCGTCCTGAACAGAGCCAGGCGGTACTTCACACCGAGACAGCGTCTTGTACTATACAAAGCACAAGTTCGTCCTCATGTGGAGTACTGCTCACATCTCTGGGCAGGTGCGCCCAAATATCAGCTAGACCCACTTGACTCCCTGCAAAGACGGGCTGTTCGAATCGTCGGGGATCCCAATCTTACGGACAGATTGGAGTCGCTGGAGCGGCGGAGAGACTTTGGGTCACTCTGTGTACTCTACCGACTCTTTCACGGGGAGTGCTCCGAGGAACTGTTTGACTTGGTACCACCGTCACCATTCTACCAACGTACCACTCGACATCGCAGCAGGGTTCATCCATTTCACCTGGAAACGTTATGGTCTTCAACTGTACGTTTCCAGCGATCATTTCTCCCACGTACGTGCAAGCTCTGGAATGAACTACCTGCTGCTGTGTTTCCCGAGCGCTATGACATGTCCTTCTTTAAACGAGGTTTAGGAAGAGTATTTCCTTCACGGTAGGCAGCGGCCTGGCTGTGCCCCTGGTATTGCAATGGTCCATGTGCAGCAGTTTCACTTACCATCAGGTGTGCTGCTTGCTCGTTTGCCACCGTTGGCAATAAAAAAAAAAAAAAAAAAAAAAAAAAAAAAAAAACGCGATAAAATCCGTAGTTTTATTTACAATGTATTCTTACTCCATCTTTCACATCACATGGATACATATCGTGTCCTATGTTACTTGTTTATAAAAAGCGCGTCTTTAAATCCCAAATAACAATAACATTACTTGACACATCTATAATCAAGAATATAATCATAAGATATGAGTACAGTGTAAGAGAAATAAGTCCTAAATCGTAGGGTGTAATTAAGGCGGCCACCCACCGCAGCGACCTCGAGGCCTTGACCGACACCCATAATGAGTTCACCCGGCGAACAGACGACGACACCAGACGAACGGCTATACTCTTCAATATAAATACTTAAGGCTTATCAGCTTTTGAGATATAGAGTGTTAAAATTACGTACCTATCTCAATTTCACATCCTACTAATATTATAAACGAGAAAGTTTCTGAGTATGTGAGAATGTTTGTTGCTCTTTCACGCAAAAACTACTGAATGGATTTTGATTAAATTTCACAATAATACAGCTTACATATCAGAATAACAGATAGGCTATAATTTATTCCGATATTCTCACGAGAAGGGGAACTAAAACTGCAGGGCGCTGCTAGTCGTTTATAAACGTAGCAATATAATTTTATAAGTAAATATGAACAAAAATTTCATCATCATCATTTCGGGTCATATACGTCCCACTGCTGGGCTCGAGCCTCCTCCATAATAGGAGGAAAATTGACCTTAATATACCATGCTGGTCATATTGGTATAGGGTTTTGTTACGAGTTTTCCATCTCTTGCATGCGTAATATACCCTATCCCTTAGTCGTTTTTTACGACATCCACGGGTTAAAGAGGGAGTGGTGAATTGTATTCTTACTCCGTCAACACACGGAAAAAAGGAAAAGGAACAAACATTTACGTATCTAGGTATATGTTTTATCTTGCGGTATATAAGTGATTCTGGGTCTTAAAAATGCATGAAAATTGCATACAGCAGAATAGACGCCATATTGTTACATTTCTCATGCAATGTCCCGTTCACAAAACAAAAATCAAACAAAAGGAAAACACCGACAAACCGGTTACTAAAGTTTTTTTTTTACTTTATTTCACCGACACTAGCTTAACTTGAGCTCAGTGGCAAAAGGTTATATGTCTTTACCGGCGTAAACTTAATACTTTCGTATATAAAAGGCTTAAGTTTCTCAAAACAGGTTTAGTTAAAACATTTTGTTTTTCAATACAAAAGCTTCCAACATGAGAGCTCCGCCTACACTTGATTTAAAATTAGAACTCTTGCGTGACAAACGCCGGTAACTCTGAATTAAATGGTAAAAAGTTAAACTTTATTTGGATGTGATAGAGCACAATATTCTACGCAAGTTTATATGTCGTAAGGTGGGTTGCTCCGTAAATGCTATTGGCCCAATCGTGCAATGTGAAACAAACAAGAAATATGAGAGTAAATGAGATAGCGCTATTAGGTTCGCACTCAACACATGACAAGAACAAGTTTTACGTTCTTTAAATCGTATAGTTCTTTTAAAGCCAGTCTTCAAATCGACCATAATAATTTACAAAAAAAATAGGAAAAATGTAATTTAATATTTATCTAAAACATGTTCAAAAATCAAAAAAGAAATCTCTGTTGTACTAATATTTCAAATACGGAATGAAGGAGAGAGAAGATCGGATCGTGCACGGGTGTGAACGGTGCAGAAAATATATTTGATACTGATGCTACGCATCCAAAATGACGTAAGTAGAGCTAATTTGTTGATAGAATTTGATTCATTTTCGTCTGTAATAAGCATAATTTTTCTTTGAGAATTGTTGAGTGTTGTATCAAGTTGTTTCTTTGTTCTATATTTGAAGTGGGCATGGCGGCAAGTGAGCAGTGACGATTCGTTTAGTAGACAGTTGACAGTCGCCACGCCACACTGACATTCCGATAGTAACGCTGATAATAATCATTTTGTATGATCATTTTTTGCTGACTGTACGAGGCTAGTGTTTTACGAACTGTGTGAACTTTGCGTTCGGATACAATGATGTACTTAAGTTGTAGTGCAGTGCTGTGAATAGTGATTGGATAATGACTAAAGTTTTTGTGCTGACTGTACACAAAGGGGAACCAATATCGTGGTGATGTGTGAGTTATCGTTAATATTAATACATACCTATTAATTTCTAACTAACCTAGCTATTATTAGGTATTTCCCAAATACCAGTGCCATATATCTACTTAACGGATATATGCATAATTATTTAGCACCTATAGATACATATAACTAGTTACAAGTATATACTTATAGGCATAACTATTCCAAGAATAGTGAACTTTTATGATTCAGCTTATCATTTAAATTGCAGCACAAATGCGCCCACTATTGAGCTCAGGTTTCCTTCCGGTATGAGAAGGAAATTGATCTAGTAGATATATCACGTTGATCAAATGGGCTGGCATAGGGTTTTGTTTCGAGTTTTCCTTCTCTTACAATATGTTATGTGCATATCTATTATATCTCTCAGTGGTCTTTTACGACACCCACGGTCAAGAGTTGAATGAATTGCATTCTTATATTCACACTTATGATTTGATTATGATAGAATAAATATCATTATTACAATGTTGTATGACGTGCACAGCATGGTGTCTAGCACCCTCAAGCGCACAAATATTATTAAACAGTGCAGAAATATATTGATTATACTGACGTAATGTTTAAATCCACATCTAACGGACCAAGTGTTATAGCTTTGATTCTCATGCAGAACAATATTTTGTGCGATGGGACAATACTGCGAGTCCTTAAAAATATTAGCAACTAGCAACCCGCCCTTGCTTCGCTTCGGTTATAGTCGTCTTACCCGCGTACCCGTTCCCGTGGGAATACCGGGATAAAATATAGCCCAGTTTACGCCCTGATATTATAGCTTACCATTGGTGAAAGAATTTTTGAAATCGGTTCAGCCGTTTTGAAGATTACCCGGAACAAACAGACAGACAGACAGACAAAATTTTTTTAATCGCTATTTTAGGCATAGGTGTCGTGCTAATAACCGTGTGAACATGAAAAAAGCCTATTATTTTGACATTACAAACAGACACTCCAATTTTATTTATTGGTATAGATTAGTATGAGTAAAATATTAACTGATTAGAATAGTTATGTCTCTATTAAATACGCTAGTGGACATTTACAGGCTGAAGGGTGAAAAGGTATACCTATGAGTAGGTTTGTAGTTACGTATACCTATAGAATCTATTTGAATATAGGCATTCATAATTAATAAAAAAACGATATGGAGAACATTTGTGAAACTAAGCTGTTTACATACCGATGTTAGGTATATATTTCTATAAGTAAATATATAGGTAAAGGATTTTCATTATCATTTCTGCGATATCGGATAGTTTACCTCTATATTCAAATTAACCGCGTGCTTTACCTGAATACTTCTTGAGAATAGAACATCGCTAATATTGTAACATATTGCGAGGCATCATATTATATCCGAGTTAAATTTTCATTACAGATAGTCAACTATAGTTGAGTGAGCTAACAAACTAAATAATACCTGCGTATATATTGTGAAAAACAACAGTAATAAAATAAGCAATTTATAAGTACCTATAGGTAGACTCACATTGGGAGGCACCTAAGCAACTTTTGGTAACGGTTACAAATACTAGGTATCAGTCATTAGTCAAGGGTATCGTTAAAAGTTCGATCGCTGTTCAATAAATATTCAGTGCAAATATACCTACCTAACTTTGCTCTATAATTTCATTTTATTATATACTAACAACCGCCCTCGCTTCCCTTCGGTTTTAGTCGTTTTACCTGCATAGTTCCCGTTCCCGTGGGAATACCGGGATAAAATATAGCCTAGTTTACGCCCTGATATTATAGCTTTCCATTGGTGAAAAAAATTTTGAAATCGGTCGAGCCGTTTTGAAGATTACTCGGAACAAACAGACAGACAAAAATTTTTTAATCGCTATTTTATGCATAGGTGTCGTGCTAATAACCGTGTGAGCATGAAAAAAGCCTATTATTTTGACATTACAAACAGACACTCCAATTTTATTTATTGGTATAGATGTATAGGTACGATGGTGTAGCTACATAGCCTATGAAAAAGCGTACCTACACAACTAGGTAGGTACACACATGAAAAATCACAGATAACACTTTTACTCGTAATTACGAAATCATAGCCTATTGGTAGGTAGGTATATCAGTTCCTAACTATTGGTAAAAAATAAATATTAGTTACTCCCACCCAGGCTACTTACTATTTGAGGTGATTTATTTAATGTACAGATAGGTTATTAGAAATTGATATAAAAACTTTTCAACTCTTAATGATATTCTCTATATAATTACTTTTACTTGGAAATTCAAAGAGAATTAGCGTAAGGTAGAAAGATTAGCTACAAAATTGGCTTAGCTATGATATTTTCAACATCCACATAAAAGAAGATGGTTTTAAAATCCATAAGGCTTTTCTGAGAATTATAACTATAGCTTTTTATGCTATAAACCTACTGTGGATATAGAATCAACTTTTAACGAAGGAATAGGTATAGACCTAGGTATAGACTACCCTTTTGGTACGAATTTAAACAGTATTAAAAATTCCGTAAATCTGTATTTTTATACTTCTCGTGAATGATATCTGGGTTTCAAGTTCAAGTCCCAAAGGAACCGTATAATTGTAGAATATATCAAGCATTATAAACCAATTTTAGATTTTAAACAAAAAGCGTGATCTCATCAAATTGATATGGGTTTCATCACAAAACTCGTAACGAATAGCTCATAACTCGATAACCGTTGACCAAAACTAATTCTCGTCTAGGTATCCGAAGGTTTTATGCTTATAGGGCGGGTCGGCTGGGCGGTTACTGAGCTGACACGCCCATCTACGCTAACCGCCGTAGACCCAAGTGCCGACGCACTACGTGAATATTCTAGTACATAATATGAGTTTCGTGACGCGAATGTAGAAGCGTGAGAACTGTTGTGTACATTATTTGAATATACCTTATGTATATACTACCAGTAACTTGACTGCATTTTTTATACTTGTAGCGTATTTATATCAAGATATTGCTGTATTTTGTCAAATACTAGGTAGTTTTAATAACAAATATTTACAAATAAATACTAGGTAGGTACCTATATAGGTATATCCATACCATTTAATATTGATTTACCTATAGCTCATACCATATAAATGTTACTAAGTATTAGGCATGTATCTGCTCTATAACGGAAGGCAAATTGGCCTACTATAGGCTACTGAGGCTAGTTTCTTCCTTCATATAATATTAGGTATTATTAATTCATGTAAATATTAGGTAGGTCGGTACCTGCTGAATAATTTAACTTCATTTCAATGATGAGGATTAGATTTTATTTTTATGTAACCACATCGTTTTTTGGATATAGTTATGTAGATATTCAGGTATTATTTCTTTAAAATAACATTTAGGTCCTCGATGTCAATGTAATTACAGTAGTTGTTATGACAACAGTCTCGCCAGACATTTTCAACAAAATTTATTTTATAGTTACTATTTGACTAGTATTTATTACATAATTAGGTTTATTTTTATAGCTTTATTCTTTATCAATATCTACACATGGTTCTCTTTTTAGTTTCGATTCATAGTTTCTGAGAGTCCTATTAAAACAAACAATCTTTCAGTTTTTTACAGTAAGTAAGTGGCTACAGTTTTGTGAGTTTCTTCTATGATAATAAAACTATTTTTACGGATATCATCGCGTTTGTATTTGATTGGCTGACGTTTCGAACAGTGTTCATGGTCACGAGCGGAGCAAGTTGTCTCACGTCCAATAAGTCATCGTTATTACAGATATTTATATCTACCCGCTACAGAATTAGTTATTAAATTTTAACCCACATTTTAATACAAATTTATTGCCAGTACGAAAAGAGAATTATTCTATATGAACAAATCTGCCCTTAACTATAACTGCTGATATTAAGTATATTCGAAACTTTGTGAAATAAAAAATCAAATACAAAAGCGATAAAATCCGTAAAAAAATTATTATGTCAAGTAACATTATACACGTAATAATCATACATGCGTAAATATCAGACATCATTCTATCATAATCTAGAATACGGCAATCCGTAGAAGAACGGGTGGAACCGACATACGTCACAGAATTAGCACGTTGAAATGGCAATGGGTAGGCCATATCGTTCATCCAATCAATAACCGTTGAGGAAGAAAGGTTCTGGAGTGAAAGACCACACATCGGACAACGCAACAGGGCGACCTACTAGGTAGACTGACGACATCTCGTAAGTCACAGGGAACCGTTGCATGCAAGTGGCACAGGACCGTTCCGAGTGATATTCTCTTGGGGAGACCTATGTTCAACAGTAGACGTCTATTAGCTGGATAGATGGAATATTGTTTACCTACGTTCTTTACTCGTCACTATCATCTGTTACGAGAAATAGAAATTGAACTAGTAAATAAATTAAATCTCGCGTGCTGAATATCATTGTTCCTCTGCAATTCATAAATAATTGTTCGCAATCTGAATTTGAATAAATTATATATATCCATTTTATATTTACAAAGTCTTCCACTTCACATAGGTCCCATTCCCTTTCACATTACCATTTTGGTATAAAAAATTGGATTTGCCTCGGTCTTATTAAAAGAAATCACATTTTAACACATTTTTTGGCGGATACCTACGTACCTGAACATTTCATATAGTGTGTATTAAATGTAATATCTTACTTCTTTTAACGTGTTATATTAATAATTTTATTTTATGTATACCTACCTAATGTAATGCGGATGAACTGCTAGGGTTTAGAGAATATCCATCGGGCAGACCACTGACGTCAAGTCACTCTGCTCTGGTGGTCGGCTCAACGACGAAGGCGACGTGTCACGGATGGGTTGCGGGTGTGCGTGCTTATGCCCCTCTGTCGCCCCGGACGAAGTGGTGCAAGGAATGCGCCGACCACAACCCACCCCCAAAAAAAAGGGTTTAGGGAATATGGCATTTTTTTTTTTTTTTTGTGGTTGGGCTATGGCAAGCGCACGCATGGTCCAGTCCGTCCAGGGCGACGATAGGACGGCGCGCGGGCCCATAACCCATCCGTACCCACGTCACCTCGTTGGTGGGCCGAGCACCGGAGCAGATGTCACTTGTCATCAGTGGTCGGCACGACGGAATACCCTTTCGGGTAACCTCACCTCTCGACGTCCTGGGACGTCGGTCGCCGTCGCGCGGTCAGCCTCTCTGCGGGTGATGGACAATTCCCCGGTCCGATCACCCGCGGCCTCGGCTAGGGCGGCATTAGACGCAGATACTCGCGCCTGCGCCGCCCGAGTCGCCGACGGCGGAACGTGTCGCCGAATAAAAGCTCTACTCGCACACGATCCGCCGCCTCCTTCCGTGAGATAACGGCCTCACAGAAGGCGGCGACCGCGTCCCAGTTCCTGACGCTGACGAGCATCTCCCTGGCGATGGTCGGCAGCGCCAGGTCGGCACCGATAATTACGACGAGTTCACGGCGATCCCCCTCCCATGCAGCACACTCCTCGAGCGTGTGCTGCGCCGTGTCCTCGTCACAACTGCAGTGGTAGCAGGACGGTGTGCTCTCCCTCCTGACAATCTTGTGCAGGTACTTCCCGAAGCAACCGTGCCCCGTCAGCACCTGCACCAGTCGGAAGGAAAGCACCCCGTGCGTCCGCTCCAACCACTCCTCAGCACCGGCCGGAGGGCCTCGACGGTCCTGACACCATACCGAGGACTCTCCAGCCGGAGAAATATGGCATGAAAATGCTTTACAAATGTTTTCGTTTTCTCCCAAACTTCCCAAAAAATACCATTAACAGTGTGGCTATTGTTAAAAGCGTCAATTTGCCTTACTGACGTACAATGAGTCATGTAAAGAATATAAAAATGAAAAGAAACTGATAATTTGTGTAGAAAATTGTATCTCGACACTGGTAACAAGGAGCTCGTATTAATAGCTAATTGCCATTGAAAAAAAAAGTGTATGTACGCAGGTAAGAAATTATACTTCTTTAGCATAACAACACAAAAATCTGTCTAAAAATCTTTCTAGATATTTTATCCCTCCCGTTACGTTTGTAGAAAAACGACTCTATTAACAGGGAAAACGTATTTAATACATTGAAAGTTTTATTATAACGGATTATGTAGTTGACATTTGTGACGCTGTGCGCGCGCATCGTAGAAAATATTGACTAACTAACGTCAGGATGTCGGTTTCTCGTGATGGGTGCGTATTGTAAAAATTCACTCTCGTAGGTAATTTTGCCGTTACGCGCCAAAAGAAGACTAACTTCAAAAAAGAAGAAGAAATATAGATATATCTAGTGATTGTCTCCGAAACTAATAACCCTTACCTATATTGCTTGTAGGAGTTATATAATACGACTATAAGCTGTACATAGACCTGAGCCAACACTATTTGTTGCCGTCAAGTCAACAATTACATTACCAAGGAGAGTTTACGTCAGACAGGCGCCGGTCATAAAACTATTGCCAACAACTGTTGCAATATATACTATGAAATAATAGTACATATTGAATCAACTCCAAAGAATTAGGATAAGAGCTGTACGATGATTGTCTTCTAAACAATCTTAGACTATAAATTCATCATCGTCCCACTGCTGGGCTCAAGTCTCCTCCACAATAGGAGGGAAATTGACCTTACTATTCCATGCTAGTCAGACAGGTTGGTATAGGGTTTTGTTTCGAGTTTACCTTCTCGGGCATAGGTGTTATATGCTTATTATATTCCTTAGTCGTTTTTTACGATGCCACGGGCATGATAGGGAGTGGTGAATTGTTTTCTTATTCCCTCACTACGCGAAAGACTATAAATTATTTCATCTATATCCGACGGGTCCTATATCAGAATTCATTGTGACTAACAAATACATAAAACAAACTCAATAAAACAGTTGTTAATGTTCATGTGACAAATCTGAGCGGCGGGTGTTACGTGCTTTGAATATATATTAGACGTAAACAGTTCTGGGCTAGATAGAGGAGCTATATCTATGTAGCTCCGGTTCAATACCTAGTATTTACTCTTCCACCTCTAATCTCCTGAGTATACAGGTAGTAGAGCATTATTGAATGTCGCGAAATATATTTCTACGCAGGAAAATTCGTTGGACGATTTACAAATCATCATAATCACAGCTCATATAAGGCTCGGTACTGCGCTCGTGTCTCTTCCATAATGGGAGAGAAATTGACACGCTGGTCGGACAGGTTGGTATAAGAATTTATTTCCAGTTTTTCTTCTCTTGCATAAGTGCTGTTTGTATATTATAATCCCTTAGTCGTCTTTTACGATACCCATGGGCAAGAAAGGAGGTGAATTATATGCTTACACGGTCACCACATGATGTTGAAGTATGATCTACAAATGTGTCTCTTGGTTGTGATTTTTGTCTCATCATCATCATCTTGCTTTTATCCCAATTACTTGGGGTCGATGCAATATGTCATCTGTTTTGACATATTGCAAAAAGTTTCGACAATGACTTTTATGACCGGCCGCCTGCCTGACGTCAAGCCTCCTTGGGAATGTAATCGTTGACCCAAATGGTACCAGATGGAGTTGGTCCGGGTCAATCTAGGTCAAACACGATGTTGAAGTATGATCTACAAATGTGTCTCTTGGTTATGATTTTTGTCTGTTAATTGTATATTTGTTTATTATACAATATAATATATTCTTGCTCCTAGACTTTCTCGTAAAAACAAAAATCCGACTAGAAAAAATCGTGCTCTATAAATATTTGCAATGTATGAGAACATAGTCATGGTCGTATACCACCCGGCTTTAATGATGTTTTACAGCTTTTAAAAAGGTATATGCCTGAAGCCTTCGCTCGCGCTATTCTTAACACCAATCTATATAGTAAGCCATGCTAACAAAAGATCTTCTCTATCTATTATGATACTTAGGAGTAAATATAAATCCGTGAGCCTATTGAAGTCCATTGTTGGGCTTAGACCTCGTTTGCTAGACGATTTAGTGATCACATTTGGTGTTATGAAAATCTTGTAAGCCGCTGTCCGTTATCTTGATAATCCCTTAAGTATCATAGTTATGAATAAGTAAATCAATCGATCTTGAACTTTTCTCTCAGAAATTATTAATAACAGAATTCAAAGTTCTAAAAATATTATAACTTCTCAAGTTATTACATTTTTAGAACTTTCCTCTTCTTCAAGGTTTTATTTCGATTCCTTAGGTAATATTAAATAGTTCTTAAGTTATTTGTTAAAAATTAATCATTAATAAACAATTGAAAGTATTATTTCTACTGTTAATTAATCTTTTAGTAAGAGCTCAGAAATTATTTTGCAGATTAAGTCCAAACCCAAGCATATAGCGTAACTTGTATTGAACAACCAACAGATGCTTTCTATCTGCATCATCTCCATGACGATGTATATCAAAGTAGCGTTACTTTAATATACATCATTCTTTTTAGGGGAGAAAATTTATTGGTTCTTCTAATGCCTATCTGAGATTAAAACTTAATGAATTTTCTCAATTATTATTACATTAGAATGTACCCTTTTAGTCAGTGAGACAGTGCCGCAATCTTGGTCGTTTCAATAACCTGTCAAAATCTTAGCTAACCTATTTTAATTCATATAGAAGACAGCATTTTTATATCCACTCTTTCCTAGCCGTAGAAATGAAACTTCATGAGTTTCTCTAGGAATATTATTGATTCTTTCTTTATGCGATATTATTGATTCTTATGTTTTGATATTTTTAAGTACAGCCGTGATACGTCACAACTGAGTAACAATTGATGAATAAACCAATAAGAAAACGCATGGAGCATAGATCAAGCGTGGATGGGTAATGCCATTTCCGATACGTTCATGCTTGCATTGATTCGACCTGTATATTTATACAGGTTATTTGATTTCGGTTGGTACTCCAAATAATCGCGAATTCGTTTAACTGATTGCCGGATAATCGAGTTTCCAGTGTAATTGGAATAGTTTAGATATGTCGGTCTAGCCGCAATTAGTGATATTTAAGTCACGCGCCTTGTGTCTTGAATATCACTCTCTGCTACGCATCCAAGCCTGTATTTTAATAGCCATTATTCGAAATAAACAAAATATAACACACAAAATCTACTTATTTCTTACAACTCTCGCATACACAATGTAAGTGAATACCGATGTTAAGTAATAAGATAGGGATGCATCACCCCTTTCGTGATCCATCAAATGCTTCAATCAAAACGAGCACT
Source organism: Lymantria dispar (assembly GCA_032191425.1). Taxonomy (NCBI): domain Eukaryota; kingdom Metazoa; phylum Arthropoda; class Insecta; order Lepidoptera; family Erebidae; genus Lymantria; species Lymantria dispar. Next base: position 24,984,525 of record CM063449.1, read on the forward strand.
CGTAAACTTCATAGACATGTCTTGAAATAATTACAAGGATAAGTGAAAAGTTTTGATTATTTAGCGTCACCCTCTTAAGACAATGATTTTGATTACTGAATAACACTGATTAATGTGAAAATTCAATATAGTTTTAATATTATTCTATATTTGTATTAGCTGATTATTAGTTTCAATGGTTTCTGTGCAAATTAAAAAAACTTCTTTGGCGTAACATGATAAAAATCATTCTAAGAACCTTTTTTAAAAATTTTATCCTACGTGTTATCCTACAATTGTAGAAAAAACGACGTTAAATTATATTAATGTATTTAACAAAACAATGTTACAAAAAAACTTTCAATGTATTTGATACATTGAAAGTTTGGTGAAGGAGTGCTCATATTGTAAAAATTTACTCTCATCATTTCAAACACCAAAAGAAGTATAAAATATAAAAATATATTACATACTAGCAACCGCCCCTCGCTTCGCTTCGGTTATAGGTTATAGTCGTTTTACCCGCGTAGTTCCCGTTCCCGTGGGAATACCGGGATAAAATATAGCCTAGTTTACGCCCTGATATTATAGCTTTCCATTGGTGAAAGAATTTTTGAAATCGGTCCAGCCGTTTTGAAGATTACCCGGAACAAACAGACAGACAGACAGACAGACAGACAAAAATTTTTTAATTGCTAATTTAGGCATAGGTGTCTTGCAAATAACCGTGTGAGCATGAAAAAAGCCTATTATTTTGACATTACAAACAGACACTCCAATTTTATTTATTGGTATAGATTGAAGTTAGGTATTTTTTTAGCCACGAAAGGGTATGTTTAGACACGTATAGGGCAATCTTACTGACCAATCTTATTGGAATATACATATTCCAATAAAATATTTTCATATGTTTTGTATTATAACAATATTTCTTTATTATAAAATTTTATGTTATAAGAAATATTTTTAATCTATACCAATAAATAAAATTGGAGTGTCTGTTTGTAATGTCAAAATAATAGGCTTTTTTCATGCTCACACGGTTATTTGCACGACACCTATGGCTAAAATAGCAATTAAAAAATTTTTGTCTGTCTGTCTGTCTGTTTGTTCCGGGTAATCTTCAAAACGGCTGGACCGATTTCAAAAATTCTTTCACCAATGGAAAGCTATAATATCAGGGCGTAAACTAGGCTATATTTTATCCCGGTATTCCCACGGGAACGAGAACTACGCGGGTAAAACGACTATAACTATAACCGAAGCGAAGCGAGGGCGGGTTGCTAGTTACTTAAATATAACCATGAACATATTCTTTGCGGTACCTAAGCCTATTGGGCATTTGACATTAACGTGAGTTAAGTACCTAACGTATTTTATTTGATAAATTATGATTTTATCCGATAAGCAGTTAGGTGGTGAAAGATTTTCTTCTAGAGATTTTAAATCAATAGGTGAAGTTCGAAGAATATATTGCTTATTTTCAAAGAACAACGTTGGCTATAGTTACAGTACTATATTATATCTATTCTAAAATTTCATCATCATCAGCTTAGTTTATATACCACTAGTAACTCGCCCTCGCTTCGCTTCGGCTTTAGTCGTTTTACCCACGTAGTTCCCGTTCCCGTGGGAATACCAGGATAAAATATAGCCTAATTTACGCGCTGATATTATGGCTTTCCATTGGTGAAAGAATTTTTGAAATCGGTCCAGCCGTTTTGAAGATTACCCGGAACAAACAGACAGACAGACAGACCAAAGAAATATAAAATGATTTTAGGCATGTGTATAGTGCAAATAACCGTGTGAGCATGAAAAAAGCCTATTATTTTAATATTACAAACAGACACTTCAATTTTATTTATTGGTATAGATTGCTAGGTTCGAGCTCCGTCCATATTAGGTAAGAGGAAAATTGACCTACTATACCACGCTTATTAGACGAGTTGGCATAGCTATATATTTCAATTGTTTCCTTTTTGTCAGATATTTTCTATTTTTTATTGCAAACGGTAGCAAGCGAGTAAACAGTCCTGACGGTAACTGATGCTGCCACTCAGGGACCTTTGCTAGGCCGCTGCCTATCGTGACTTTTGAAGGGAGTGTGAATGTGTGCAATGAGATTCGGTGATACTAAAGGCATCACCAAAACCCACCACAAGCAAACATCCACAGAAAATGGGACTGCCGGCCGTCTCGTTCACCAAACGAAGCGTATACAAATTGCTACTACTCGGACGTCGATTTTCTGCGAAAGTGTGGTACTATCTCATAAGAACCGGTCCGCGGCTGTAGACAGACAACCATCAACAGTGTAGTCCTACAATTATGACTACCCACCCTACTATCACTACCTCTGCATATCACATACGTTAGTCGTCTTTTAGGACACCCTCTGGCAAGAAAAGAGATGGTGAATTGTATTTTTAATCCGACACCATATGAAAATTCAAAAATTTACAAATATTAAATCTATACCAATAAATAAAATTGGAGTGTCTGTTTGTAATGTCAAAATAATAGACTTTTTTCATGCTCACACGGTTATTCGCACTATACATATGCTTAAAAATCATTTTATAATTTTTTTGTCTGTCTGTCTAATTGTTCCGGGTAATCTTTAAAACGGTTGGACCGATTTAAAAAATTCTTTCACCAATGGAAAGCTATAATATCAGGGCGTAAACTAGGCTATATTTTATCCCGGTATTCCCACGGGAACGGGAACGACAGAAACCGAAGCGAAGCGAGGGCGGGTTGCTAGTTACAAAATAAATTGTTCTCTTATATTTTTACCTATTATGGTAGGTAATACCACTTAATATATCCGTAATAATAATTAAAAGTACATTGACCCATAGATTACAAGTAGTCACTGTGTAGACGAAGTCACAGTTATAAATAACACAACTAACACTAATTTAGACTCGTTTAACGTTCTCTAAAGACTGGTTCACATTTGTTAAGTAACCAATTTAAAAAAAAATGGAAATGTTTTTATATCTAATAGGAATCCATTAATAATAATTTATTTTAGCTTCAGAAAGAACAACTTCGTTTCTGTCCTTAATTTTACTCAAATATGTGGATAATATTGACATTCCGTCGGACGAAACTAAACTTGAACATGTAATTTATCCGCTCACAAGGTAAAGGAGCTTCCCTAGCCGAGGCCGCGGGTGACGTGACTGGGGAGTTAGTCCATCACCCACCGAGAGGCCGACCGCGCGAGGAAAGACCGACGTCCTCCCCGAGGGGGGGACATCGGTCGATGGGAGGGTACCCCAAATAGGGGGTAATCCTTCGGGCCGACCACGGATGACAAGTCACCTCTGCTCCGGTGGTCGGCCCAACAACGAGGTGACGCGCGCCGTCCTTTCATCGCTCTGGATGGACTGGACCGCGCGTGCGCTTACCATAGCCCACCCATTAAAAAAAAAGCATGTTGTGGGGTTTGAATATGCTCTAATGTCACCATTATAGCGATTATAACATAATGTTTGTAATATAGGCTGCCAAAACAAGAAGCCGTTACAGCATTTTCCATTCGCTCATACATCTCAGCTCATATACTCCACCAGTAGTGAGACCTGAGCCTCTTTCACAACAGAAGAGAAATTAATCTACTACACCACGATGATCAGTCGAGTTGATATAAGGTTTTATTTTAAGTTTTCCGTCTCTTTTTTTTTCATTTAAAAATGTCAAAAATAGAAACATACACATTTACAAATAATCAGAGTAATTATATTAATGTCGTTATCTATACCAATAAATAAAATTGGAGTGTTTGTTTGTAATGTCAAAATAATAGGCTTTTTTCATGCTCACACGGTTATTTGCACTATACACATGCCTAAAAATCACTTTATATTTTTTTTTGTCTGTCTGTTTATTCCGGGTAATTTTCAAAACGGCTGCACCGATTTCAAAAATTCTTTCTGTCTCGCAGAAGGCTGCGACCGAGGTATATTGTACTTAAACATAGTACATTGTAGTATACAAATCTATACCAATAAATAAAATTGGAGTGTCTGTTTGTAATGTCAAAATAATAGGCTTTTTTCATGCTCACACGGTTATTTGCACGACACCTATGCCTAAAATAGCAATTAAAAAATTTTTGTCTGTCTGTCTGTCTGTCTGTTTGTTCCGGGTAATCTTCAAAACGGCTGGACCGATTTCAAAAATTCTTTCACCATTGGAAAGCTATAATATCAGGGCGTAAAAAAGGCTATATTTTATCCCGGTATTCCCACGGGAACAGGAACTACGCGGGTAAAACGACCAAAACCGAAGCGAAGCGAGGGCGGGTTGTTAGTCATTCATAAATTGGCTGTCAACATCCATTAAAACTTCCGAAGAGAAGTTACACCATAATGGGTAAGCTTGGCTCGAACTATCAGAAGAATATAGCTGCCTAATTAAATAATAAACACTTATGTTATAACAGCCACGAGAAAATAAGGGATGCTTGGCAATTAAATCCTTAATCCGAACTACACAGGGTAGTATATTGCACCTCTTGCCCGAGTGTCATGGGTTCATTACCCACGTAGAGCAGTCCTGTATTTGATCCAATAATAATTGTTCTGAGTAGGTATAGGTGTAATCTGTAGCCGTTAACTGTTCATATCTGTGAACACCCCTGCGATACAAAAATGTATTCCCTAATGAAAGACAACAGTCTTTAAAAAGAAATAAAACTAATATTCTTCAAAGAAATAATTAATTTAAAATAATATCAAACTAGCAGCGCCCTGCGGTTTCACCCGCAGTTCCTCTTCCCGTGAGAATATCGGGATAATTTATAGCCTATGTGTTATTCTGATATATAAGCTATATTACTGCGAAGTTTCATTAAAATCCATTCAGTAGTTTTGCACGAAAGAGCAACAAACATCGTCACATTTTCACATCTTCACATACAAACTTTCACGTTTATAATATTAGTAAGGATAAGGATTAATAATAATAATTAAAAACACACTAAAAATCACAGTTAAATAAGTATTTACCTTCATAAATTCCAAAAATGCAACATCCATTTCCATTTCTGTATCACAGTTTCCCAATATGACCGCATCGCGATCCATCACGAATCACGGCGTACCCCGGGGCGGGTGATGTTCCTCGACATTTACGAGCTGAATTATGACGCATACCTTCCGCCACAACGTTTTGTCACAATACACCCTCGCAGCCTTGTTCACTTTATTTATTACCTAATATTGGTTAGAGTTAAACCCATTTTATATCATAACCGGATTTTTGACATTTAAAACAATGAAACAATCGTTGTATAATTTTATTTTAATACATCACTATACCTACTATAAGTATTAGGTTTGAATTTGTTATTATAGATAGGTACTATCTATCATCATCATTCCCTATCTTGCCCGTGGATGTCGTAAAAGATAACTATGGGATATAATACGAATATAACATCTATGCAAGAGAAGGCAAACTCGAAATAAAACTCTATACCAACCGGCCTAACTAGCTTGGTATAGTAGGTCGATTTCCCTCTCAATATGGAGGAGGTTCGAGCCCAGTAGTGGGACGCTTACACTGTGATAATGAAGTGCTATAAGTATTACGTTTGAATTTGAGATCCAGATACTATCATCATTATCATCGTCATCTCAGCTCATATATATCCCAATGGTGGGCTTGAGTTTCATCCACAATGGTAGAAAAATTAAAAATTAAAAAACAAACTTTTTTTTTCTGCTGCGGTCGGCGCGCTCCTCGCACCACTCCGTCCGGGGCGACAGAGGGCCGTAAGCACGCAACACCCGCAACCCACCCGAAAATCACGTCGCCTTCGTCGTTGGGCCGACCACCGGAGCAGGGTTACTTGTCATCAGTGGTCGGGGAAAAAAAAAAACTGTACTACTACATATTCGATTCGATTGTCCTTGCGGCCAACCCAGTATAGTAATCGATGCACAGATCAACGTATCATATGAATTCGTCCTACTATTAAACTCGAGTTTCCTACAGAAGAAAACTTGACCTATTTTACCACGCTGGTCATACGGGTTGGCATAGGATTTTATTTCCAGTTTTTCTTCTCTTGCATAGATATTATATGTACATGATAAACCTTAATTGAAGGGTACTGTCGTATAATAGTGACATTTTTTTCATTAATAGTGAACCTTTTTGGGTGGTCAATGGTCAGCAGACAGTCCATAACCCACTGTATTCCCTCACCTTCGCCACTGGGCTGGCCACCGGTACCTAGTCCCTTGTCGTCCCTGACCAGCCCAACATAATGGTAGGTAACCATTGTAGGGATGTAACTTGGGGGGCAAATAATCGATTTTTTAAATAATCGATTTTTTGTTCTTTAAAATAAATCCATTATAAAATAATCGATGGGGAAGAAAGGTTCTCGAGTGGTGACCACGTATCGGACGACGCAGTGTAGGACGCCCCCCCACTAGGTGGACCGATGACCTAGTGAAAGTTGCTGGGCGTCGTTGGATGCAGGCGGCACAAGACCGCACATTGTGGCGCAACATGAGGGAGGCCTACGTCCAGCAGTGGACGGCTGTAGGCTGAAATGCTGATGATGAAATGATGATGAAAATAATCGATTAATCAAAAATAAATAATCGATTATAAACAAATCTAACTTCGATCATTTTTTTTTTTTTTTTTTTTTGGGTGGGCTATGGTAAGCGCACGCGCGGTCCTGTCCGTCCGGGGCGATGAAAGGACGGCGCGTGGGACCATAACCCACCCGTACCCACGTCACCTCGTTGTTGGGCCGACCACCGGAGCAGATGTCACTTGTCGTCAGCGGTCGGCCCGACGGAATACCCTTTCGGGTAACCTCACCTCTCGACCTGGGACGTCGGTCGCCGTCGCGCGGTTAGCCTCTCTGCGGGTGATGGACAATTCCCCGGTCCGATCACCCGCGGCCTCGGCTAGGGCGGCATTAGGCGCAGATACTCGCGCCTGCGCCGCCCGAGTCGCCGGCGGCGGAACGTGTCGCCGAATAGAAGCTCTACTCGCACACGATCCGCCGCCTCCTTCCGTGAGATAACGGCCTCACAGAAGGCGGCGACCGCGTCCCAGTTCCTGACGCTGACGAGCATCTCCCTGGCGATGGTCGGCAGCGCCAGGTCGGCACCGATAATTGCGACGAGTTCACGGCGATCCTCCTCCCATGCAGCACACTCCTCGAGCGTGTGCTGCGCCGTGTCCTCGTCGCAACTGCAGTGGTGGCAGGACGGTGTGCTCTCCCTCCTGACAATCTTGTGCAGGTACTTCCCGAAGCAACCGTGCCCCGTCAGCACCTGCACCAGTCGGAAGGAAAGCACCCCGTGCGTCCGCTCCAACCACTCCATCAGCACCGGCCGGAGGGCCTCGACGGTCCTAACACCATACCGAGGACTCTCCAGCCGGACTGCCCAACGGGCAATGACTTCTCATCTAACTTCGATCATAACAAATCGTTTAATAATCGATTTTTATTATTTTGATAATCGATTGTAAAAATCGATTATTAATCGATTTTTTTTGTAATAATCGATTATTATAAAAATCGATTATTTTTTCACATCCCTAAACCATTGTGTTCTCATTATTCGGGTAATCTAGTACACATTTTGATTACTTCTGTTAGAAACATACGAGTCATAGGTAGCTGTTAGCATAAAATTAGCGAAGTAACAATTCTTATTCATGACAATATAATTATATATCAATTCGCAAATTATCTGCTTTTTTAGCTTATTAACAAATGTAGTATTTGTTTTACATGAAGATTTTTCTTATATATGGTTGCTACTTAGCAACTTTATTATTTTACAGCTGCTATTTTAAATTACTCATGACACATTTATAGATACAAAGGTGATTGAATATTTTTTTATATGTTATTTGACGAACGTCACAATTACTTGCATGTAGGTATACCTATTGCGTGATTTTCCGTGTGGTGATGGAGTAAGAAAACAATTCATCACCTTTTTATTGCCCGTGGGCGTCGTAACGGCTAAGGGATACAATATGTATATAATATCTGTGTAAGAGAAGGAAAACTCGATAAAACCTTATACCAACCCGTTTCACCAGCGTGGTGTAAGTAGGTCAATTAACCTCCTATTATGGAGGAGGCTCGACCCCAGCACTGGGATATATATGAGCTGCAATGATGATGATGTTGATATAAAATTTGTGACTTCGAAAATGATAGTTTTATCGTTGTCAGTAGTACATACTTAAAATATTGTTTAAACTTTCACAATCTATAGGTATCTATATAATACGTTAAAATTTATCTCCCACCAATCTAATACGTTAAGATTTCTGAACAAAATAATCTGTTTGAAAATATCTGTCCGATAGTAGTCATATCATCATTATCATCATTTCAGCTTATATATGTCCCACTGTTGAGCTCGAGCCTCCTCCACAAAAGGAGGGCAAGTGACCTACTATAACTACGCTGGTCAGACGTGTTTACAAAGGGTTTTATTTCGAGTTTTCTTTCTCCTGCATGTTATAGGTATGTGTATTTAATCCCTTAGTCGTCTTTTACTATACCCACGGGCAAGAGCGAAGGTGGCGAATTGTATTCTTACTTGATCACCACACGGACAATAAGTAGTCATATATGCCAATATAATAATGATAGACAAATAAGCACGTGAACACCAATTGTCCAAGATTGTTACGTGAAAACATCGCGTGAGAACCCAATAATAATGACCAGTAACGGACGAAGACAAGTATGTACGTGCTGATTGTATTATACTTACATTGGTTTACCGTTACACCGAATTGTTGGTGAGATTTTTACGATGAGAACGACACACTCAAAATACTTATTCACAGTTCTTTTGTTTGAAATCTGTTCAAATTAAATCGGTATTATCGTAAGATCTAGGTAGGTTCGTTCGTTCCTATAGTTAGGCTTTACTCCCAGTAGAACACAAAATTGGAACACAACACTATATGTACCGTTTTCGTGTGGTGGCTTACCATTGGATGTCTTAATAGATGACTAAGGGATATAATATATGTACATATAACATATGTGCAAGAGAGGAAAAACTCGAAATAAAACCCTGTACCAACATGTCAGACCAGCACGATATAGTAGGTCGATTTTCTTCCTGTTGTGTGGGCTCGAGCCCAGCAGTGGGACGTGTATAAGCTGAGGCGAGACGACAACTGCATGTTAAAATACGTAAAATACGTTAAAACCATCATAAGAAGTGACAGACTAAATTAGATTGTAAGAATAGTCTCTATTCTTAATCAAAGAGCAATAGTGCGTTTGATATATCTACTGTAGTTTCCCCGCTGTAGTGAATATGCATAAATAATAATTAATAAATTAATTTCTTCGTGTAGTGACGAATTTTGAATAATCTGTCACCACTCCTGACTTCCCATAATCGTATTACATCAGCTAAAGTATAACCAGGAGAAGGAACGTATCATTAACTGCGTTCACCAAGCCACCTGCCGAATGTGGCAATATTTGTATTACTCCACCTGAGAAGATTTGTGTCCAATCAATAGGCGGATGCGTGGAAATAAATAAATTACTGAACAGCTGTAATGTGGCTTTTCATTTACAAGATAAAAGAAGTAATACGTCTTACTGTTGAGTACTGATTTCCTCCACAATGATTTGATCAAGTAGATAAGGGGTTTTATTTCTCTTTGGCTTACATTAATTCGACTACATACCTACTTACACTCTTTATTCATTTTATTCGACAACCGCACAAAAGGAAAGAGTAATGAAACATAGAATATTTAAACCTATGTTCACAATTATCTTGCAAAATGTTCGGCGTTAAACTGTGTGCCATAATGAATAAGCATATCTGCCTGAGCCTCTAATGCCACTGTTGTTACATTGAATACCAGTCTGTAACACTGCTACCGAAGTTAGCCTATCATTACTATTCCCGATAGCCACTGACTTAGTACAAGTTTTAATACTCAATTTTCTTCTTTTAACGGCTGGCTCTTTAAATAAACAGTACAATAAACAAGCATTCGTGTAATATGTAACAGCTATGTATATTATAATTCTACGTATGTATGTTGTGGGCGGCATCCGGGCTCACGCCATTCGATTCCCCGAAGAGGAAATCGTTACGGCCGGCAAATTGGACCCTAACCACTAGTTTGGGAGGCCGCGCACGCAGATGTTCACTTATTTACCCTGCGCCATGTTCGTAAATAACAAAATTGACGATAATAGTTACTTATCCCTTGCCTTTTATTGCTAGACTGTGTTTATCCTTATAGTATGACTCAAATTTAGTTTCAAATATATTTTTTGACCTTGTATGAAGTTATGAATACCTATATATTATTTGAAGATCTACGTTTCTCATTGTTGGATCAAACTGTTGATATCCTAACAGAAAACTAATTTGTCTGGAACTCGTAAAATTACTAGTAAACTTTGGCAACTGAAACTAAAAAATAGAATGTTATTTTTCCATACAGAATATTTTAGTAAAGTTAGCCTACTTACTTAATACCTACATCAAATACAGTTTTTTTAATGTACCTATAAAATATGTTATGACTATTTACTATGAAGTAATTCTGAAATGAAATTCACAAATATTCGATGTTGTTTATAATTACCCTACCACGAGACTGACCAAATTGACAAATATTTATATTTTAATTTAAACAATAGCATAATATACACTCTAGTATAATTAGCGGAATATAAAAAAACGATGTAATCTTTAAGAAATACTGTTACAAATAAACATATTGTTTAAATTTTAAAATGAAATAAATAAACCTGTTTTTTTTATAGAATAATTAAAAAATTTAAGTTTAAAATGTGACCCATTGTAGTAATTTTTTTTGTGAAAAATGTACATACATTTTAGATTATTTCAAAAGTCAAAAGAAAGTCGATAAATTAAATGATGTAAAACATGTTTGTGAAAAATTTTGCAATATATACAGTTTGATACAACGATAAATTGTGGAAACCGATCCACGAATAATTCTGGAAAGCTCTTTGATGGTTTGTGCATTCCTGCGTATTTCAAGTGCTCTGTGTAAGTTGGGGTCAAATTAGACATAATGAAACCCTCAATTCCCAAAGTTATTCAAAAAATGTGAAGTATCACCATTGCACAAATTATCAAATTAAAATTATGTAATATTTTAAGAGTAAATTTTGTTCAATCATTTCAACTTTAAAGAAAATATCCTTAGAATAATAACGTATAGAAGGATAGTTTCAGTACTTTGAACTTTAAAAATTTGAATCTATAAATACTAATGGCGGGCAGGCGATTACACACGTACACACGGAAACCACTATACAAATTATGAAATCAAATTTTGTTTTTATAAACATAAATCGTCGAAATACTTTTAAAAGTAATGTTAAAAACCTTTTTATGTTTTTCAAATGTGTTGTGGTACCATTTGAATGCACAAGCCGTCATAATTACCTATTTATTTTTTAAGAGTTGCGTACATTCGTGCAGTGCAATGACTTGTACATTACGGGACTGTTCCGGTGTAAGCTCCATTAGGCTCCAATTGAAATGCCTCACTTTTTGTGCGTGAACTTACCTTCTATATGTTATTATTCTAAGAAAATATCATTATTATGATATTTTCTTTATAGTGACTATCAATTGTTAATAAAATGTTCTAGACAAGAATGTCTAGAACATTTTATTTTAAAACTACAAAAACACACCATTCAGTATTAGATACGACAAGAAGATTTTAACCTATTTTTGGACTTTTTTATATTTCGCCAATTTTATCGATATGTGTAACATTAATCATAAAACTATACTTAACTAAGGCATAAATAAGCCTTAAAATCATACATCTAAATTGCTCCTATCAATAAAGATTTATTAGCATTAAATTAGGAATATTGTCCTCTCGTAAGCCCCGGTTCCTCAGTCAACTCCTTTAAAAATGGGGCCATAAACAAATTCATAAGTAGGCTCTGCTCCCGTTTTATGCTCTTTTAAAGGCCACCCTTGAGGGTGCGACGGTAAAGCGAAACGCGGCGTAAAACCTACGGATCCCTGCTGGGAAATATCGGAAAAGGGGCTCATATAATTCTTTTTTTGCATGAAAAACACTTGGAGAGGGTTACTTTTGTTTGAGTCCAAACGTAACCTTATATTTTTATAAAATTAAGATGTTCTTCGCGGTAATATTTAAAGGGATAAAGCAATAAAACGATATTTAGGAATAAAACCCGTTTTTTTTTTACATTTATTTATAATTACTCAATTGTGTCTGATTTGGTCAAAACTTCTATTGACAACCAAATCAAGCCGATTTACTACGGTGGGCACATAGGATAATATATATATAAAAGTAGTTCTTGTTCAGAATTTTTCTTCACTTGCGGAGATTTTACGTGCTTACATATGTCTTAGTCGTCTTTTACAACGCCCTCAAAAAGACTTGAAAGTTGTATTTTTTTTAAGTCATCACATTGTATTTGTTTGATACATAAACCAAACTATCGACAGCCTCTGTTTGACATTGGCCTCCCTTATGGAGAAAATATTACAATTGTCATGCTTGATAGCCAAATTTGTGCTCGTAACTGGTCTTCTAAGTTGCCCCAAAGTGGGCTGCAACCTATTCCTCTAGTGATCCATTGCTGCCTTTTATGGCTTCTACCAAAAAATAACGGGTAGGGACATACTGTATTCTTAACTAGTCATCACACGCTTTCATTATCATCCTGTTCTTATCCCAATTACTTGAGGTCGATACCATACGTAGGTACTTCCTTTCCATAGCACATATTGCAAAAAGTACTGGTAATAATTTTATGACCAGCCGCCTGCCTGACGTCAAACCTCCTTGGAAATGTAATTGTTAGAAAGGCAGTATCAGTTTGATTTGACCCAGGTGGATATAATGCTCTTAGTCGTCTTTTACGACACCCAGGAGTAATGTAAGGGTTGGTAGTATTCGTAACCCCCATCATACAGCATCCATCCATTCCATATGGTATTATTCTAAATAATTATATTCTAATAATTATATCACAAAACACACTTATAAAAATACACACATCTTGCGGATTATAAAACAAATTTAAAAATAAGTATCATATATCCCTAAATAAGTAGAAAAAGGAAATTACGTTTCATTGTCCATCCGCTCGCAAGGGGCACAGACAAAAAATTTTAATTCAAAACACATAGCAACCCATACACATTAAAATAGATTTAACCACCAGCCGTTCCATTTTCAAAAAAAAAATAAAATAAAACAAAAAGGCGCGTTCCCGCCATTTCTCCAGGCCGCACCGCAAATTCCAGTGAAAAAATCGTATTTCGAACGCGGTTTGAATTTTAATTGACGTCAAGGCAACGAGGCGATCGACGCGACGAACGTTACCGACATAGTGTTGGGTTGGGGTTGTGAACAGTTGTGGGTGAACGTGTGGACGATAAAACTGACGCCACACGTCCGCAACCGCAACCTCACTTGATCGGCCCATAACATTGTAAAAGTCTGCTCTATATTTTAAACATTAAACATATCCATTACAATTTTTCATCGGCGTTATTGAAGTAAAAACTTCTAAAGGTAGGTTTTGATGGAGAGTAAATTCATATGAGTCGTCATCTATATGGTCACTTGACTTGTTAAAGCTAACACTACCTATATTTGTAACTATGTTAATTCTAATACTATAATTACTATAGGTATATGTGCCGATAGATGTCAAAATCAGATAAAGGTAAAAAGTTTTTATTAACAAACAATTAATTTGAATATCAATAAATAACAACTATTTGTTCACAGTTTTAAGTTTTCACTTCTGTCGGTAATCCGCTTTGTGTTCTTACTTTCAAAATTAGTCTTTTAAGCTTGACTTTGACCCAGTTGACGGTTGGGCAGCGTTCAGGAAACTTAAGAGGATCTTCTCGTCCAACATACCTCAGTGCCCGAAAACACAGGTCTACGACTAGTGTATGTTACCAGTGAAGACTTACGGCACAGAAACGTGGTCCCTAAATGTAGGTAACAAGGCTCAAAGTCGCTCAACGGGTGTAACCGACATAGCACGAAAAATTTGTACACTGAAGTGGCAATGGGCAGGCCACATCGCTCGACGAACCGACAACTCCTGGCGAAGAAAGGTTCTCGATTGGCGACCACGTATCGGACGATGTAGTGTAGGACGCTCCCCACTAGGTGGACCGGCGATCTGGTGAAAGTTGCTGGACGTCGTTGCATGCAGGCGGCACAGGATCGCATATTGTGGCGTAACATGAGGGAGGCCTACGTCCTGCAGTGGACGACGATAAACTGAAATGATGATGATGAAATGATGAAGCTTGACTTACTGAAAGTGTGATGAGTGTTTAAATTATCAACCTACTATCTTTCAATCATCCAATGAATTTCGTGTTTGAAATCTAACTCTAAATCAGTACATGCGATACTTTATCCTAAAATCTCCACGGTGAGGATAGTCTTTTACAATAAACGTTTTGCTTTTTTCTTGATGAATATTGTGATGATGAATGTTATCTATTTATAATTCAGTGCTACTACAAAGAAAACTTTTTCACCTTAACGCCTTCATACAAATAAAACCAATAAACAACACTATAAATACAAATCTAATATAAAATATTACCATCATCATCATCATTCAGCCTTTTATTATTTACTGCTGGGCGTAAACCTCCCCCATGCTTCGCCGAATACGAGTAGTACAGTCCTGTGCCAGGCGCATCCAGCGGTTATCGCTTTGGCAACCAATATAGCCTGCTCATTGCTATTTCAGTACTCTAATTCTTGGTGCTATATCGGTTTCACTCGTTCTCTGCAGATATCCGTTTTTTTAGAACCTATCTCGCAGTGAAATCACGAGCATAGACCGCTTTATAGCACGCTGATTGACTTCAAGTTTAATTCTTCTATGAATTCGCAGTTCGCGTAAACACTTTAAACATATCGACCAAAATAATAATTTTCACACATTACAATGTATATCTACACAATACTGTATATATATCAACATCAATATAATACACAATAATACCTATTATTGTGTATTATATTGATATAATTTACATGGTATCTACATCAGAAATTCATAATTTTCAGAGAGCAGTTCATAAAAAAAAATTAAGAGCTGTATTGTTGTCAGTCACGTGCAATACAGTTCATGGAGGCCGCTAAATTACAATAAACAATTTGGCGCGCTCATTATTCGCGTGTTCATCACGACGTTAGCCATCTAATTTATTCTACACAAAGCCGGTAATGTCGAATGTCCGCGAGTAATTGCCAAATAACCACAAAACAGCCTCCTACCGTTACATTTAATTTGGCGCCTCTTTATTTGTACCAAATTGTTGGTGATTAGGCATCACTTAGATTTATATTGTGGCACTAAATTTTTCTTGATGGCACTCATTGTCACTTTTTTTTTGTAGCAGTAGTGTCATAAGATCGTGTTCATTATGACCATATAAACACTTAATGCGATCTCCATATTACGGACATATGTGGATATTCTACGAGATTTTGTCCATGTAGTGATGGAGTAAAAATGCAATTTACTATCTTGTCCATGGTAGTTGTAAAAGATAAACGGGTTTTTGATGTTCACCCTAGTCTGCCAATTTTTTCTTCATTCGTTTGTATGATACCCTCGAGAAGGTAGTATGTGACGACATATCGTATGCCATCAGGTAGAAAATTCCATAACCAAATACACAATCTTCTGTAACCAAACGCACTTTAAATCTAAAGATGTCAGTAAGACGAATAAAAGAGAGAATAAAATCTAAATAAAATCCTTTTCAACCTGTTTGTGCAAGGTATTAAAAAGAGAAAAATCTAATTTAACTAATATTATAAATGCGAAGGTTTGTTTGTTACGCTTTTACGCCTAAATCACTAAATGGAAAGCGAGCATCATCAGCGACTAACATAAGCTATGTTTTATCCCCGTATTTCCACTGGAACGGGAAACCGGGAAATGCCGGGGAAACCGGGAAATGCCGGGGAAACCACCGGGAATGTAATCGATTTTAAAAATTCTTTCAGCAATGGTAAGCTACATATTCAGTAAATAACGTAGGCTATATTTTATTCTTATATTCCCACGGGGTACATCCACTACGCGGGTGAAATCACGGACATTTGCAATTAATACAAATACTGAGAATAAGATACAAAAACACAGTTCTTCATCATATCGTCATCATCATCACAACTTATAGGTATGTGTCCCACTGTTGGGACGAACTTTCTCAACATATTATAGCAACTTTTTTAAAGAAATCTTTTTTTTTTCAGGTAATACGATGCCTTCATCTGTGTACAAAACATCGACATCAACAAAAATTCACCGTTTTAAGTAACTTTAAAGCAGAGTTAAAACGATGTTTAGTTTAAAACGTAGAAAGGGCACGTTACGTGAATGATCGCGTACTGGGCATAAAGATAGCGATGCAAGAAATATGCAACACCACCGCTTTGCCGCTCGATACTAACCCTCTAGTGCGCAAGATAAAATGCGAAGAGTTCCCAGCAATCAGAGGGAAGCAACACACAAGAGTTGGTATGGGGGTTCGCGATGAAATGGAAGAAGAGTTTGCTGTGAAGACGAGGAATACACCGCCCATGGGGCCAGCGCCAGGACAAGAACATCCACGTATCGAACATGGAGGCAACGGTTTCTGGCTTGCGGCGGTCACGACCGCAGGGGCGCCACATCCTATGCTTGAAACATGCACTGAAACTGGTTTCATCAACAGCCAACCATCTATGGCAGAATTTATGACAGCACTTCCCCAGTTAGGTGCAGGTGAATTAAGTCCACAGCATACTCCCCCGGGATATGCGCCAGATTTACCATCCCCCGGTGGTGGACTCAACGTTCCTGAATATCCGTGGATGAAAGAGAAAAAAACTACAAGAAAAAGTAGTCAACAAGGTACGTAACTTTATTTACTAATACTAGTAGTCTTTGATTTAACAAACTGTCAACATTACTTATCAACCGCCGCCATCTTCGTGTAATCCGTCAATAAGAAAATGGCTGCTTCATCAAACGAGGACATTTTTGTTTCGTAAGTGCTCCTAACTACCGCGTGAGTAACTACTTCAACATTATTATTTTGCCTTTCAACGGCAACAACAAATGGCTATTCAACCATTGTGTTCTGGTTCACGGTCCCAGAGGTTCTTTAATGAACATCAAATTACTCTGAAATATATTGAATTGTGTGGCGCGACGACGTTTTGTGTCTATAACTGTTGTTAGGTGTGGGAGTGGTATCGCTACGCGTCCGCAGATGTATTATTCGAGCCACCGACCCGCTCCAACATGGCGTGTAACGGAACGGAATACTCGACATGCACTATAACCACAAATTATAAGTGAGAACATTTTAGAATATAATTTCCCTGCGCTGACAGGCCTTATATGTAGGTACATACTTGTATCGCGTATCAAAAGAAAGTAGATCATTGTTGCGGACATCAGGCTTTATTGACCAGTTTTAAAAGACTATATAGCGTCCAGTAATAGTAGTGGCTACAAATAATACCAACCATAATATCCATTGTAGATGACATAGAAACATACTTCGAACTCTACACTGACTTGTGTAGAGTTCGAAGTGTGAATGTTCACTTCAGACAAGCAAAGTGCCTCAAAACTTAATAAATCTCTATGCAGCATGTTTTACTTTAATCTGGATTAAAAAAAGGACTTGCTGCGCCAAATCTTCATTATAATTAGGATAAAGTTAAGAGAATGATGGAAGCCTTTGATTTTATCTTGCTCTTATCTTTTTGTGCCACTGTTAGTTAATAAGTCAAGAGAATAATTAGTGAGTGGTGACCTAATACAATTATTTTGCTGCCTATCATAATATGTACCTACCTTCCTTCCAAAATAAATTTATAACTGTAACGCTTATTGTATAGATTTGCCCCACAAATAATAATAGTTAAAGATTATTTTATAAATCAAAACCTTTTAGTAAGATATGGTGAGCCGCCTTTAAAATTAATAATAATTTAGCATCATGCCCTTTTTCCTGCTGGATGTTTCTCAATGTGGCCGCGTTCCGAGCCGATGGTAATATACCTACTAGATTGAAATTAATAAATTGTCATTATTTGTCATAACGATTACTACAAATTTAATATTTATTATCATATTTTTTTTTCATATAGAATCATTTTCTTGTACTGGCAATAAAATTGTACCAAAATGTTGGTCAAAATTTAATAACTAATTCCTGTAGCGTATAGATAATTATAAATTCCTGTAATAACGATGACTTGTTGGTCGTGAGGTATATTAGTCATATATGAAAAATTCAATACAAATGCGATAAAATCCGTAAAATAGTTTTATCTATACCAATAAATAAAATTGGAGTGTCTGTTTGTAATGTCAAAATATTAAGCTTTTTTCATGCTCACACAGTTATTTGCACGACACCTATGCCTAAAATACAGATTAAAAAATGTTTGTCTGTCTGTCTGTTTTTCCGGGTAATCTTCAAAACGGCTGGACCGATTTCAAAAATTCTTTCACCAATGGAAAGCTATAATATCAGGGAGTAACCTAGGCTATATTTTATCCCGGTATTCCCACGGAAATGGGAACTACGCAGATAAAACGACTAAAACCAAAGCGAAGCGAGGGCGGTTTGCAAGTTTACAATAAAGGTGATGGTTGAAATATTTCATTCATACGGTTTTAGTAATAACTAGCAATCCGCCCGCGCTTCGCTTCGGTTATAGGTTATAGTCGTTTTACCCGCGTAGTTCCCGTTCCCGTGGGAATACCGGGATAAAATATAGCCTAGTTTACGCCCTGATATTATAGCTTTCCATTGGTGAAAGAATTTTTGAAATCGGTCCAGCCGTTTTGAAGATTATCCGGAACAAACAGACAGGCAGATAGACAGACAAAAATTTTTAATTGCTATTTTAGGCATAGGTGTCGTGCAAATAACCGTGTGAGCATGAAAAAAGCCTATTATTTTGACATTACAAACAGACACTCCAATTTTATTTATTGGTATAGATAGTTTATACTAATATTAGAAAAAAAAACCTCATTACTGAAAAGCACATCATCTCATCATCATCTCAGCCCATACACGTCCCACTGTTGGGTTCGGGTCTCCTCCACTAGCACATATTCTAGTTTAATTCATTCTAAGAAACAACTTGATGCTTTTTTGCAACGTATTTTTTTTTCGTTATAAAATAATAGCTCATAAAAAGTGGAATGACCCTAAATTTGTCGCTAGCGCAAAGATCTGTTATGTGAGAACAATAAGCGTTGGATGATCCATCACTATCCGTCGTGGCGACGACCCTCACCTGGTTACCAATACATCATGAGCATGTGATACAAATTGCGACATATCTACCTTGGCTTGGGAAAATATTTGCACAAATTATTATTTGACATGATTACCCAATTTGGAAGCAATTATGTCAAATAATTTGCCGATTGTTAAATTGTAGAAAACTATGTTCTATTAATAATAATAATTGTGTAATGTATTTAATGATTTAGTACACATTCGTCATCTCAGCCTGTAAACGTCTCACTGTTAGGCCTCCACTATGAGAGGAAAAATGACCTATGCTACGCTGGTCAAACGTCTTGCGATAGGACTTTGTTTCGAGCTGTTCTTGTCTTGCGTAGATGCTATATGCATAGAATATCCTTCAGTCGTCTTTTACAATACCCATGGACAAGAGAGAGAGCGGTAAATTATATTCTTACGCCGTCACTACACGGAAGTAATCTTATAATTTGATTGGAAATTTTCGTACGGTGACGGAGTAAGAATACAACTCACCACAACCTATCTTGTCTACGGGTACCTTAAAAGACGATCAACGAATATAATAAGCATATAATGTCTATGTTCGTATGGTGACGAAGTAAGAATACAATTCACCAGTCCCCAACTCTCGTCACCTCGGACAAAACGGTTGGTATGCGGCCGCACCATAGCCTGCCAAAAAAAAATGTGGATTAGGCACGACTACGTTAGTGGAACTCTATAAGCGGAGATGATGATAAATTTAGTAGCAAAATGTCTAATAATGCTAATAAAACATTATTTCAACTAACTCAACCTAATTTTTAGCAACACTACACAAACATTTAAATATTATAACGGCACCTCAAAGATAACTGATCTACTAAGTCATTGAATGAAATGACTAACCAAGATATCAACTGAAAGCCTTAAAATACTTTTTTATAACTATTGGTATAATTTCCTAACTTATCATACTAGAAATATAGTTGTAATTCTAAAAACCGTTATTATATGAACTGATTACCGGTTCACCTTTCTATAAATCACAAGTCCAATCAGACGCGATGATTCTACACTTTCATCTCGGTCGTTCACATTTGCGATGTTCGGCAACGTTCTAAGCATTTTTTCACACAAAACTTGCATAATTTTATAGCGTGTAATAGATAATATTTTCATATTTGAGGCGATTAGCGCTTGTTCGTGAACAGGAGCGGACTCCCGCAGGGAACCCCAGGGGGGCGATACCGACAAAACGCACACGTACAATGTCTTGTGGACAATGGCGCTTCCTTCTTAAGTTTCTTAATAAAATACAGTTGTTTGAGAATGTGTTGAATAACTAAATCAAATTGAAATTAAATGCTTTGAAAAACTTTTTATGAAGATTCAGAGAAACTAAAAGAGGATAAATATAGGTATACCTAGAGGCTTTTGGGTGAAACGTGAAAATATCATACACTTCTAAATTGTTATATATACATATTTCAATGATTTTTGGCTATTATCATTATTTGGCGTTTAGTCGTCCACTACTGCCCATAGTCAGCGTTTTAAGGTAGTGATCATAGAACGCGACATGATGAAGTCACCTATTGGAGCAAGCTCAGCTCAAAGAGTCCTTTGACATTTTTCTTTTTGTCATCTCTTATACATCCGAACATTTGGTGCGGGCCTTTTCCAGGTGAGGTTTTCCATATTTTTCATTGTTATATTCTCACCTCTCTAAACCAAATTTTACAATATCAATAATAAGAGAAGAGATGCAGGCCGCTATGTTTTTACTATCACTACACTGCTATATTGAGTCTTCTTCTTCTCAGCCCACATACAGCCCATTGCTAGGCTCGGGTATCCTCTAAAATGGGAGGGTAATTGACCTACTATATCGTGCTAATCAGAAGTGTTGATATACTTATATTTTTACTACGAGTGTTGATAGAGGTTTTTAGTAATATAAGTTTTTACTTAGAAAATTCTTGCATAGATGTTAACCTGCATTTTATAATCCCTTAGTCGCCTTTTACAACACTCACGGGAATGAAAGTAGTGCATTGTATCCTCAGTATACCATTATACGTTATTTTTCTCTGACAAAAAATATTACTAGAAACATGACAGAAATTAGCATTTAATCAGCAAGCCCTAAAATTTTGTCAATAATAAACAACACGTTACAAAATTTAATCGTGGTTTCGCTTACTTATATCATTAGAGATATTATTCAACACAAACTTGTGCTTATAGTCGTTAAAATATAAGTGTGCACAAACATGCAGGGTTGTCAAATAACAAAATAAATATCCTACTATCCCACTTTATCACTATCATCATCGTTTCAGCACATATACTGCCCACTGTTGGGCTCGAGCCTCCTCCACAATAGGAGAGAAATTGACCTACATTACTATACTAGTCAGTTGTGTTGATCTAAGGTTTTTCGAATTTTCTATCTCTTGCATAGATGTTCAATATAGTGCTATCAGAGGTCATGGTCACTCTATTTTTCATGCTTCAGGCAGTCCATCTATCTTTTCTTTGATCTTTCTTTACTGCTTAAGTCTTCAGGATTTTTACTTAAACTTTCCTCACAATATTACTTTCATTCCGTCTCATCACCTATCCACACCACGTCAAGCGTTCACTCCCTAATTTATCTGACAAGCAACTTTCAAACTTTCTCTAATAAAATCATTGCTTATCCATTCTCACACCACACATTCATCTCAATATTCGCATCACCGCTACATGTATTCGTCTCTCAAATATCGCTTTCGCAAACCAACAAGCTGATCCATACAGTATAACAGGCTTTATTAAGGTTTTGTAAATTTTGCCCTGAAACTTTATAGGCAATCATATGTCGTACTCATAACCTACCGCCATTTTAGCCTTCCACATCAATTCTATGCTTTACCGAACGATCCAGATCATCATCGCATGGGATAAGAGAACCAAGGTATCGAAAGTTTGAGCATAATGGTATAGGTACATCTATGGATATGGGTTTCAAATTAGAGAGACTGCCAAAATCGTAGAGCATGTATTCTGTCAACATTGCCCAATATAATTAAACTGTCAATAAAAAAATACAGAAACGTTACTAAATATATTTAAAAAAGATCACAACGCAGTCATGGGAACTGCCGACAAATGTGAAAACCTAAAACTATCAATAAACAGTTGATATTATTGTAATTAGATTGTTCGAGCTTAAACTAAAATTTGTAAATATTTTTACATTTATCTGGTTTTGACATCTAACGGCACAAACTACGAATACAGGTGACCATTTTGATGACGACTTCCACGAATTTACTTTCCATCTAAACCTACTGTTAGAAGTTTTTTTTTAAATATGATAGTCAAAGAAATAAATGATATGTGTTGGTACAGCCCTAGTGTTAAGGGCTGGAGTGCCGGCCGTGAAACGCTCTACCGGGGTAATCCGTCACTGTCAGCGCTATCGAGCGATGCACGCCCGCGTTCACGATGCACCGCGCCAAAACGAATATCACTTGCCTACAAAACTCAAATATTGCCTACAACTTTGACTTGAGTCAACATCTATTTCTAAATACTATATCCGGATCGCTTTTCAGTGCCGTTTCCTGTTTAGTTTCATCTTTAAAATGTTTGAGATAAATATAACCGTGAATAGTTATTTGGAAAATCATTGTTTTTAATTCAATAAGCTAGATGTAGGCCTCCGTCATGCTTCCCATAAAGTGCGGTTCTTTAACATCCACATGTAACGACTTCCAGCAACTTACACCAAGTTTTTGGCCCACCTGGTCTATACAGTATATATAAAAACGTCTGATAATCCAGACATCCGGCTCGTCAGAGACTATTTATTCTTTTAGTCATAGAATCTCCACCTTTAGATCCTCTCACCTCCCTCATCCATGGTCCAGTTGTCTACCTGAAATTTTTAAAACGACGCAATGAGTAACACTAGCTGACATATTTAGTAAACATCACTGCATCATAGTCTGTGTAGTGTCTGTATGTATAGTATGGGTTATTATACATTTGCTTACCACGCCGGGCAATTTTATTGCGTTCTATCAATTTTAGTGCGTGCTAGTTATGGAGCCTTCCGTCACCCTGGAAGGTTTGAATGGATGAGACCAGAGTAGAAAAAGAGTTGATAATATTCGTATCCTATCACTGGTCATATAAAATCTAAAATTGCATGCACTGATTGACAATTCAGGAATAACACGCACTTTGGTAACAAGAAATCGACAACAAAAAAATTGTCTAGCGGATTTCCGGCAATCTTATTGTTCAGATAACGGCGTTTCGCTAAGATACATCATTCGATAGTTATAGATAAATGTAGATAGTATTAGGGACATGAAACAAATTGTTCGCACAACCACGCCCCGGGCTGTATTTCGAGATCGAAATTAAAATGAACGCCCTGCTTCGATCGATCATTCCGATTCCTTAATACTGATCTGTCTCATTTTTTTTTAAAGAACCCTGGACTAAGGTAGAAATCCTTGTATCTTAGGGGACTCTACAGACAAACAATAATTATCAGATATGACATAATCAACCAAGATTTCTTTACATGGGAATCAAACCCGTAATACTCAACATGAAAGACCACCATTTAGACATTATTCATTAGCATTCACGCAAAAAATAGTGCGGCGGGATCGCGTGCACATATCGCGTTCTGTAAATAAGCAGCTGAAATATTTACTATAATACAGACCTATTACGTATAATGATGATGACATGAGAACTCTGTCATTCTGCTTTTTTAACGCTGCAATTTTTTTTTATTATTTTTTTTGTGTTTGAATTAACGAATTAACTTTTTTTTTTGTTTTTTTTTATTGCAAACGGTGGCAAACGAGCAAACAGTACACCTGATGGTAAGTGTTGCTGCCGCTCATGGATCTTTACAAGGCCGTTGCCTACCTCGAAGAAAGCGAAGGGAGTGTGAATGCGTGCATTGAGGCTCGGTGATACCAAGGGCACCACCAAAACCCTCCACACGCATTCACCCTCAGAAAGTTGGGCTTCCGGCTCTCTCGCTCACCGAACGAAGCGCAGTAACAAATTGCTACTACTCAGACGTCGATTTTCTGCGAGAGCATGGTACTGCCCCGGACGGACCGGCCCGCGGCTGTAGACAGATAACTGTCGACAGTGTGGTCCTACCACTCCTAAATTCATTATTTTCATTAACTGCATGACAATCTTCATAAATATAAATGATGTTCTTAAGGATCATATTTATTATAGAGGTTTTGTAAATATATTATTGTAGGCTTAAGAAAAGCCATTGACTACAAAAATCCTCATAAATATAGCAAAATTAGATCCATTTTAACATTTGAAAGTCATCATCATCTCAGTTTATATACGTGATACTATAGAGCTTGGGCCTATTCCACAATAGGAGAGTAAGTAACCTACTATATTATGCTGGTCAGTCAAACAGATTATAGACCAGGGTCGATAATTTTAGAAACCAAAAAAAATAACAGTAGGATGAAACCCATTAGAAAAAGAGGGGAATATGATAAAAATGAAAGGAAAAATAAATTACGGGCGATCTGAGTTCGGGAAGTGGGAGGGGGTGGGTTTTTAAGAGTAAAAATGGTTTATCTCGATTTCCGCCAAAACTACAAGTCTTACGGAAAAAAGTTAAAGGGCAAAGTTGTAGGTAATAAAAAAACTACAACTTTTGTATTTACAATTTTTTCACATAACCTTAAAATTTAGGTGAAAAATTCAAACACCAAGTTTTTTGTTTTTTATTTTTATCTTTTTCAAAAATTTTTTTTTGCTATGAAATTTGGTGAAACCTTACCTTATTATGCCCCAAATACACTGTAATTTATTTGATTTAAAAGATTTATTTTTACGCCTTATTTTAACTTAATATCAAAAAAGCACCCTAATTTTCGATCGAAAATTCTCCCGTCAAAATATAATTTTTTTTTTAAAGTTGGGGGTTTATGTTCGCTGAAATCTCTACTTTCTGATGGTGTAAAAAAATATACATTGCTATAGTAAATGTTCTCAGAAAATGCAAAGATTTTAGTAGGTAGTAAGGCCTTGACCCGTATAGCCCCTTTCCCACTTCTCTATGAAATATCTTTTGATGGGCTAAAATTATCTGTAGGTAACTCAGGTATAAAAGTTATCTTAAAATAGCAATAAATAGGCATCTATGCATATAATGTAAAGAAAATTCTACAACTTTCTCAAAATGTTGAAGATGTCTTATTAAATATTAACTTTTTCTTTGCATTTTCCAAGAACATTTACTATAGCAATGTATATTCTTTTTACACCATCAGAAAGTAGAGATTTCAACGAACTAAAAGCCCTCCGACTTTTTGAAAAAAGCTGATATTTTGACGGGAGAATTTTCGATCGAAAATTAGGGTGCTTTTTGGATATTAAGTTAAAATAAGGCGAAAAAATAAATATTTTAAATCAAATAAGTTACTGTATATTTGGGACATAATAAGGTAAGGTTTCACCAAATTTCGTAGCAAAAAATTTTTTTTTGAAAATGATAATAATAAAAAACCAAAATCTTGGTTATTTGAATTTTTCACCTAAATTTTGAGGTTATGTGAAAAAATTGTAAATACAAAAGTTGTAGATCTTTTTATTACCTACAACTTTGCTATGTAACTTTTTTCGTAGGACTTGTAGTTTTGGCAAAAATCGAGATAAACCATTTTTACCCTTAAAAACTCACTCCCTCCCACTTCCCGAACTCGGATCGCCCGTAATTTATTTTTCCTTTCATTTTTATCATATTCCCCTCCTTTTATAATGTGTTTCATCCTACTATTATTTTTTTCACTTTTACCATTTTTGAAGGCTTCTGCACTGGTCTATTAGTATAGAGTTTTGTTTCAAAATGCTACGATGCAAGCATAGATAGATACTAAAACAAAACGTTCAATATTTAACTTAACCTACCAATATTTTAATCTGTCTTTTTTTAATCGCAACGCCTTACTATAATGGGTCACTAAAATCAAATACGTATCAGTGGCCAACTAAGAAAATAGTGAACACGACCATATATCCATATCTCCCCAAGATCGTTTCAGTCAGTTAGCAGCCTATAGTCACTCCATAACTATTTATCATTCTCTGCCGACTGGAATGTAATACACGTACATTTTACTACCGTCAATTTTCAAACAATAATAATCAGTAAATCTAGGATCTCCATGGAATACTTCGCACCGTTTCTAATTAAAGCTGAAGCTAAATTTTAAATTTACAATAAATACATAAGTTTTCTTCTAACTAATCCATCATGTTCACCACCTCCAATTCTTTTTTTTTATTAGGCAATACACTTCTTGGTACGAGCCTTCTACAAAATTGATGCCTGGTTGTGATACCATATTCTATGATGGTGGACAATTAACTACTAGTTAATTTACCACCATCATAGAATGTGATATATCGAGTACATAATTTCAAAATATTTGTATTCTATAATTGCATTGTTTTGAAAACCATTTCTCCTGGTATCTACCACAAATAACTTCTATGTAAGAAAAATTAAACTCGACATAAAGCTCTAGGCTAACTCGTTTGACCAGCGTGGTATACGGTAAACTAATGTCCGTGCTATTGTGAAGGAGCTCCGCACCCAGCAGTGGGCAGAGATGAGATACCTATCTAAAATAAAAGATCTCCATGTAAAATACTTTTTATAATGTCATATTGCATGGCCACTAATACTCGCGAAATTATGTTTAACGGGATTTATACCATTACTTACAAGTTCAAACCTTAAAGAATTATGAACAGTTTGCGATAAATGTATGTGAATAAGGCCTTATACGCAATCCATTGCAAATAAATAGTTTCACTCTCAATTTTAATTTAAAGTAAGTCATAAATCGTTCAAATTAGCTACGGTTTGAAACAAACGCCACAACTCAGGTAGTTCTTTATCTAGTGTAAGTTGACCACATCTCGCGAATTTAGCCATAAATCTTTTGGTCGGCCCACTTTGATTTATGTGAAAAATGATCGTAAATTTAAGGTTACACCGATATTCGTAGGACGGTATCTACTTGGTCACCGTTTAAGGTGCCTCTCGCCTATTATGTTTTATTAAGTTCTACTAACACTATTATTAAACAAGCTTTTGAGTTGTGCATTACTTTAATAAACTTTTTCTTAATTATGTTCATCAAACTATTTAACAAAAGGTAAATCTTTAAGAGAGAAGAAACAATTATCCTCTCGATTGTATTTTTACCGACTTCAAAAGAGGAGGAGTTTTCAATTCGTCTGTATTATTTTTATGCTTTTTTTAAGGTAATCTCTGAACGTTTTTCTAGGAGAATTGATTTCGATGATTTTATTTTATTGGAATGCCGCTGGTTCCTATTTGATTCCATTTAAATTTAATCAATATCTGACAAGCACTTTTTGAGTTATCTTTAATAATGCAAACTTGGTTCACTACAACCAGAATGTTTTCAAGTCTATATTTTTTTTTTGTTAAAATTGGTATTATTTTATAATTGTATCTTCTTTATGTCTAAGTATGTGTCATACTTCCATACTTTCTCGTGGGAGTTATAAAAACTGGCTGAGGAAGGCGGAAATTATAAAACCAACTGTGATCGCCAAGCCGCCTGCAAAGCGTGGCGATTATGATATAAAACCTTTTTGCGAAAGCCTATGTCTAATAATCAATATCGATACACTGATAGATCAATTAGTTCATATGTCCTATAACTCAATTTACTCAAAAAAAGTATAGGTACATATATAATTTGCGTATTTAGATATTTTTCCGTCCTATAAAAACAAAAATACCTTCTCTTTATTCTTTTTATCTAATTATAACAAAAACAAAAGAATAATTTTAAAATATTTTATTGCCCTTCATTACAATTCAAATTAATTAATTGCGTGACTATATTAATTAAATGAATATACGGTTATCATAGGCAAAAATAAAATACTCAAGCATGGGATTTAATTGCAACGAATAAAAATAAAAAATACACATCATACAAGTATAAATTACATACAAAACATCATAGATACCTGAATACGAAAACCTAATTATACCTAGTCATCCTTAAAAGAAATAAAATATATAAACATCAGTTAAAAAATCATTTGATAATACAAATATGATGATTTATGATTTTTACGCAAATTTTTACATATTGTAAAAAAATTCTTTACGGATTTTACGTTTGTATTAGATTTTTAGTTGTCCGACGTTTCAAACACTTTACAAGGGTTTAAAATCCACCCGTGACCATGAACGCTGTAAAATGTTCGAAACGTCGGACAATCAAAAATCAAACAAACGCGATAAAATCCGTAAAGAAATTTTATTTACAATACTGGCCGACCCGGCGAACTTCGTACTGCCATAATTTTTTTCGTAAATATATTTTCTAAATTTCCGAAAATATAGTCTATCATGTCTATGGCTGTCATTTGCGTTTTGTTATTACATGATAGATGCGTTTTTGTTATACCACGTTTTATAGTGACTTGTATTCTCTTTGACGTTTTATGTCAAGTCCCATGGGAACCCGGTCGAACGGGATAAAAAGTATCCTATGTCCGTCTCCTCATTCTAAGCTACCTCCCCTCCAATTTTCAGGTAAATCGGTGCAGCTATTCTTGAGCTATAAATAGTGTAACTAACACAACTTTCTTTTATATACATAGACATATCTGACAGATTAATTTCATTAAACGTCCAAAAACAAGTCAAAGATAATAAAAAAACAAAACTGTTCTATCACTTTCTTTATTGCTTCCTAATCACTAAAATGAAGCGTGAAACTAACACTAAAAGACAATAATTTTTCAGGCATAACATCGGTATTCAGTAGCTGTCAATACACCATCAGATATGATTTACGCGATGCCTAACACTTTCACTGCCATAGAGCCATGGGCTATCATTGGTGAAACATAAATCAATATGGCGGGGACAACTGGCTTTTTGTGCGGCCAAATAACACAGCCAAAGGTTTAAACGTTAATATGTTTAATGTGTAGGTATTTATATTGCTTTGAAATGGATATCTACAAGTGTTTCAATAGTGTATAATTTATAAGAGTAAATTATAGGTATTTGATAAAATTTCTGAATTTTCGTATATAAAGATCATACGTGTATTAAATTCTCCGTGGGCTCAAATTCTCACTGTTGGGCCTAGCCCTCCTCAATAATGGGAGGGGAATTGACTTACTATGTCACGTTGGTCAGACGTGTTGGAATAAAGTTTTGTTTCGAGTTTTTCATTTCTTGCATAGATTTTATATGCATATTATATACCTCAGTCGTCATTCATGACATTCATGAGCAAGATAGCGTGTGGTGAATTGTGTTGTTACTCTGCCACCACACGGAAGCAATCTATAAATTACTACTAGTTTACTAAGGAGTGTCTACGAAAATGATAGTCTTATCGTTTTCGGTCGTACAGACTTAAAATAGTATTTAAACCTTCACAATCAGTAGGTACTTATCTAATACGTGAAGATTTCTGAACTAAATTATCTATTGTTACTTTGTACAATTCACACATGAGTAAATCAACAAAAAACCTACTACAAAGGAAACGGGAGCCGCTCACCTGTAACAAACAAACAAACAAAACCTAATCCGTCTAAGCCGACACAAAGAAACATAAGACCGCACCAATCAATAAATCACTCTCAGTAAGGGCGGCCGCGTACTGGGCGCCGCCGCATTGTGACCAACATTGTCGGCGCCGATTTTTACAGCAATTAGAGACACTTACCTGCCACGGTCTACTGTAATCCTATTAAAAGATTGGTGAGCGAGACAGAGTATCCGCGTGGGCGGTCGATGGTACAGGATAGGGAACTCTTGCTCAGCGTTTTTCAGAGAACGCGATAGATGTATCACGTTCTTCCCAACGGCTTTGATGAAATCATTATTTCTAAAGCGGTTAAACTTAGTAATATTGTTTTGTACATATTCGCTTGTATTATAGACATTACTAATACTTTATCATTATTAAGTAGATTTATTTTATTTGTAATTGTCGTATATTTTATATTATGGTATTTTATTCTATATCTATTCCTGCCTTTTTGTGTTTTATATTTTAAAATAAATGTTACGGACGTTTTTTTGCCTCTTGAGATTTCTAACGGGATGATTCCTTGACGACCTGAGGTAAATTGTGATTATTATAATATCAACAAATAATTATATTTGAGTTATAGTAAATTCACACATACTTATATTCACGCATAATATATCATAAAATATCATTTTGTACGATATTTTAAAGATTTTTATGATAAAATTAAGATTATAGACTCAAATACCAAAAAAAAATTGTAGTGTGCTTCAGACCACAAAACAGAAGTGAAAATGTCATCAAGACGAGGTTAATAATACGCAATGCAATGCAAGTTTTTTTGTTCTATATTCATAACGTTATAAAAATTATAGAATTTATTGTATAACTAACTAGTGTAAAAATGTACTGTAAATATAATTCCTAAGCCCACGACAACAGAATTTACATCAACGAGCGTGACCGCTAAATCTCCTAAAAAAATAAAATTCACAGCGTGTCTAAAAAAGATTTCACTTAAGAAAGAACACAAAGCAGTCATAAGGGCTACAGACAAACGCGAAAACTTAAAACTATGAACAAACAATTGTTATTTTTGGATATTCAAATTAATTCTTGTTCATAAAATAAAATTTTTAAATTAAAGCTTTTTTTACATTTATCTAGTTCGTCTATCGGCACAGATATAGAGACATTGATATAGCTATAGATATGGTATTACTGTTAACACGTCACGTGACCAGGTTGATAACGAATCATATAAATTCAAACCTGCCTGCCGGTTTCCACTTCAAAAATCAAAAAGCGTAAGATCACAAAACAGAAGTGAAATCTTTTTTTCGTTCTACATTCATAAAGTAAAAATTATTCCCTTGGTAGACGAGAGTCGACACTACTTGAACGAGTTACACAGCCGAAGGTGACAGCTTAATTTCAAGCAATACCCACAGTATAAAGTGCAAATCTAAAGAAGTTTCTACTTCAAAAATATTTGAAATAAATGACTCGCAAAGAATCAAATATCTCTATAACAAAACACTACATAATCAATTTGTTCATTTAACAGAAGATTGTTTAACATTTCGCACCCCACTTCATACGAGTCTCGAGTGAGCTGTTTGGCGGCTCTAAACTGATTTATCATATCGGCGAGAGTTCCAAACAAGCATCATCTTACACGCATAAACCCTCGTATCGCGGTCGGCAACTATTGTCGCATATAACAAAACATTCTCAACAATATGCACTGAAACTTGAAGCATATATTTGGTTAACGTTGTTAGATCATCTTTACCGCATCTATTAATACAAAACAGCTTTAAGTAAACATTGTTACAACCAAATACGAACTTTTCGTGGTAATCTTAAAGTTGAGATTGCCGTATGTGTTATTAGATGTTGTTTTGTTGCTCGAGTCTGTCGACAAACAGAAGCATGTCTGAGACGAGGGTGCGACGCCCGACGTATCGTGTTGTCCGGTTTCCGGACACAAGTTTAGCTGGCCGTTGGGTAATTAACTAAGTATCTGTTCTCTGCATGCATAACTACATATTAAAAGTCCTGATACATCAATGAGATATCTCAGACTATCTAATCTTCTGTTCGTGTATTTGTAATTGAACTTCTTCTAAACGGCTAGACTAATTTTAATGATTTTTGTGGCTATTCCGATGGATATGAAAATTGTTTAGATTAATAAAGGAAACCAGCAGATGGCGATTTCAAGGAAAGTTACTTTTACTATTTTTAGATTTGAACAGAACAACGTCTGTTGGATCAGCTAGTTGACTATAAATTTATACTAATCTGTGTGGTGACGGAGTAAGAATACAATTCACTACCCCCTCTCTTGCCCTTGGGTGTCGTAAAAAACGACTAAGGGATAAAATATGCATGTAACATCTATACAAGAGAAGGTAAACTCGAAACAAAACCCTATACGTCTGATCAGCGTGGTAAGTCAATTTCCCTCCCATTGTGTAGGAGGCTCGAGTCCAAGAGTGGTACGTATATGATTCGAAATGATAAATTGATTACAATCCTTACACAACTAGCACATTAGATTTTTTATTATTAATTGTTAGCGATACTTACGAAACTTTTAAATCAAAAAGTATGTCTGTATATTTCATTTGTTCACAGTTAGACAGGAAGTATTAGTCAAATGTCATGTTGCAATATAAACTATTCATGCCGACACATATCTGCACAAAGCCTCGACACATAATATTAAGCTTTAAGATATAAATCAAACACGAACATCTTAAAGCTAAACCGCGAAATCCATTTAATCACCTAGCAAAGTTATTAATAACGCCTTTGAAATTAAACAATAAATTTAGCGGGGCTAATCGCGCGAGGCGACCGCAAGCCAACCGCTCGCTGAGTCAACATTTATAGAGACAAATTGTTGCACCACTAACACGGCCTCTACGATGTATTAATCTTGAGACGTGGCTCGTAGCGATGCTACGCCCGCTGTAGCAAAGGGAACTCCCCGCTTGGCTGAACGTTCATAATATGACACTTTCCTAAAGATATCATAGTGACAACGCAATATCTTCACGTCTTATTTAAACAAAATATAAATTATTTTGTTATATATTATCCGTGTGTTGATGAAGTTAGAAGATGAGATCAGACAGGCGGTCATAAAATTATTGCCAATAACTTTGCAATATGTTTTTTCGAATATATATTACGAGTATGATAGAAAAATATATACTTCAATTAATTGGGATAAGAGCAGGTTGATGATGATAACAGTCTGCTAGATTTCTATTAAGCGAATAAAACAAAGTCGCTCAGCGTGCAATGCTCGGAATTACTGTACTAGATAGAATCCAAAATACACCAATCTGAAGAAGAATGAATGTAACCGACATAGCACGAAGAATTAGCATGCTGGAGGGACAATAGGTAAGAAAGGTTCTCGAGAGGCGACCACGTATTGGACGACACAGTATAGAATTATATAAGTATTATCATCCTTCAAAGAAAATACTGACAGCAATTGACGTCAATAGGCTGATGGATAGAAATAAACGTTATACTTTCGTTTTTTTTTCGAATTTAAAAATAACATACTACATTATATTGGAAAAAAATAAACCAAATAACAAAACGTAACATACGAATATAATAATAATAAACTATTTAAGTTTATTAGCGCTTTTATTCAAATAGAATTTTAATTGATTAGATTTCAGTAATGTTGTTCTTGATTCACAAATTTGTTAAAAATTATATAACCAAGCGAATCTATGAAATATGAACGCAGAAGCTAGTACTATATTAATATTAATGCTAATGTGACCACCGACTTATTTAGACACGACTGTCATTTATATGATGTGGAATCGTTATTTTAATGTTGTTACCTTATTACATCGATATTGTACGTAAAATATTACTACTGCATTCAATTTACATAAAAGGAAAATGAACCTAAGATTATTTTGAAATGATTTCATTATTTTATGTTGAATAAATTATTTGTAATGATCTTTAGATATAAAAATTACAAAAATTATTTAACATTAATAACACTTTTTTAAAATGTTATTAACTTTTAAATGAGGCTGTCCAGTATCAGAACTTCTCTCACATGATATGCATACTTGCTATCAGCCCATAGGTACATTTAATCAAAAATAGTCCATCAAAAAATTAATTAAGTTTCGATACAACGTAACAAAGTGAAAAAAAATACTAAAATTAAGTTACCAATATATAAGTACAATGATATTATTATTCTAATAATATGTAAGGTATATAATTTTTTATTAAATTTTCAACCAGCCCTGCTTGATCGTTTTTCGTAATCTACCTAATAGTTATCCACGTGGTACTAGATGGAATTGGCAGTACTTTAACTTGGGTTTTACTAGTCAAAAAATGTTATAAATGAAAGAAAGAAAAACATTTATTTCGCTTTCCAAAATGTAAGGTAATTAATCAAATTTCATACAAATTCATGCACATAGGGTACCGAAAAGGATCCCACCTCAGCATAAGCTGCATCACAATCGTGTTACAGCGCTGATTTTCAGGTAAAACCGTGAGTACGGTTCATCACAACGTATAGAATAAAATATTGTATGCAGACTGTACTACACTATAGTCACTATCATTCGGCTTAATATTAAAAATGATGTACCTACAACATGACCTATATTTATTATTCTGTTAAGATGTAAGAAGTGGTAGCGGGACAGAATGTGTACATCGAAACTTCTGTAACACTTAAATCCAATCGTAAAAAAAGAGTGAGCCTATTGTTGCCTCCCCAGAAGTATTGCTCTCCATTGTTGAATACTAAATCCGCAAATTTAACACCCAATACATAAATAAATTACACCCAACATCTAAGATGACTGCAGAAATGGTGTAGTGGTTAAGATACCGATCTACTGTGCCAATGTCGTGGGTTCGAATCGTTCAAACACTTGGCGCGATCCACAAATTGTTGTTCTGAGTCTTGATAAAATTCGTGTCTATTAATTATATGTTTATAAATTCCCCTGCAAGATAAAACACAAGAATTATTTCTTTACTGCAGGGTGTTGTCTTTAAAAAAAAAAGATCAGTATATACATCAAATAGGCCATCATACCTCGCTCTTACACAATATGATAGTTTTGTACATATCTATATCAGTTTACGGTCAAAATATCGGCTAAAGCATCTTAGGAGACAAACGATTCTTGACCTTATCACGTCCGAGGGTGATAGTAACGTTTCCCTCCCATTACCCTCGCATGATATATGGTGAGTAGCGTCGGCGAATGCGACACAACT
The DNA here is from genome assembly GCA_032191425.1 of Lymantria dispar. NCBI lineage: Eukaryota > Metazoa > Arthropoda > Insecta > Lepidoptera > Erebidae > Lymantria > Lymantria dispar. Next base: position 25,019,758 of record CM063449.1, read on the forward strand.
ATTAGTGCATCCGTCATTAGTCTACGTCAGACGAACGTTTAGCCAGGACGCCCCGTTGCATAAACAACTACATATCCTCGTTGAGTGTACTTTTTGTTAATACAAGTATACGTTATGAGTTATATAGAAATAACTATTATAAGTTGTTATTTAAAAAAAATAAGATGTCATATAATTTTTCCGCCGTAAGAATACAATTAACCAATCCAAATGGACGTCGTAAAATATTACTAAGGGATATAATATGCATATAACTTATATGTAAGAGAAAAAAAATTCGACACAAAACCCTATAACAACCCATCTGACCAGCATGGAATAGTAAGTCAATATCCCTGCTATTATGGAGGAGGCTCGAGCCCAGTAATAGGATTTATATGAGCCGAAGTGAATGAAAATATTTTTTTAACTCATGAATTATTCTTAGAAATATTGGATTCCATCTATGTAATATTTCAAGTTATATGGAATAGAGCTTGATGTTTAGCACAGCTCGAACGAAACAGGTTTTGGATTTCGTAATATTTAACTATGATGAAATAGCAGCATAATATTTTTTCTTAAAGCAAAAACAAAACTGATCTCTTTTATTAAACGAAATCTTTTAGATATTTTTAAAATAGCAATATATGTATAGTATAAAAGAAACTTACAAATTGAAAAGTATATAATGCTTTCTGATGTTTACGCGAGTAGTACACATTATAAATAAAATTACGGATTTTATCGCGTTTGTATTTGATTTTTGATTGCTTGATGTTTCGTTTCGAGAAAATGATTCTATATAAAAAATTCCTATTTTCAAATAGAATCATTTTCTTCTCATACCGGCAATAAATTTGTGTCAAAATGTGGGTCAAAATTAAATAACTACTTTCTGTAGCGGGTCAGTAGCAGATAATTATAAATCTCTGCAATAACGATGACTTTTTGGACGTGAGACATCTTAGTCCGCCTGTGACCATGAACGCTGCAAAGTGTTCGAAATGGCGGGCAATCAAAAATCAAATACAAACGCGATAAAATCCATAAAACAGTTTTATTTACAATGAAAAAGTATAATTAAAAAGAAATAAAAAAATATGAGTAATAAACTATAATACAACATAATATAAGCGACCAAGATGCATTTTTCGAGAACTATGACGGCTGACAAGTATCTATGGAAGGTAAAAATATGTTCTGCCGACCCCACTTAGCGTGGGATGAGGATAGGCAAATGATGATATTTGATTCATACTTTTCAGCGTTTGTAATCACAAGAGCTCAAAGGTCCTCGTCGTAAACGCTCAAAGGTATTCAAACCATCGGTATAGTAAAAATGATATAGAAACGCGATAAAATCTACAAAATAGTGTAATTTCATACGTGTAACACTAGCATAAACTTCAAATGTCTTAAACCGTTTTTATACACCATAAAATTTGTAAAGGCAATTTCTTGCAAATTTAATGTACTCAAGGATTATTTCTAAAGAAAATTACATTGACAAATACGTGCTCTTAATAGTAAATATAGCTAGTGTCCCCATAATTAGTTTAGTTCCCAAATAATCATTAACAACGGTGTTCGGGGGACCTTGTCTGCAGTAAGTGGGCACGGGTAGGTTATGCCCCGGGCTTGTTCATCTCGTCACAAGGGTGTTAATTTGCTAAGACCCGGCTGCTAATGAAACCCGCGACTTACCGCTGACGTCTCGGCAGATCCCTGATGCGATAAACGCTCTCAAGAATCCCACAAGGAAATTGGTGTTTTGAACTAATGTTAACATGTTCGTTAAACCCTAATAATGCCAATATACATTATTATGTTTGAAGTAATAGTTAAAAAATGCAATGTTTAATTAAGCGAACATGCATGCTATTCAAATAAAGCGGTTTTCACCCTCGGGATATTGAGAGAGAGAGCGATCGATTGGAGCGAGGGAATCACTCCGCTTTGGAACTAATTTGATTTTAGCATATTAAGGGGGGTGTAACATCTAGATATAAGGAACGCGTCTTGTGGCGCCCTACCTCTCCGTCCTCCACTCACCGCGGGTATGCGGGGCGGCGGGTAATAACGCAAATGATGTAAGGTGTGCCCTTAATATCCATCACACGCGTCCCCGTATTTGCTTATCTATGGAAACACGGAAGTGTAAAAATCGTCGTGAAAAAGCTACGAGGGTTTCAAATGTTATGTTCAACACACAATACACTTAAGATTATTAGATTCTTTGCTTTTAAATATTGCAATTGTATATGAAATTTATTGACTTAACTAAATATTGAATCGTGTTTCATCATCATCGTTTAGCATTTTGTCGTTCACTACTGAACCTAAACCTACTTCATATTTTATACCTACTCATATAAGGGGGGGTCCGTATGGTAACGGAGTAAGAATACAATTCGCCAGTCTCTCTCGAGCCCGTGGGAATCGTAAAAGACGACTAAGGGATTTAATATGCATATAAAATATATGCAGGAGAAGGAAAACTCGAATTAAACCCCATACCAATACGTTTAACCAGCAGGTATAGTAGATCAATTTCCCTCCCATTGTGGAGGACGCTCGAGCCTAGTGGGAGTCATATAAGCTGTAATGATAATAATGATAAGAAGGACTTGTATTGTAACTACCTCACCTAGCAGGCGGGTTGGCAAGAAGAAGCTGCTGTCCGCTCTTCTGGTGATCACATAGCCAATTTTTACGACTACCACAGGCAAGAAAGGGGTGACAATATTGTATTCTATCCCATCGCAATACGGGAAACCACTCTTACCATTATATAATGTCCCTGAAAACTTTCATTACAATTGCTATGTATCTTACGTAAATCTCTCTAAAATAAATAAGTATTAAAATTAAGCGAAGCGTATCGACAATTCTTATCAGATCCCGTAGCGCAACAAAGGCGATTAGTTGGTGGCAACAAACTCATTTAACTTTAAGAAACTCCCGTTCAAAAATATCTTCTTATATATTTCTAAGATTTTCCTGTTTAGATTTTATTGTTATACGTATATGGTTTTGAGATACGTTTTTTGTTTTAAGATAATTGATTGAATTAGGCGATACATAGCGGCAATCCATTTTTATTTTAATTTTAAAATGGAAGGAAGGAAGGGAGAAGAGAAGACAGAGCCAAAGTGGTGGGCACTTTCCCACGGTAATCAATGTACCGCACACCACAATAGAAGGAGTACGGGATAGGATTAAGGTTTTTGATTGGGCGTCACACAGCTTCGATTGGCGTTACACAGCTCTGTGAAAAGCTGTGTCAAGATTAAAATAAAAAAACGTTTTGTTTTGTTCATGCATTTTAGAAAAAATTGGGCCCATATAAAAACGAATGTCCGTTGTTTTTGTTTAATGTGAATTTTTATAGAACTTAAACGTTATACGTCCCAACGTCTGCAAAAAATCCAGAAACAACGGTTTATATTGCTGATTTGCGAGGTTCATGAAACATTTTTGCCACCTCATCGGACATTGGGATAGTTTGTATATTTACACTGATTCACATTTGCATTAATTCTGGCTCACATAAATTTTATATTTATTATATTACTAGCAACCCGCCCTCGCTTCGCTTCGGTTATAGGTTATAGTCGTTTTACCCGCGTAGTTCCCGTTCCCGTGGGAATACCGGGATAAAATATAGCCTAGTTTACGCCCTGATATTATAGCTTTCCATTGGTGAAAGAATTTTCGAAATCGGTCCAGCCGTTTTGAAGATTACCCGGAACAAACAGACAGACAGACAGACAGACAAAAATTTTTTAATTGCTATTTTAGGCATAGGTGTCGTGCAAATAACCGTGTGAGCATGAAAAAAGCCTATTATTTTGACATTACAAACAGACACTCCAATTTTATTTATTGATATAGATAAACTTATCTTTGACACGTGGGTGAAAAATGCTTTTATTAATACCTAAAATGGATGTACCTCGACAAATATTGAACACAAACATAATGAACACGTTATGATGTTGAAGTCTTGGGCTATAGACTTAAAGCTATAAAGTAACTACTGTAGTACACTAATATTGTTTAATCAGCTATCTACCCTTTCTCCATCAATCAGTCTAAAATATGAAATAATGACTTGATAATATTAGCTACAAAATAATACCACCCTAGGACTTATAACTAGTGCAAGATTATGAAAATATAAATGATAAGATTTGACTATTGATCATAACGCTTCTTATATTGGATTTAGTCGCCAAAGGATTTCAAAGGTTATTACGCCAAAAATGGTATGCATTAGTTACGAAATGAGTACTTTCAAATTTCGGGTAAGTAGGCAAAGGTATACAGTCTGTGGGAAGTTCTACGGAAATAAATGTAGGGTCGGAGGGTAGATAAGTATTTGCGTGTAAATGCCGGCCTCTCTTGTCGAGCTCTCAATCGGATGCTGGGCTACATAAATAAGAGTGGATGAAGGTGTCCCTTATCTTGAACAGTTTCGTCGCCTCACTTCTTACTCTGAATATGTTTGTAAACGTGATGACAGAATCTGAAGATCGAAAGATTTCGATTTACTTACTAACGAATCTATAAATAGACTTATATACTTAGCAAGTATTGTATAGCTGGATTTTAATTTCATATTTAGAACTTAATTGAAATGAAACTAGAAATTTTATTACTACGATTTTGATTATTGCCTGCTAACTTCCTAAATATGAAGTGACGAATATGGTAAACAATTCCACCAAGATAGATTCCAACAGAAAGGAGATGTCAAGAACTACTGTTACAGCTGAAGAAAAGTTCCTAAATCTATATATATATATATATAGGAGAGGCGGATTTTGGGAGCGATATATTGACCACCATATCTCTGGAACCATAAGGCGTACAGACTTGAAATTTGGCAGAAATATTCCTTTCGTCGAGTAGAGGTCAGCTAAGAACGGATTTTACGAAATTCCACCTGCAAGGGGTGTTGTCGGGGCTTTAACAATAATATACATATAAAGGAACAGGGTGAGCCGAAACTACTGAAGCTAGAAAAATGAAATTTGGACCGTAGTTTCATTTCGTGACGTAGGCACCCACTAAGAAAAGATTTTTGAAATTCCAGCCCTAAGGAGATGAAACGCAATGTTAAAGTCTGTATGGAAAGAAAAAAAAACTTTAGCTACTATCTTCAAATTAAGAACAAATACTCTTTAATAAAAATAAATAAACACGTGTTTCAGCGTTGGCTATTTTCATCCTCTAAGGGTGTAAAATAGGTAGGAAGATGTCAGTTTACCGACTTATCACAGAGCCGAAACTACTGAAGCCAGAAACATGAAATTTTGACATTAGTTTCTTTGCGTGACATAGAAACCCACTAAGAAAAGGTTTTTTGAAATTCAACCCCTAGGGGGTAAACTGCAGTAACAAATTTGTATAAGGAGAAAATAAATCCACACATCGATTTTCTTCAAATACTCCAAAAATACTCTTTAGTAAAAATAAATATACACGTGTTTCAGCATTTTTTAATTTTCACCCTCTGAGGGTGTAATCTACACTAATATTATATAGAGGAAACGTCCCTTACGAATAAACTCAAAAATTCCTGGACGGATTTCGATTATTCTTTCACCATTAGAATGTTACAGTATCCCTGAATAACATAGGCTATATTTTATCCCTGTATACCCACGGGAACGGGAACTACACGGGTAAGGCGACTGAAACCGAAGCGAAGCGAGGGCGGGTTGCTAGTTTAAGTAAATTTGACAAACACAAAAGAAGAAATTGTAAATTGACATTTTAATTAAGTTTATTTGAAATTATATCTTATTTAACAGGCATTTTTTTAATTACAACTAGTTAAAAAAGTACGTGTTTTGTATTCATGGCATATAATATAAAAACCGTTTTTCGTGTGGTGATAGATTAAGAATACAACTCTCCACTCGCTATATTACCCGTGGATGTCGTAAATGACGACTAAGAAATATAATTTCCATATAACATCTATGCAAGAGAAGGAAAAATTCAAACAAAGCCCTATACCAACCTGTCTGACCTGCATGGTATGGTAAGGTCAATTTCCCTCCTATTATGGAGGAGGCTCGAACCCATTGGGAAGTATATGAGCTGAAATTAATGAAAATGAAATATAAAAACTGAGTTTTTAATTTAAATTATTTAACCTTCTGCTCACCCTAGTTTATTTTTTTATTATTAATACATCACAAGTCCTGCGTTAAGCATGCCTTTACCGAGTTTAAGTATTTTGAATTACTGAGCCAAACAAAGTGTTCTTCAGTTTTGTCACCGTCTAATTCAGAATAATAAACAGTAGTCAGTAGACAGCAATTGACTAGACACCTATGCGCTGAAAATGTTATACGACAGATTGAAGACGTACCTAATACACTTCTGCTTTTCTTCAAATTATGCTCGAGCAAGACGCGAAACTATAAAAATAAAACATTTTAAACATTTTTAATTTATACTGTAAAAGTAAAACACTGTGAATCTTAAACATTTTTAATTATTTTTAATGGTGATTTATATTCTAACCAGCTTCTGCTCACAACTTCGTCTGCGTGGTATAGATACTTTAAGCTAACGTTAACTTTTAACCAAGCCTATGTTTATGTAGGAGGTGAAAATATTTTTTAATAATACGATTCTGTCACACATGATTTTTACGAAAATTTAGCCGTTTACGCAGCGGAAACTCTTAAAAGGAAATAAAACCCCCAATTTTGAAACAGTCTTCATTAGTGCTGTGCTCCTGTTGGTCTTAGCGTAATAATATATAGTCAATATCCTTTCTCGATAAATGGGCTATCTAACACTGAAATATTTTTTCAAATCGAACCACTAGTTCCTGAGATAAGCTCGGTCAAACAAACTCTTTAGTTTTATATTTTAGTATGGATTATTTTTCATTCCTAAAAATTTTACTCAAATATTTTTTTGCAATTCAAACTTCTATTTACTCTACATTTTTAACTAACAATAAATGTAATTAATTCAACAAACAAAATATTGTATTAACCTAAAAAGTGCACACGAAATTTTCAATGGTAAGTAATTTGTTTAAGACGCTGGTTTTCTCCAATGGATTGTTTATTGAACCGCGAAGCATTTGTAATCGTTTAATACCCTCAATTCTTTATCAGCGCCGGGGGTGTATCACACTGGGCCGGATTCACCCACCGCTATACCGTTACGTTAATGTATAGCTTGATGACAGCCATCCGATTATCTCCAACGATACAACATTTGAAATTTAATTAAAAATACACTTTACTATATATGAAACACTTAAATTTTATATTTCAACCAATAGATATCGAGATATTTTATTGGTTCAGATAGAACGTACATTTCGCGAAAGTGAAACGGAACGCAAGCAATACAAAGTAAGACCGACTCAATAATGACATCATTTGCTTATCAGCTGACCATTACCGAAAATCGAATGCTACATTAGGCACGCACAGTCCGAAACCTAACTGTCCCTAAATCTAATAAAAACTCCTTATCGAAGCTTCGCCATTGTAAACTGCTATCGATTGCAATATTTACTTTTAAAGGAGAACATAAATTCTTTCCATTTAAAAAAATAAAAACATTTCGGCTCTTATCGTGTTCGATTTTTAAATAACGGTATGCCATTGGTAGCTAAGTTGAAGACAAGGTTTTGTCCTCGGTTCCCCTTTTTCTTGGGGAGGAATTTTTTTTGGCAATTTAGAGGCGAGCAGATAATAAAAGGGCTCTAACTGTCCCGATCGCACCCTAATGAAAACTCGAAAAACTCATTTCAGTATTGATAAATTTTCTATTTACAAGGACACACGGCAAACGTAACTCAAACAACGTAATAACTCAATTCGAGATATTGAATTTTCTTAATTTTCTTGTTAATATTTTGTGTGTCCTTGTTACGAATATGGCTTGTGTGTCTTATACAATGTTAGGAAATACATAGAAAAATAATTTATTCTAAAGGATATGATACATGAACAACAATGTTTATAAGGTATGTTATTTTCATTTACAGTATATTTTAGAATAATACCTACTTTCATTGATATAAAATAAATAAGTTTTTACCAAACAACTACAGGGTACTTATTTTGAAATAAAGCATTCACGGAGCAAGCCTGAAGTCTACATAATGGGAAGGGAATTGACCTACTATTCTACGCTGGTCAGCCGTGTTGGAATAAGGTTTTGTCTTGAGTTTTCCTTCTCTTGCACTGATTTTATATACGTATTATGTCCCTTAGTCATGTTTTACCAAATCCACGGCCAAGATAGGGAGTGGTGAATCGTATTCTTACTCCGTCCCCACACGGAAGACTATTTATATCATATATTCATAAAGTTATGATAGATTTAGGAGTTTCCTACCAAATCACTGACAGAAAATCAAATCAAATACCTACCAAATATAATAAAAAAAATCAATAAAAATGTTTATATGGAGATGCAGGATCGGATGATACTGATCCACGGGCACTTGACCCAGTTTGGATGCAGCGGGTGTAAATCGAAAATCGATATGGCAACGACCCCTATGTTTGACGGTGCTCTAACAATCCGGTAAACTCACGCGCTCCATATAACTTTGTCACGAATACAATCTATTTAAGCCTATGACAAGGAAAAAATATATTAAATCTATTTTAAATAAAACTACTTTACGGATTTTATCGCGTTTGCAGAAAATTTTCTGCAATAACGATGACTTGTTGGACTTGAGACATCTTAGTCCACCCGTGACCATGAACGCTGCAAAGTGTTCGAAGCGTCGGGCAATCAGAAATCAAATACAAACGCGATAAAATCCGTAAAGTAATTTTATTTAAAATGTGTAATACTCGCGTAAACATCAGAAATCATTATTTTAAATCTATTTATAACTTCCTCGTTTGGTTACAAAATAAAAATACAATTACGCCCACGATAGCGGCTATGTTACCTGTGGGTGTCGTAAAAGACGACTAAGTAATATAATATGCATATTCCGTGTTCCGTGTGGTGACGGAGTAAGAATACCATTCACCACTCCGTACCTTAACCCGTGGATGTCGTAAAAAACGACTAAGGGATAAAATATGTATATAACATCTATGCAAGACAAGGAAAACTCGAAATGAAACCCTATACCAACCTGCCTGATCAGCATGGTATAGTAAGGTGAATTTCCCTCCTATTGTGGAGTAGGCTCGACCCAAACAGTCCCACTGTTATATATGAGCTGTAATGATGATAATGATGATAATATCTATGTACTCGACATCCACACTTCAACTTCCATCCCATAGTGCAGGAATCTGGTTTAGCAGTGGGGCATCTATAGTCTGATATTTTGATCTATCCATTTATAGTGTTAAGCATGAGCCTTTAGAGAAATATGCATGAATGAAGAGCATGACACAACTTAATATTATACAGGTATTATAATATACTAGCAATCCGCCCTCGCTTCGCTTCGGTTATAGGTTATAGTCGTTTTACCCGCGTAGTTCCCGTTCCCGTGGGAATACTGGTATAAAATATAGCCTAGTTTACGCCCTGATATTATAGCTTTGCATTGGTGAAAGAATTTTTGAAATCGGTCCAGCCGTTTTGAAGATTACCCGGAACAACACAGAACAACAGACAGACAGACAAAAAATTTTTAATTGCTATTTTAGGCATAGGTGTCGTGCAAATAACCGTGTGAGCATGAAAAAAGCCTATTATTTTGACATTACAAACAGACACTCCAATTTTATTTATTGGTATAGATTGGTAAAGACGGTTAAACACAGCTTTGGTTTTAGTTTTGCTTCTCTTGTCTTATCTTATATCTTTAAACGAGCAATTCTTGTAAATATATATATTTTCAGGATCTCGGAAACGGCTCCAACGATTTTGTTGAAACTTGGCATACTAGAGAATTCGGGCCCAAAAAATCGATCTAGCTAGGTTTTATGTATAGAAAATGTTGTTTTGTCAGTGTTTTTGGCAGACAATATAAAGAAATAATTAAATTTTAAAAGAATATGAATTCAAATTTTGCCATCAATGTCATGAGTTACGATAGCTCAGTGGCGAAGTAGTCAGGTTTCATTTTATTTTTGACATCGGCGACAAACGGTGTCGCATCGAATCTCGGTGTTATTATTATTCTCTTTTTGTATTTTTTTATATTTTCATTATTTATTTTTTGTTTTTTATTAATATATATCTAAATAAATGCTACAAAAATACTCCGAGCGAAGCTCGGTCAACCTGATATTAGATAATAATGTGTGCATATGTCTTTTAATCTTCGCTAAGTAAAAAAGAGTGACATATTCTGTTTTTATTTGAATTAATTAAGCGATACATGGCGGAAATCCATTATTGTTGCAAAAAAACCGTTCCTTCTTTCTTAAAAAAAACTTTATGTTCTTACTTCGCTACTACAATAATGTGATTTTGATCACCCACAAATATGTCATGATCGTCATCATCGCGGCCCACATACGTCTCACTGTTGGGCTCGGGCCTCTTCCACAATGGGAGTGAATTTGACCTACTATAGCATGCTGGTCAGACATGTTGGTATAGGGTTTCATTTCGAGTTTTCCTTTCCCACATGCAAGATAGTTGTGAATTGTATTCGTTTCACCTCACGGAAACAAACATGTCTATGATTATAAAATTTGCCTTTAACGTTCTCTTTACTAATATGATTACGTCTTCTATTACAAATTAAAATACATCATCATCGTATACGTTTTACTGCTGGGCTCAAGCTTCCTTCATAATAGACGGGAAATTTACCTACTATATCATGCTGATCAGGCATGTAGGTATTAGGTTTTAATTTAACTTTTACATATCTTGCATAGATGTTATATATTTATTACATTTAAGACATCTACGCCAAGAAAGGGGGTGATGAATTGTATTCTTACTCAATCACTACACGGCAATACCACAAAAAAAATTAAAATACATATATCTTTTTTTTTTTTTTTTCTTTTATTTAAGGAACTTTTATACATTGAGTACATGTCAGTTCCGTTTGAGTATATTATTACATTTTACAAAAAAAATCTAGTATAACTAACGACGACTAATATACAAAAATAAGTATTTCGCGGCATTTGAAGTTGGTGAGGCTAGCACTCCATGGAAGGTACCCATGTCAAGTCTATTTAAATTTAATTTTTTCATCAAAGTATCTCGTTCTGACTGAAATCGGACACATTCCACCAACAAATGTTGCACATCTTCTACAATACCACATAGTTCACAATTCGGAGAGTCTCTTACTTTAAACATATATGCTAGCCTGTTGAGTGGCATATGTCCAGATCTAAGCCTGAACGCTGTTACAATTAGTTTTCTATTTAGTTTTGCATTAATAAACCAAGGTATATGAGGTGGCTCACATTGTAGCGTTTTGTACCATATACCCTTCTCTAAAGATTTCTTATCAAAGTATTCTTTCCATTCTTGGTAACAATCTTTCTTACAATGAGGTAGGTATTCACAATATTGTGGCAAGATAGATACTTCGGTTCCTTCTATGACTCCTTTTTTAGCTAATAGGTCAGCCTCCTCGTTACCTTTTAACCCTATATGTGATGGAACCCATTGCAATGTTAGGCTGATATTATTGGAGTAGGCCTCGTATATTGCCTCCAAAATTGTATATGCTACCGGTGAGCCTCTGAGGCCAGAGGCGCATCGAGCTATATGTAGTAAAGCACTTTTACTGTCTGTACATATGAGAATATTTTTATTATTGACTGTACGTGCATACTGAAGCGCTTTTGAAATTGCTATGAGTTCCATCGACATAACAGATAATTTGTAGACAGATTTAAAACAATTATTTACATTATCAACCTTTGTTTTTTGTACATCATAATATGAAGCCCCACACCCTTTTTTATCCTTTGAACCATCGGTAAAAATGGCATAGTGACCATGATATTTAATTTGTAATTCTGCAATAACATTGTATTTTAATAAATTATAATCATGCAATCGTTTAGCCTGTTTTACATTCTCCAGATCAGTTTTTATTATATTGTGGACATTAATATTCGTAACCCAAGTTTTCATCTTAAACATGTGTAGCTTTGAGGATGACGATATTGGTATATCTCTAATGGAATCGAAGATCTTAATTAGTAATGGTACTTTCTTTTTATTCCAGTACGAATGATTACAGATTTTAAAGAAGCAATGTAACAAAACTAAAACTTATATGTATAATTTGTTAACGTCTAAATTCTTTGGCTGTTATTGCGAATTAGGTTGGCGGTTAGTAACCATTTTTGGCTCTGATGCAAAAGATTATATGAGTTAACCTGCAATAATTAAAATTTCTTACAATGAAAACAAATTGTAAATAAAACTGCACAGATGGCGTAGTGGTTAAGATAGCGACCTAGAGCGCCAGTTAGTGGGTTCGAATCCCACGCGGGACAACACTTTGTGCGATCCACAAATTGTTGTTCTGAGTCTGGATGTAATTTGTGTCCGTTAATTACCTATATGTTTGTAAAGTCCCCCGCAATACAAGGATTATTTCCTTAGTGCAGGGTGTTGTCTTAAATAAATTAAAAAAAAAAGAAGTTTACAAATTGTTAGATTATTTTTGGTCAAGCTTATTATATATAACATTAAAATTAATTTAATATAAAAAAATTATTTTTCTTAGTGGTAGGGCCACATTGTTAACAGTTGTCTGTCCACAGCCACGGGCCGGTCCTTCCGGGGTAATACCACACTCTCTCAGAAAATCGACGTGTGAGTAGTAGCAATTTGTTACTACAGCGACAGAACCGGGAGCCCATCTTTCTGAGGATGTTTACGTGTGGTGGGTTTTGGTTTTGCCTTTGGTATCAAAGAACCATTCACGACGCATTCACACTCTCTTCACTTTCTTCACGGTAGGCAGCGGCTTAGTAAAGGTTCATGAGCAGCAGCATCACTTGCCATCTGGTGTACTGTTTGCTCGTCTGCTACCGTTGGCAATAAAAAAAAATATTAATATTTGCCTTTGCAAATCACTCATCATTCATTGAGAATTCATTCATTCAATTCTGTATTATTGCATTCTAGGCTGTATCATTGATTCACTAAGAACATGTTCTTTTTGCTCTACTGTTTATGAAGAGATTAGTTTAGAATCTCAAGGCAATGAATTCATTAAATTCTCCTGATATAAGTTGGTAGAGTTTAAGACATTCTCCTAAACATACAGCCTTAAGTTAGGTTGAACTTTTTTTAAAGAAAGTGATAATTTTGAAAAAATTACAATTTTGGTAATAATAACCTTCTAACCTGTCATAGATAACAACTTAGAAGATATAGCATAGCTTCACGGTAGGCAACGGCCTGGCTGTGCTCCTGGTGTTGCAAAGGTCCATGTGCGGCAGTATCACTTACCATTAGGTGTGCTACTTGCTCGCTACCATTGGCAAGCGAGCAAGCAGCACACATCAAGATATTTTATGCTGATTCGTAGAATTATGGAAATAGCTGCAAATAGTTTTACATTTCTTTTTTAATTACTGTCTATATAGTTTTTTTTTTTAATTTTCATAGATACTCTATATTAAATATATATTTTAGATACATATTAATTCAAGTTCGTAAGACATTATAATTATTGAAGTAAAAATTTGTATATACTTCTGTCGACAGTCTACATGATTATTTTGTATTATTTTTAATATTAGAATATTCTGTTGTAACTTAAATACACAATAGAATCGTATACTAGAATATAGTTTTGGTTCTGTAATCCAAAATAAGACCACACAATAATTTGGTCAGCGCGAGCGTACCTTTTTTCTTTACCTCGGTTCCCCCCGGACACGTGGTGGCCACTAATTGCACAGCTGGGACAACCCACGCTACTAAATGTGAGTTTTCCACTTAAATACATATACATTTTATATGTAATTTATGATTTCATAATTACAAAGGAAAGGACCGCTAATAAAAAAAAGTAAATTTATTTATATCGAGTCCCTATGTTACATGTTTTTATAAAGAATTAAAGGTTCAAAAACTGAAAGTATTAGCTGTTTTCTTCCAAGTAACATTGTCAGAGTTTAAAGTACTCTTTTCTTGCCTAGAAATATCGTAAAAGACGACTAAAGTAAACACATCATGTCATAAGAAAAAACTCCTAATAATACCCGATCTCCGATCTATATAACCAGCCTTAGAATAATAACGTATAGAAGGTAAGTTCGCGCACAAAAAGTGAAGCATTTCAATTGGAGCCTAATGGAGCTTACGCCGGCACCGTTCCGTAGTGTACAAGGTCACTGTACTGCACGTACGTATGCAACTCTTAAAAACTAAATAGGTAATTATGACAGTTTGTGCATTCAAATGGTGTCATAACACATTTGAAAAACTTAAAAAGGTTTTTAACATTGCTTTTAAAATTATTACGACGATTTATGTTAATAAAAACAAAATTTGATTTCATAATTTGTATAGTGGTGTGCGTGAATACGTGTATAATCGTCTGCGCGCATGTAGTATTTTTAGATTCATATTTCGAATGTTCGAAGTAGCGACACTATCCTTCTATACGTTATTATTCTAAGATAACCAGCATTGTATAAGTTTATTTCCCTCCTATTATGAAGGACAGACTGGAAGGCGTTAGATCAGATGATATCCAAAAGCAAAAAACCTATAAAGCATATACTATTTCATCATCATCTCAGGCTATATAAATCCCATTGTTGGGCACAGGCCTCTTTCATAATGGGAGGGGAATTAACCTACCATTCCAAGCTAGACAGACTTATTGGAATAGGGTTTCATATCAAACTTTTATTATCTTGCATCGATGTTACCTGCATATATCCCTTAGACGTCTTTTACGATACTAACGAGCAAGAGAGGCAGTGGTTAATAGTATTCCTACCTCGTAACCACACGGATATGTATATAATATAAATTATACTTACTATAAGCTATAAAACATATCGGCCGTTGCTGAAAAATCTTATACGCGCTGGTTTTGTCACGATAATTTATTACCTTTATTATTTCAAGCATAAACCTATAATTAACAAAACAAATAGACAAATAATGTCTCTTAGCCTTGGTATAAGCATACGATATGCTCAATATTGAAATCTTAAATTTGAGATAGAATATACGTTCTGCATTTAAAGGCTGTTCGCAGCGTAGAACTAAGTTTCTGTCACAATACTGTTGTATTTCTCTTATATAATACGTACCTATATTATAAATGAAGATATTGACTATTATTTGCAAACATATAACTGCATATCCTAAGGTACAACTCCTGAGGTGGGCAAAGTTTAAAACTATGTATATTAAAATGCATAATGCACACATCACGTATTACAAGAAAAGCAAAATATAAGACCTATACTATAACCGTAAGAAGAAGAATGAAATTATAAAAATGATATCTGAACATCCAAATTATACGTACCTATATTATAATTTCAATGTTATTTGTTCTAAGTATACCGTCTAAAGTTACCATCAAACAGCGAACCAGAAAATTAACGCACACCCCGCCATATTGAGATTGTTTAAACTTGGTTATTATGTACAAGCATCCGCCACATGTCCTTCTCGGAACCCGAGAACTTTGCCACGCGTATTCGAATTCCTGTATGGAGTAGAAATACGGCTTTATAGGAGTAAAATCATACTTTCTCGTGGCGCGAGCGGGGGCTGGGATACTAATGACTGCGCGGGGAGAGGTACAACCTACCTATACCTACACATGCCACGACAACCACACTTTATATTGCGTTTAGCAGCCTGTCTACTCACACAACTACACACAAACCCATACAAAGGTTTATTTTTTTTAGTTATTTATTCCGACGTGCACTATTTTCTTTTCTGACGAAAATATTTTTTATAACTTAGGGAGTTGAAAGCAGTACACTGTGGTTTTATTTGACGGTCTGATTCTTGATGTACTAATATGTGGCTGTTAGTCTAATGTCTTGGATTCGAATTCTTAAGTAATTTTTACAATCTTTTTCGTTATAAAATTCTCAGTAGTAGAACAGAGACAACTAGTTGTGTCTGATAGATGACAATAAGATTCCCAACAGTCATAGGTACGTGACCTATTAAATGGGAATAAAATTTACACAGGCTAAATGAGGATGTCCCTATAACCATCCGTCTGACCAGTGTAGAATAAGAAGTCAATAACCATCCCATTTTGGTGGAGGCTCGAGCCCAGCAGTGGGACATATATGAGTTGTATCGAAATAAAGATGAATTATATAGTTATAGGCAGAGACCTGTAGTCTCTGCCTATAACTAAATAAAATTATTTTATGAATTTTATTATATTTTAATTTTTGTTTTTACTATATAGTCTTTTTGCGCATCTATAAGCAGCCATAGTTACGTAAGAAATAAGATATCCCTGTATTATCTTGATTATAGAGATTTTTATTAAGAAATGTAGTGTTTAAATGATTTCTGACCCACATTTACATGTAACATTAATACCTATTTAATTTTAAAATAGTGTTATTATAATGCCCACATTCAAAGCGAAAAAGGTTTGGCAGATACAGATTTTTTATGTTTCATTACATAATCCATTCAAAATTAGCCTTATTATAATCTAAGAAAACAGCAAAAACAAATCTTGTTATTTTATGATAAAAATAACACAATTTTATTACAAGAACAAAAAACGTTATCTAGGTTGCAATTTAAAACGTGAACAGCGAATAAATAGAGTTGTCAGCAGTAGAATTGAATTGTCTAAGTAACAAGTAATTAAAAAAAGTCTGTCAAAGGTTGTAGCAAGTCATGCTTCGTGCATGTGTTATACAGAAGTCAGTTGTTAATGCTGAGTCACTGACCCCATGTCAAATCTAGATGGACAGTCAACCCGGTGTTTAGCACATGTGTAAAATAATATATCTTATTATGTGCATATATTATAGAATAATAATGTCATTCCGTGTGGTGACGGAGTAAGAATACATTTCACCACTCCCTATTTTGCCCGTGGATGTCGTAAAAGACGACTAAGCTATGTGCACATAACATCTGTTTAAGAGAAGGAAAACTCGAAATGAAACGCTATACCAACATGTCTGGCCAGCATGGTATAGTAGGTCAAATTCCCTCCCATTGTGGAGAAGGCCCAAGCCCAATAGTGGGACGTATGTGGGCTGCGATGAATAGTGTCTAGGACTAAGACGGTATTGTTTCATTCATTCATTTATCACAGCTTATTAGCTGGGCTCAGCTGGGTCTACTTCACAATAGGAACAAAATTAAGCTACTATACCACGCTGCTCAGACGTGTTGGTACAGCGTTTCATTTCGAGTTTTCCATCGCTTGCACAACTATTTGTATGCATATTATATCTCTTCTTCATTTCATCATCATCATTTCAGCCTATTGCCGTCCACTGCTATAAATTGGCCTCCCTCATGTTATGCCACAATGTGCGGTCCTGTGCCGCCTGCATCCAACGACGCCCAGAAACTTTCACTAGGTCATCGGTCCACCTAGTGGGAGGGCGTCCTATACTGCGTCGTCCAATACGTGATCGCCACTCGAGAACCTTTCTTCCCCAGCGGTTGTCGGTTCATCGAGCGATGTGGCCTGCCCATTGCCACTTCAGCGTGCTCATTCTTCGTGCTATATCGGTTACACCCGTTCTTGTGCGGATTGCCGTATTTCAGATTCTATCTCGCAGAGAAATCCCGAGCATAGCCCGCTCCATAGCACGCTGAGCGACTTTGAGCCTTATTATGAGGCCTACATTTAGGGACCACGTTTCCGGGCCGTAAGTCATCATTGGTAACACACACTGGTCGTAGACCTGTGTTTTCAGACACTGAGGTATGTTGGACGAGAAGATCCTCTTAAGTTTCCCGAACGCTGCCCAACCGAGTTGGATTCGTCGGCCGATCTCTTTCTCGAAATTGGATCTACCTAACTGGACTGTTTGTCCTAGGTAAACATAGTGATCGACAACTTCGAGAATTGCATTGCCAACTAGGACCGGTACAGGAATAACATGGGCGTTTGACATGACTTTCGTCTTGTCCATGTTCATTCGTAAACCCACTAGTTGGGATACCCTGCTGAGATCATTGAGCATTGTGCCCAGGTCCTCCATGGATTCTGCCATAACGATGATATCGTCTGCAAATCAAAGGTGAGTGATGTATTCGCCGTTAATGTTGATGCCGAGTCCAGTCCAGTCTAAGAGCTTGAAGACATCTTCCAGTGCAGTGGTGAACAGTTTCGGAGAGATGACATCTCCCTGTCTCACGCCTTTCTGCAACTGGATCGGTTTCGTACTCTTATCCCGGATACGGACTGACATTGTGACGTTCCTATACAAACACTTCAGCACTTCGATATAGCGATGGTCGATTTGGCACCGCTGAAGGGACTGCAGCACCGCCCAAGTTTCAACTGAATCAAAGGCCTTCTCATAGTCCACAAACGCTAAGCACAGGGGCCGATTATACTCCTCGGTCTTTTGTATAATCTGCCGAAGCGTGAGGGTATGGTCTATGATGCTATAACCTTTTCGGAAGCCGGCTTGTTTGGGCGGCTGGAAGTCATCGAGCTTGCGCATGAGTCGATTGATAATGACCCTCGAAAACAACTTACATATAAACGTGGCTCAGGAGTGAGATGGGTCTGTAGTTCTTTAAAAGAGCTTTTTTGTTTATCTCTTTGGATTATATCTCTTAATCGTCTTATATGACATTCAGGGGCAGGATAGAGGGTGGTGAATTGTATTCTTACTCCGTCACCACCCGAAAAAGGTATTGCTTAGGTTTTTAAAAATAATTTAGTTAAATATGGTAAATGTGAAAATAATATTGAAAGAGGAGTGTGTAAGGGAAATATGGTGGATGGTGCTTTGCGCTCCTTTATGAACAGCCAGTCTGTCTAAGAAGGCTCGCCTGGCTGTGCATAGGGAAGTCCTTGTACCAACCCTAACATATGGAAGTGAGAGCTGGGTATGGCAGAAGAAACACGAAAGTAGAATAAATACTGTGGAAATGAGAGCGCTGAGGAGCATGATTGGTGTGAAACTGAGTGATAGAATTAAGAACAGTGTAATCATGGAACGTTGTGGTATGAATGTTGATATAGTGACAAGGATTGAGAGAGGTATGTTAAGTTAGTTTGGTCATGTAGAGAGAATGAATGAAAGGAGATTAACAAGAAGAATTTATAAGGCGAATCTGAGCGGAAATGTTAGGAGGGGAAGACCAAGGCGGACGTTCCACGATCAAATCGGGGACGTTCTTAAGAAAGGTCTGGTTAGAAGTACTCTAAACCGAAGAATATGCATGAAGATGCATGCATTAGGAGTGGTAGGACCACACTGTCGACAGTTATCTGTCTACAGCCGCGGGCCGGTCCGTCCGGGGCAGTACCATGCTCTCGCAGAAAATTGACGTCTGAGTAGTAGCAATTTGTTACTGCGCTTCGTTCGGTGAGCGAGAGAGCCGGAAGCCCAACTTTCTGAGGGTGATTGCGTGTGGAAGGTTTTGGTGGTGTCCTTGGTATCACCGAGCCTCAATGCACGCATTCACACTCCCTTCGCTTTCTTCGCGGTAGGCAACGGCCTTGTAAAGGTCCATGAGCGGCAGCAACACTTACCATCAGGTGTACTGTTTGCTCGTTTGCCACCGTTTGCAATAAAAAAAAAAAAAAAAAAAAGAAGAGATTAATTAACGTGGAGGAAGCGAAAGTGGTACATCAAGATCGTAGCAAGTGGAGGGAAGTGGTCTCTGCCTACCCCTATGGGAAAAAAGGCGTGAATATATGTATGTATTTAGTAAAAACCCTCCTTTTTGTCCTAATTTCATTAAATTCTTTCTCTTTTATGTTAGACAGTGATTTGACCGTGCCTGGTATAATTAAGTCCATGAATCGCAGTTATATCCATGAGCCATTTACCATCAGATCGGCTGTATATTAAATACGTATCTCGGCATTTAAACGCTTCAGAAGTTTTTCCCACCTATCACTATTCGTCACAACCTAATAGGTACCTCTCTCAAATTTAGCTAGCAAAATATATTTTATAACCTAACCACATTGTTGTAAGTAAAAAAGGAATACAAAGCAGTAATGAGGACTGCCGACAGAAGTGAAAATTTAAAACTATGATCAATCAGTTGTTGTTTATATTTATTACGAGCAACCCGCCCCCGCTTCGCTTCGGTTTCATTCGCCTACCTGCATAGTTTCCGTTGCCGTGGGCATACCGGGATAAAATATAACCTAAGTTACTCTCTATATAGACAACTACCTGGTAGTAAAATATTATCAAAATCAGTCCAACCGTTTTGGAGATTACCTCAAACAAACATACAGACAGATAAAAATTTTCAAATTGGATTTTAGGCATAGGTGTCGTGCAAATAACCATGTGAGCATGAAAAAAGCCAAGTATTTTGACATTACAAACAGACACTCCAATTTTATTTAAATAAATTGTTTGATCTTAAATTACAATTTGTAAACTTTTTACATTTATCTGGTTTTGACATCTATTGAACCAGACATAGTTACATACAAATATAGTGTTAGCATTAACACGTCACGTGACCATATCGATGACTTACATGCATTTAGCACCCATCCAAACCTGCCTATAGAAGAAAAAGAAAACAATTCCCCATACTCATTCACGTGGTAAGCACATAGCTGATTTTTAAGACTTTCACCCCTTGTATTCTTGGCCCTCTTGTTCCATGGGCGCCGTATGAGCCCTCCCATCGGCGTCTCGATCACCGTCCACTCGGTTGACATCAGCATCCGGGCCCATTTGAGGTACTTGGGCCTGGTGCTCGACGGGCAATGGTGGTTCCGGGAGCATTTCCGCAGGCTCGCTCCACGGCTCGTCGGCGCGGCGTCCGCCCTATCGTGGCTTATGCCGAACGTGGGCGGACCGAGCGCTACGTGCCGACGGC
Organism: Lymantria dispar; assembly: GCA_032191425.1. Taxonomy (NCBI): domain Eukaryota; kingdom Metazoa; phylum Arthropoda; class Insecta; order Lepidoptera; family Erebidae; genus Lymantria; species Lymantria dispar. The sequence goes on from CM063449.1 coordinate 25,040,713, forward strand.
TGTACACGGGGGTCATCCGGTCGATGGCCCTGTACGGCGCACCGGTGTGGGCGGGGTCCTTGACCGTCCGACTTAGGGCCCTTCTGTGGCGACCACAGAGGGTCATGGCGGTCAGGGCCATCCGCGGATACCGCACGGTGGCGACGGAGGCAGCGTGCCTATTGACCGGGACTCCCCCGTGGGACCTGGAGGCGGAGATGCTCGCCGGATTGTATCGGCGGGTGACGGGGGTGCGAGCGGAGGGCGGTGAGATCTCGTTAAGGGAGCTCACCGCCTGGCGCGTCGACGCCCGCCGAGACGTCATTGCCCGTTGGGCAGTCCGGCTGGAGAGGCCTCGGTTCGGGGTGCGAACCGTGGAGGCCTTCCGGCCGGTGCTGATGCAGTGGTTGGAAAGGTGGCACGGGGTGCTCTCCTTCCGACTAGTGCAGGTGTTGACGGGGCATGGGAGCTTCGCCAAATACCTGCACAGGGTCGTAAGGAGGGAGAGTACACCGTCCTGCCACCACTGCGATTGCGACGAGGATACGGCGCGCCACACGCTCGAGGCCTGCGCGGCTTGGGCAGTGCAGCGCCGTGAACTCGTCGCACCGTCGACCGGCGTCCTCCCCGAGGGGGGGACGTCAGTCTATGGGAGAGTACCCCACGTAGGGGGTATTCCGTCGGGCCGACCACTGACGACAAGTAAACCTGCTCCGGTGGTCGGCCCAATGACGAAGGCGAGGTGGTTTTCGGGTGGGTTGCGGGAATTGCGTGCTTAAGCCTCTCTGTCGCCCCGGACGGAGTGGTGCGGAGGCGCGCCGACCGCAGCCCACCCACAAATAAAAAAAAAAAACCCCTTGTATTCTTTCTATTTTTAACCGACCAACACAGTGTACACGACATTATCGCCAGAGAGTAAGTGGAATAAACTACACTAACGGTGACATAAACAATAGATATGAGAAAAAAAACTAATTTAACTAGTCGAATAGTTTCTTTAGTACATGGTCCCGGGAAGAGTGTGATACTTATTTGACATTCAATATGACAGAGGCTTTTAAGTACTCACTATAACTTTATATTTGACTTATATGCGTGATAATATTATATACTAGGAAAATATAAAATCTTCATCATCATCATTTAACTCAGCTCAGACAGCTCAAATAAGTCCCACTGCTGGACCCGAGCCTCCTCCACAATGAGAGGGAATCTAAACTACTATACCATGCTGGTTAAACGTGTTGGTATAGGGTTTTGTTTAGAGTTTTCCTTCTCTTGCATAGATATTATATGCATATTATAACCCTTAGTCGTCTTTTACGATACCCACGGGCAAGAGTAGGGGTGGTGAACTGTATTCTTACTTCGTCACCACACAGAAAATAATAAATTTGTATTTTCTCGTGAATATCCTCAATAATGTATAAATTAGAATATGTGTTTGGTTTATTTATTATGTTTTCACATTTTAACTATTCAACCGATCGTGTTTAGATTTCGTCTCCATGTTGTCAGGAACACAGAAAAGACACCTGTTTCTCCAGAGGCTTCTCTGGAGAAACAGGTATCTGTTTTAACTGTAACTGGAAACTGTTTTTTCTCTAGAGATGTTTTCTGTTTCTTCTAAAACTCCAAGTATATTAATGTAAGCAAAGCTACAGCCATAGTATATTTGTAAAATCTTCCGCAATAAAGGAATTATTTTTGTAATGCAGAGTGTAAAAACATTTAAATAAATATCGGGTGTGGTAAGTGTACACATTTTTGGAATAAACATAGTCGTGTTAATAGAATTATGTGAAGCTAACTTATCATAATATCAGAGAATTAATCAGATACCTGATTTTAACCGCTCATCATATGGTGGCAATACTTTTGAGGCACAAACTATATTAAGTTAAATGTACTTAGAATTCTCTAGGACTAGTGTGTTCCGTTTTGTAGAAAAATGACGCAACTATATATATTTTGTTCTTGACAAGATTTCATTGTAATAAGCTCATTTTAATAGATTCAATTCCCCTAGATCATACCACATACCATGTACCACCATACGTCTCTTTGTTGTTTGTGTGATTTTTTTTTGTGTCAAGTTTAATGTTGATTTTATCTACTGAAGATCCACGCTACTTTCTTTGTAATTATCGTGAAGTTTGTATGAATTCCATCTGAAATAATGCTTTGATTCTCGCTCTAACTAATACACATAGCTTACTTATGAGGAAGTTAAATAGTTATCATAACGCAAAAATCGTGTTCCATAACCATAGTAACAGAAAAAGTAAACATTAATACTAATACAATCTAAGAGTAGCCGTAGTAGTACATATTAAGCTAATATGTAAAGACTATTTAATTTCATTTAATATTGCAAAAATGCAACAATAAATATGTAATACAATACAATAAAATAAAATAAATAAAATAATACAATACAATAAAACAATAAAAATGTAATAGATTTATAATATCGTTTGGTCAAAGAATAAGTATACATATATATATATAATTTACCACCCTTTGCTTTATCGTGGGGTATTAACAGACGACTAACGAATATAAGCTGATAACTCCACTTCAAAAAAAGAAAATCTTGAATCAAAACCTTTACCAATCCTTTTCGTCCATGTCTGTGGGATATTATTCCCTTATTTCTCTAATTTTGTGAATGCCAAATAGTAGAAGGCTGATGAAGAAGAAAATAAATATATTATTTTCAACAGCGAAGATCATTAAATGCATGCCGCGAATCGGCAGCCGTAATAATGACTGCACAGATGGCATAGTGATTAAGATACCCACTTATCGTGCCAGTATCATGGGTTCCGATCCCATGCAGTACAACACCCTTTTGCGATCAAAAAAGAGTCTGGATGTAATTTGTGTCCGTTAATCATGTATTTGTTAAGTCCCCCGCAATACAAGACTTACTTCCTTAATGCAGGGTGTTGACTCTAAAAAAACGTTAGACAACCCCAGTTAAGTAAATTGACGACCTAAGAGAGGCAGCGGGAATAGACTGGAAGGTGGAGTATACCCAATAGGTATTATAGCGAAGGTTGAGGGAGACATTGGTCCAACACTGCTTTTATTGATTAACTTGCAAATTTATTATTATTTTTTTATTGCCAACGGTGGCAAACGAGCAAGCAGCACACCTGATGGTAAGTGAAACTGCTGCACATGGACCTCTGCAATACCAGGGGCACAGCCAGGCCGCTGCCTACCGTGAAGGAAATACTCTTCTTAAACCTCGTTTAAAGAAGGACTTGTCATAGCGCTCGGGAAACACAGCAGCAGGTAGTTCATTCCAGAGCTTGCACGTACGTGGGAGAAATGATCGCTGGAAACGTACAGTTGAAGACCATAACGTTTCCAGGTGAAATGGATGAACCCTGCTACGATGTCGAGTGGTAAGTTGGTAGAATGGTGACGGTGGTACCAAGTCAAACAGTTCCTCGGAGCACTCCCCGTGAAAGAGTCGGTAGAGTACATAGAGTGACCCAAAGTCTCTCCGCTGCTCCAGCGACTCCAATCTGTCCGTAAGATTGGATTAATTATGGTCAATGCTGTTTTTATCATCTCGTAGAGGTAAAATTAGTTTTAGAAACAAACGAACGAAACGATCTTTTATGATAGTATCCATTAACCATATTATAGATAATATGTATACAGTTTCCACAACGTAATATATTACGATGACAGAGCAACGGAAGCAGTCTCCATTCATATAAAATACAGTTTTGACTTTCAAATGTTCAACATACGATATCCAAATTGTTATTGGAATAACGCATCATCCATCAGACATCGCCCGCGTCCGTAGGGTGAACGTAACGTGGCACGAGAGCGGGATAGCTAGACCCGTATAAATCTATGCATGAAAGGGACAAGGATTGAATTTGAAAAATTTGCATAATCTGCTCGGGTACTTTATCATAGAACCACGTGGCAGTGACTAGTGCAGTCGCGGATTACTCGGGCTCGGATTAAATCGGTACATCCCAGGCCACGTCTTTTGAATCACGTTTCTATTATACGATACGTCGATTTGACATCGCGAATAAAATACATGCACTTCACTAATTTAATAAAGTATAAAAAACCATAGACATTATAATGATGGGAGTTCAGCATTTAATTTGAAAGCCAGTGGTCGAAATCAAAGTAAGAACACAATTGGAGATCCGACTTTTGTACCAAATGATAAATATTGCTACTGCCAGCCTCTGCCGTCCAAAAAACGCTTAACTTGTCCTGTTACAAAAGGAAAAAGCCAGCGTCTTCCGTTCGTTCGGAGCCAAAGAAAAAATCTTCGCGAGGGATTCGAGCCTCCCATTTATCATATTCCATATTCATTTATTCGTCAAGTTCTGGATTCATTTATTCGTCATGTCTTGATTTCGTCTCATTTATTATTAAAAATGAACTGTCCAGAGCAGAATGTGGATACGACATCGGCCGGGGGCTACTGTTTCAATCTTAGTATAATTTCATGGTGAATTAGGTCACAGTATTGAGACAGGCGTTTTTGATAACTAAAAATGGCATCATTTGTTAATTTAATTCTGTTTTACCTGGGATATTTTTCGTGAGATTCGGTTTCGATGTAAAGGTCACCGGGTGAGGGGTATCACGCAATCCGGGCCGGTGCTCCGCTGACCTGGGACTTCCGTAGGATGATGTATGGTGGGACATGAGCCCTATCACGCTTGATGCGGTAATTTATTTCAATGGGATGGTTTATAGCTTAGAGATTGTGTTTTAACTTTCACAAAATTGCTTAGTGTACTGTTTATGAATTGGTTTAGAAATTAATAAGGTAATTGAAATGAAAAATGGTAAAATAATATTTTTATAAAAATAAATAGGTATATGTAAGAGTATAAAAAGACACACATTGATTAAAATAGAGCGTATTACACTATTAAAAAAAATAACGCCTAGTCTTAGTCTATACCAATAAATAAAATTGAAGTGTCTGTTTGTAATGTCAAAATAATAGGCTTTTTTCATGCTCACACGGCTCACACGACACCTATGCCTAAAATAGCGATTAAAATATTTTTGTCTGTCTGTTTGTTCCGGGTAATCTTCAAAACGGCTGAACCGATTTCAAAAATTCTTTCACCAATGGAAAGCTATAATATCAGGGCGTAAACTAGGCTATATTTTATCCCGGTATTCCCACAGGAACGGGAACTACGCGGGTAAAACGACTATAACCGAAGCGAAGCGAGGGCGGGTTGCTAGTTAATAATAAAATAATACGTAGAAATGTCACGTCCATGGAATAATATACATAAGCAAAAGTGTATCGACTTGTAGTTTTTTTTTTCAATAATTACAATTACAATAACAAAAATAAAATTAAGAAGCTCATTTACGTCCCACTGCTGGGCTTGAGTCCCCTGCACACTAGGAGGGAAATTGACCTGCTACACCAGGCTGGTCAGATGGGTTAGTACAGAATTTTATTACGAATTTTCCTTCTTTTGTATAATTGTTATGTCCACATTACATCCCTTAATCGTCTTTTACGACACCCGAGGGCTAAAGAAAGGGTTGTTAATATATAAAAAATATATATACATATGTTGGATGAAATCCTTCCTCAGAGGGTGTTACTACCAGTTGTCTGTCCGTCAACTGATTAGTGCCGCTACGGGCGCACGATCCCAGACTGCTCCAGCAGCTGCTGTCATGCCTCTTTCTTATATCCTATGACAGTAGTATCCTTAACCAATTTTCTTCCATATTCATCCACCATGTTCCATCCTTTTCCCATAAACAAAAATTCCCGAGGAGGGTTGACGTTGGCGAGGCTGGCAGCCGGCCATAAAATAAATAGCCGTATCTCTCTTACAACACAGGTTCAAGACTGAACATGTTGTGCCGACCCCACTCCGTGTGGGATGAGGGCAGGGAAATTATGATGATCTATGTTGGATGAAAAAAGATATAATATAATGGTGAAACAATTTCCTTCCAGACAATTAATTATATATTAATAAAAATATTACACAACATATATTACATAACACCCATCGATATAAATCTTAGATTATCAAAAGTAAATGGCAGTGAGGTCAGCACGCAAAATATAATCGATCCATTTGTAGACTGTCTAAAATATAATACTGTTAGCCTTTGTGTTAGCTGTCAGCAGGTTTTTAATACCTCAGATAAAAAACAGACCTATCTCTGTGAGTACTGACGAATATTTCGAAACTTAAAAAATGAGGCCATGTTACGACTAGCCAAATCGACCATTAAATAAAACATAGATAGCCATTTGATTTCCGAACAATAAAAAGTACAACAGAACAGTTAATGTGTGCTTTTGTAATGGAAGTTCAAGGTCTTCCGGCGCTTATTACATCACGACTGTCTCCGAGGCAGTATTCGATAACTCAAAAAAACTCAGTTTGATGGCTGCACCGAGACGGACAGTCGAGGACCCGCCCCGGGCGCCGACGATGCCCTCACAGAGACAAGAACAAATGACCCCGAACGCATCATAATAAATAAAACAATTTGTTCTTAATTAGATTTCGTGAATTTAATTTTCATGCTAGTAATTGGTCGGTGGCCACAAAGAAGGCTTCTATTCGTGATGGATGATCGAACAGTGCCTTCATACTATTTACCTACGGTCTTTCCACAGTAATTAGGGGGTTCCGAAGTTTACTTTCATTATTACTTATGAACCTATTACTGTTTCTAATATAGATTTCATTTGTTTTCACTTTATTTTTATTAGAAGCGTGAGATAGCGGTGAACAATTATAAAACGTATCAACTCCGCTCATATATGTATATCCCACTGTTAGGCTAGAACGTCCTCCATAATATGAAGAAAAAATTACTTACTATACGGATACCAACGGGTTGGTATGGGCTTCTATTTCGAGTTTCATAAATCGATTATTGTTATATGCAAATGTAATCCCGTAGTTGTCTCTTACGGGCAAGATCGCCTTGTGAATTGTATTCTTACTTCGTCACCACACGGAAGATACAACTTATATACACAACGTATATTAAGCATAAATAAAAATATAGTATTTTTAAATACTTGCGCATATAGCTAGCATTTTTACAAACGGTATCTCCAATTCACACAAAACATCAATTGAGGTACTCCAATTACCTTTTCAAGACTTTTTAAGAACGTATTACATAGGAAATACTTCCGTTGCCTATAATTAATATATAGAGCCTCTTTCCGTGTAGTGATTGAGTAAGAATACAATTCATGACCTCCTCTCTTACTCGGCTGTCGTAAAAAACGACTAAGGGATTTAATATACATATAACATACGCAAGAGAAGTAAAAGTCAATATAAAACCTTATGGCATGACGTCTAACCAGGACAGTAATATAAATCAACTTACCTCCCATTGTAGAGGAAGCCTGAACCCAAAAGTGGAACGTATGTGGGCTGAGCTAATGATGATAGAACCTATAAGTATTAATTTACTGGATAATAATCAAGCACGCCTTAGCTCTCACAATCGAAATTAAGAACCTTTTAGTGGCTAAGAGTTTTTGTTTTCTATTAGAATTTATATTTTTCATATTAACAACATCTCTCGTGTTAGTTCTAAGACCACAACAACGAAACAGCCATCTATGTAAATTAATAGAAAAAGAATGAATGACTAAATTTATTTCAAATCGTTAGATGGCTAAATATGTAACAATTCTAAATTACAAAACTTCTTGAATTATAATAAAATAACTTTAATACTTACCACGTTTAATACTTCAACAGAATTAAAAGAAAGGCAAATAAAACCTTTACATTTTCCGTATTACCGTTTCCTCTATAAAAAGAAATGGAACGAAATAAATAAAAGAAGCAAAACAAAAGATAAATCGGAAAACGTTCGCATTTATATACTCGCTACAGAACGCCCAGCGTAAAGTTTAAAAAATAAACGCCAAAAAATCTTGAAAAGTCACGGACGCTTAACTTTCTTCCCCTGTTTTATTTTTCGTTCCCTCTTGTGCACTTTGCTGTCTCTGTCTAACTTTTAGTTACACAAAGCAGCTGTCCCATTCTTCTTAACTGATAAGTTACTTTTTTAAACTGCAGGAAAATCGAAGTCGTTCACTGGCCGAAATTAAAAGCTGGCACTCACAGACATAAGCTATAAAAAGAAAATATGAAAGTTAATCTCGTGATTTATTCTACAGTAATAAAATTTATTTTGTTGTATGCTTAATTTCAATAAAATGAACATCATAAAATACCTTTCTGATAGATTAATTTAAATCATAAGTTATTATATTTTACCACTGAGCATATATTTTATTATGTGGCTATTCACATTCGAAACAGTTCTTTGTATTTCATATACCTACTTTTCACCTGAGGAATGATTTTACAAAACTATTTTCCTCGAATTATATAGTATAGTTCGACGTTATTGAACCACTGCGGGTTCTATTTTCATTCATTTATCAACTTATCGTATGCTGTGGAGTGGTAGCGGTAGCGAATAGTACCAATCTTTACATTGCTCGGAGATATTGTAAAGGATGACTACGAGGTTTACATTAACCAGTACCAACTCCATACAGTTGGTTCGACTAGTGGTGTATTGTACCCATTGCCACTTCAACGTCACACCACCCCTTCGTTACATCAACCCTTCGTTATATCTCTTACACCTGTTCTTCTGCGGATTTCCGATGTCTAGATTTTAACACGTAATCTTGTGCATAAACCCATTCACAAAATGTTTAGGAATTTCGAGCGTTTTAATTAAGCATACAATTAGAGACTACGATTCCATATGAGCGTTAGTAACATATATTGGTCCTATGACCAGCGTATGCCTTCAGATACTGCAGCAACCAATAGGTAATTTAATGTAAATATGTAATAATGTTTGCTTTTTATTTTGCAAACTGACACAACTCATCGGAGTGAGTTGGGGTCAAAAGTGTAAAATCACGGTGAAAAAAGTACAGACAACAACATTAGCATTAGTACTAAATATTGTGTTTTCATTATTATATTTAATAATTAAATCTCAATTACCGAATAGTATGTTTCTATATCATTTCTAAGAGATAATTTATTTTCTTTAGTCTCAAATTTTACGTTTAGTCATGAAAGAATAGTTGCAAAACGAGCTTAATAGAATCAGTTACATCAAGATTTGAGTCCATAGTTTTTATTGATATGAAATGGGAATCTGTTATTAGTTGGGCTTAAATTTACACTGTGATTTTATTACTATAAAGTTCCTCTGAACCGTAGCCTAAAAATCAGAGACATTACAACCGGTAAGGGAACAGCGAATATAAATTTTAATTCATCATATCATATCAACCCATATACGTCCCACTGTTGGGCTCGGGCCTCCTCTACTATGGGAGAGAAATTGACCTTACTATACCATGATGGTCAGACAGGTTGGTATAGGGTTTTGTGTCAAGTTTTCATGCTCTTGCATATATGTTATATACTTAATAAATCCCTTAGTCGTCTTTTACGACATCCACGGGTAAGATAGGGAGTGGTGAATTGTATTCTTATTCCATCACCACACGGACGGGCAAATTTAATTACTTACTTTTTTTCTGTGACGCTAATATAAAATGCTGACGGAGTCAGAATAGAACAACCACCCATTACTTTTGAGTTAGTCTCTTAAAATACAAATAAGTGATATGATCTGCCAATGTAATTGATAAGAAAACTCAAAACCAAACCCTGTGCTAACGCGTCTGTTCAATATATAGGATGTATCAGTTTATGGGGCAACTGGCTAAACGGGAGTTACGCAGTGGTGGTAGGAAACCATGAAAAAAAAATTGATAGATCTATTCATTAATGAGTTAGAGACGTGTAAAGTTTTCAATTTTGTCATTGATTTTTTGTGTAAATCTGATTGGAATGTATAAAGTCAGTGATACTTAATCTGCGATATATTCGTACTTTGTTAAATGTTCAATAGAAATTGAATAAATCAATGATTACGTTCTCATACGCAAGACAAACTTCGCTTTAAATCAGCTGATCGGCCGATGACCGTTGACGAGGCGCCTTTGTATCTACGTTACTATTGAAGCGTTTGCGCAATTCATACCTATTTATACTGTCGAAGCTTTTCATGCCTACATGTATCACGCCAACATAATACGTGACAGCCATAGACTCTTAGACACACATTTTTGAAATCACTATAACTTTTATGTTATGATGTTTTTTGTATAATATACATTCTAATTAGGATCTATGACCGTTAAACTACAACATACTCGAACAGTTGCCCCATAACCTGATACAGCCTGTATAACAGTAGTCCACTTTTCCTTCCACCGGTAGGAAGTATAATACACTGTGAATAGCATAGAATAATATTTGATAAACATAGGTGCATCAATGGTCTTATTTTAGTAACTGTTTCACTATGGTTTGCCAGTAGGGCATACAAATTAAATAAAACAAGTTCAGCTAAATGTTACATTAGTTGAGAATAAACAATACAAATAGGAATTATTAGTAATAACAATGATCCGTGTGGTAAGGGAGTAAGAATACAATTCATCATCCCCTCTCTTGCCCGCAGGTAGGGTTGCCAGGTCGTCAAACCTAATAGCCGGACAGACCAGCCAGTTTGGCGGGACATTTGGGTAGAAAGGCCGGACACCCTACATTATTGAGGATTTTGTCTTTTAGTACTATTAGGTACGACAAAAAATTGTAATTTTTATTTCAGTAATTTCTCTATTTAACCTACTTTTGCTGATAGTACTAACAATGATGCAATGCAAATGAAAGGATCTTGCGCCGTCACCGCAATCGGAAGTCTACCACTAAAACGGGCAAAACTGTGCAGTAGTAATGCAAGAAACCTCCATCTCCCCTTTTACACAAATAGAAGGAGAACTGAGAGTCAACCATTGAATACTGTATATTTTTTTTGCAGCAAAGTATTCCATAATACCCCATTTCTCACCCGTGGGTGTCGTAAAGGTCACCTAAAGATTTAACATGCAAATAACATCAATGCAAGAGAAATAATACTCGAAATAAAACTCTAAGCCAATCCGTCTGACCAGTACGGTCTAGTAGGTCAATTTCCTTTACATTGTGGAGGAGACTCAAGTTCAACAGTAGGAAATATATGAGCTGAGATGATGATTTCATAATAACTAGATTACGATGAAAGTCACTGCATAACATCTCTACCTACGTTCTAATTTACTTTTCTAATTACACAAATAATAACCACTTTATGCCCATATTAATGTTATCATTTCTGGTAAATTTAATTATCTTCATGAAGGGTTGAAAAAGGGAATGAATGTAACGAAAATGGATTATATACATCGCGTTTTTGCACCCATAGAATTGTGAATTTGTCAGTCAAATTTCTATCTCTCGGAAGCAGTACTTTTTCCTCGGTAGAGAATTAAGACCTGAAAGCGTGATTGTGTACTTACACTCGTATTTATACCTCAGATGAGACGAATACTTATATGTGCCTCTAATACCGAGCTGGTCACGAGTGCCACGGCTGAGTCCTTATCAATCGGCCTAATGACGAAGGGAAGAAAATACGGTAGGTTATGTATTCCCGTATTAACTTCATCCTGGATATACAGACTATATGAATCCAGATTATAGCTCGCCTAAAAAGGAAAATGTGCCTCTGATATTCGTTTACTAAAACTGATTGTAGATTGCTTATTTGTTTATAACTTTAACACAAAATAAAGATTAAAAGCGGACTTAATGGCATTGGGCATTTTTTAACAGTCGCCTAATGTGGAACTGAAAAATAAATTAGAGTATATGCAATACAATTTAGTTACGAAGATAGCGGTAAAATTTATAAATTACACACAAACTACAATGTTTAGTATACCTACTTAAAATAAATAATTACTCTAGCACAGTCCAATAATCTTAGTTCCATCGCATATATCCAATAACTTTCTAATCGTATAATCTAATACATAGTTCACATATTTAACTTCGAACAACACTTTGTTTTATACTGATAACTTTTACTACAGAGAGTTTAAAACGGAGTCAAACTCATAAGTTAAGCAAAAAGTGGTGAAACAAAACGCGGCGTGATGCCCCCGGGGGTAACGCCTGATATTGATATGAGTGACTTGCACTTACCTCCCTTTGTAGTAGCGATGTTATGGACAAGCGCCCTTCGCTCCCTACCAAATGTTTGCCTAACAAATATTGTCGTTACAAACAATACTCACGTCGTAATCTTACTTAAGTGTACGAATAATGTGTTAATCCTTTCAAGTGACAGCGATTATTGCATTATTATAGTAATTGATGAATGTTAGATATGATTATTGATCAATAACATACATAATTTATCCTAATTTTAAGCTAAGACAGTTTTTTTTAGTTTTTATTAGCTTATTCTTTATAAGTGAACAAAGAAAAATGATATGGAAGTTGTATTAGATTGGAAACGAATAGCATTGCTTGACTTTCTAAAAAAAAACAAGGATGGTTTTGGTTTGGTTTGCGACGAGAGTTTTATTAGAGCACTAGTACTACTTAATTAATTTACAACTAATTACTATTTAATATCTCGGCGAAACGATCTTCTGTATGGTGATGAAGTAAGAATACAATTCACCACCCTCTCCGAGAAGGAGGCATATGATACATAGCTAAAATCTATGCAAAAGAAGGAAAACTCAGCATAAAACCCTATGCCAACATATCTCACCAGCGCAGTATAATAGATTAATTGCCTTCCCATTATAGAGGAGGTCCGAGCCCAACAGTAGGATTTATGTGGGCTGAGACGATGACGATGATGATGACTATCTTTAAGCGACCAATTCTTGTATAATTTCTATGTACACAATATCTCGAGAATGACTCTAACGATTTCTATGAAATTTAATATATAGGATACTTAATTATTAAACGAAAACAATCTCTTAAACCTATAATATGGTCACTCTATAATTTTACTTCAAATCTTATTTACGGACTAGCAACCCGCCCTCGCTTCGCTTCGGTTTCAGTCTTTCTTGCGTAGTTCCCGTTCCCGTGGCAATACCGGGATAAAATATAACCTAGTTTACTCTGTGATATTATAGCTTTCCATTGGTGAAAGAATTTTTGAAATCAGTCCAGCGGTTTTGAAGATTACCCGGAACAAACAGACAGACAGATAGACAAAAAAAATATAAAGTGTATTTTAGGCATATGTATAGTGCAAATAACCGTGTAAGCATGAAAAAAGCTTATTATTTTGACATTACAAACAGACACTCCAATTTTATTTATTGGTATAGATAAGAGTTGAAAGAAAAATTTTAATTATAATGCCAGAGCCAAATATCATCCTCCACAATTTGCCATCTATATCTGCCCACACTTAACTGGACATTTTCAGTAAGTTTCAAAGCCACAAAAACGGGGAGTGTCGCCACAGGACCTCTATAAACAAGTTAGGGAGGCGCGATAGGAATATTCAAGAGGAAAGTTGCTTAGAGTCCACTCAATGGGCAACACTTGCATATAACGGTCCGAGTTGAGCCACGTTAGCCGTTGTTGTCCACAAGCCGTACGTCACGCCTTGCATTGTCCCCTTAATGAAGCCCGAAACAAGTTTGCGATACTAACTTATTACGATCTAAGCACGGTTTGATGGCCACTTAAATGTTCTGCCACCACTTAATAGTTCGCAACTTTCACCATTATAAACTGTACAGATTTCATGTCATGATAACGTGACAACTTTGTAAAATACTTGAGTTGATTCGATCATATAATACTCTATAATAAAGTTTATATCTTGATTATATATATAAAATTTCCGTATGTTGACGTAGTAAGACTACATATAATTCGCCACCCCCTATCTTTCCCGTGGATGTTGTAAAAGACGATTAAGGGATATATTGCGCATATAACAACTATGCAAGAGAAAGAAAATTCTAAATGAAGTCCTACACCAATTCGTCTGCCCAGCATGGTGTAGTAGGTCATTTTACCTCCCATTGTAGGGGAGTCTCGACCCCAGCAGTGGGTCATATATGAATTGAGATAAAAATGTATAAAATTCTCTCTTCACAATTTAATTGAACCAAGTCAATCCAAAAAATGCACTTTAAATATAATAAACCTATTTTTGACGGCTATGTTGGAGCAGTAATCATTTTAAACTCCTTGTCTTCATCTTTGGGACATCTACCGCTAATAACGATAGCTTAATGATTTCCAATGTGTACGCGAGTATTACAATTAAACTACACAACAACTACGTCGTCGCGTCGTCTCAGCTCATATATTTCCCACTGCTGAGCTCGAACCTTCTCCCTAATAGGAGAGCAATTGACCTACTATACCATGCTGGTCCAGACATGTTGATATAGGGTTTTATTTCGAGTAGTCCATCTCAAAAATCTTACATGCATATTATATTCCTTAGTCGTCTTGTACCACATCCACGGGTAAGATAGGGGGCGGTGAGTTGTATTCTTACTCCGTCATCACAAGGATAACAACTACGTAAAATAGCTTTATTTACAACGATCACTTAATACTATTCCATCTATGCTCTTCTTAATACTCTTCCATCTACGCTATATAATCTCCTGAAGATTGCTGCTAACTATTGTCCTGGTTATCCCTTGACGGATTTTTAGTATTTCCACTGAGAAATGAGCGATTGTGATATATTGTCTTATCTTGTCCCCATAAGTTGGAATCATTAAATGTAATCTATGAATAAATGTATTATCATAGTGTAATGATTAATAACTGTAACTGTAAAAACATGAGCAATAGAAGAATTTTAATCTATTAATTTTTGCCTATACTCACATAACTTTCGCAGTCTTCGTCTACTTCATACAAAGCTTTAGGAACTATACATTTTATTAGTTATCAGATTAACGTTATTTTATTAATGTACCCAATATACACTGTATTCGCTAAAATATACAATTAACTGCCTCTAAGTCTAGCTAGCTTATTCTTGATAGGCTGACTGGATGAATAGATCCGAGTCTGATCTTTTTAAATCCATAATAAGTACTATTTACAAATAGGTTTACTCTACATGTAGCATGAGTAATCTTAAAATAATAAAGGTACCAGCTGATGTCATTGTACTTTTTATCTTTCAACATTCTTTTTTATCATATACCTACAGTGTAATGAATACTCGGTGAAGATAATCTATCTATAAAGGATGTAACTAAAGAACCAAATACGCTAAAAATGCTAGTATTGTGTTATCACATGGCTATTGGTTAACCTGATATCATTATTGTCGAACTCGAATGCTCTCTATATCCTTTCACAAATACTACAACAACTGCAAAGGTTTTGAAGTAATAACGTCATAAATTGTTTTTAAAATTTGACCGGTAGAGAATTTGGTTACGTTGATATGGCATTTCCTATGTAGTGACGGAGTAAGAATACAATTCACCACCCCCTTTCTTACTCGTGGGTGTTGTAAAAGATGACTCGAAAGGGATTGTAGTATGCATACAACATGTACTTGCATAGAAAAGAGAAGGAAAACTCGAAATGAAAGCCTATACCAACCCGCCTGACCAGCGTGGTCCCTGCCGTTGTGGAGGAGGCTCGAACCCAGCAGTGAGACCTATATGAGCTGTGATGATGATAAATATGGCGTTTTGGTATAGTCCTCGCAATGATGAAGTTAGCATACAATTCACCACCCCCTTAAGGCGACTAAGGTTATGTTATATATAGACAACAGCTATGCAAGAGAAGGAAAACTCCATATAAAACCCTTTACCAATACGTCTGACCAACCGCCCGATACGTTTACCCATGGGTATTGTAAAAGACGACTACGGGATTATAATATGCATTACATCTATGCAAAAACCTTATGCCAACATGTCTGGCTGGTGTGGTATAGTGTGACAATTTCCCTCTCATTTTGGAAGAGGGCTCAACAGTAGGACATAGCCATGGTGATGATGTAATAACATAATAACTATTTTTAAATAATAATCACACTTTATTGGTGAATAAAGTTATAATAACAAAGTATAGCGTGTAAATTTTCATGTACCTATGTAATAATTCAGAAAACACTAACTACTAACGTCAGTAAATACCTTAGCGTGCTGGAAAATTATCACATGACTACTAGTATTTATTATTGTAAACCGTGAATATACATAACTCTACTCATACATTGTTACCGTCACAAGATCAAAATGACAAAATTCAAAAAGCATCTGTTATTTTCATCATCAAATTTCATCGGTTGTATTTCCAGAGAATTGTATAAAATGTTAGTTTTGTACTCATATGAATGTGTGGTATGACAAGAGGACGCACAGCATCACTCGTCGGAACGTCTGACGCCGCTGTCGTGTTGGCAGATATCTGTGTTTTCAGCCCTACCTCGCATCTAAACAAATAAAAAAAATTGTCACAATGTTGATAGCTATGATACAACTGAAGATTCATATGTGGACAACATGCTAACGGTATCTGATAAAAGCATCATTTACATAAAAAATATCTCATATTTCATTTTAATCATATCTGGGGGCATGGCAATGCCTCCGCTAAGTCGAGCAAAAACGCGACACTGCCGTAACATTCTTTTCTCGGAACAATTCAGGCTATTTTTGACCCCCTATAAATTCATTGTGAATAAAACTAGAAGCCTGAATAATCTAATTTAATATAATATGTATTACTTGTAAGATACATTGTGTTTTAATGCGATGGCCAAGTTAATCTGTTTATTTAAAACATAAAAGATTTTAAATATTGATATGGTCACTATAAGAAGTTGTTAGGTTAGCTACTTGCATAATAACTTAAGATAGAAGGTCCCTTAAGTAGGGACTAAATAAATTAATCGACTTGGTATTACATGGATCTCACAACTTTTTACGGTAAAAGAACCGAGTTGCGAGACTTGGTTTTTCTACAAGTCATGTTTTTGATGGCATTTAAAGAGTGCAAATTCTTTATTATTTTAAATTTTATGACTTGGTTACGAATAACTTTATGCTCAATGTTTATTTATAAACATCACCTTCAAAAGCACCACTTAATAAGTTTAATGGTACTTTGTGGGTATTTTAGTGGAAAACGATTACATAAAATGCCGTCAACATTATTTAATATAACATGCCAAAACAGTAAGATACTGAATATGATACCAGGACCACCACACGACACTTACCCATGCCCACTTAGAATAATAACGTATAGAAGGATAGTGTCAATACTTCGAAGGTTCGAAATTTGAATCTAAAAACACTAATGGCGCGCAGACGATTACACACGTACACACGCACACCACTATACCAATTATGAAATCAAATTTTGTTTTTATTAACATAAATCGTCGAAATACTTTTAAAAGTGACGTTAAAAACCTTTTTAAGTGTTACAAATGTGTTATGACACCATTTGAATGCACAAACCGTCATAATTACCTATTTATTTTTTAAGAGTTGTGTACGTACGTGCAGTACAATGACTTGTATATTACGAAACGGTTCCGGCGTAAGCTCCATTAGGCTCCAATTGAAATGCTTCACTTTTTGTGCGCGAACTTACCTTCTATATGTTATTATTCTAAGCATGCCCGCCAAATTTTTCATTTACATTGTAGGTATTTTTTTTGTGTTGGAGGTTATGACTTGGTTATTAAGATCTTTAAACCAAATCTTTATTTATTAATTATCACTTCATTTAAAGTTATTGTCCGTCGAGTAAGTCAAATCGTTGCCTTCAACAGCGCTATGGCTACACTGTTTGTACCTATGTTGTGTGGAATTTTGCTGGCAAACGAAAAAATAAATAAAACTCTGTTATATCATATTCATTATACTTCAGGCCTTCGTGCGTATCACATTACATAAACTGTCGTCAAAATTATTTAATGTAACACTAAAATATTGAATATAATACAAGACCACAACATGGCACTCTCCCTTTCCCGCCAAAAAGCATTCAAATTATTTACACAATAAGGCACAGAGCACTGAATATTACTCAACATATTTATTGTCACGATATCTCTATATATAAATTTCTTATGTACCTATGTCACTGAACTACTCCTAAACGGCTGGAAAAATTTCATCAACATCGGCTGATGAAATTTTTTGTGCGTACCTATTAAAGGAGATTCGAGAATGGTTTAGATTCACAATTGGACCCGGTAGGTGGCGCTTATTTGAACAGAACAACGTCGGTTGGGTCAGCTAGTATGTGTAAATTTCTTAGTTACTTTTGACTTCTACTCTGTCTAGAGCCCTGTCAGAATCTAAGGTTGTACCTTCATTTTGTGTTTAAGAGACACACGAACCAATAAGCAATAGTTAGAATAATCAAGATCAGTGACGTTTTTATGAGATAGTTGCCGATTTAATATTTTTCAAACTAATGTTTTAATTAAATGCAATTAAACAATTAAATGCGCTTCTAAAATAAATCTTGAAGCGCATTTAATTCTCAGTTTCTAGTACAAATAATCCTAGCCAACCACGTAACGTAGTTTACCTTTGAGGAATTCAACTATTTTCAATCAGTCCAAGAAAACATCTAAGATAAAATAAAGTATCTAAATATATTTTTACGACTATCATGATAAAGCAAGGGATATTGGCACATAGTATTCCTAAACCGCCACCCTTAGAATAATAACGTATAGAAGGTAAGTTCGCGCACAAAAAGTGAAGCATTTCAATTGGAGCCTAATGGAGCTTACGCCGGAACCGTTCCGTTATGTACAAGGTCACTGTACTGCACGTACGTACGCAACTCTTAAAAAATAAATAGGTAATTATGACGGTTTGTGCATTCAAATGGTGTCACAACACATTTGAAAACCTTGAAAAGGTTTTTAACATTACTTTTAAAAATATTTCGACGATTTATGTTAATAAAAACAAATTTTGATTTCATAATTTGTATAGTGGTGTGATTACACACGTACATACGGTACGTGTGTAATTATCTGCGCGCATGTTGTCTTTTTAGATTCATGTTTCAAACGTTCGAAGTACCGACACTATCCTTCTATACGTTATTATTCTAAGCCGCCACCATACGTTTATCATTATATAGCTTCAGGTTGGTAAAGAAAATTCTTTAAAAATAAATAATACACAACAATATAATAGGAAATAATGCTCAAATAAACGCTTCTTTCTATTACATTACGTTAGATCAATCATTAATAATAATTTAAGTATTTTTATTTGTTGTAATTCTGTGAATCATCCGTTTTATATAACCTATGTTCTAATCTTTGATTTCTGATCACACTATACCTACTAAATACATATCTTATATATCTTCAGTTAGGTGACTGGTGGCAATACTGCGAGCTTCGACACAATGTCCGGAAAGTCCTCACTTACACATCCATCGTCACCTCTGTCTGACATTAAAATAGCTACACAGCCGAAAAAACAAAAGATCGGATATAGTTGACTTGTGTGTAGACAAGTGTCAAAGCGTTTAAAAATAAATCCGCTTTTATTTCGTTATTTCTGTTACTATAAGCTACCAACAATTATGAAAGTATTTATGACCGGGAAAGTTATTGATTTCCCTGTGAAATAAGATTTAAAATACAGCAATATATTGAAAAAAAAAAACTTGTAATTCGGAGACTTTATACACATGTAATTAACGGACATAAATTATAAGCACACCAGAACAATCATCTATGGATTGCACAAAGAACTGTCCTGCATGGCGATGGAACCTACGTCACTCAGTACAAAGGTTCTTAGTCCACTACGCTTTCTGTTTTGTATTTATTTTATGTGCAGTATTGTAGAGTGTATATAGTACAAATTACGATTACTTTTCTTAAAAAAAACTTCCTTTCATTCTCAGTCTAATTTTTATGATATCACCATGGTAATGTATTAACATGGTTTATTTAAAACAAACTTGTACACAATCACCATCATAATTTCAGCCCATATGCGTCTCACTCTTGGGCCTAAGCCTCCTTCACAATAGGAGGGAAATTGACCTATAGCACGCTGGTCAGATATGGTTTCATGTTTAATCTCTTAGTCGTCTTTTACTACACCCACTGGCAAGAGAGAGGGTGATTAATTGTATTCTTACTCCGACACCATACGGAGAAATACATGCACAATATTGGGAGGTATTGGATTGAAGATAAGAAAAGAATACAAGTGACCATGTTAGCAAATTGAAAAATATAATGATGTGACATCTATACCAATAAATAAAATTGGAGTGTCTGTTTGTAATGTCAAAATAATAGACTTTTTTCATACTCACACGGTTATTTGCACGACACCTATGCCTAAAATAGTAATTAAAAAATTTTTGTCTGTCTGTCTGTTTGTTCCGGGTAATCTTCAAAACGGCTGGACCAATTTCGAAAATTCTTTCACCAATGGAAAGCTATAATATCAGGGCGTAAACTAGGCTATATTTTATCCCGATATTCCCACGGGAACGGCAACTATGCGGGTAAAACGACTATAATCTATAACCGAAGCGAAGCGAGGGCGGATTGCTAGTCTATACCAATAAATAAAATTGGAGTGTCTGTTTGTAATGTCAAAATAATAGGCTTTTTTCATGCTCACACGGTTATTTGCACGACACCTATGCCTAAAATAGCAATTAAAAATATTTGTCTGTCTGTCTGTCTGTCTGTCTGTTTGTTCCGGGTAATCTTCAAAACGGCTGGACCGATTTCAAAAATTCTTTCACCAATGGAAAGCTATAATATCAGGGCGTAAACTAGGCTATATTTTATTCCGGTATTCCCACGGGAACGGGAACTACGCGGGTAAAACTACTATAACCTATAACCGAAGCGAAGCGAGGGCGGGTTGCTAGTTTTAAATAAATTTATTAAGCAAACATGACGATGTACCAATGTCAAGGACGGAATAAGAATACACCATCCGGTATCTGGCCTATAAATATGTATCGTAAAAGTCGCGAACACAACTCTGGAACTAATGTGGGCTGAAATGATGATGATTTACCTGTGAGTTTCGTAAAACACAAATAAAATATATGATATACTAGCAACCCGCCCTCGCTTCGCTTCGGTTATAGGTTATAGTCGTTTTACCCGCGTAGTGCTCGTTCCCGTGGGAATACCGGGATAAAATATAGCCTAGTTTACGCCCTGATATTATAGCTTTCCATTGGTGAAAGAATTTTTGAAAGCGGTCCAGCCGTTTTGAAGATTACCCGGAACAAACAGACAGACAGACAGACAGACAAAAATTTTTTAATTGCTATTTTAGACATAGGTGTCGTGCAAATAACCGTGTGAGCATGAAAAAAGCCTATTATTTTGACATTACAAACAGACACTCCAATTTTATTTATTGGTATAGATAGATAACATCTATGCAAGAGAATAAAAACTTGACATAAATCTTATACCACCACGCCTGACCAGCGTGGTATGGTAGATCAATTCCCCTCCTATTGTGAAGGAGGCTCGCGCTCAGTAGTGGGACTTATATGAGCTAAGATGAGATGATGATTACTATGATAAGGATGCAAATGTCACCACTGGTTATTTGCCCATGAGAGTTGTGAACACCGACTAAAAATGAGCACAGTTCCCTCTCTCTCCTGATAAGCGTATAACACCTCGGCGCTTATAGCACTATCTGCTCATTCATCATCATCTCAGCTCATATACCTACGTCTCACTGCGTCACACATAGCTGTTGAGGGGAGTGATGGCTGCTGTAATAGTTAACTCGTGACCGAGTGCCGCTTGTGGAATCTGGTCCAGCCATAATCGTTTGAATTATATATGTGAACTAGCAACCCGCCCTCGCCTCGCTTCGGTTTCAGTCGCCTTACTCGCGTAGTTCCCGAAAGTAGAGGGTGAAAATTAAAAAATGCTGTAACACGTATTTATTCATTTTTACTAAAGACTATTTTTGGCGAATTTGAAGAAAATCGGCGTAGATTTTTTTGCGGTTTACCCCCTAGGGGTTGAATTTCAAAAAACCCTTTCTTAGTAGGTTTCTACGTCACGCAAAGAAACTAATGTCAAAATTTCATGTTTCTGGCTTCAGTAGTTTCGGCTCTGTGATAAGTCAGTAAACTGACATTTTTCTCCCTATTTTACACCCTTAGAGGATGAAAATGGATAAACGCTGAAACACGTGTTTATTTATTTTTATTAAAGAGTATTTGTGCTTAATTTGAAGACAGTAGCTAAAGATATTTTTTCTTTCCATACAAACGTTGCCGTTGCGTTTCATCCCCTTAGGGGTAGAATTTCAAAAAAATCTTTGTTATGGAGTGCCTACGTCACGAAATGAATCTACTGTTTAAGTTTCATTTTTCTAGCTTCAGTAGCTGCGGATCATCCTGTTCCTTTATTATTATATGTGTATTATTGTTAACGCCCCCGCAACACCCCTTGCAGGTGGAATTTCGTAAAATCCTCGTTCTTAGCTGACCTCTACTCGATGAAAGGAATATTTCAGCCAAATTTCAAGTCTGTACGCCTTATGGTTCCAGAGATATGGTGATGAGTCAATATATCGTTCGCAAAACCCGCCTCTTCTATATAAATATATAGATTATATTACGTACCTTGTGATTAGGCGGGCATCATACTGGAGCTAGTAGTTACAGTACATGTTGCATACATACAAAAAAAATAATAGACAAATCTGCTGAGTTTCTTGACAGATCTTTTCAGTAGCGGTCGCGTGGTAATACAGTGGTAATTTATTGAATTAATTTAATTTGTGCTAAACTTTACAATATGTAAGTGCCCTCTCGGGGTTGCATAATAAATTATTTTAATTTGACTGGTAGACTTGAGCCTCCTCCATAATAGGAGTGATATTAACAGACTATGTTATGTTGGTCAGACGCAAAGGTATAGGATTTTATTTCGAAATTTCCTTCTCTAGCATTCATTTTATTTGCATTTATAACCATTAGCCGTATTTTACGACACCTACGTGCAAAAAAGGCTGTGGGGAATGGTATTTTTACTCCGCCACCACAGAAATTAATATATAGTTATATTGATAATCAGTAAAAAGTAGCTTAAAGATTCTTAAAAAAGAGAAGCCGACAGTGTATAGACTTCCGTTTCGTTGTTTTGCCTTGTCGGATTGTTTCTTTTAATGTATGGCATGAATGGAGCTAATGATGGCGGTCGAACGACGCGGGCGCTTGTAACGGTTGCGCTCATTCATCAGCGCTGTCAGCGACATCTATTGACCGGTGACTTCTGTGCCACGCTGCCCGACAAACTATAGTTATTTATTAATATGAAAACACCGTTAACATTTTATTTTAATAGAACTTCATGTGTTAAGACATCTTCATCTCATTATGATCTTGGTTTAAGTTGCACGTTCCACTGCTGGGCTCAAACCTCCTCCCCGATGGGAGGGCAATTCACCTATATCACACTCGTCAAACGGGTTGATCGTGTTTTATTTCGAACTAGCAACCCGCCCTCACTTCGCTTCGGTTATAGGTTATAGTCGTTTTACCCGCGTAGTTCCCGTTCCCGTGGGAATACCGGGATAAAATATAGCCTAGTTTACGCCCTGATATTATAGCTTTCCATTGGTGAAAAAATTTTTGAAATCGGTCCAGCCGTTTTGAAGATTACCCGGAACAAACAGACAGACAGACAGACAAAAAATTTTTAATTGCTATTTTAGGCATAGGTGTCGTGCAAATAACTGTGTGAGCATGAAAAAAGCCTATTATTTTGACATTACAAACAGAGACTCCAATTTTATTTATTGGTATAGATTTTATTTCTCTTGCCTAGACTTTCTCCCTTTGTCGTCTTTTACGATATCCACGGGCAAGAGAGATTGGTGATTGTACCCTTACTCTGTCACCACAAGGATAACCACATATGTTAAGTGCTTATTTCTTTTTTGTATTGACAACCAGGTACTAATTATCATTATCTTAGCCTATATACGTTCCACTGTTGAGTTTGGGCCTCCTTCATTATGGTAAGGGAAATCGACCTACTATAGCACGACGAAACTGATGGGCATAGGATTTTATTTCGAAATTTGCTGCTCTGGCATAGATGTTATATACATATTATATCTCATACTCGTCTTTTACACACATAGGCTAGAGAAAGTGAGGTCAATTGTATTCTTACTCCATCACCACACTGAATCCGACCGCTACGAGCCCACTTTTGCCAGTGACGAGTAGAGTTAATTAGGTAGTAATTATTATAACATTTTATTAATTCAAACCTAACAAATTTAATATACTACCACCGAATCAGAACGCGGCACTAAGAAAGATCCGGCAAGAAAAACTCAGAAGGCATGATGCTAAATTAATAGTGATTTTTAAAAAGCGGCTTACTTTATCTTATTAAAGTTTTTTGCTTTATAAAATAAGCTTTAACTATTATTGTGTAATAACGATGACTTGTTAGACGCGAGACCACTTAGTCAGCCCGTGACCATAACCCTGCAATGTGTTCGAAACTTCAGGCAATCAAGAAACAAATACACACACGATAACATCTGTAAAATATTTTTATTTACCACTGAAGTGTTGTTGAAAAACATTAAAGTTGCACTGTTATCGCAAAGGAACACGAGCGGGCTAAAAAAGTATCCTATCTGTTAATACAAATAATGCATTATAAATAAAACTACTTTGCGTATTTTGGTCACGGGCGGACCATGAATGCTGTGAAGGATTTGAATCGTCGGGCAATCAAAAATCAAATACAAACGCGATAAAATCCGTCAAGGAATTTTATTAACAACTAGCAACCCGCCCTCGCTTCGCTTCGGTTATAGGTTATAGTCGTTTTACCCACGTAGTTCCCGTTCCCGTGGGAATACCGGGATAAAATATAGCCTAGTTTACGCCCTGATATTATAGCTTTCCATTGGTGAAAGAATTTTTGAAATCGGTCCAGCCGTTTTGAAGATTACCCGGAACAAACAGACAGAGAGACAGACAAAAATTTTTTAATTGCTATTTTAGGCATAGGTGTCGTGCAAATAACCGTGTGAGCATGAAAAAAGCCTATTATTTTGACATTACAAACAGACACTCTAATTTTATTTATTGGTATAGATGTAATGCTCGCTTAAACATCAGAAATTATTATGCAAACCAAAAATGCTCTGAATATTTGTAAATTTACATCCAAATCTACTCAAAGTTTCATGAGTGACCGAATGACAATGCAAACACCTTCAAAAACTTGCTCATTTACAATCATCATCATCATTTCAGCCTATCGCCGTCCACTGCTGGACGTAGGCCTCCCGCATGTTGCGCCACAATGAGCGGTCCTGTGCCGCCTGCATCCAACGACGCCCAGCTACTTTCACTAGGTCATCGGTCCACCTAGTGGGGGGGCGTCCTACACTGCGTCGTCCGATACGTGGTCGCCACTCGAGAACCTTTCTTTCCCAGCGGTTGTCGGTTCGTCGAGCGATGTGGCCTGCCCATTGCCACTTCAGCGTGCTAATTCTTCGTGCTATGTCGGTTACACCCGTTCTTCTGCGGATTTCCGTATTCCGGATTCTATCTCGCAGAGAAATCCTGAGCATAGCCCGCTCCATAGCACGCTGAGCGACTTTGAGCCTTGATATGAGGCCTACATTTAGGGACCACGTTTCCGTGCCGTAAGTCATCACTGGTAACACACACTGGTCAAAGACCTGTGTTTTCAGACACTGAAGTATGTTGGACGAGAAGATCCTCTTAAGTTTCCCGAACGCTGCCCAACCGAGTTGGATTCGTCGGCTGATCTCTTTCTCGAAATTGGATCTACCTAACTGGACTGTTTGTCCTAGGTAAACATAGTGATCGACAACTTCAATAATCGCATTGCCAACTAGGACCGGTACAGGAATGACATGGGCATTTGACATGACTTTCGTCTTGTCTATGTTCATTCGTAAACCCACTAGTTGGGATACCCTGCTGAGATCATTGAGCATTGTGCCAAGGTCCTCCATGGATTCTGCCATAACGACTATATCGTCCGCAAATCGAAGGTGAGTGATGTATTCGCCGTTAATGTTGATGCCGAGTCCAGTCCAGTCTAAGAGCTTGAAGACATCTTCCAGTGCAGTGGTGAACAGTTTCGGAGAGATAACATCTCCCTGTCTCACGCCTTTCTGCAACTGGATCGGTTTCGTACTCTTATCCCGGATACGGACTGACATTGTGGCGTTCCTATACAAACACTTTAGCACTTCGATATAGCGATAGTCGATTTGGCACCGCTGAAGGGACTGCAGCACCGCCCAAGTTTCGACTGAATTAAAGACTTTCTCATAGTCCACAAACGCATTTACAATGTTAGTAGAATAAAACTCTGCTTACCCTGTCAGGATAAAGCGTTACACTATAAAAATAAATAAAAAAACTACAAATAAATTCCACAAAAAAATGTACTGAAATAGAAATATCTTTTGTAGTTCCTCACGCTGGCCACTACAATAGTTGGTGATAACAATGTAAAAGAAAAATAAACCATTAAAATATCATCAGTCATCAGCGACCCCCACGGCGAGCAGGTCAGCGACCAAGAAAAAAAAATCCTTACAATTCTGAGCCTAATTCAAATGACGAATGATTCATTTATGAAAATGAAATGACAGATTGATGGGAAGAAAGTTTTATAGAAGTTGCTACTGGCCACCGCTTTGTGCGTTGCGATTATGATCGACAACCACGGCTTTCAGATTTCTCAACTATACCTATAGCAACAGTCTATCCTAAGTTCAAAGCTTACGGCGCGCCATCTTTGACGTTCTCAATGACGTCGGTTTTTCTCAATAGCATTTAAATTTCACATGTCTTGTTGTTCTTTTTCTTGCTTTAATGGCTAGTAGCATAAGTGTGCTACCATTCTGCCAAAGTCTGTTGAGTAAGAATATAAACGGTGCATTAAATAGTTGTAATAGCCTTAGCTTTAAATCTTGTATTAAATGGCTCATATAGTCTGTTGTCCAGTTCACGTTAGTATCATAAACTTGAGGTGGAGTTTTACTTAAGAATTTGTCAATTTTACATGTCAATCCGCTATCAGTGTGTTTATTATAGCTTAAAACTTTGACACTGTGAAATCGTTCGTGCCCAACTAAAGTACGAAAGAAGGAATAGACTTTGGTTGAGATGGGATGACATGGGCAACGTAGTAGATGTCAAGTAATTCTCGTTTAAAGATTTAGTACACCAAATCTGTTTGGTCTGATCTTCATCTGTCACTAAATCTGGATTTTATACTTAAGCATTATTTTTTAAATAAGAGAACTTAAAATCTTTCCATAAATATTTGTTATAAAAAATAAAATATAACGCCTTGATATCAATAGCACCACTACCTGCATATATAGGTATAATAACGATATACCTACATAAAATAATCTAAAAGTCAAAATTATTATAATATCTATGTACTCACAAAGTATCTTGAAAAATGATTTCAAACATATCACAAAGAGCTGCCTGAAAACTATTCGTACTGATATAGCCAGTTCATACATAGGTATATCGAATGTTTATTTCGCGTTTTATTATGTTGGTATACTTGGATAGAAATTTACATCTTAAGATGAAAATGAGATCTATCATTATATTTACTTATCCCATGAATAATTTCATTTATTGTAGATATTACGTCCAGAATATAGACAATTTCAGTCGACTATTTAGGCAAAATAATAGAATGCGTCTTTATACAAAATAAAGTCTTACAAAGTATCCAATGTAATACTTGAAAACATGTATTATATAGATAGGATAGTTAAAAATAATTATGTATCTGTGTGTATGATTTCATTTAAAAATCTTTAATGTCACAATAAATATTTCAATAAACATGAAAAATATCCTTGAATGCAAGATAAAATATGTTTGACACTCAAAGTTGGAACGTTATCTCGTAAAAATGGCAATTACAGCTACCCTTGCAATCTCGTCAGACCAAGAGTTAGTGAACTCCGACAAACACTAAGAAAGAAGGAATGGGCAATGAAATTAAAAATATGTCTTAAGGGCAATTAGCTTTAACTTTTACAGTAAATGCCCTATCTACTCGGCTTGCTCCCTCGCGCTTTTCAATTGTGGGGAACGTGGCCAGCTTCTCGGTCGGAGTGAATTTTATTAACTTGCAAAGAGTTGTGACTTTTGAACGAGTTCACTTACCTCGCGACGATAAACTGATTTACGTTTTTTAAATTAACCTCTAAGAATGCAATGGAACTATAAAAATAACAAAATTTTTAGCTGCTCACGTTATTATTCCTTACAATTTGCTGTTAATATCGTTGTCACAAAAACATATGACAATATGTCGACGTAATTAGAATAAAATCTTTTGAGTACCTATTGTCTCAGCTCATGAACGTCCCACTGCTGAGCTGGAGCCTCCTCCCAATAGGAGCGAAGTTGACCTACTATACCATGCTGATCAGACATGTTGGTATAGGGTATTATTACAAGTTTTCCTTCTGCTGAAATATTATATGCATATTCAGTAATTGGTATATGCATATAGGATAGGACATTAGTAAAGGACGTTTTTCGTTCGGTGGACCCCTTTTTTTCCGTGAAAGTCGTAAAAGACGTCCAACGGATTATTACCGATAACATTTATAAAACAGAAGGAAAACATAAAATATAAAAAAAGTCTAACCTACCTAATCAGCGCAGCGTGGTATAAGTCAATTTCACTCTCATTACGGAGAAGGCGCAATGCTGATAATGAAAGGACGTAAGCGGATTGTATAAACAATTGAGAAAAATAAGCCGAAATGGAATACTATGCCAAATCATCTGATCTGCGTGATCTGTTAGTTCAAATTAGATTCTATTGTAAAGGAAAGTCATGCCCAACAATGGAAGTAATGCGTCATTAGCGTCATCTAATGACGCATCTTTACTAATATTATAAATGCGAAAGTAAGTTTGTTTGTTTATTACGCTTTGACGCTTAAAACACCACACCGATTTCAAAGATTCTTTCACTAATGGAAAGCTATAATATCAGGGAGTAACATAGGCTATATTTTATCCCAATATTCCCACGGGAACGGGAACTACGCGGGTAAGGCGACTCAAACCGAAGCAAAGCGAGGACAGGTTGCTAGTTATTAATAAAGCATATAGTTTAATCCACATCTGTAATAACTTTAACTATTTATTTTTGCATTTAGTGACTCTAACACCATTGTCCATCATCCCACGTAACTTTTAATTCTACATAATAAGGTTAACAGGTATAGTACAAAATCACCAGTGCTGATCGCAACAGGCTAAGTATTACGATTAATGACAAAGATCACTCAAAGATTTGTTTTTTTTTTACCTTAACCTATCGACACTAATATTATAAAGAGGAAAAATTTGTATTTTTGTGTATGTTTGTAATGAATAAACTCAAAAACTACTGAGCCGATTTCAAAAATTCTTTCACCATTGGAAAGCTACATTCACCCTGAGTAACATAGACTATACTTTATCCCGGTATTTCCACGGGAAAGGGAACTACGCGGATGTCTTATCCGAAACCAAAGAAACTGAAAGCGAAGCGAGGGTGGGCTGTTAATATATAATAATTCGTGCATTATTTTGCTATACGTACAAGCCTTGCAGGCTTACTGATACGAAAAGTACACAGTCCGTAGGTATTATGTGAAGTTATTGATAATGATTACCCATTCAATTTTAAACCAACCCATAAAATCAAGATCAACGAAGTATTCATAGTATTATATTTATGTAGTAAATTCTTCAAAGTATTCTCTACAACTTACATCACAAGCTAAATCTGATGTGAGGTCAGCAAATTCAAACAAAGGGCTTTGTGAATAGCGTTTCAAGGCTGAAACTAAGCAGCAATTGTTAAACGGGATACTTCGGCATTCTGACGAAGTGTTTAACAATAAATTTCCATTTAAAAAGCCGCAAGGTGGTCGTAGCGTGGAGGCTGTAGAGGGAAGGGTGGGGGCCGCAACTTCCGCCGCTTTTTTCTTTCATTTCCTTAAGGCCGCGTGCCTAGGGCGCCACCCTACCTAGAATTAAAACGTTTGTTTATTTTTTGTGTATAATTGTATAAATATGCAAATATAATATAACAACAACTACTTTTGTTAATATACAGTGTGTATCAGGTTATGGGGCAACTGGTCAAAAGGGGGCTAGGCAATGGTGGTAGGAACTCATAAAAAAAAATTGAACGCAAAATATTGATTCGTTACGAAATTAGAGACATGTAAAGTTTTCAATTTTGTCATCGCTTTTTCGTATAAATCTGATTGAAATGTATAAAGTCAATGATACTTAATACGCAACATATTCATACTTTGTTAAATATTCATTAGAAATTGAAGAAATCAATGATTACGTTCACATAAGCAAAACAAACTTCGCTTTAAAACAGCTGATCGGCCTATGAGCGTTGACCGCTTGCCGTTGTACCTACATGTCATTGAAGCGTTTGCGTAATTCTAGGTATTAATGAATGAAATTATACTGTCGAAGCTTTACATGCCTACATGTATTCTGTCTGTACATGCCTACATAATACGTAACATTTAAGGCATAGACTCTTAGACACATTTTTTTGAAATCACTATAACTTTTATGTTATATTGTTTTTTGTGTAATATACATTCTAATTATGATCTATGACCGTTAAACTACAACATACTCGAACAGTTGTCCCATAACCTGATACATCCTGTATTTTATTACATAAATTTTTACTTGCTAAAATAAAAATGAATAAACTTATAACCTTATAACCTAACCTAACCTAACGCTTCGTAACCATACAATGGTGACGGAGCAAGAATATCATTCAACATACCTGCATCTCTCGTCCGTGGGTGTCTTAAAAGACAACTAAGGGTAAAGATACGCAGATAATATCACTGCAAGAGAAGAAAAACCCTATACTAACACGTCTGACCAGCGTGGTACAGCAGATCAAATACCCCATTGTGGAGGATACTCAAGCTCAGCAGTGGGATATATACACATGAGCTGCAAATTTTGACGTTTTATATCTTTCTCTTCTTCGATGTCATGTAATGAGCGATCACTCTCGGACGCTCTAATAATTTTTTTTACCATTTTATTTACTTAATATATATAACTATTATTAAAACTTAATCATAACTATCCTATGTTATTTTCATTACCTTGCAAGGTCTCGTTTCATTTCGTTTGGTTTAGAATTGCGTTAAAATAAGTTTAATCCTACTTAAGTTGGGTCTATTACTTTTAAAGACATCTTTCATACAGAGGTAGGTAGGTATATACGTACACAGGATCTCAAGAACTCATATCAGTCATACTTAAAGAATATATGATAAAAGTTATGAGTTTCTGTCTCGTGACGGAGAGAGAAGGAAAACTCAAAATAAAACCCTATACCAACCCTTCTGACCAGCGTGGTATAGTAAATCAATAACCCTCCTATTACGAAGGAGGCTCGAGCCCATCAGTGGGACCTATATAAGCCGAAATGATTAATGATGACGGAGTAAGAACACACTTCACCACCCCCTGTTCTGCCCTTAGAATTAATCCCATTAAATATATCCCATTCTATAAAAACGACTAAAGGGTGAGGAAAAATACATGACTAAAAGAATAAGAGAAAATAAGCTCGAACCGAAATAAAACGCTATTCCATTCCGTCTGACCAGACTGATATTATATTAGGTAAATTACCCTTTTATTCTGGAGGAGGCTCGTGCCCAGTACAGTACAGCAGTACGACGTATAGGAACAAAAATGAAGTTATCTTGAAGAACGAGTGACAGGTCTCTTGAAAATCCTCATTGTTCTATGCAACGATCAACGGCAAACCATAGAAAAATCGTATTTATGGGTAGCTTCCACTACGCTGCTATTACAATAACATTCTTCCACAACAAAAATATTATGCTCATCAAAAAAGAGAAGGACATTTATAAATTCACACTAGTGCTTTCGGAAACTTTGGTAAATCTTTATATATATATAAATCTCGTGTTGGTGTGTTTGTAATTGAACTTTTATTTGTGGTAAGATCACGCAGTTGACAGTTATCTGTCTACAGCCGCAGGCCGGTCCGTCCAGAGTAGTATTTCGCAGAAAATCAGAGAAATCAGTCCGAGTAGTAGTAGTCCGAATAGTAGTAGCAACTTGTTACTGCGCTTCTTTCGGTGAGCGAGAGATCCAGAAGCTTTCTGAGGTGGCGAAACTTTCTGAGGGTGTTTGTGTGGGGTGGGTTTTAGTGATACCTATAGTATCCTCGAACCTCATTGCGGCCTTGCAAAGGTCCATGAGCGGTAGTAACACTTACCATCTGGTGTACTGTTTACTCTTTTGCCATCGTTTGCAATAAAAAAAATTCTTTTAAACGGCTTGACCGATTTTGATGATTTTGTGGCTGCTCCGTTGGATATGAGAATGCTTTAGATTATTAATTGGAGCGGATAGGTGGCGCTGCGATCGATTTCAAAGAGATTTCATTTTACAATTTTTTTAGATTTGAACAGAACAACGTCTGTTGAGTCAGCCAGTAAATATCTATAAATAATTATTATAACATTAATTATTTCACGTTTAACTATTACTATAAGTAGCTAATTTAATTCCTTAAGTGTTTTCAAAGAGCCTACAAATATCTTTCTGTCCATTAAGTTTCATCTCAGCCTAGGATATTCCACTGTTGAGTTCAAGCCTCCTCCATTATGAAAGGAAAACCTACTATTCACCGCTGGTCAGACGTGTTGGAATAGGGTTTTATATCGAGTTTGCCATCTTTACGAGAAGGAAAACGTGAAATAAATCCCTATGCCAACATGTCTTAGCAGCACTGTATAGTAGATTGAATCCCTTCCATTGTGGAGAAGGCCCGAGCCTAACAGTGGGACGTATGTAGGATGCGATGATGATGATGATAATGATTGCCATTTTTTGCATAGATGTTATGTGCGTACTCCGTAACCACGCGGATACTTTGGTAGGTACTATTCTTTTAATTTCTTATCCATTCGCTGTTATTTTTGAAATAATATGTATTGTTTGTTACATATTGTATTTATGGTCATAAGTGCGTTACATATTGCAAATGAAAGATCAGCGTAGGTCACTTATAACTAACATACTACTGAATGAGGACTGGATTGTAGCAAAAATGTATTATTTTAACAAGTATGATGTCTGATGTTTACGCGAGTACCTATTACATACTATAAATATACTATTTTATTTTACGTATTTAATCGCTTTTGTATTTGATTTTTGATTGACCGGCGTTACGAAGACTTTACAGCTTACACTTTACGGGTGGACAGTCCGCCCGTGATCATTCGCGATAAAATTCTTAAAATAGTTTTAACAATTATTTCTAAATACATTGTTTATTTAATTATAGTCCTTTTGCCATAATGAAACTATTCTTTTCTGATCCGTAACGTTCCTCTCCGTTCCATTCTTGTATCTTTCGTTCTATTCTATCCTTAACGGTTATCAACAACAATTAACTAATATTTGTGCTGAAAGCCAACAAGTCCTACCGTTAAATTAAAGAGTGAAAATTACAGCCTTAATCTGTCATGAACAAAATCACATATAGAATTTGAAATACATATTACTAAATATAATCAGTCCATGGCATCTTAAATGTACTATTTATTACACCATCCCCTAATACTGCGGTTTAAGCATCAAGTACAAGAGGAGGCATAGTAGTAGCATAAAATATCGGCTGGATAATAATTAAAAGAAGCGATAATGTCCGTAGAGCGGTGAAAAACGAGCACGCCATCCTTTTTATTTGATAAATAAAATTTATTCCCCGCCGCCTGCCTTCACCGTTTCCTTGCGGGCCTTTACTTTAAATCATTGTTTTATAAAAAGATCTATCGGCAAAATAAATCTCATAATTTTATAGTTCTCAACCTTCCCACTCGTTGCCCGTGGAAATCATGAGAATCCGTTGAAGGATTAACAAGCGAATGGACATGGGGAAACTCTTCAAGAGAAATTATAATACCAACTGCAATTGTCAGCTGGACTTCGAAGGGTGGTGATTACGATATATCGTAACCACCACCATAGGTATAAACCTATGGAGACCTATTCAGCAATGGACGAATGAGTTGTAAAGTTATTAATTAAACCAGATATATTGACTAAAACATGCAAACGATAATTAAATGTTACCAGCCTAATTTATACGGTCTAAATTTTATTTACGTTAAGAACGTAGGTAACAACGCTCCATCATTGCTGTTTGAGAGTTTCAGGGTAACTATAGAAGACCCTGAGAAAATAAGGGAGCATTAAAATATCACGTTCTTCGAAAATTCGAGTAGATTTTAGATAAAATATATTCCCAAAATGGTTCGCCCATTTTGGGCTAAGTTGAAAAAAGCCTATGAACTATTTTATTTTCTTTTGCTTTTTTAGTTATTGTCTTTTGCTATGAAACAATATATGTATACCTAAATATAATTTAATAATATAATCAATATTTGTTATCCTAACAGTTGTTATGACAGCGTTTGCTTAGCAATGCATTGAAGATCGTCCCTATTATATTTGCCTGGATTACTAACACGATTATGGTCACTGCAATGTTTTACAGCAAATCCACTCTTTATTTGTAATGAAACATACAAATCACCAGCTTTATTATAGTAATAGTATAAGAACCGTACGAGTGCTTTGAATATTTAGTCAAACATTATATCACGTATATAACTGTAACCTAGCAACAGTATTTATAGATTTTGATAAACATTTGTTCTTAATTATTAGGACACGCGAAAGAATCAATTAACAATAGAAGCATGAAAATGTAAGCTTTAACTTAAATATTAGCACTTGAGGGAATCAATCGCCAAAAAAGTGTAAAAATATAAGCTTTAATCTGTATTTTAATGAAAACATTAATACATTTTACATATATTTCCTTATTAGATGCAAAAATAATCTTTAAAATAGCGAACAAAACATTGGCAATGATGATGTTACGAGAGACATTTTATAATGACAACAAAATAACTGAGAAATAGGATATAATTTCCCAGTGCTGCTCTTAAACATCCTACATAGGAGTGATTTTAAACTACTAGCTACTACTTCAGGCTCGTCTGAGGTGCTGGCAGAGAGTTTTATATTATATTGAGTTTTGCTTCTCTTGCATGTAATATGCAATACAGGTAAATAGCTTCTTCTGACCATTGCCAATTATACTCAAACTGAAATGACAAATAGCAATTATCACAAGATATATTTGTCAATTACCATTTATATTTCTGTCACCTGTCTTATTACCGTGATAAGGTTGCACTTGCATCTTATTAGGCAAACATGCAAGTCTTGAAGCCCCTCAACTATTAAGCATCGGTCCCCTCGGGATCGCAATCAGGACGCTTTTACTGCGCACTAAATATTCTCCCGGCGACAATTGCGATTATGAAAAGTGCACCGTTATTTATATCCAACGTCGTTTATTTTTTGTCGCCCCCTTTCAAGGGCAATTAAATACCACCAGTCTTGGCTCTTTGCATATTCTGAGTTTATTATCGAACTGCTAATAAAGATAGTAAATGTCGCTATGGAAAAATGTCGCGGGATGTATTTGGTAATTTATACATTAAAAGGTTGAACGCCCTCCCATTTAAAGTGCATAAAATACCAAGGAGCATCTAAGTTTTCTATGTCTTCAATTTAAATCAATTAGATAAAGAAACTGGTTGTCCCCGAACCGAGAATACTAAAACGAGAAACACGAAATTATGACAGTAGCTCATTTTTGTGATATAGAGACTAACTAAGAAAAGATTTATCCAACCCCAAATGGGAGTGAAGCGCTGTAGCAAAATTAATATGAGAAGAAAAATACCTATATTATTAAGTAAGCACAAATATTATTCGTTATTTTCCATGTGTCGTTAAACTCGAAATTTAACCATATGGCAACAAGTCTGACCAGCGTGGTACAGTAGATAAATTTGCCTCCTACTGTAAAGAAAGATCACGCCCAATAATGGGATGTATATGAGCCCAGATGACTATTCGATAAAAACAAACAAACCCCTGTTTAACCATTTATCAATTTTTATTTGCTGGGATTCATGGCGGAATGGATTCACACCAATGTCGTACGTCATCAAAAGCTAATATTTGGGCATTAAAATAATAATTGACGCATTTTACAAAAGCTTGATTGATCGACATCTTAAATGAAATAAATATTGCCATTTTAGATAAACCATTACGAAAATAGAACTTCTTAATAACGAGATTAATGAAATTTCGTAGTCGGCGGAATCGAACCGCGTTCCCCCGGGAAAGACTGTCAAAGTACTCCAAACTGGCGCCGCCTGTCTCTGCGACAACTTTTAATAACCTTCTGTACCAGCCAAATGGATTTGGGACCCAGGACAATCCACCAATCGTTACGGTGCGAACAAACTTGATGCTAACAACGAACGCAAACTTTGAGAAAAGGGTAGAATAGGTATCCATCCACCTGATTGTGTTTCAATTAAATGATAAATAATAGCCCTATATCTTTATATAATATGTATATAATTCTTCTACATATATATGAGCAAACTTGTATGAAAAGACGAAACCGGTTTAACGTATCTTTTGTGTGTTTGTGATTAGTGGGATTAAGAACTGATGAGACGAGGCAGATATTATTGTTCACGCTGCATGAGTAACGTGCTCAGACGTCCCGCTTGTCCTCAGACAAAACCAAAATATTCTGTTTCAATTACCAAGACCGATATCAATACTTATAGGCGCCATATTTTAATACGCTTCGGCGACAAATACATAATATACAAACAAAAAAATGTGACTATGACTGCAATCTAACGTAGATTAATACAAATTTCTGCAAGTGACCACTGACGTCAAGTCACCTGCTCCGGTGGTCGCCCCAACGACGAGGGCGACGCGTCGCGCGGGTAGGTTACGGGTGTGCGTGCTTACGTCCCTCTGTCGCCCCGGACGAAGCGAACGAGGAGTGCACCGACCGTAGCCCACCCAAAAAAAAAGTGTCTCATTCAGACATAAAATAAAAAAAATACGTTATATATGAGAATCGAAGTGTAAAACATCGATACTTAGAACACTCTGCCATCTGTGCAGATGAGATTAATAAAATACTGAAGTGACAATATTGAAGTTATTATTGTGACATATATAATGAAAAAAAAAAACTAGCTTAATAGTAAATATTATTGCAGAAACTTTCAACAATCTAAAGTACAATCTAAGGTACTTAGTATGTGTAAGTAATGGGGAACATCAAGCCTTCATCAAACTCTGATAAGGCAATCTCAAGTCACTTCCTGATATCACCCTTCGTTTCTTGAGTACCCCCACTCGTTCCGCACCAAAACGAAATTGAACCGTCTTAGATCTGTCTCGGCGTAATCCACGCTTATAATTGATGCGACAATGTCAAACAGGGCCCGATACAGCCGGCTAATCGTAAAAATACAAATCCGCCACAGCATGATCGATTGTGCCAACACTGACACACTCGAGTACAAATTGATAAGCAAGTCAATCGCGTTGCCATCATTTTGACAGATCTATTTTGAAGATATTGTTAAAGAAACTCAAATTTAGGATAGGAGGCAATAATTATTTAATATTTGCATTTATTCTTTTAAGATCGATGCAAAATGAATTAGCCTACATTAAAGATACCTATGTCTACAAATAGAAGACACAGAACATTTTATCATCCTCATTTCAGCCCATATACGTCCCAATGTTGGGCTCGGGCCTCCTCCACTGTGGAAGGGAAATTTACCTACTATACCACGCTGGTCAGAACGTCAGACGTGCTGGCATAGGGTTTTGTTTCGAGTTTTCCTTCTCT
This sequence comes from Lymantria dispar, assembly GCA_032191425.1. Taxonomy (NCBI): domain Eukaryota; kingdom Metazoa; phylum Arthropoda; class Insecta; order Lepidoptera; family Erebidae; genus Lymantria; species Lymantria dispar. The sequence goes on from CM063449.1 coordinate 25,078,603, forward strand.
TGCATAGATATTATAGCTATGCATATTTATATCCCTTAGTCGTCTTTTACGACACCCACGGGCAAGAGAGGGGATGGTGAATTGTATTCTTAATCTGTCACCACACGGAAAACTTTTTATATTTATATACTAAAACGTAAAGTTAAACATGCATAAATTATCACTTACTTTTCATACCTAATAGTACTTTTAAATGCTTGCTCTTAAAGAAAAACTTCAATTATTTTTAAATATTTTCTCTTATTTCTCATATTTAAAAAAAATACACAATAGAAAAGTAATATATTAGAACAGAGCAAATTCTGCCGTGTGGACAGGTTTACCATACAATAATTCAATGCTGAAGAAAAAATATTTACAATGGGTAAGTAACGAAACCTACTTACATAGTTCGTGTTCCGAAGGCCATGTTTTGGTGTTCAGAAGATGGAATGCTAACACTCTGACCAAGCAATCCAATCTTACGTTAGGTAACACTACTTATCTTACTTATTCTAAACATAAATGTAACTTAAAATAGGTATGGGTGCCGATCTGGCCACGGATATCAAGGATTCGATACCAGAGGTCGGCCCAATGGCGAAGGGAGGGCATACGCCGGGTTATAGGGTCGCACGCCGTCCTTTCGTCACCTCAGACGGGGCGGACGACCTAAATCAGCACCATAACACACCAAAAAAAAAATTATATGTGGTTCACAATAGTGTATACAATCACGCAGTGTAGGACGACCCCCCACTAGGTGGACTGACGACATTCTCAAAGTCGCAGGGAACCGTTGGATGCAAGTGGTGCAGGACCGTTCCGATTGGCATTCTCGTGGGGAGGCCTATGTCCAGTCGTGGCCGTCTGTAGGCTGATGAATGGATGGATGGTTCACAATAGGATATAAAAAGGTAATCAGGTAGATGTGCTACTTTTACATGGAATATTCTGTTATGACTTATGATCATATAAGTTATTTGTACACCTTATGCCATGGAAGATGTACTAACATAGGAATATCGTCATCTCAACCCATATTAGTTCCACGGTTGGGCTCTAGCCTCCTTCACAATGGGAGGGTAATTAACCTACTATACATATGAACACGTCTGTGATGTTATAGGGATTTGTGTCGAGTTTTCCTTCTCTTGCATAGATATTACCTGCATAGCTATCATATCCCTTTTTTTATGGGTGGGCTATGGTAAGCGCACACGCGGTCCTTTCCGTCTGGGGCAACGAAAGGATGGCGCGCGGGACCATAACCCACCCGTACCCACGTCGCCTTCGTCGTTGGGCCGACCACCGGAGCAGGGTAATCATATCCCTTAGTCGTCTTTTACGACACCCACGGACAAAAGAGGAAGAGATGAATTGTATTCTCATTTCGTCACCACATCGTTAGTAGTATTTGAATAATAGGATTGAGGTAGCTCTGCTCACCTTTTCCAATATAAACCATCATCAACGTCATCTCAACCCATATTGTAGGAGGGAAATTGACCTACTATACGCTGGTCTGTGTAGGCTTTATATCAAATTTTGCTCCTCTCGCATCGATGTTTTCTGCATACCATATCCCTTATACGTCTTGTACAACACCCATGAGCAAGAGAGGCGGTGGTGAATTATACTCTAATTCTGCCACCACATACGTAGATAATATAAAAAAATGTACTTATTAATCAAAAATGTATATTTTCAAATGAAATCCCACAATATTTTCTACTTTGGCATAGCGCCCGTGGCAGTTGCCAACTTAAATTTACTAGTCACTCAACATAATCTAACGTCAGGTAGGCTGCTATACTCACTAAGTATGAGGTAACAAGGTACCCATAAGTATTAAGAGTATCTTAAAATATGAGATTTTACGTAATTAATGGTTTTCTGTGTGGTAACGGTGTAAGAATAAAGTTCAACGTCCCATGTCTTACCTGTGGGTGTCGTAAAAGACGACTAAAGGATAAGTTATACAGATTTTATCTATGAAAAGAAGGAAAACTTGACGTAAAACCCTATACAATTCGTCTGACCAGTGCGGTAATGTAGGTAAATTTCCCTTCCATTATGAAGGAGGCCCGAGCCTAACAGTGGGTCTTATATGGGCTGAGATGATGATGATAATGAGGAATGGTTTCATTTTGAAAACACCTACCTAATATATGTAGATACATAAGTGATCGTAATTGAAAAATAACATCAAGCAATTCACAACTGAATGATTTTTGATGTTTACACATTGTAAATACCTGACGTTGTAAAATGAATGTTGTAAAGTATTCGAAACGTCGGGCAATCAAAAATCAAATACAAACGCGATAAAATCCGTAAAGTAAATATATTTACAATTCACAACTTTCAAATATAATCGGTGTTCGCGAGTCACATAGCAGGTGAAAAAATCTCCTTATAAGTTATAATAAAAGCAGAAGAACGATCTATATGGCCATCAGTATCGACATCCATATTAAAATATCACCAGCATCTTTATCAAATAATGATGTCTGATGTTTACGCGGATATTACACATTATAAACAAAAACCGGCTAAGTGGGAGTCGGAGTCGCGCACGAAGGGTTCCGTACCAATATCTATAAAAATAGGCAAAAAATGCCGTTTTTGTATGGGAGCCCCCCTTAAATATTTATTTTATTTTGTTTTTAGTATTTGTTGTTATAGCGGTAATAGAAATACATAATTCGTAAAAATTTCAACTCTCTAGCTATCGTGGTTTTTGAGATTCAGACAGACGACTGGTGACAGACAGACGGATGTACAAACAGCGTCTTAGTAATAGGGGCCCGTCTTTACCCTTTGGGTACGGAATCCTAAAAACGGATTTTATCGCGTTTGTACAAACGTATAAATAGTTTTATTTATAATCATCATCACATCATCACAGCCTCCTCCACAATGCGAGGGCAATTGATCTGACCTAAACCAATCCTAAATAAAACCTAAACCAATACCGCTGACCCACGGTAGCTTTGCTTCTTTTCTTCTTCTCTTGCATATATGTTGTCTGCATATTGTATCCCTTAGTCGTCTTTTACGACACCCACAGACAAAAAGAGGGGTGAGGAATTTTATTCTTCTCACTTTTATTACTAAAAAAAGTTAAATAGACGACATTAGGATATAAACCTTCCCAAAGGCAACTAATACTAATAATAACAATAGCTTGGCAGGCGGTTTGCTAATTATAGTTTGCGTTGTAAGTTGCCTAGTCCGTTCTTGATGATCCCTGGGATGTAAGGGGTGATGACACATTGTACTCTAAGCCCATCATTGCACGGAAATAATGATAGTAAAAAAGGACATTCACAATTAGTAACAATAAAAATATTGACAATTTCATTAAACTCAGTCTACAGACGTCCCACAACGGCCTCAAGCCTCCTCCACACGTTGATCAGGCTGTTTAGTATAGGATTTAATTTCGAGTTTTCCTTCTCTTGCATCTACGTAATCTGCAGCGCATATCCTTTACTCGTCTTTTATTACACAACAACAAAAAAGGTGGTGATGAATTGTGTTCTTACTCCGTCACCACACAGAAAAATATTCACAATAAAACTATATGACCAAAGATTTAACAAATTAATAAATAAATATTGCCATGTTTTCTTAAATTAAATGTTATTTTCTCCTACTCTCTAATACCAACCCAAACGACATTGTTACTGACAAGAAATTGCCAAAAAATTTTGCTTTCCTCTGAAATATTGAATTTTTACATTTATGCCTTTCACACCTCATAACGTAATAATTCTTGGTGGGAACCCCTCGCTCGCTAACTTTTCCGTTGCAGCGGCAACATTCAAAATAAATGTTTGGCACTTTATCATTTCAGCCAGTGTGTGGGACGTGGATTTTGTTACACTAGCTTTATTAGCCAAGTTACGTTCGTTAATAAAAAAAAATATTGTACGTAATAATATAATTATATTAATACCCAAGCTTTTTAATCCCAACTTGATGAAGAGTTATAAAAAGAATAGTTACGGTGGATCTTTCCCATGGAGGTCGTAGATACTTTTTTACACTTAGTCTCAGAACAATAATTTGTCGAACGCACAAATCCAAAGGGAATCAAACCCAGGACACTGATACGATAGGTCCTTATCTTAACAACAACACCACATGTGAAGTCGCTCTATTAAGAAAGTTATAACAAATACTGCTGACACCAATGAAGCGTCGTGATTATCATTATTCTACCTTCGAGAGGTATATGTTCAACAGGGGCAATAGGCTAATAGAATGGAAAAGTAACGATGAAAAAAATTCCTACCAATATATACTACTATATTATAGGATATATTGTGGTAGTAACTAATATTATAAATTTGAGTTTGTTTGCTACGCTTTCAAGCCTAAATCACTAAACCGATTTAATAAATTCTTTTAGCGATGGATACATTATTGGCGAGTAATATAGGCTTCAAATTATCTCCGTATTCCCACGGAAGAGGCAATATCGCGGGTAAAACCACAAAAATTTTCTTCTGCTATAGAAATATGAAAGTTAGTGCAGATATTTAGATGTTTGTACCTGAATCACGCGTAAACTGTTGACCAGATTTAGACGAAAATTAGCACATAGATAATTTCCTGGATAAATACAGGATATTTTTGTCCCGATAACTGTTTTACTACTAACTGTTTGGATTTGGATAAAATTTCGTCTTAGGAAAATTACTTTTTATGGTCGCGAAGCTGTGGAGAGAAGCCAGTAGGGGAAGGTGGTATGAGATGATCCCCTTAAGGGCGAAGCTCGTAAATTCGAAAATATACAATCTAATCTTATCGTTTAAGCTGTTTTGAGTAGTCAGTTTACCTATCTAGGTATCGTCATACTTCAAGTTCTCGATGTCTATTATCGATTAAAGTTTTATTAATTAGACTAAAAGTCTTCTAAGGGATCATCATGTACACACGGGGGTATGAGATGATCCCAGGGGATCATCAGAGCAGACTTTTTATTTAAAATTCTATAACCTAACCTAAAAATATTTTACAATTACCACCACACGTTTTTATTACAAATGTACATATTTAGAAACTATAAATATAATAGCCATTGCATAAAATTGAATACAAAAAAGTAAAGTAGTTTCAAACACAGGCGTACCTTAAATAACCACTACACGTTTCTTTTTTTTCACAAAAGCACAGCAATCGTCCTTCCTGCAGCCATGACGGTTTGACTAGCGTCAGTGGGGGTGGGAACCTACACCTTACTCGAAAAAACATCTAGATTGCCTGCATAGTGTCGTCATAATCGAAAAGGATCATCTTACCTCAGAGGATCATCTCGTACACCTTTCCCCTATTTAATGAAACCCAGCTTGCTAAGTCTACTTTCATATCCACGTCACTTACACGTGTTAAGAAAACCAATTTAGATGGTTTTAATGTTACCACCCTCGATTCCTCACGCCGACAAATAATGTGACCGCAGTATTTAGTCTACAGCTCCATCCCTCGCTAGGGCATCGAACGATCTCTAATGGCATTCAACCGCCAACTGGCCACCGCATTAATCCTTTACCGACTCTTGATTAATTATTTAAACTTGCACGAGGGACGCCCTCGGGCCTCGGCTATTCTGCAAATTGTTTACAACTTCTTGTTACGTTCTGTTTAACTTCATACCGGTCTCGTATTGAATTCTGAAAATTCTAATACATAAAGTTTAGTGTTGCCAATTTTTGGATTATAGAGAACTCGTAATTTTCTCTTTCTCTCCCGTGTGGTGAAGGAGTAAGAATACTATTCATCACTGTCTCTCTTCCCCGTGGATGTCATAAAAGGGACCTAAGGGATATGATATGCAGATAACATCTATGCAAGAGAAGGGCAACTCGACATTAAACCCTAAACTTGAGCGGCAGTATTATTACCATCAGGTGTGCTGCATGCTCGTTTGCTACCAACATTATTATAAAAAAGAAGACACTTTCTGAGCTGCAGGAACTTCCAAAAATGTTTATTGTTGCCATGAATTTAGTCGTCATCCCATAGCGGAGGAACAAGTATAGTAGATCCTAGTCATCATTTCAGCCCACGTAAGTCCCACCGTTGGGCTTACACTTCTTCCACAAAGGGAAGGAAATTGACCTATTATACCACATTGATCAGACATGGATTTTATGTGACATTTTTATTCTTTGGCATATATATTATCTGCACATAATATCCCTTAGTCATCTTTTGCGATATCCACAGTGGTGAATTGTATTCTTACTTCGTCACTACACCAAGCGTAACACTTTTTATTATTAAAAAAAGTTTAATATATCTATTTTAAATAAAACTACTTTACGGATTTTATCGGATTTGTATTTAATTTTTGATTGCCCGACGTTTCGAACACTTCGCAGCATTCATGGTCACGGGCGGACTCCGCCCGTAAAATGTGTAATACTCGCATAAACATCCGAAATAATTATTTAATATACGAGTATCTAATTACCTACCGAAATCTTTAAGCTAAATAACTCAATGGAAACTATGTGATGCTATCAAAATTAAGTAGAGATAAGGACTCTTGACTTGTCCGATGTAGTGACCCCTAATCCGCAGTAAATCTTCAGTCCATATACCCTGTCCACAACCGTGAACGGGAGGGTTAAACAACCTACTTGGAAATCATTTGTTACACCCTGTAGACAAGACAAGGGTTCGCAATAAAGTAATATTTACATACGTTTATAATTTAATATTGCCTGAACGTTGAAATTGCTGTTTCAAATGGAGCCTGAAAAATATTTTTTGCCAAAGTATACCAATCGCTACCGTGATTGATTGAACACCTTTAGCCATGTTTTATCTTACATTTTATAAATGAATAAATTAAATAACCTGGATGGTTCAATATTTTTATGTGCTACGACTGAGAAAGATGCATTTAAGTAGCCAAATGGCAGAAAAAAATATTTTAAGAATTTGTTTTTGCTTATTTTGACTTGGGACCATCGTATCAGTTATAATTTATTTAAATTAAAATGAATGGATATTTCAAAACATTTAAAGCAATGCACGCTACTCGTGCTGAAATGATTTTTCACAACGTTAAATCAAAAACTTATGTATATGTAGATAATACGTAAATGTCTAGAAGACTAATAATATACCAAAAGTAAACGCCTCTTTTTAAAGGAGATAATTCCAGCAAATTAATATCATCATCATCTCAGACCATACACGTCCCACTGTTGGGCTCGGTCCTCCTTTACTATCGAATGGAAATTGACCTACTATACCACGCTGGTCTGACTTGTTGGTATACGGTTTTGTTTCGAGTTTACCTTCTCTTGCAAAGTTTTCCTTCTTTTATATGCATATTATGTCCCTTAGTCTTTTTTGCGACGCACACGGGCAAGAGATGGGGTGGTGAATTGTATTCTTACTCTGTCACCACAAGGAAAATTAATATAGATAGTATCTACCTAATAATCTACTCAATCTTTTTTTATCTAATAATACTTGTGACAACATTCTATTTCACAATAAATAGCAATGTGCTCCTGTATAATAAGTCCAAATTTTGGTTAACAAATATGTACGTCATTCTTCATTTAGCGGCAAAATAAATAAACCTGCTGCAGAAGCCTTACACTACGTACAAAGCAAATGGAAGAGCCCATATAATTTGTATAACACTTGCCATTAAAGAAAAGGATTGTAAGATTTGCTGGTTTTAGCAGTTTCATCATCATCATCATTTAAACTCATACTGTCATATACGTCCCATTGTTATGCTTGAACCTTCTCCACAATAGGAGGGAAATTGATCTACTAGAGATGTTAGCAAAAGGGTTTTATTTGCAGTTGCTCTTATATAGATTTTATATGCATATCGTATACATTAATCGTCTTTTACTAAACCCAGGGGCATCATAGAGGACAATGAATTGTATTCTTCCTCCGTCACCACACAGAATATCAATTTTCTTAGTATAATATTAATAATTGAATTGTGAAAAATATTCATAGAACTTATACTTATAGTTCAGTATACAAGGGGAACACCATCAAAAATGGTTGTTCAGTGGTTCGGAAGTGTGTACCTACGTAGCGATAATGCGAACATTATACGAAGCTCTCGAGCCCGCATAATCGCGTCTATTATACAGTTGTGACCCGCAAAAACTTACCAACTTGCATCTTTTGCACATTCATCCTCGATGCGTGCACAAATTCATGTTGTTTTATTATGCCAGTTATTGGTACTAAAAAATACATGTTTTCTAAGTTTTCAATAACACATTTAGTAGTGGTAGGACCACACTGTCGACAGTTATCTGTCTACAGCGGCGGGCCGATCCGTCCGGGGTGGTACCACGCTCTCGCAGAAAATCGACGTCTGAGTAGTAGCATTTTGTTACTGCGCTTCGTTCGGTGAGCGAGAGCGGTGAGCAACTTTCTAAGGGTGTTCGCGTGTGGAGGGTGTTGGTGGTGCCTTTGGTATCACCGAGCCTCAATGCACGCATTCACACTCCCTTCATTCCCTTCACGATAGGCAGCGGCCTTGTAAAGGTCCATGAGCGGCAGCAACACTTACCATCAGGTGTACTGTTTGCTCGTTTGCCACTGCTTGCAATAAAAAAAAAATCCGATTCTCTTGAATAGTTTTTTTAAGTCAGTGACTCGAATTAATTCCTCATAACTATTAAACAAATAAAACATAGGTTAGCCGATTTATTGCCGTTTGAGGATGAAGTAGGAATAACATTCATCATCATTTCAGCTCATATTTGACCCACTGTTGTGGTCGAGTCTCCTCCACAATAGAAAGAAAATTGACCTACTATACCACGCTGGTCAGACGTGTTGGTATACGATTTTATTTGCCGGGCCGGCCACAGAGGACTAGGAACTCGGTACCGGTGGTCGGCCCAGCTGTGAAGGAAAGGAGCTACGGTGGGTTATGAGGCCGCGCGCCGCCGCTTCGTCGCCTCATACGAAGCTGGATGGCGGGTGCGCTGACCATAGCTCACCCCAAACAAAATAGGGTTTTATTTCGAGTTTTCTTTCTCTTGCAGGAGATAAAAATGTTCTTTCTTTTAATTTTATAGTCTACATACACGTCTAAACATTTATCTAGAGTGATCATATAAGTTTTGTGATGTAAAACTAGGTTATCCTAAAATTTTCCATTGTTCATTTCCACAAAGGTACGATAACCCTCAAATGACCAAGGGCTATCGAGTTTCGGGTCCAATAACTCGCTAATTTAGTACCATTGCTTGATAATGGTACTTACAATTCAGAAGTTAAGCTCTAACTCTTGCAACCAGGTTTCACAAAACTTACACGATAAATTATTCTAAGATTTTAATATCCCGTCTGTATCAACGACACTTAAATTTTAAGTAACATCTAAGATAATGTATTTTACAAAACATTAATGATTGGTTGCTTTTGTATCATTCAACATGTGAAATTGATGTTCATATAAATGCCTTTAAATGTTACCTAAAGTTTAGATGTTGTTGTTCAAAAAATGAGGTATAAATAAGGGTTCATTTCAAATTAAAAGCAGTATTTACTTCTGTTCAACCAAGCATAACGAAGGGCCACGTTACATTTGATTGACAACTGCCCTTGTCCAATAGCAATGGCGAGAACTGACGAACACGTCAATCAAAAAATAACCCCCCACCTTATCAGCAAAATCAACACAACATGGTGATCCTTATTTTTAACGGCTTAAGAGCTACGACCGATGCGTAAATGAGCACGCGCGAGCTTTGCGGCCGAAACATCACACGAACGCGATCGCCCCATTATTCGCCGCCCTTTTGTAATTTGAATTTCGAATTCCAATTCATATTTTGTGGTAAAATAAAAAGAATGCCGTTTCGACACAATGGCGTCAAGGGCGGTGCTCTGACATGCGATCAAGTTATTACATTAAAGGAAAACGTACCCGCGAGTCCGTCTCGCCACAACGTTATTGAAAGCTTTCAGGAATAGCATCGTCCATAATATTAATTTGAAACGTGACGTTCATATTTTATAGGACACATTTCAAGCAGTTCACTAATGAATTAGTTTTAAAACACACTTAATAACACCAATTATTATCGTTACAGAAAATGGACTGCCGCGAAGGCTACGTACGGCTTACACAAATACACAGTTGCTGGAATTGGAAAAGGAATTTCATTTCAACAAGTACCTGTGTCGACCTAGAAGAATCGAAATCGCTGCATCACTGGATCTAACTGAGAGACAGGTAATGTATCAGGTGATCTGCAATCTATTGATACTCCTATAAAAACAATTGATTAAATAAACTACTGTACTTTATTTCAGGTGAAAGTCTGGTTCCAAAATAGGCGTATGAAACATAAAAGACAAACGCTAAGCAAAACCGAAGATGGCGACGATAAAGACTCCACTACTTCGGAAGGCGGTAAAAGTTCTAAAACGGGGCTTGATAAATTCTTAGACGACGACGGACCACTGTCTGGCAAGAAAAGCTGCCAGGGATGTGAGTTGCCCCCGGGAGCACTTTGTTCTCCCACTGAAGATTTACCAGAACTGGCGTCACGCACACGAAATAATAACACGCCAAGCGCAACTAATAACAACAGCTTCGCAAGCGATGGAGCTTCTAGTGTAGCCTCATCATCATCTCTTGATAAGCTTGCAGAGGACGACTCACGCGACGGACATCCTCCTCCTACAACAATGACAACGGCGCCTAGAAATCTCTCTAAGAGGATTAAACAAGAATCGAGGAAACGTTCGCCGTCCTTAGATACTGGATGTAAAGTGTCACCATCTTCCTCTAAAGACGGCCTCGGTCCTGTAGCTGGTCTACCAGATGGAAGTAAATTCTCTTCAATTAGCTTGACGCCTTCATCAACACCAGGAACTCCATCTAGTATGCACCCCAGTCCACTGGGTCACTATCCGCGGCCTTCGCCACCAAATGTTACGACTGGAGCGCCTCATCCTCAAGCAATACCTAATTCAATGCCAGCATACGTAATAAGGGGTAGCGCGCCACCTGGACAATTTGTGCCTCATCCAGACTTCCGCATGGACTCCAAACAATTCGTCGGCAAGCTAGCACAATATCCTCAAAACAACAGAAGTTATGACAACTATGGCCCTGGCATCCAACCTGCCGACCCACACGGATACGTACGACATCAGCAACAAACTAGACAAGATGGATCACCTTCCACAAGGCCAACTAACGGTATAGGCTCCAGGCAAGCGTATCCGCATGAGATGTACCAAAACTACGGTTATCCAGGTTACACAAAAGATCAAGTGGCATATGGACATCCAGGATATGATCAATCTCAAGGTTACACCGGTGAACACATGGCATATCCTAATAGTCATTATGGTTATCATTATCACGAAAGTGCGCAGCACGATCATGGTCACAATTACTATGCTGGCGACGGGCAGAAGAATACGCATGCAACGGATTATACAAAAAATTATTATGATGGAAATGCATACGTGCAGCAGGCAAGTTACGGACCAAGTGCTCAAGCAGGCAGTGCTAGCGAGGCATACAACGCCGGAGGAGCCGAATGCAGTGACGGTTACGGTTCATTCCAACAGTTCTACGAGGCGACACACGCAGCACCCGGTGCTGCTGGTGATAATTCGAACTCCTCCTCTGACTTCCATTTCCTTAGCAATCTAGCTAACGACTTTGCCCCGGAGTACTACACTATATGAGATAAGGATTTCGCTGAAGAAGCGAGTGATCTGTTCATGTAAGCTTACTTAATGTGTATGAAAGATTTATATAAATATATAAAATGGTAAAGGTGTCGATACTCAAGTGTTCGCCCAGGGCGATAAATCTACGATAGCTATTATTAGCTAATCAAATTTAAGATCATTATATTATAGTTATTATAATGAAATTGAATGATAATGTAATTAATTGTATATAAATACGTATGTATTAATTAAAATTAATATTTTTACTTTGATGCGGTACGTAAATAGATATAAAAAATAATTTAAAATAGTTTAACCAGACAATTTCAAATCAAGAGTTCATATTTCTCACAAAACAAAAATAATGTGTAAAAATCGTTTTTATAAACTCCTTTCCATGCCATATTTGAATATATAAAATATGAATCATAACAAATAACTGGTATTAATACCTATTAAATATATGGTATTTGAAATTTATCTTATATGCAAAACTTTCACGTGTTCATGAGATATAATTAAAATAATTAATTTCACTTGACCACACTAATAATAGTATACAAATTTAAGGAATAGTCGTTGCCTTATTTAGTTAATATTGTTTTGTGACTATAAGACATACTGTAGATACATTATAGGCTAATTAAATATAAGTCATTATTACTGTAGATATCATCAGCGTTATCATTTTGGCCTATTAAAAAAATAAATCATTTGGTGTCACATTTATTTTGTATTTACTCGCCCATCCAAAAACTTTAATGTTAAACCTTTTAACATAAAAAAAAACTTGTAATTAACACAAACTAATGTATCTATAATACATTGATTAATAGAATCAACTAAAGACCATTAGTTGAAGATTTTTTTGTTCATATATAGTCATTAACCCCGTGTGGCGACGGAATCGGAATCCAAATGTCGCCACCCCTTACTTGCAAGTGAGTGGGCAGCTGATGCGTGGTAAACGTACCTAACACCTAAATGCGTTTGCTAACCTGCCTACCAAGCATGAAGAATATGGCAATATCTCCTTGTTTATAAGGCAGGCTTACGTCTAGCAGTAGACTGCGATAGGCTGAATAATAATGAGTCATTATTCACCTTGTGTTGGAGGTTTAAAAATACAAAGTGCTACTCCTTATTTGCCCGTAGAAGTCGTAAAAACATAGATAGAGGTGAACAACAGCTTTATCCTGAGAAATCTATAATATTACGCGTGTATATTACATACTTTAGAACCTATATCCAACTAAACTTAAATAAGTTAACAAACGGATGATATTAAGGTGCCACGTACCTCTGATACAGTAATAGGTATATTAATCTAGTACACTTTGTCAGCCGAGCAGATACCTACGCATATGTAAATTTTTATGGGTTAGGATACGGGCAACATTCGTGCAAGTGGCTTGGGGTGTCGAGCAGTGCGGCGCCGGTTTCACCATCGCAGTGGTTTGCCCGTAGTTATGCCCTTGAAAATGATACTTCCACCCCCGAGCATATAGCTCTGGCGACCCCTCTCTGATCAGCCGTTTAAGGCAAGCCAGAGTTGAGAATCCTGCGGGCACTCTTCTGTTTCCACTCCAGCCAGCCAGTAAAGGCGAGCTGGATACGAGGCCCTGGCCGACTCTCTGGGGCACTCGTTCCTGTCTTCGGGCCGTGTTTATTCGTAAATTGTATAAGAGATTTGCCTATTAGGTACTACAATACCTAATAGACCTCAAATTCTAGATGTGGAAAATTTTTAACATTTTTTAGTCAAGTCAAATCTCCCAAATTTATTGAAACAAATTATGAATTATTGCATTAAGCCAAAATAGTCACATAAAAAGTAAACCTAAGCAGTTATCTAACCCAAGCAAACAGTCGTTGTCAGATGACAACGATGCACATCTAAGCAGATGCTTAGATCTGTATTTAGATTTTCAAGGATATATAGAGGATCTATACAGACACAGATTCAGGCCATCATCAAAAAAATCTTCAGCCACATTTATCTACTAGTTGTTTCAAATTGACCTACTATACCACGCTGGTCAGACGGGTTGGTGTAGGGTTATACTTAAGTTTTCCTTCTCTTGCATAGACGTTATATGCATATTATAATCCCCTAGTCGTCCTTTACGACACCCGCGGGTAGTAGATATAGTCGTTTAATTGTACTTACTCCTAATCCGTCACCACATAGAACTCCATGGATATAGGGAATATGCACGAAACTCCAAAATGAACTAATTATTTTTATTTGTAATCTATATTGCTTAGAATAATAACGTATAGAAGGTAAGTTCACGCACAAAAAGTGAGGCATTTCAATTGGAGCCTAATGGAGCTTACGCCGGAACCGTTCCGTAATGTACAAGTCATTGTACTGCACGAACGTAGGCAACTCTTAAAAAATAAATAGGTAATTATGACGGTTGGTTCATTTAAATGGTGTCACAACACATTTGAAATACTTAAAAAGGTTTTTAACATTACTTTTAAAATTATTTCGACGATTTATGTTAATAAAAACAAAATTTGATTTCATAATTTGTATAGTGGTTTGCGTGTGTAGGTACGTGTGTAATCGTCTGCGCGCCATTAGTATTTTTAGATTCAAATTTTTAAAGTTCGAAGTACTGACACTATCCTTCTATACGTTATTATTCTAAGCTATATTGCTTAAAAAACGTACCTATACAATTATTTTTTTAATTTTATCATTATTTAATAATTAAATTTAATTGTCAAAAAGTGCCTTTTTTGAGATTCGCGCGCAAAATTACTAAAACGCAACGCATTGGTTGTTCAAAACGTGATATCATAGTCCGCCCGAGTCTTCTGATTAGGACTGTCGATATTTTAAAAAAATATAGTTTTTCGATATATCGATATTTTTAAATACAGTAGAACCCGTTTAATACGATCACGTTCAATACGATTTCCCTCATAATAATTACTCAATTTTGCGTCAGTCCCAGCAACTTGAGACATGTTTTCATACATTTCTTAACGCTTAATACGATCGTCATCCCGTTTAATACGCCAACACGTGCCACTCAAATACACATTACCTACCCCTTGCTGCAGCGGCCAGTGACTGTCGAGCGACCATAAGTGATAATGACCGAGAAGATGAGTCAACTCCGATTTTGTCACACGCCCAGGCATTATCAGCAGTTACCTAATGATTTAAGACGCTATGTAACTTCTTTGAATCAAAGCGAAGACGCACTGCGAAAATTAAATTACGTTGAAAATCTTGTAATTGCTAATGTCTCAAAATATTTTTGTCAAACTAAAATAAGTGATTACTCTAAGTAACCTAATAATAATAAACAGCATTTTTTTATATTTTTAAATATTTATCATTTTTTAATGTTTAATAATGTATCTAGTAGTAAATAGCTATATTAAATAAAGAAAATAAACAACATTTAATTTAGGTAATTTTTAAACGTTAAATTCAATACGTAGGTATTCAAAATAATAATGGCACGTTTTTCCCTTTCCCGCATAATACGCTTTCCCGCCTAATACGCTTTCCCGACTAAGACGCATTTTTGGTCGGGTCCCTGCGAAATCGTCTTAAACGGGTTTTACTGTATATCAATATCGGAGTTTACACCAAATTTACTCAAATAAATATCGACCCTCGATAATTACTTTTTATTATCGATATATCGTCCAAAAAAAGTTCAATATTAAGTATCGATATTTTTAATTAATAATATCGATATTTTGATATATCGATATTATTATTTAAAAATACACAGCTATTTCATAACAAGTTATTAGTTTTCTGTGTTCAAGTATTAATCTTTGTGAATAATAGACTTATTACAATGACTGATACCGGTTTCGTCAAAGTACAGTCAGATAATCTTCCTAAAGTAGACGTGTATATGATGACAACATATTTTGCGTATAATTCAAATTTAACGTCTGTTAAACTCGAAAGAATAAAAGCTGCAAGGTAAATAAGATCCCTAGCCGAGGCCGCGGGTGACGCGACCGGGGATTAGTCCGTCACCCGCCGAGAGGCCGACCGCGTGAGGAAAGACCGACGTCCTCCCCGAGGGGAGGACGTCGGTCGATGGGAGGGTACCCCAGATAGGGGGTATTCCGTCGGGCCGACCACTGATGACAAGTAACCCTGCTCTGGTGGTCGGCCCAACGACGAAGGCGACGTGCATCGTGGGTGGGTTGTGTGTGTGCGTGCTTACGCCCCTCTGTCGCCCCGGACAGAGTGGTGCGAGGAGCGCGCCGACCGCAACCCACCCATAAAAAAAAAGAAAAAGGTAAATAAGATATAATATATTTAATAATCGTAATAATAATAAAAATATCGATATACGATATTTATTCTGATATATCGAACCCCGATATTGATACATTGTAAAATATCGATATGTCGAAAAACGATATTTATAAAAATATCAACAGCCCTAGTTGACAGCCCTAGCAACTTGTATGAGCGTCGAGTACTTTGACGTCACAGAATATGCGCGCCGAAGTAGCCGCGTTTACATCGCCCATAAATGATAGATTTTTAAAAATTTTTTTAGCGTAATGGTTTATATTTTGCATGTGTTATATTTGTTTCTAGTAATGTAATAACTAGCAGAAACGTTTAAAAAATAAAAAAAAATCATGCATATTCCCTATTGATGGTTTTATGTATATTCTTACTAAGTAATATTATACCTGAATGCGAAAGTAAGTTTGTTTGTTACGCTTTCACGCTTAAACCACCGAACCGATTTCAAAAATTCTTCCACAAATGGAAAGCTATATCAGGGAATAACATAGGCTATATTTTATCCCGATATTCCCACTGAAACGGGAACTGCGCGGGTAAGACGACTGAAACCGAGGCAAAGCGGGTTGCTAGTGGGGGTACTTATATATTTCAAATATAAAAAGATAATTATAAATTTTTTACATTTGTTTTTAAAAAAAGTAACACCCTGCACCAAGGCAATAATCCTTGTAATGAACGAAACTTTACAAACATATGTATAATTAACGGGCACAAATTACATCCAAATTCAGAAAAACAATTTGTGAATCGCACAAAGTATTTTCGCACGTGAAAATCGATCCCACCTCATTGGCTTGGTAGGATACCTTAACCAATGCACCATCAGTGTAGTTACTAGCAACCCGCCCTCGCTTCGCTTGTCGGTTACCGTCGGCTTACCCGTGTAGTTTCCGTGCCCGTGGGAATACTGGGATAAAATAAAGCCTATGTTAGTCAGGGATAATGTAGCTTTCCAATGGTGAAAGAATTTTTGAAATCGCCACATAGTTTTTGAGTTTATTCATTACAAACATACACACACAAAATACATTTTTTTCCTCTTTATAATATTAGTGTAGCTATATTATTACACCGGGTATCCGAAAAATGTTGACAGATTAAAAATATAATTTGTCGCTTTCGCGTGGAAATCGTATAAATCAGGTTGGGATTTGCAAAGACCAAAAAAATTTCACATTTACATTCCACGCGCCATCTATTGGCAAACGGTTACACATTGTTGCGTTTTAAAACCTAGAGCTTTTCTTATTACTTTAATAATTTACCTATAATATTAAATCCTTAATTTCAATAGTGTAGATAAAAAAATTTACTTAAAAAATCAATTGAAACCATATCAGGTGCTTATGGAATCTGGTCCTGCCATATTTTTTTTTCTTTTTTAAAAAAAATATGTGTATACATATTTTGAAGGGCATCACACTGGAACTGACAAAAATGACAGCCTGCTGAGTTTATTGCTAAATCTTCTCAAATTGTAACTGCCTTCCAATCCGGTAGTAGTTTATTGAATTGTTTCAAATGATGTGTAAATATGACAATATGTAGGTGCCCTTAAGACGCATATGCAGAATAAATGGTTGGATTTGGTTTGATCTACAATATTCCAATCGTTTCAATTGCATTTTTAACAATAACACGTGAATTTACTATGGGTAACTTAATAATAAAACTGAGTTGCATTTTGATTTCATTAAATGAACTTGTGAGCTTGAAGGAATATACTTTACATAGAGAAGAAGTATCATGCATTCTCATTACTTTATATGCATATTATTTTCAGCCATTTGCTACTCAGTACCCATCCCAGCCAAGCGTTTCATAAAATCACAACCTTAACCAAAATATTTTTTTAACTTTCAAGTGGACAGTCAGAGCTTAAGAATTAACTACAGCTTCCGTATATTTATATGAAATCATATAAATCAGGATGGGATTTGCAAACCAAAAAAATTCCACATTTACAACATTCCACGAGCCATCTATTGGCAAATGTTTACACATTGTTGCGTTTTAATACCAAACATATAGTTATACTAGCAGACCCGGCCACGCGTTGCTATGGCTAATGTTTTTGTTATATTACATTTTCATCATCATCTTGCTCTTATCCCAATTACTTAGGGTCGACGCAATATGTCATCTGTTTTGACATATTGCAAAAAGTTTCGGCAATGACTTTTATGACCGGCCGCCTGCCTGACGTCAACCCTCCTTGGCAATGCAATCGTTGACCCAAATGGTACCAGATGGAGTTGGTCCGGGTCAATCTAGGGCTCTTAGTCGTCTTTTACGACACCCACGAGCAAAGCAAGGGTTGGTAGTATTCAAAGCCGCTACCACACAGCAAATGTTATATTACATTTTATTAAACTATTTAAGTGGAACTGTAGGAGAACATCTGTCATGGAGGTTGTCATATTTTTTTACAAATGGCATTTATGTAAAAAGCAAGTTAAAATCGTATATGACCCGTTTGTAGGTTTGCCATAGCAGCGCCATCTATTAATTAATTACCCAATCCAGTCAACAGATATCGCCATCTGTTAAAATCATTTGGAGTTAACAGATAATTGTGAATGTCAAAAAATAGGCAAATAATTGGCAATAAAATGATATTGCGACTATAAATTAAGATGTAAGCTATCCTATCTTTCAAGTTGGATCAAACTGCACAGGTGTGCAAATTTGGTTAAAATCGGTTAAGTTGTTTAGGAGTCCATAGCGGACAAACAACGTGACACGTAATTTATATATATTAAGATAACAAACCACAAATATTGCCAGACAATGGTTGCTAGTGGCAACCCAATATCACTTTACATACCTCTCTTGTTCTGGATCTCGAGATTACATGTTGCTTATCAGTGAACTCACAAAGCAGGCTAACAAAAATAAGTATAATAATACTGTCATTAATTTATTATTAATTTAAATCTTGCACAATTGAGAGTAACAAGAGTATTGTGATCAGTACAAAAACAAATTAGAAACAGCAATTATTTTAAAAGCATATACTTGTCTAGTGCAACAACATAATCGTACATGGGAAAGCAAATCTTATTTATTTCACAATTTTAAATATAGTGTGTCAGAAGATGCATTTTCTATTTTTTTTACCTTCAAACATTAGTTTTCATAGTACACACATTTTGTATTAAAAGAAATTATTGGTATATATGATAATAATTATTGAAAAATATATTGCCCATAATGTATTGTAGACAGTTCCATTAATACAAAACCATGTGAATCCTAAAGTACTAAAAAAACTAAAGCCCCAATGCAATCAATTTTATACATATATATAAAGCCTAGATGAATCAAGTTGACTTAGGACTATTAAACGTTATGAGGTGGAGGGCTTCCCAGCTTGCATTTGGGCTTGTAATTTCATCTCTAGCATCATACAAATAGCCTTATGGACCTTTGATTTTTCAATACCCAAAATTTTGATCTTTTCCATTTGTTCAGTTACAAATGCTGCTTTCCTTTTAAAGTAATCCTTAGCACCATCAATGTTCTGTAATAAGAACAGGGTAAATTAAAACTATTATAATAATACTGTAAACATTATCTATCTTATACAGAAATTAATTGTAATTCATCATCGTCATCATCGCAGCCCACATACGTCCCACTGTTGGGCTCGGGCCTCCTCCACAATGGGAGGGAATTTGACCTACTATACCATGCTGGCCAGACATGTTGGTATAGGGCTTCATTTCGAGTTTTCCTTCTCTTGCACAGATCTTATGTGCATATTACATCCCTTAGTCTCTTGTACGGCATCCACGGGCAAGATAAAGAGTGGTGAATTGTATTCTTACTCCGTCACCACATGCAAATTATTGTAATTACAATACTACAAATACAGTTCCCAAATCATCTTCATTCAGTTCATATACATCCCACTGCTGGGCTCGAGCCTCTTCCACAGTGGGAGAGAACTTGTCCTACTATACCATACTAGTCAAACAGATTGTTATTGGGTTTAATTTCGAGCTTTCCTTCGCTTGCATAAATCTTATCTACATACTATAATCCCTTAATCAACTTATAAGACACCCAGAGGAAGGATGTGAATTGTAGTTTTACTCCATCACCAAACATAACGTTTAAGTACTGCATTTAATTATTATAATAATGTTTCCATCGTAGTATACTAACTTTCTGCGCGTAATATCCTGTTCCAATATCAATAAGTACGTTTTCTGTATCCGCTATCGCACCAGGTACGTACATAGATCCAGTCAATGGTACCAGAATAGTTTTTCCTTTAGAATCTGGTGTAATTTTCTCAACACACTCCCCCGATTCTACGAACTTGCCTTGAGCTATCTTTAACGTGTGTAATGAATCTTGAAAAACACTCATCTCCTAAAATTTTAAAAAAATATTAAATCAAAAATAAAAGAATACTGATTCCCTCTAAATACACATATAAATCCAAATATTTTTATATAAATTATGCACTGAACAATATTTACTGAGGTAACTTACTTGATCCAATTGCGTTTTCAGTTGGGCCAACTGCTGTATATTTAGCTTTGATAAATCAATTTGGTGCATCCCCGGTGCCGGTGAACTTGAAACAGTAGCCATTTTTTAAAAAGTGATACTTTTAGTTTTATGAAAAGGAGAAATCTACTACAACTATCGTTATTTTAACTAAATATCTTCAGCATAGTAATTCGCAAAATATAACCTCAACTAGCTGCTTTTCACTCAAATTAGGGATGATCGATGATCATCGAACATCGATGTTCGATGATTGTTGAAAGGAAAAACATCGATCTTGCTATATGCAAAACATCGTAACATCGATGTTGAAAAGGAAACATCGATTTTGAAAGAAAAACATCGATATTGAAAGGAAACCACATCGATGTTACTAGGAGCAGAACGAAATTTCCTACAAAAATATTTTACTATCGATGTCAAAAATATTTGACAGATATCCTAAAAAAAAAAGCTCATCAAAATTTGCCTGGAAGAGTTCATCGTCGTAACATCGATGTCAAAAATATTCGATAAATTTCCTAAAAAAAAAAAAGCTCATCAAAATATTTGCCTGGAAGATTTCATCGTCGTAATATCGATGTCAAAAATATTCGACGGATTTCCTAAAAAAAAAAGCTCATCAAAATTTGCCACGAGAAATATCGTAACTTCGATGTTCGATACTTTTGTAACATCCATGATTTCCTAACATCGATGTTCGGTGTTCGATCAACATCGAACATCGATGTTGGGCTTTCGATGTTGACATCAATGTCAACATCGATGTTTTTCTAACATCGATCATCCCTAACTGCATGTCATATCATTTTTTTTTTTGTTTGGGTCGCCCTTTCGGGCAGGCTAAAGTCTTTTCGACCATACTGCCTTGTCTTACGTAGCTTACAAATAACTTTCTTTACATATTATTTATTTCTTCATATTGTATAACTTATTATTAGTCCATTGTCCGTCAGTAAGTCAAGTCGTTATCATTAATTAGGCGCTGAAAACCTAGTTCAATGATTTCTCTGGGAATTCCGGTAGAATATGCAAATACACGTAAACCACTCTTATTCACATTCACTTCAGCACCTTAATTATATTATATTACATAATTATTATTACATAAAACTTCAGCAAAATTATTCTAACACTAAAAAAATGAATATAATACAAGAACTTCAACATGACATTTCCATATTCGCGCCGAAACTCCTCAAATATTATCAGTTTCTAATATTCTGTCTTCTCTATTCTGCAATAGCACAGAGTAATAAATGCCCTTGGTACGAGAAATTTGAGAAAGTCAAATTCTATCGAATACCAT
The DNA here is from genome assembly GCA_032191425.1 of Lymantria dispar. Classification (NCBI taxonomy): domain Eukaryota; kingdom Metazoa; phylum Arthropoda; class Insecta; order Lepidoptera; family Erebidae; genus Lymantria; species Lymantria dispar. The sequence continues at coordinate 25,100,439 of CM063449.1, forward strand.
ATGTCGTTTAGAAAATCATCATAACCACACTGAACCATTTTATACAGCATTTTCATTTATTTTATCATTGCACATTTTTAGGAATTTTGTTGATTCAATTCTGTACCCTGTTTATCTTTATACATTCATTTAGTTGTATCTGTAGCTTCATTTTTCCAAGCTAGTACCGCGGAGTTTTATTTGCAATCGCTGCGCGAGCGGTGTAAGCCCTTTGTTGGGGGGTCGTACTGAAATCATCCTATTCATCAAGAAGATGACGGGGACGTCGGACCGCTAACTCGAGCCCAGCAGTGAGATATAGGTATATAAGCCGAGATAATGATGAATTTAAGAGATACTCGGGAGTCGCAAGTTGTACCCGTAATCTGTCTCCATTTCAACGATCCCGCATCAATTTTGTAACATAACGCATGATCAAGGGCCATAGAGCTGGATAAGAGAACATAGGTATTGAAAGTTTTTGCATACGGGCATAGATATCTATACCAGTGTGCTACAACTAGGGACAGGGGTGTAAAATTGAAGAACCGCTGAAATCGTAAAACGTGTATTCAGTTTTAGTTTAACTGATTTTCAAGCTAACATTCTCCAGTTTACAACGCCACTTCTCTAGCATACACTATTAAGCCATGTCAAGCCCATCTTTTCTAACGAGAAAAATATCATCAGCGAATATTATGCATCAGAATGACCCCTCTTGTAGCTCCGATGTTAAAGCATACATTATCAACAGACAGAGGTAAGGACTTAACGCCAACCCTTTGTGCAGACCTTGTTTTTTTTATGGTAGGCCATGGTCAGCGCACCCACCGCCCAGATCCGTCCGGGGCGACACAGAGAGGCTTCATAACCCACACGTGACACATCGCCTTCGTTGTTGGGCCGACCACCGGTGCAGGGTAACTAGTCTTCAGTGGTCGGCCCGACGGAAGACCCCGGTCGCGGGGTACCCTCTCCTCTCGACGTACCCCCCCGGGGACGTCGGTCACCGTCGCGCGGTCAGCCCCTCTGCGGGTGACGGACTAAATCCCCGGTCCAGTCACCCTCGGCCTCGGCTAGGGCGGCATTAGGCGCAGATACTCGCGCCTGCGCCACCCGAGTCGCCGGTGGCGGATTGCGTCATCGTGGAGGTGTTCCACCCATACACGCTCCGCCGTCCTTGACTGCCTCGCAGATGGCGGCGACCGCGTCCCAGTTCCTGATGCTGCCGAGCATCTCTCTAACGATGGTCGGCAGCGTCAGGTCAACACCGATGATTGCGATGAGATCACGGCGCTGCTCAGCCCACGCGGGACACACCTCGAGTGAGTACTGTGCCGTGTCCTCGTCGCAATCGCAGTGATGGCAGGCCGGTGTGCTCTCCCTCCTGACGATCTTCTGCAGGTACTTGCCGAAGCAACCGTGCCCCGTCAAGACCTGCACCAGTCGGAAGGAAAGCACCTCGTGTGTTCCAAGAGAAATCGTTAATTTGGTTTTTGAGGGTGTCCGCCTAGCTCCTATATAAAAAATAAATAATAATAATAATAATTTTAAGACAACACCATGCACTTGGAAATAATCCTTGTATTGCTGGGAGCTTTACAAACATATAATTAACGGACACAAATTACATCCAGACTCAGAACAACAAGTTGTGGATCACACAAAGTGTTGTCCCGCGTGGGGGATTCGAACCGCCGATACCGGCGTTGCAAGTCGCTATCCTAACCACTACGCCATCTGTGTAGTCATCTGTGTAGTAAGATGGCATGTCTTTAGGAGAATAGTTTTTATTAGTAAGCACATTCACTAAACGCATTTAGCGTGAGAGTATCATGCCCAGTTTCTATCTGATTATCTAGAGTAAAAGCACGTAGATATTGGCGCTATAAACTTTGTTAGCGAAGTCATGTTAAGTGCTTTGTACAACGACTATACAGATTCGGCTGGACTATGGTACAATACGATTCGCCTTTCATTGTAGGTTTTGATAGATAATATTAAAAGAAGCGAAGTGGTAGTATAATAAATAAATCTTATGGACAGTAAAACATTAAAATATATTATATAGATATGTACACAAGGCATATTGAAAAACGAATGAATATATATTTTAAATCAACTTTGGTCTTCTGTTGAATATTGTGTACGGCCAGTATTGGTGTGGTGCCGTGCCATGAAGTTCCAAAATATATTTTAATCCTTCAACAGTTTATTAAGTGGTGTCTCACTCGTTAATAATAAAATAAGCGAAATAATGCAAATTATTTCAGGAATCGCGTAAGCTTGCAAATACGATTCATATAGTACGGTTATTTTAATATAAGGTATTACTACTGTAAACTATACAATTAATTGTGACGACTTCACTTACTGAAGAACAATGATTATAAATTAATTACTCAATGCAATAAGTGTTCTTTATCAAAATGTTATAAATTGCACATTGTTTGTACTTGATTCGGGCAGGCATTCCCTATACCTTTCCGAGCGAATAAACCGAACCAAATATCTATGACTCTGACCGTGAGGTTTTCGGCTTCGGATATGGAACTATCATGTCACGCTCTTGAATTATATTAATCATGTAGTATTTTACAATATTATAGTGAATAATTTTGTTAACAATGAGCTCTGATGTTTACGCAAGTATTACACATTGTAAATAGAACTACTTTACGGATTTTATCGTGTTTGTATTTGATTTTTGATTGACCGACGTTTAGTACACTTTACAGCCTTTACACGAGCGGACCGTGACCATGAGCACTGCAAAGTGTGTATTTTTTTTTATTTACAATTTTGATATTTTACGTAACAAATACAGTTAAGGTGCTGAAATGTGATAAATATGATATAATAGTAGTTTACGCGTATTTTCATATTCTACCAAAATTCCCTGAATCATTTGGTTTTCAGCGATCAATTAATGGTAACGTCTTGACTTACTGAGTCTAACGATTACTATTAATAAGTCACTCAATGTGAACAACTACTAAAATTAATATGTGAAGAAAATAAAATTGTATAGGATTTGGCTATCTGAAGTTTGTTTCCTTTGCCTGGCTGAATGGATAAACAGAATAAAATAACAAATAGGTAACTGACCGTGAGTTTCGGCGCGAATATGGAAATGTCATGTTAAGCTCTTTTAATATATTCATTTTTTTAGTGTTTTATAGTGTTATATTGTATAATTTTGCTGATGTTTTATGTAATGTAATATAATTAAGGCGCTGAAGTGTGGTGAATGTGATATGATAGAGTGGTTTACGTGTATTTTCATATTCAACCAAAATTCCCAAAGAAATCATCTAATTAGGTGTTCAGCGCCTAATTAATGATAACGAATTTAGTTACTGACGGACAATGACTATTAATAAGTTAAACAATATGCAGAAGTAAATAATATGTAAAGAAGTAAGCTACGTAAGACAAGGCAGTATGGTCGAAAAGACTTTAGCCTGTCGTAAGGGCGATCCGAACAAAAAAAAAAGACCGTCTAGGGATGGACGATCTTTCTGAAAAAGATCGATTCTTGAATCAATTCGAATTGTCGACAGGAAAATTGAGAAAATTGAGGGCTGAAGGGTCGATTCCAGATTAATCAATCTTTTCTTTTGAACGGGCTTGTGATGACCTATTTTCTTTTTAAATCTGGAGAGCAAATATACAGGCTGTATCAGGTTATGGGGCAACTGGTCAAACGGGAGTTAGGTAATGGTGGTAGGAACCCAAGAAAAATTTGAACGAAAAATATTGATTCATTAATGAATTAGAGATATATAAAGTTTTAAATTTTGTCGTCTATTTTTCGTGTAAAGCTAATTGAAATGTATAAATTCAGTGATACTTAATCTGTGACAAATTCGTTAAATGTTCAATAAAAATTGGAAATTCAATAATTACGTTCGCAAAAGCAAGACAAACTTTGCTTAAAATAGCTGATCGGCCTATGACCGTTAGCAGCTCGCGTTTGTACCTACGCTGTCATTGAAGCGTTTGCGCAATTATAGGTATAAATGAATAAAATTATACTGTCGAAGCTTTACATGCCTTTATTGTATCCTGTCTGTACATCATGCCCACATAATACGTAACATTTAAGGCATAGACTGTTTAACACACATTTTTGTAATCACTATAACTTTTATGTTATATTGTTTTTTGTGTAATATACATTCTAATTACGATCTATGACCGTTAAACTACAACATACTCGAACAGTTGCCCCATAATCTGATACATCCTGTATAATGAGCTTTTGTTTTTGTTAGGAAATTTCAAAGTGTTATTAATCTTATAATATTGTATAAAATATTAACACAGTATCGAATGGGCAGAAAAATCGATTGACAATTTTCTAGGATAAAGCATTGATTCATAGAATTGATTCAGTGCTTCGCATCGATTTATGCAATCGATTTTTTGGGCCTGAAAAATCGATTCTTCAATTAATCGATCTCAGATTGCCATCCCTATGTAGGGACACGATATCGAAACGAAAGTATCGATACTGTACTCGTGAGTAGTATCGAAGAAAACGTATCGTACTCAATAAAGTATCGAAACAAAAGTATCGATACTCCAAAGTATCGAGTACCGAGTATTTTTCCTAGAATCCAGGTTGTGATAACCTTGTTTTTTTGTTAGGAATTTGTCCTGATTTGATGACCTTTTGTTTTCTTTTTTTAGGAGTTTGTTTTATGTGTTCGGATTAAAATATGTCGAGCCACTTTTTAGAAGGTTCGTTATGCTTACCTAGATGACGTTACCATAAGCATAAGCCGTAAGGTCAAATTTAACATGCTTACTTTGTACAATTTGTTCGATACGATATCTGCCTAAAAGTAGGTACTCTTTGAGTAAAAGTATCGAATAGAAAGTATCGAGTACAAAAGTATCGCTATCGAAAGACAAGTACTCGATAGCTAAAAGTATCGATACTTTTTTCGTGTCGCTATCCCTATGACCGTCATGAATTTATGACAGTACGGTAATTCATAAATTGAGACAGAGTTCGGATTTAAATTTACATACAAACAAATTTCTGACTGTACGTTGTGCTTTTTAAAGTTCTTATAAATTTTAATGCTTTTGTTTAAATACAGCCAAGTATATTTTTCAGCACTGAATTTGCTGCTAACAGTTAACCTTACTTCTCAACGTCATGTCGGTCACCAATTTGGAGACAGTACCAAATTTTGAAAATTTCATTAAGTAAGTACGATTTATTAAACTTTTCTGTCTATAAAACGATACATGTTCCATTGTTGGTCATGAGCCTCCTCAACAAGAAAATTAAACTTTAATACCACGCTAGTTGGACAGGCATACTGGTTTTGTTTCAAGTTTACCCTTTTCTTGCAATTATTTTTGTCTGCTACTTAGTCAACTCGTATGACATTCTCAAGCAAGGAAGTAAATGTGACTTTGTATTTTCCTAGTATACTACTTAGGACTTTAAAATAAATGAATAGAGTTAGATATTACTGAATATTATAGGTCGTATGTCAACAATTTTTATTCTTCATTTCAGCTCATATACGTCCCACTGCTGGGCTCCAACCTCTTCCACAATAGGAGTGAAATTGACCTACAACAACATGCTGGTCAGACGTGTTGGCATAGGATTTAATTTCGAGTTTTCCTTCATTGTATATATGTTATATGCATTATTTTTCCTTAGTCGTCTTTTGCGACACCCACAAGCAAGAGAGGGCTTATTTTTCGACTTTGACATTTTTTAAGTAGGTACCTAATGATTTAGCCATTATTAATTAGGTAATGTTGTTTAGATAAGAAAATTATAACACAATTTAAGGTCATGACATTTATAGTAATGATGCATAGTTATCTATCTAGGGTCATCATATAATCTTTATTGAATCATTTTATTCAATGCGGTCTGGTCTGATTGAAAAACATGTTTTTGTCCTTTTTTCCTCCATTTGAAATTAGTTATAAGGCTATAATGTGATCTTAACTGCTTGTCAGTTAAAGTTTGAATCATCCAGTGATGTGCTTCTTAAAATTCCTTTTTTTATCCAATAGTCTATAGGGATTTGGTTTTTGTGTTGTTGGTCTTTGTTTATATCTCTTACATACTTCTCTGCCTCTTATATAATTATTGGCATTTGTAAATACGCATGGACTTCACTTTGTGAGCCAGAGTTTAATTCTTATTATATAAATTTGAAAAATGTAATTAACATACATATACTCATGCCTCTTTCCCATAGGGATAAGCAGAGACCACTCCCCTCCACTTGCCATAATTTTCACATACCACTTTCGCCGCCTCACATTAATTAATCTCCCCCTTACATCTTCTTCAGTTTAAGGTTTTTATAACCTGGCCTTTCTTATGGACGTCCCCTATTTGGATGTGGAACATCTGGGTTGGTCTTCTCCTTCCATTCAAATTCGGCGTATAAATGCAGCTTATTGGTCTCCTTTCATCCCTTCTCTTGGTTCAGGCATACCAATGTAATAAAATGTTTATAAAATTAAATTATACTTATTTTTGTTTTATCACTTTTTTATTTCTGTGAAATTTTAATTTTCAGAACTCCATTGACTACAGTGGTACATTTCTATGCTGATTGGGCAGAACAATGTGCTCAAGTAACTGAAGTTTTAAAGGAACTAGTGAAACTGCCACAAATACAGGGTAGTGGCACCAAAGTAGCCATGTGTGATGCTGAAAAATTATCTGAAATCTCATTGCAGTATAAGGTACATTTTATAATTTTATATGAAGATCTACTGCAGAGGTGTCAAAGTCAATTTTGCATAGGGTCATATATTAAATTTTAAATTCATAAGTGGGACTGATCTATACCAATAAATAAAATTGGAGCGTCTGTTTGTAATGTCAAAATAATAGGCTTTTTTCATGCTCACACGGTTATTTGCACGACACCTATGCCTAAAGTAGCAATTAAAAAATTTTTGTCTGTCTGTCTGTTTGTTCCGGGTAATCTTCAAAACGGCTGGACCGATTTCAAAAATTCTTTCACCAATGGAAAGCTATAATATCAGGGCGTAAACTAGGCTATATTTTATCCCGGTATTCCCACGGGAACGGGAACTACGCGGGTAAAACGACTATAACCTATAACCGAAGCGAAGCGAGGGCGGGTTGCTAGTCTATATCTATACCAATAAATAAAATTGGAGTGTCTGTTTGTAATGTCAAAATAATAGGCTTTTTTCATGCTCACACGGTTATTTGCACGACACCTATGCTTAAAATAGCAATTAAAAAATTTTTGTCTGTCTGTCTGTCTATTTGTTCCGGGTAATCTTCAAAACGGCTGGACCGATTTCAAAAATTCTTTCACCAATGGAAAGCTATAATATCAGGGCGTAAACTAGGCTATATTTTATCCCGGTATTCCCACGGGAACGGGAACTACGCGGGTAAAACGACTATAACCTATAACCGAAGCGAAGCGAGGGCGGGTTGCTAGTAGTATATAAAACGGTTGTTAATTTCGTCAATAATTGCGGGCCTTATTGATACGGCCCAGGGGCAGTATGCTGGCCCCCTGACATGACTAATCTACTGCATAAGTATTTTGAAACAATTATTTTTTGATTGTTTCTAATAAGTTTGGATTTAATTTGGTGCACAGGTCACATTGTCTGATTTTATTTTAGGCACTGCTATTTCCCCCGGCGCCTCGATTACAGGCAATTCAGTCTCCACTAGCAACCACCGCCAGATGAATTGTCTGGGCCTAGTGGTCGACAGGCAATAGTGGTTCTGGGAGCATTTTCGCTAACTTGCTCTTCAGCCTGTCGATGCGGCGTCCGCCCTTTCGTGGCTCATGCCGGATGTGGGCAACGCCAACGCTACGTGCCGAAGCCTGTACGCGGAGTGCTTCAGTCCATGACCCTGTACGGTCTATATGTTTGGGCGGGGTCCCCGACTCAGGGCTCGCTTGTGGCGACCACAGAATTTATGGCTGCTATATCGGCGGATACTGCACGGTAGCGATAGAGGCAGTGGTTAGGTCAGTGGCACGGCGTCCTCTCCTTTCGACTGGTGCAGGTCTTGTCAGGGCATGGTTGTTTCGGCAAATACTTGTACAAGGTCGCGAGAGGAGGAGGAGAGGCCACCGTCCTGCTACCATTCCAATTGCGACGAGGACACAGCGCAGCACACGTTCGAAGTTTGCGTGGCCTGGGCAGAGCAGCTCCCTGTACTCGTCGCAGTCGTCGGTGCCGACCAACTCTAGGCCGGGACGCGGTCGTCGCTTTCTGCGAGGCAGTTATCTCACAGGAGACGGCGGAGCGGGTCCAGGAGAAATTCCCCTGCCACGACACGCTTCTCCACCGGCGCGTTGGGCTGCATAGGTACGAAGACCCGAGCATGATGCCGTCCTAGCCGAGACCGCGCGTGGACGGACCGCAAATTAGCGTATCACCCTCAGAGAGGGCGACGCTCTGGCAACACTGTCTTGTTGCCAGGCTATCGAAGGGGCGGTCATGAAGATTATGGGCCGCATGCTGCTTATCTATTGCCTCGAACAGATTGGGCGGAGCGTGTCCAGACCATAGCCAACCACAAAATGTGCCATTTGCCCTGAGAATTTACCTATGGCAATGTGAAATACACATTACAGTAGAAATTTGATTATCGAGACCTCAGTTATAAGGATTTGCGATTACCCAGACTACCAACCGCGACCTATGTATTGTACCTGTAAATCGAATTTATGCAAGCATGAACTTTTCTGAAATGGCATGTCCCGCTTGCGTGATGTGCTCTGAGGTGCGTGCTCCGCAGGGTATATATAGATAGAAACTTAAGCCAATTACAATCTGTATTTGGAAACTTATACCATTGCATTTACAATGCAATCTTAAGAAACAATATCTCAATAACAATCAAATAGAAATAGCAACTAAGTAATTTTAAATCTCAAGCGATATATCCACACATCATATCAATGTCTACTGTTAAACATAGGTTGAACTATGAGTAATGGCATAATCACTAAATATGACAGGCGGGTTAGCATTCACAGTTGATATTTTGAGTTGCCCAAGTAAGGTGATATTGCTGCTGCCTTGTGCTCCCTTAGCCAATTTTATGACATTCGTAGCCACATATTGTAATCTTAACCCTTTGCCACAGGAGAATTTTAGTAGAGCAAGCAAAGATTTAAATAAGCACTTAACCAACATTTTATATACTATTACAAATTTATTGATTGACATTGAACCTGGTAAATAAAAAATTTGGTTACATGCTTATAACTGTAAATAATTTTTATTATTAACTGTGTATAATTTTATTTTTAACTTCCAGATTGACTCTGTGCCTACTGTCATTCTATTCAAGAATGGCACACAAATAGACCGAGTTGATGGTGCAGATGCAGCACAAATATCTTCAAAGGTGAAAACTCACAGTTTAAATAAGAATATAACTGGAGATGCCGCGCCGCAAAAATTGGAAGATAGACTGAAAGCTTTAATTAATAGACATAATGTAATGATTTTTATGAAAGGTAACCGACAGCAACCAAGATGTGGCTTCAGTAGAACTCTGATTGAAATAATGAATGGAACAGGGTAAGCAATACTATTGTAATGCCTCCTCTACACTACTCGCGAAGTTGAACGATGTTAGACGAATACGATAGTGTAGAGAAGCACTTCAGCTTATCTCATTAAAATTTACTTCGCCTCGGGCGACTTCCATTTACTGTCGGTTTTTGCGCCCGAGTCAAAGGGCCCGAAGTGGCACGCAGTGCGTTCTCGAAGTACCTCTCTACACTACTCGGCCGACTTCAGTACTCATTGGTACTCATTCAGACGTCGTGTGTGCTGCTGTGCTGCCGGCGCATGATTTAGGTTATAGTTAGTGCACGCAGTGGTTACAGGAGCAAATTATGTTGTTTGTTGATAAATATGCCTGCACATTGCTATAGCAGTTTGTACTTGAGCGTAGGCTATCGGCACCATAGAGCGAATGAGCTCATCGCGAAGTTGAACGAGTGTGTAATGTCGCACTTCGGACTTCAGCCAAAGTTTCTACAGTACTTCGCCGAGGAACTTCGCGAGTAGTGTAGAGGAGGCATAATATTATTTGTGTAAATATTGACTGCACTGATGGAGTAGTAGTTAAGATACTGATGCACAATGTCAAGGGTTCGAATCCCCTGCAAGACAACACTTGTGTGATCCACAAATTGTTGTTCTGAGTCTGGATGTAATTTGTGTCTGTTAGTTATATGTTTGTAAAGTCATACAAAGATTATTTCATTTGTGGAGGTTGTAGTCTATAAAAAAAAATTAAAAGCTAAGTATTCCAATATTGCATAGCTGAAATTATTGTGGAGTGTTCTCACTGCTTTTTGTGAGGGGTGAGCCTAGTAATATACATGTCTGATTTATTGGGAATGAACTCATAAAATCCATCCAACTCATCATTTATATTTGTATACTGACATATATCTATACCAATAAATAAAATTGGAGTGTCTGTTTGTAATGTCAAAATAATAGGCTTTTTTCATGCTCACACGGTTATATGCACGACACCTATGCCTAAAATAGCAATTAAAAAATTTTTGTCTGTCTGTTTGTTCTGGGTAATCTTCAAAACGGCTGGACCGATTTCAAAAATTCTTTCACCAATGGAAAGCTATAATATCAGGGCGTAAACTGGACTATATTTTATCCCGGTATTCCCACGGGAACGGGAACTACACGGGTAAAACGACTATAACCGAAGCGAAGCGAGGGCGGCTAGTAATGAATAATTTATCAAATACATTTGAGTATTGCCTATAAAGTGCCAGTACAACAGAACGATGTTTTAATTACGGCTTATAATTTTATGGTATTTCCTGTTCTATGAGAGTGAAATAAAGAGAAGAAGAATACATTTTTATTTCCTAATAGTTTAATCAATCTCTATCGATCTCAGCTCATATACGTCCCATTGCTAGGCTCGAGTATTCGCCACAGTGGGAGGGAATTGACCTACTGTATCACGCAAGTCAGATGGGTTAATATAGCGTTTTATTTCGAATTTTCCTTCTATCCTCCATGGCAAGCTGAGCAACTTTAAGATTAGTTACCGGGATGATATTTAAGGACAACATTTGTGCTATAAGTCATTGTTAATAACACACACTGGTCATTGCACATGTTTTCTTAATTCTTTGTGATTGTTTACGTGGGCAACTTCCAAAATTTGACGCTCTCACAAGCCTACCCCAGTAGTTCACCTATTTGTAAAATTAGTATATAGCATTACTTTATTGATAGCAGAAAACTAAAATATTGTGAGAATAATCAACAATGAGCTGAAATATAAATTGCAAAGAATGTAGAGGTTGCTAATTGCATAACGCACTCAATATAAATGCCATTCCTAGCAGATGATACTAAACATATACGCGGGCGATGTATGCATACAATGCAGTGTAAAAACAAAAAATATACACTTATTTCATAATTCATGCGAACACAGCGAATAACTGGTTATAAAATTTGGAGCAATAACGTATCCTTATTATTCTTTACAGAATCCAGTATGATACTTTTGATATATTAACCGATGAAGAAGTACGCCAAGGTCTTAAAGAATACTCAGACTGGCCCACTTACCCTCAACTATATGTAAAAGGAGAACTAATTGGAGGTTTGGATATTATCAAGGAACTGCAAGCTAGCGGAGAACTAAAGGCTACACTTAATGTCTAAATATTAGATCTATATTTGTAGGTATTTTAATTTATTATAAATAAAGGAATTTTAATAATTGGGTAACAGTTATTTTTGTTACAAAACATTTAATTACAAAAGCAAATTTAATATAATTATGTAAAAACGTAGATAAGATTGTTAGCTGCCGCGTAAATGCTAAACATTTGGAGCGTATTTCAAATAGATTTCTATTCAAGCTCCGCCTATCGTAATCTGTTTTCCAATTCACAAATAAATTTGTAAACTAATTAATATTTATGCTATCTAAAGTGTAGCCTCTAAGATCACACATTTGACCTTAAAAATCAGTGTGACGTAAATGAACGTAGATACTGCGCCTTGTTTATTTGTGTCGTAGCGAATACGTTCCATTTTAAATATAATATTATTTTTAATCTAAATTTCCAAACTGAACTTATTAATGCGAAAGTAGCTCTTTATGTATGTTACGTTTTCATGGCGATCACTGGACTAATTATGATCAAATTTGGTATAAATAGATGGAAGAGGACTTGAGACAAGTCGGGTTGAGAGCCCTCAGCGCTCACCCAACAGCCCGGGTAAAGTCGTCATCTGCGGCTAATAACTATAGACACAGAAAAAAAATTAAGACAGGTTACCCTTTACGGAAAAAAAACTTTGAAGGATGATGGATGGTTGGTTGTTAAGAATATAAAAAACGATCGATAAAATATCTTTTCCTTTAGTAACAGTTAGATAATAGTTTTGCGATTTTCATACATCGTTATGAAATATGACACTACTTAATATTTTTTACAGTGAAACCCGTTTAAGACGATTTCGCAGGGACCCGACCAAAAACGCGTCTTAGGCGGGAAAGCGTATTATGCGGGCAAGGGAAAAAACATGCCATTATTATTTATTATATTCTATTATTATTTTGAATACCTACGTATTGAATTTAACATTTAAAAATTACCTAAATAAAATGTTGTTTATTTTCTTTATTTAATATACTTACTACTAGATACATTTTTAAATATTAAAAGACAAAAATATTAAAAATACAAAAAATGTTGTTAATTATTATTACGTTACTTAAAGTAATTACTTATTTTAGTTTGACAAAAAGATTTTGAGGCATTAGCGATAACAAGTTTTTCAACGTATGTAATTTAATTTTCGCAGTGCGTCTTCGCTTTGATTCAAAGAATTTACATAGCGTCTTAAATCATTAACTGCTGATAATACCTGGGCGTGTGACAAAATCGGAGCTGACTCATCTTCTTCTTAGTCATTATCACTTAGGGTCACTCGACAGTCGTCACTTCGTCAGCCGCTGGCAGCTGCCGCAAGGGGTAATATGTGTATTTGAGTGGCACGTGTTGGCGTATTAAACGGGATGTCGATCGTATTAAACGTTAAGAAATTTATGAAAACATGTCTCAAGTTGCTGGGACTGACACAAAATTGCGTATTATGTGGGCAATCGTATTAAACGGGTTCTACTGTAATACTTATTTTAAGGTTTAATTTAGCGAAGCGAGACGGGTCACTTTATATACATAAAGTAATACAAATATTAGAATAACATATGGGTTTAATAAATCGGATTATCCGACGCTTTCAATTCAATATTCGAAAATATTGAATTCTTGGAAATTGTTGAAGACTTGCGTTTTTTCGTGTGGTGGCGGAGTAAGAATACGATTCGCCACTCCTTATCGTGCCCTTGTATGTCTTAAAAAAGGTCTAAAGAATATGATATGCTTATGCAAGAGAAGAGAAACTTGAAATGAAATCCTATATACCTATGAAATCCTATCCAGCAAGCTAAAAAGCCGGTGCCCAACTTGCTGGGTGTGCCTGATACTTGCGGTGTGAAGTCTTATGGTTATCACAGCTACTTGGCGGTCAGCAGGGCGCCTAGGAAACCTAATTTAAGTTACCTCCAGAAATATCGGTATAAGAAAGTGGCTTTTCGTAATGGCCTGCTATGTTAGGAATTGATTGCCGACCACTGACGTCAAGTTAACGCTGCTCCAGTGGTCGGCCCAACGACGAAGGCGACGTGGTTTTTGGGTGGGTCGCGGGAGTTGCGTGCTTAAGCCCCTCTGTCGCCCCGGACGGAGTGGTGCGGAGGCGCGCCGACCGCGACCCAACCACAAAAAAAAAAAAATGTGAGGAATTGATTGCATTATTATTGTACTATACGATGTTATTTCTTTTACTAAACACAGACAGAGCTTAACAATACATATTATATTATTATTTCTTATTATTTTCCATAGACCTTTCGAAGTATTCTAATAACTTCTGGTGTAGTTTTGCTACTTTAGTTACATTATAAAATTGCCGTATATTTATAAAAGTAGTTTAATAACTTTACTAAGACAACATTTTTTAGAGTTGAAGACGATTGATAAGTATATTTTTGTTTAACTATATCCCGAGTTTCTATAACTGAAATAGGGAATACACGGAGTGTATGCTATGCTAATTGTTCCTATCTTATAATAGAGAGGACTCTACTGTTAGTACTCACCTACTTTCTTATATCGAGAAAATTTGGAACAGATATTTCTTTTTAACTCGAAAATGGTATATAACGGGTTTAAACCTTTTCTTATTTTATATCATTTGATTTAAATTGTTTTAACCGGTTTTGTATCTATAACGTCGACGCCCCAACAGGAACCACAGTCACCGGGTTCTCGGCCTTTGCGTGTGTCAGACTAATCCCCGATTCACGTGCTCGCTATTCTAGCACATAATATTCATAGTATGTGTTATAGATAGCCACTTTGAAAAACATATAGAGCAATAGATGCAATTTGTGTTAGACATACATTAGTATTTTTGCTCATACCTAAAAATATCAAGGACATTCGTGTATTTAAAGATTCATAATGACGTCACTATTGCGCTTTCAGCGCTTGCTGCATCTCAGAATTTTAGCCTATGAGAACGAGTAAGATTTTGATCGAACGTCAAGCAAGCAGCTGTGTTGTTTAATTGGAGTGCTCTTTCTATTAAAGTATCACATAGGTACTTCAGCCGCAAGTTTATTCACAATTAGGTACGTTGTGTGTTTTATAATTTAACCACGTTTACGTTATTTATTTGGACTAGATTTTTATTCTATTTATTACTAGTGAGTGTTAAAATAAAGTGTAAATGTTTGTTTTATGTACTTAGTATTTTTAGCCGAGAGTATCGCACGAAGTTAAGAAAATAAGAAAAGTGCAAGGGGAAGAAAACTTATAACAAAATAACTCTGGTGTTATGGTTTGGAACTCTTGCTGTTGAGTGTGGGTCTCATACGTTGTAGGATTGCGAACTTATCAATAAAATATAAAAAAAAAATAATGAAATTATAACAATTTATAAAAATGTTCCTCTCTTCTACTGTTGCCGTGCCTACAGGGTCCATGATTGTTACACAATTTAGTAATTAAAACCTTTTATATGATATGGAGGATAGTAAAGATTGAAATTTTATCCTAATCTGTAATGTCGTTAAACGTGAATTGTGAAATGTGCCATCATCATCATCATCGCTGCCCACGTACGTCCCACTGTTGGGTTCGGGCCTCCTCCACCATGGGAGGGAATTTGACCTACTATACCATACTGGTCAGACATGTTGGTATAGGGTTTCATTTCGAGTTTTCCTTTTCTTGCACAGATGTTATGTACCTATTATATCCCATACTCGTCTTTTACGACATCCACGGGCAAGATAGGGAGTGGTGAATTGTATTCTTACTCCGTCACCACACGGAAATAATAATATGCCGTAGTTACTGTATAAGTCGGTATGTCACAAACATAGCCGGTCCTTAGTGTAGTTTCACACATTGTAGGAGACTCAAAGGTGGCTTTTTGAACAGTGGCGTGCCTGTGTCGACAGAAATTGGAGTATATGATGAGAAGCGCAAGCGTCACCGTTGTACAAACGATTTATAGTCTGACTGGCATCACTATATACAGGTGTACCTACCAGGTTATGGGGCAACTGCTCAAACGGAAGCTAGGTAATGGTGGGAGGGAATTTTGTCATCGCTTTTTCGTGTAAATCTGATTGAAATGTATAAAGTCAATGATACTTAATCTGCAACATATTCGTACTTTGTTAAATGTGCATTAGAAATTGAATAAATCAATGATTACGTTCGCATAAGCAAGACTAAACTTCACTTTAAATCAGCTGATCGGCCAATGACCGTTGACTAGTCGCCTTTGTGTCTACGTTACCATTGAAGCGTTCGCGAAAATAATACCTATTTATACTGTCGAAGCTTTACATGCCTACATGTATCCTGTCTGTACATGCCTACATAATACGTAACATTTAAGGCACAGCTTTTTAGACACACATTTTTGTAATCACTATAACTTTTGTTTTATTATTTTTTGTGTCATATACATTCTAATTACGATCTATAACCGTTAAGGGTGTAGATCGTGAAAATCACCGAAAAGAGTGTTACGATTTTTCATATTTAACCTATTTACATATGATTGATATCAATGATAATTTGTATATATTACAATCAAAGACCAATAAGTATGTTCATGCTTATATTAAACTCTTAAACCTAATAGTTGTTATATAATAAACGTCAACAAACGCACAAAATTGAGTAAAAATGCAAAAACATGACTTCGTATTTTTCAGATTTAACCCCATAAATCAACACAAATTGATAAAAAGAAACACTTTTTGAACACTGAAGAAACCAATAAGTATAGCTGTATACTTCTTTTTATACCTTTACAAACAAAGACTTCCTCTTTTAAAGCCCTAAAATCTAGATATAAATTTTTCATACACAAATGTACGGGATAACGCGTTCGTTTCGTGCAATCTCGGTGGTCGGCAGTTCCTTTCTGTAAGTGAACGCGACACCACGCTTGTCGGCTGCAGACAGCAGAATTACGTATTGTGAATTTGTGTTTTTTGTAAAAAACTGTAAGTATAACATTTTTATAATTAATTTATTTTCAGTTAGTAGAAAGTATCGATATAATGAATGTCTGAAAGAAAACCATGATGGAACTAGATATAAATCGTAAAAAATACAATATCTATACTAATAGGTATTATAAAGAGGAAAGATTTGGATTTTTGTATGTAACGAATAAACTCAAAAAGTACTGGACCGATTTTAATAATTCTTTTATCATTCGAAAGCTACATTATCACTGAGTAATATAGTAGTATAATAGGCTATTTTTTTCGCAGGACTGATTGAAATTGAGTGTTATGCCAGGGAAAAGAAAGTTTTGTACGCATTATAAAAATATGAAAGCCAAAAGATCTCGGAATAAAATGTAAGTTCCTCCCTACTTATTTATTATCGCATTTGAACAGGGTACCTTACAAAGCTAATACAATATGTCATATGATTTAGATCGCCCGATTCAGACATATACCTACAATAACATGTAAATATTGGTTTGTATTATCTATATCTATACTGATGAATAAAATTGAAGTATCTGTATGTAATATCAAAATAATAGGATTTAAAAAAAAAAAGGCGATACGGAGTTCGCCGGGTCGGCTAGTATTGTCTAAATATCAAATTGTGGAAGTAGGTAGACGACAGCGCAACTATGTCGACATACCTATACCGCCAAACAGACGCGAGACGCCTAGCGTCTGGCTTAGGGTTGTACAAAATAAATAAAAAGTGGATAATATTGATGAATAATATTTCCAGTATTGAAAGTAAAGAAAACCTTGGGGCCGAGACTCTGAGCAACAATGCTACGCGCTGTATAGAGGTAAGTTGTTATACGTAATTCTTGTAGACTTGTTACATAAATAAACAAACTACTTAGTTAGTGATGGGCGAAGACAAAATCTCAATACCTACCTATAGATTTTTTCTTGCAATATTTATTATTTTCATCGAGAGACAAACATCTTAGTACCGAAATACTTCTCAATTACTTTCTCAAAAGAAAATTTACGTTCAAATAGGTGACGTCATAAAAAAACAATACCTAATGCGTAAAGAAATTATAATTTCTATTCATCAGGAACCTAATATTGTATTAATTCTTTTGCATTTTTTTAAATTTTAATTATTTTTTATAAAAAAAATCAAGCCATTATCTTTCTTTACAGGAACTAGTTATTGAAAACGACCAAGAGGGAAAGGTGGATGAAATGGAAGTTGGGCGTAGAGTTGTAGACGTTTCTTTTTTTTTAAAGCTCTTCAGGCCATAGGGGACCACGGTCCAATGGATTGTAAGTTAAGTTACCTCAGTATAATAGGTGAAGTAAAAGTTGGTCTGGACTCAAAACTCATCATGAAATGTAGTATGTGTAGTATGAAATTTACTGTGTGTTTGATTGAAAAGAAAGAAGATAGAATGGAAGTGAATCATCAAATTGTATCTGGTATCATATCATCTGGTGGGAGCTACTATCAGTTAAAAACTGCCGCAGTAGCCCTACCAATCATGCCACCTTCATTATACAATGAAATTAATAATACGGTTTGCGATTGGTGGGAAAAGACAGCAGCACATTCCATGGCAGAAGCTGTCAAGGAAGAAGCGGAGTACGCAGTGTCTATAGGTAGTGTTGATAAAAATGGTACACCATTAATATCTGTTGCTGTTGACGGTTGTTGGAGCAAGAGATCTTATGGTAAGAATTATTCCGCCTTGTCCGGCGCAGCTGCGATAATTGGCATTAAAACTAATAAAGTATTGTTTTTTGGAGTTAAAAATAAATACTGCGTAGTTTGTGCACGAGCCGCAAAGAACGACAGTCAGCCCTCGGAACACCGTTGTTTCAAGAATTATTCGGGATCATCTACCGGTATGGAATCGACCATAATAGTTGAGGGGTTTAAACGTTCCATTGTTGATCACGGTGTAATTTATAATAAATTTGTAGCAGACGGCGATTCCAGTACTTATAAAAAATATTAGATTCGCGACCGTACGGTAATTTAACAGTAGAGAAAATTGATTGCAAAAATCATCTTTTACGAAACTACTGCAATAGCTTGGAGAAACTGTCGAAAGACACTAAGTATCCTTGCGAATTGCGGAAATTCCTAAAAGAAAGTTATTTGCGTTTAAGAACGGGTGTAAAATGCGCTATTAAATATTGGGGCGATCAAAATCAGTCACTCGAAGAAAAAATAAAAAATCTTAGTGAAGATATCCTAAATGGTCCACAACACGTATTTGGTAATCACCAATATTGCAAGGAGTATTTCTGTAGACCTGATACTCGTCGAATAGAACCTGTTGGGTTGCTTCCAGCAATTGTTGGATGCGGATTAATGGACGCGGTACACATTTTAAGTAAAAGACTGTCATATCATTCTAGAAGTTTAATTCATAATTGTACAAGTAATATAGTTGAAAGTTTTAACGCAGTGATTGCCAAATTAGTAGGGGGTAAGCGTGTAAATTATTCTTCCCGTGGTTCTTGTGCGGGCCGATGCGCAGCTGCTGTTGTGTCTTTTAATACAGGATCGATTCATAGTAAAACTCATGAAGTAATAAGCACAAGTTGTGCTGTTCTTGTTCGTAAAATCGTTTATGGTAGTAATATCTCCAGTTTGCCTGCTGTACGGTTCGGTATCGAAAACGAAGAAACCGCAATTAAACAGTTAGAAATTCAAGAGAATATTAGTATACAAGGTTGCGGTTTGTTCGTCGACGATCAATATGAATTTCTTGGTACTACACCAGATGGCATTTATGCAAACGGTTTAATTGAAATTAAGTGCCCACATTCTTTAGCTGGCATGACTCTTGATGAAGCAATGGCCAAACATACCTTTTGGGTTAAGGACAAGGCTTCCAAGGGTTATGTCATAAATAAAAATCATAACTGGTATTTCCAAATTCAGGGACAGGTGCATATTACTAAAAGAAACGTTTGCATGCTTGGCATCTGGTTTGGTGCTACTGTACCTATGAAAGTTTATATTATAGAAAAGGACGACAAATTTTGGGAGGAGAAAATGGAGATGAAAAGAGAGACCGGTCTGACCCATCGAATTACAGGCCAATTGCGATAACATCCTTGCTCTCCAAGATAATGGAGAAGGTTATAAACCGCCAGCTTCTGCAGTACCTTGAGGATCGCCAGCTTATCAGTGATCGCCAATACGGCTTTCGTCATGGTCGGTCGGCTGGTGATCTTCTTGTGTACCTCACACACCGTTGGGCAGAGGCCTTGGAGGGCAAGGGTGAGGCGCTGGCGTTCAGCCTAGATATCGCAAAGGCGTTCGATAGGGTCTGGCACAGGGCACTTCTATCGAAGCTACCATCATACGGAATCCCCGAGGGACTCTGTAATTGGATTGCCAGCTTTTTGGATGGTCGGAGTATAAAAGTCGTCGTAGATGGCTCCTGCTCCGATACCATGACCATTAATGCTGGTGTACCACAAGGCTCGGTGCTCTCCCCGACGTTGTTTATCCTGCATATCAATGACATGCTCTCTATCGAGAGTAAATGTCTGTAATAACGATTACTTGTTGGACGTGAGACACCTTAGTCCGCCCGTGACCATGAATGCTGCAAAGTGTTCGAAACGTCGGGCAATCATAAATCAAATACAAACGCGATATAATCCGTAAAAGTAGTTTTATTTACAAACTTCTGTTAAAATTAGTAAATAAATGAATTATTTACTAATTTTTGTAGGTACAACCCTAGCACGCTTTTGAGATAGCGATTAATGGCGACTCATATTTGTTATTGTGTAGTAAATAAATCATTTTTATACTTGTGTTTCATTTATTGACATTTTTTTAAAACCCTAGGATTTTTTTTAGATATCGACGAGGTGATCGTAAACAAAAAGTAAGTATTTGAGTTTACGCAATAGGCACATTTCCTTGCGTAGAGATAAACACACTTCCTACTGAATTTGCAATTATTTTATTGAATGAATATTTTACGAATTAGAATAAATTTTGGTAGTGAAATTACAAATAAATACATAGTTGGAATTTTAGGTAAGTAGAATACAAAAATGTCAGTCCGGACCTGCTCTTGATTGTATATTATATTATAAACTAGTAACCCGCCCTCGCTATCTTCGCTATCTTCGGCAATATTCACTTAAATTACATACTATAAAAAGCATATTGATCTATAATAAATGCACAATTTATTTAAGGTACTTAATTGGATAAGGATTAATGCTGTATTGTATAAAATCACTTAGTAAATAATCATTTTTTAGTAGAGGATAAAAAATGGTTATGGTGGGTTATCCCTAAGAGATAGACATATGCCATCGTGGACTTTTTTGTTGAACTTTTTAAGATGGATAATACTATAGTACATTATTTTGGTCTATCTCGTAGGGTTCAGCCAACGTTTGCAATATAAGCACAAAAAAACGTGCTTATTTACGACATCACATTAGAAACCTCTAAATTAATCAGCGTTTCTCTACTATATTATGCATGTATTATACATATAAACCTTCCTTAAGAATCATTCTATTTATTAAAAAAAAACTGCATCAAAATCCGTTGCGTAGTTTTAAAGATCTAAGCATACATAGAGACAGACAGACGGCGGATAGCGACTTTGTTTTATACTATGTAATGTAATGATAGAAAAACATAAAAATTGTGTCTCAACTACTCTTATTAATCTATTAAAAAGAATCAACAGCTAGTTTCCAAAAATTCAACGTTATTGTTATGCTGTAAATATTCAAGTTCAATAACAATTTCTCAACGTGGAACGTTTGTTGCAAAACATTTTGAAAATCGCGCTCTCTAGGTCATTCATCCGCCCCGTCGGATGTTACATTAAACTTTGGCGCTGCGGTCGCTCGAAATCGAGAACTCAGGCCAACAATCTACACCCTTAAACTACAACATACTCAAACAGTTGCCCCATAAACTGATACACCCTGTATTTATATAGTCTTATGCGTCGTGAGGGATTAAAAAAGCCATGTATCACCACGCTATAGCTCCCTGTGGATTTAACAAAATCTAGGTGAAATACCGTTAGGAAAATGAGCAGCGGCATTTTCTTATGAAACTTTCTTACACCCGACGGCATCACCGCGACGCTAAGCGAGAGGGCCAGCTGTACGAGGCTTACCACAATGCGCGATCTGCCTTCAGGCTGTCCGTCCGCCAAGAACGTGTCAGTTGGTAGGAGATGCTGGACAGTCACGAACGTGACCCCTGTCGCTTCACCAGAGTTATCGAAGATATCCCACGGCAGGCGGAGCACACGTCCCCGGTCATGCCTTCAACTTCTTTCCACCCGTCACGGAGACGGAAATGGAGTGGCGATGACGCGTATGCGTACTAAATCCCGGGCCAGATGGTGTACCCGACCGGGTGCTGGCCCTGGTTCTCGAGCACCTGGTACCACGCCCCAGGGGACTGTACGACGCTTGTTTAGCGTCCGGCAGTTGCTTGGGTGTTGGAAGGGGGGAAGGCTGGTGCTCCTGCCGAAGTCGGGACGGTCTCCGGACTCAGGCCACAGCCTGCAGGCCCATCGTGCTACTAGACGATGCGGATAAGCTGCTGGAAAGAATTCTGGCTGCCCGCATCAAGCAGCGTCTCAGCCAGATCGGCCCTAATCTGTCGGACGCCCAGTTTGATTTCAGGAAGGGACGCTCGACGATCACGGCCTTGCTGCGCTCGAGGGCTGTGGTCTCGCGTGGTCGCCAAAGGGGTGCAGTTGGCGTTGTACCTAAACACCGCCAACACATTCAACAATCTGCTATTTAGCTGCATCAGGGAGGCGCTCCGGTATCATGGGGTGCCCGTATACCTGAGTTGGCTGGTGGAAAAACCACTTGGAGGGCCGCAGCGTCCGAACCGAATTGAGGACATTGTGCAAACGTACATGACGTGTGCTGTCCCACATGGATCGGCTTTTGGGCCCACCCTGTGGAACATCGGCTACGACTGGGCGTTGTGAGGGAGCCCTCCATCCGGGCTGGGCGTAATTTGCTACGCCAACAATACCCTCATCACAGTCCGAGTGGAACGCTAGAAGAGGCGGTACGCCTGGCAGGCGGATCGAGGTGCTGGGGCTGATGGGAGTCCTGGACAAGACGGAGGCCCTATTGTTCCAGGGACTCCCTATCAGTCCTCCCACCGGCACTTCAATCACCGTCAATTCGATTACTATTGGCATCCAGGCCGATATGATATACTTGGGCCTGATGCTCGACGGGCATTGGTGGTTCCAGGAGCATTTCCGTCGACTTGCTACGCGGCTTGTCAGAGTTGTCGGCGCGGCGTCCGCCTTTTCTTGGCTGATGCTAAGGCATTGTGGTTGAGGGGAGCGATGGCTGCTCTATCGGTTTACTTGTGAATTGTGATCGAGTGCTGCTTGTGAAGTCTGGTCTAGCCATAATCTTTTGCATTATATTATATCGTGGTTCGAAGCGAATCGCACTGGAGCTATTATTGGTCATGTTTTTGATGGCGTTCCGATCCGGCGATAGTTATTTGAATTAATTTAGGAGAAAATGTAAAAATTGGCAAAACGTAAGTGATCCCGCGGGGTTTATGTATAATAAATGATTTGAATTTGAATGCATGTTTCTAGTGGTACCAGGTAATAGGTACATGAAATTTTCTAGCGGTTACGCAGATTTCTTTATGTGCTCTAATAATTTCCCAGGGGGCGTCTATTAATTACCTGAGGGAATCATAGTCAGATTAGGAGGGTCAAGCCGAATCTCACTAAATCTCATCTAGAGGAGAGAGGCAACATTGACAAATATTACGTAATTTTTTTGGCCAAACAATATTGTTAAAATGTGAGAAAATAAAATTAAGGACAATCTTGAAATTGACTATACCACGTTGGTCAGACAGGTTGGTACAGGTTTTTAATTCGACTTTTTTTCTCATGCATGCATACATGTTATATGCACATTTAATCCCGTAGTTGTCGTTTACTACCCACGGGCCAAATGGGGTATGGTAAATTGTATTCCTACACCGTCACCACACATAAATACTTACGTATTAGTCACGTATTACTTACGGCAGTCAGATGTTTTACTTTGAAATTACATATACCTATTGCTTAAAAAATCCGTATATTGTTTATCGACAGATATGGCGTCGACCCTACCGATGACATTGTTAGGCGATAACCTGGGCCAACGACATCGATACCTCAACTTGCAAGTTAATCAATGTGTAGTCGAAAAAATCTCTTTTCAAGACATCGAAGTTGTACCCGAACAATCAGTCATCGATAGACTGTTTAAAATAGACCTAGCCAATAAACTCAAGAACATTGACTATATTTTAAAAACTTTGAAAGACGAAGACATGTTGTATGTTAGTCGAGCGTTGAAATGTAACTGGCTCTTAGAACGACGCGAATTAATTAATCCGAAATATTTGGAACACGTGCTCTTTCCTGAGATGATAATGCCAGCTGTTAACAAAATGAAACATTGGTTGTATATCAATTTATCCGACCCGCTGAGATGTCAGGAGTTCTATCAGTACTGCAAAGAATCTAAATTTGAATTTGCTATAAAATTTCTCAGCCGCTGTGACAATGATTTCGCAGTGAAAGAATTTAGCGGATTATTAACAAAGATAACACCACATTACTTAAAAGTGTTCGCCGAGAAAAGTCCTATGTTCCTTAAAATATATTTTGATGCGTTGGCGACGAACTCCGAATTAGTAGAAATATATTTAAAAGATGAAGAGGCTTTTTATAACACCACAAAATTCATTTTGAAGGTTGACCCCAATTTGTTCATAGATATAATGGAAAAATATCACAATTACAATAAAATACCTAAACTTAGTCCTTCAGCAACAGATTTTATATTGCGGTTCCAGAAAAATAGATTTATGGCTAAGTTGGAGCTTTACGTAGTACATTTTCTCCATATGCCCACAATGGCGCGACGACTCAGCGTCGATGACTGTCAGCAGGTAGTAATTCAGCTGGCTCGTGCTAATTATCTAACGTATTGGTTCTCATACACAAATGTAGAGCCTTTGATTAAACGTGTGGGCAAAGAAAATAGAGCCGCATTTAAGAAGCAAGTATTCATCGAGAAAGATGTCGGTGAGCGGATCGTCGAGTGTCCATATGACTTTCCATCATCACCAGTAACTGATACCAGTTATGATGAGCCGCATATCTTCGATGATCAGCAATATGAACCAATTTCAATGACTAGGAAAAAAATCGTTAAAAGGAAATTGAAGAAGAGACTTCCTCCCAGGTATAGGCCTCAAAGAAAGTGTGTAGTATCATGTCAGGAAAAATCTGAATTACAGAGAATTTTCGACGAATTTAGATTCACGAGTTTTGAAGGTACACTTTACGAATTGAAAGGCCGTATAAGCACAGCGAGTTCTGCGGATACGCAGCGTGA
The DNA here is from genome assembly GCA_032191425.1 of Lymantria dispar. Classification (NCBI taxonomy): domain Eukaryota; kingdom Metazoa; phylum Arthropoda; class Insecta; order Lepidoptera; family Erebidae; genus Lymantria; species Lymantria dispar. Next base: position 25,125,508 of record CM063449.1, read on the forward strand.
CATGTTGCTTGTATTAGTGAGCAAGAGTGGTGGTCGTATAGACAGCGTGCGCGCGTTGTTGCAACTTGCTCTTAGATTGCGCAACGAGCCCGTACATCATCGAGCGTCTATAGTACGAAGCCTTGTAAAGCGAGCAAGTGTCTGGCGACAACCCGAAGATGTTTGGAGCATGATAATGAATTATGGTGTTGGCCTTGGACTGGACGGTACCGAACCTGAAGCTGAATGCTGCGAGGGAGTTCACGCAGTCGTGTTACGGCAACTACTTACTAAGGGCGATTGTGAGCCAGCAGTGCGCAATGCTTTTCTTAATGATTTTTCTACACTGATCGACTATAAATTAACGGTTATCGAACGAGCAATTATCGGCGTTGGTTTGCAAAAAATGCTAATAACATCTTCCAGTAGCGCTGAACCAGAAGTATCTGCTAGTTATCTATGTCACTTGCTTGATGTACTGGATAAATATTGCATCAAGTTAGAATCAACATCGGTGGTTCCAGCGATTGCGGACCTAGCAAACCGTGATATCTTTTTAGCAATACCACTCTTAGCACATTTATATGAAGCACGTGTTGGACGTCAGATATTACTTCGTCAAAACTTAGAGTTTAGGTATGACGACGCATCTCTTTTGAATATATTGCGACATGATCTTGAAGCATTCGATACTGATTGGTTCATCACATTACTAATAGATAACAGAACCCGAGCTAATCGTTTTCTTTTGAAATTAGGCGTGTATTTTAATGAGAATGGTGGTATTGGAGAAAAAATAAAAATAGCAATACAAGATAATGTCGATAAGGATCCTAATGTTAGGCTTGCGCGACCGCTAGCCACACTGTCTTGTGGTAAAAGTGTACAGTCGATGATAAGTGCAGAAGCCAAAACTGAGGAAGAACAACAAAAATTCACTGCAGCACTTCGCGCTAATATGCATTGGTCACGACCAGCTCCAGACGCGTTAGCTCTTGGCTGGAGAAAAGTTGGTATAAAGGCATTTGCTGTACCGGCGATGCGCTGTCGGACTTCACAACTGGCACAGATAGTTCAAACTCTATTACAAGAAGGCCAGAAACGCACAGTTCGTTTAATGTTTGCATTAACGCGACGCACAAATTGTGTGGCTCATAATTTTGAAATAGCTGTTAAAATTCGACCTCTTGCAGCGTTGCGTGCAGCATTGTTATATTTTAAAAGTCGTGGCAACGCGGCTGACCTGCGCGTTTGGGATATTGTCAAGTTTTATTTTCATAATATAGACCTTACGGGCCGTGTAGGTCTTCTCTATATTCTAAAGAAAGTCGAATGGGTTCCAAAGACTTTAAAACCTAATTATTGTGCATATCTATACCTTGCTCTCTGTAAAAACGAGGATCGAAATGTTGAATATGTCCGCCGCGATCTGATGAACGGTCTTCCTGAAGTTAGTGAAGATTTGTTAGACACGGTATTATTACAGGTATTGGGCAGCATGGACAACGAGGACCCATTGTCGTACCCAGCTATTGTGATCAGATATTTAATGTTGAGTAAAAACATTGCGGAACTTAACATAAGATTTGAAAGTATCGGTGAACCGTTTTTGGAAAAGATTTCTGGTTACCGCGTAGAAGACGATCAATGTGAACGTACTTATTTTCAAAAAAACGTCGATGCCATTGCAGAAGCTTTACAATACAGTTATGCATTCTTTGATATCAAATATCAAAATTGCTTATCAATTATCGAGAGATTCTTAAAATGGATGCAATCATTTTTACCGAAAGACATGCATTTTAAAAGATATATCAAAATCCATATCATGATGTTATACTATAAAGCTATACGCCATAGTATAAAACAAATGCCTGAATTATTTGAAGATGTTACAAGAAAACGGTCTGAAGGCTTGGATATTGTGGGTTTTAAATTTGGAATGTATATGATGCAAGAGGTGGTAGAACTAAAATCTAAATACTTCGACTCGGTTATTGAAATATATTGCGACGCATTCAAAGAATACTTAGATCAGTATATTCCGTATGGTAGAAACAGGTCTAAGTTCACAGAAGCGATAATAAAGGGAATGTTGACCGAGACTGTGGCACCTGAAACTCGCTTGGCAATTCGTATTTTGAGAGACAATCGTTACCATTTAGAGGAAAAAGCTTATAATGAAATCCAAGAGCGTGCCATGAAAAATAAGGATACAGCAGCACAGTTCTTTCTGTATTCCGAGATAGCTTAATAATATTTGTTATTTATTTTAATAGAAATTCAAAATCACGTTTCTTTGTCTTTCAATCACACTAAAATGGCTAGAAGGATTCTAACGATATTTAAAGACAAAGAATAGTTTACGGTATTGTTTAGTAATCTACACTGTAGTTCAAGTATCGCTGCAAAAGTTTAGTCATTTTTCTAGTTGCAATCCTAGAGCCAGATATAGTGATTATTTATATATTTTATATATATTATTTAATGGATAGTAGAAACACTAAACTTGTAATTTGAAATATGTTTGTTTTGACACGTAATTATTGTATTGAGCAATCTAATAATATAAACAGCTATGTTACTAATTGTATTTATGTAGAATATTATTTCCTTAGTTTAACACATTGACCATGGCGTCATGGTGGACACATGTTGGGCAACATTTATTTAGTATGTTGACCCCTCGGCGTTCAACGTGTTCATAAAATTTATTGGAATGTTAAACACTGGGTTTTTTTTTTGTATTTTCAATAAATTATTGCCTAATAAAAGATTTTACAGAAATTTTAATATGCAGTACCTACAAGTTTTTAGAAGTGAGTCTTTATTAAAGGCAACACTCGGTTTAAGTAAAAAATCCTTTTGCGGTGGACTTTACATACGGATAAATTTACAACCAGACCTAGAACAATAATATGCAGATCACACCGAGTACCTATTGTCCTGCTTGGGAATCTAACCATGACACTGGTATGATAAGTCGACGAAATCTTAACCACTACGAAATCTGTGCAGTCGACACTTCAGGTACAAGACTGTCTTATATTTGTAATGTGATACTGTTTCGAAATGGAAATGTACCCAAAGAACTTTGATGCATGTAGATGGTGATTTGGTGAATAATGAGTGAGAATAGATGAAATTAGAGTGGACGAATGCGATGAGTGGGGACGGGTGAAAAGAGTGGTGATAAGTGATGAATGCGAACGAATAATTACAGTGAAAACGGTTGGGAAGAATGATGACGGATAGGTTGAGTTGGAATGGATGAAATAAGTGGGAATGGATGGGATGAATGGAGACGAATGGAACGAGTGGTGACGGATAGAGATAGATGTGGTTAGGGGGTATTAATGGGGATATATGGGATGAGTGGGTATTGACGAGGATGTAAGGAATGACTGCTAGCATAGCTAGAATGAAATTAATGGGATGAATGGCATGGTTGTAAAGTACTTTCGTCGATTTGAATTCATGATTACTTTTCGCACAGTCCCAAACAGACGAGAGCTCGAGAGCAAGTTCGAGAAATCATAGAATAAGCACAATTTGATCTACGATTGTGAAATGTTCCACTTCGAGTTTTATAAATTACTAGCAACCCGCCCTCGCTTCGCTTCGGTTTTACCCGCGTAATTCCCGTTCCCGTGAGAATACCGGGATAAAATATAGCCTAGTTTACTCCCTGATATTATAGCTTTCCATTGGTGAAAGAATTTTTGAAATCGGTCCAGCCGTTTTGAAGATTACCCGGAACAAACAGACAGACACACAAAAATTTTTTAATCTGTACTTTAGGCATAGGTATCGTGCAAATAACCCTGTGAGCATGGAAAGAGCATATTATTTTGACATTTTTTTAAAATGGGACTAATCCCACCACACATTCCCACCATTGTAACTCTTGTAAGCCAGGATCCACAATGGTCTCCATAAATGACACCGAGGTTTGACCCTCAGGCAGTCCCGGGATATGATTTTAATTGTCTTGGGACCCGCAACAAATTTAATTAGAAAAGATTAAAGAGGAGGAGTTGGAAAGAGAGATTCCACTTCCCTCCTAGGCAAAGCGGGAGACAGGAAAACAAAATGACTAGTCAGCCAATAAGTAAACAGGAGTACAGCTACGATAGCGCAGCAGTACGGCACCACGGATACGGAAGAGCTTAACGGGGCCTATATGTGAGCGTTAAGATTGATTGCTACAGTAGGTATGGCAGAAACGCATGAACGAGAAACGCATGAACGCACGGAAATTTTCTCGAGTTGCTACAAGGTCCGTATAGTATACTACCCCACAGGTGACTTGCAAACTGTTTAACATAAGGTTACGTTATTTTGACATTATTTTGATATTACAAACAGACACTCTAATTTTATTTATTGACTAGCAACCCGTACCCGTACCATTTCTATGTGGTGTGCATATTTAGCATAGAAAGGATTCCAAATTGAAACAGCGTATTCAAGTTGTGAGCGTATTAATGTTTTATATAAAAATAATAGAGTAGGTTTTTTAAAATCGATAGAGGATCGCATTACGAAACCATACATCCTAAAGGCTTTACTAATAATATTATTTATGTGTATGTCAAGATGTAGTTCAGAATCTAGCGTAATACCAAGATCGCGTACAAAGCTAACTGATTCTAAAATAACGCCATTTAGGCAATAATTAAAGTTCTGCCGGGTCTTATTTTTAGTAAAAGAGATTGAATTACATTTGGAAATATTGAGTTGAAGCTTATTGTGCAGGCAGAATTCCGAAAATCTATTCAGATCCTCTTGAAGTAAAAAGCAATCCTGTATACTTTGGCAAGATCTGAAAATTTTAATATCGTCTGCGTACATTAAGAATTTTGAATTAAGAAAACAAGATTTGACATTATTGATAAAGATGATAAACAAAAGAGGGCCTAAAACCGAGCCTTGAGGTACACCAGACTCTACAAAAAAGCAATCAGACTCAAAACCATTGACCACAATGACTTGAGTTCTCTTGTGGATATAGGATGCAAACCATCTCAGCAAACTGCCTCTGATGCCGTTGAATGCTATCCTGTCCAAAAGTAATTTATGATCTACCCTGTCAAAAGCCTTACGAAGGTCGGTGTATACTACATCCACTTGGATTCTATCATCCATATTTTGAAATAAATAATTAGTGAAAACCATAAGATTCCTAGTAGTGGATCGGGATTTAAAAAACCCGTGTTGTTCGGGTATAATTAGTCTACGTATAGATGGAAATATTAAGTTGTGTACGAGTCCCTCGAATATTTTGGATAAAACGGAGAGAATGGTAATTGGCCGATAATTTTCAATATTGGCTTTATCACCGCTTTTATGAATGGGAGTGATAAAAGCTTGTTTCCAAATTCTTGGAAAAATGCCATCGTTTAGACATTTGTTAAATATAACATATAGCGGTGAGCAAATACTTTTAGCTGTTTTTTTAAAAAAGTTTGGGGGTAAGCTATCAGGCCCATCACCTTTGGTCACATCCAGAGTTATTAGAGCCTTGTATATGCTGTCTTTAGAAATATATAGATTAGATATATAATCCGAGTTAGATGCAGTCTGGTCAGGTGCTTGCCAAGTTAATGGATCGAAAGTAGAAGGCGCATAAATAGATTTGAAATAATTTGAGAACAAGTTGCAAACATCCTTAGGGTTGTTTACCGAAATATCTTTGTAATACATAGAGGCTGGAAAGCTCGATTTGCCTTTACGGCCAGAAATATAACGCCAAAAATGCTTAATATTGGTAGGGATATTAGTCTCTAAAGCGTTCATATATTTTTTAAAACATTCGTCAGATAATACTTTAAAACGCCTGCGATAATTAGAAAATATCTCATAATCTGATACATTACAGAACTTTTTCCATCTAATCCAGGCACGATCTTTCTTTTTAAATAAATTAATAAGTCTATTATTAAACCAAAGAGGAAACTTAGTTGTTTTAATCCGTGTAGTTGGCACATGTGATCTAATAATATTGTAAATTACATTATAAAAGTATTCCACCGCCTCGTCAGGCGTAAGGGTGTAAATGGTGTCACCCCAGTTTATTTTAGCAATATCGTCATTTATATTGTCATAATTCGCATTAAAAAAATTATATTTTATGGAAGCTTTACGTTTCATTGAAATTAAATGCGATTCGAGAGGTGTAAGCATAATAAAAGGGGGGTGATGGTGATCAGGTAATATTAATTGCGCGCCTGATTGTTGTTGACAGTCCGCGTTACTGATAAACAAATCAAGAATACGACCTAAGGCGTTTGTGTAGGTATTATACTGTGAGGCGTTCGAGATAGATATTAAATCAATAAGTTGGCGATCAGCTGCACTACTTGGTTGAATTGAGATATTATCATTACTACAGAGCCAGTTTATATTCGGTAAATTATAATCACCCGTTATATAAAATGATTCGGTACAAGGGTCATTGACAATGTTATAAAGTATTTCTAGATGGGAAGAGTAAATATCGTCATGTGAACGTGGCGGTACATAAGCAGCACTGATAATGTGGTGTTTACCTGGGCGAGATGCCGGTAATTTAACCATAATGTGTTCGATGCTTTTGGGACTTAGTCGCGTCATTGCACATGCGGGACGCAGTTCCTTGAGCACAGCAATCAGTACGCCTCCACCCTCCCGTTTGTTTGTAGCGATGCGATCACGATCATTTCGAAATACTACATAGCGGTCATCTATAAATTCACTATCTCTTATTAAGGGCGTTAACCATGTTTCACACAAAATAATTACATCAAAAGAAAAGCACAATATATTCATGTATAAGATATGTAATTTCGTACGAATACCTCTACAGTTCTGGTAATATATTGATATATTTTTATTAGTAAAATAAGCCATTATGATATACATATATTGTTTGTTATAAAAAGAGTAGAAACGAGTAACATTGAAGTGAACGAATAAAAATTGAAAGATAAAAACCACGGGGCAAAAAGTTTGATTAATTAATTTATGTAATGCCGAGTTAAATGAAAAAATGGTATTGCATAGCCTAGGAAATATATAGTATATTGGTACAGTTACGATTACATAGATGAAGATAGTCATTACAGCTATAACAATAAGCAAAAACGTGGAAGAATAATATTCCAACAACATCGTAAAGAAATTGAGATATAAGCTAATAATTAATTTTAGATTATATATGTATGATTGACTGAAGGAGTGAATTGCATGAGGAAATAAATGAATTATTTTACTATCGTAGTTTGTTAAGAAAAGAAATGCGAGGGTATTTATATAATATCTAAGTAATTTTATAAAAATATAAGCTGATAACAATAATTAAGTATAAAATATTGTATATTTTATCAAGAATTCTATTACTATTGAATATGTTTACATTGAGCAATTTTGGGTATATCACTGGGGGATCGTATGACGATGGTTTTAGAACTATCAGATTGTTTAGCAAATATAGTACAATTTTTAATCCACACATATTTAACATTATGTTTTTTAGCCATGTCACGGCACTCCCGAAATAAGTTTTTATTTAATAAAGTTAGATGTTCATTTAAATAAATTCTCTGCGGGGTGCCCGGTATGCCAATTTGCTCAGAATTGAGATTTTTACACAAACGATAAGCACTAATTATGTTATTACGCGTAGTACGAGAGTTTAACTTCACAATAATGTTCTTGGGTCGGCTACTTTCTTCACTGCGCACATGAGGCACACGGTGAATGGATAGCACGTCCTGACGAAGGATAGGGTATTTCACAGCTCCAGCAATAGATTCCATCAGCGAAAGTAGGTCCTCGTTACGTTTTTCGGGCAAATTGCAGATTTCAATATTATTATGCCTAGCCTGCTGTTCCAAAGATTCAATTTTCATTTCGAGATTATAAAGTTGATTCTCCATCACGCTCACAGAAGAAGTGCGTTTCTCAATCATATCAACTTGTGTCTTTAAATCACTCTGCTGTTCAGAAGTAAACTGAAGAGAACTCTCAAAACTGGTTAATTGTTGTTTAAATGTGGAGTGTTCAAGTCGGAGAGAATTAATTTCGTTCTTGATCGCTAACGAAGTATCGTGTAGGATATTCAAGTCAGCTTTGATGGATGAGACTATGTTTTCGTTCATCTTGGTTAGCTTACCGTCCAGTTCACGACGCAATTCTCTTAGAGCAACAGAGATATCCTGAGAGTTGCACCCACCTTCAAAACAAGGATAGTCTGGCTGTTTCCTTTTCCGTACAGTGGAATCTTTCATTTATCTGTAGTTTGTAAGGTCTGGGTTTGAATGATGAGTTTTTTTCGGAGAATGCATCATAATTTTACGGCAAATTATTGCAGGTAACTATGCTATTTTAATACACTCGCGGCGTTAGAAAAGATGCTTTATTGCCACTATGATAAGGTTTGATGTTGCCTACTGATTATCGAGCAACTAAAATCGCAATAGATAAGTTTTAATGCAGCGTATAAACCGTCCGTCGTCGATAATCGCTACACGCGCAGTGAAAGTGAAGTGAGTTTTGAAGATTACCCGGAACAAACAGACAGACAGACAGCTGAAATTTTATATGGACCTTTATTATGAACTAGCAACCCGCCCTCGCTTCGCTTCGGTTTCAGTCACCAGCGTAGTTCCCAATCCCGTGGAAATACCGGGTTAAAATATAGGCTAGGTTACTCGCTGATATTATAACTATATATATATATATCTATACCATCATCATCATCTTGATCTTATCCCAATTACTTGGGGTCGACGCAATATGTCATCTGTTTTGACATATTGCAAAAAGTTTCGGCAATGACTTTTATGACCGGCCGCCTGCCTGACGTCAACCCTCCTTGGGAATGTAATCGTTGACCCAAATGGTACCAGATGGAGTTGGTCCGGGTCAATCTAGGGCTCTTAGTCGTCTTTTACGACACCCACGAGCAAAGCAAGGGTTGGTAGTATTCGAAGCCGCTACCACACAGCACTAGATATATATATCTATACCAATAAATAAAATTGGAGTGTCTGTTTGTAATGTCAAAATAATAGGCTTTTTTCATGCTCACACGGTTATTTGCACGACACCACAATTTAGGCATACCTAAATTAAAAAATTTTTGTCTGTCTGTCTGTTTGTTCCGGGTAATCTTCAAAACGGCTGGACCGACTTCAAAAATTCTTTCACCAATGGAAAGCTATAATATCAGGGCGTAAACTAGGCTATATTTTATCCCGGTATTCCCACGGGAACGGGAACTACGCGGGTAAAACGACTATAACCTATAACCGAAGCGAAGCGAGGGCGGATTGCTAGTATATATATATATATATATCACTCGAAAGGTGGTTTGTTGCTGCATCTTTTCTAATTGTAAGTATATTAAAAATGATTAAATTCACTTAAAAGTGCAGATAAGTCCCTTTTGCTTTCTAATAAATCTCATTATTATCCTAAAAAAATATTCCAAAAATAAATCGAATATTTATAAAAAATTATTGTTTTATTAATATTTCTTTATAAGAAATAAATCAAACAGTTTTAATATTATACTTAAAATGTTTAACTATCTCATATGGGCAGAGACATAGTAAAATGTTTATTTTTTTTAAGAAAATGCAATACAACCATAGTGGCCAAGTAGAAGGGACTAAGAATCTATCGCAAAATAAGTTATTTCTTTCAAATTAGTTTTGCACAATCGCTATTAATAGAAAAAAGAACATAAAAATAGGAGAAAACAAAGAATCTTTGCCAACAATCATTAATTTCTTCCAAAATATAGTACCAGTTCGTAGATGTGATGGCGGCAAGCAAAAATCAACATTTCTCTGTTCAATTTCTGTTCGAGAAGCACACATGCACCATTAATTCGGCCTGTGTTAGAAGCAGTAGTATCACAACAGAGGATCTGTGCTCTATCTTCAAGATTCCAGTCAACAATATCATTCCAAACTGCTAGTGCCTGTTCGCTTCCCGATGAGTTTTCTAATTTTGGCACAGCAATAAGTTGTTCTTTACTATCATATGAAATAACGATTGGTAGATGTTCCTCTTTACATTTGCGTACATCTAAAGCCGGCAACAGTTTTCCATCCCAGTGGACAGTTACAGTTTCTGGTACATCGTTTTGATAATTAAGTTTTATAGCTTCTGCGCGCTGTTTTCGTTTTTCTGTACGAATTCTTTGGATGGAGGACTTGCTTATAGGAAATTCGTCAGTGTTGTGGCCAAGTGCTTCAATAGTTGCTTCAATAATAAAGACAGAATCTCTCACACTTAACTGACACCTGTCTAATGCCGCCACCAGTTTCGGAGTAACGAAATTTTTCTTCATAGAAGTTTCAATAGTATCGGGCTGTTTCCTCTCAATTGGAATGGACAAATCTTCTTGTAAGTCCGTTACTTCAGAATCAGAAGATGAAGTTTCTTGTATTGGCTCATGAGAAGACGTAGAGTGTGTAATGGATGCCAAATAAGTGGCCAGCCGCTTTTGCTCCTGGATATTTCTAAGAATCTACTTTTCCTCCTTTTCTGTCAATTTTTTGTCCACTCCAGCTAAGTGACCGGGTCGTCCTGGCTCTCTCTGCTTTTGTAAGAAAATCTTATCCTCATCTATCTTTATTAATTGAAGCGCATCGGCATGTGCAATATCAAACAATTTTTTTATATTTGTAACAAACTCTTGTCGACGCTGCTCAAACACATCTTGAGTTTTGTTTGCATCTTTTTGCAATTTTCTCCAATCTTGGTATAAGGCTACAAGTTTCTTAACACAGTTAGGTAAAGATTTAGTCGGTATACGTGCCTTTTCCCAATAAATAATGCACTCACGAATAGTAAGATTTGCACTTTCATTGACACTTAAATTGACTTTGCGAATATTATAAAATAAAACCGCCAGCACTTGTCAATTAGAGGGCAGTTTAGAACCTGTAATTTGATGTTTTATATCCCCGACCAAAAATATTTCCTTATTAGAACTGTGTAACTCCACAGACATGTTGACACAGTGAAAACAATGCATTCACTAATAAAAACAAACACGATATAACAAGCACATAGCACTTAGTGCGTGAGCACCGTACTATGAAAACTCTGATAAGTTTCGATGCAAGTCGGCACGGGTTGCCGTGATTCAATTTACGTGAAATTTTATTTATAAGTGTTTTGACATCATTCAAACAAAATTAGAGGGTATGCATTGTAAAAATAAAACTTTAATTTTTCTGGGACAACCTAATGTATATACATAAAAACCTTTAATCACCATTTATTAAAAAAAACTAAGTAGGTACCTACATCAAAAAACATGAATAGATACGAAAATAGAAATATTTTATTAATGGCAATATTCTTATTTTATTTTGGAAAAGAAATTTGCAAAATTTTTATTTTAGCGTCTGTACATGCATGTTCTCATAAACATGTTTAGCTCACTTATCTACCGCTGTTTGTTGTCAAATTCATAATACCTAAATAAAAAATAGTAAGGCAAAGAGGTGCCGCTGGGTGCAAAAATATACCTACATGTCGCTCAATTTTATTAGGTAACTAGCAACCCGCCCTCGCTTCGCTTCGGTTATAGGTTATAGTCGTTTTACCCGCGTAGTTCCCGTTTCCGTGGGAATACCGGGATAAATTATAGCCTAGTTTACGCCCTGATATTATAGCTTTCCATTGGTGAAAGAATTTTTGAAATCGGTCCAGCCGTTTTGAAGATTACCCGGAACAAACAGACAGACAAAAATTTTTTAATTGCTATTTTAGGCATAGGTGTCGTGCAAATAACCGTGTGAGCATGAAAAAAACCTATTATTTTGACATTACAAACAGACACTCCAATTTTATTTATTGGTATAGATTCAAGGTAACCCGAATAAAAGCTTTTCATGAAGGTAACCTCTTCAAAGGCTTAAGTCATTGAAAGGGGTAACCTCTTCACGTGGTTACCGTAACAAAGAGGATTACCCTATTGCTGGGTTTTGCCGATATAACCCATACAAAGGGTTACACTGCGCTATGAGTGACCCCATGTACGGGTTACCCAGTCGAAAGGCTTAAGCCTTAAGCGGGGTTGTACGGTCCCTGTCCCTTACAAACCGTTAGTATCACATTTTTATCCAAAGTTTTGTTGCCTGATTCTGTACAGTATGATTTATTCTCTTATAGAGTATTTGATTATATTCCTCCTTTGTTACAATGTTTCAAATGTTTTAAATTTAACCATTCTGCTAAAATCTGTAATAGTATTCAAAAATATTCAATTTGTGCTGGTGATCATATATATAAAGACTGTGACAATTCTGATTCGTTAAATTGTATTAATTGTGGTGGATCTCACCTAGCTATTTCTCGGGAATGTTCAATGAAAATTAAGAAAATTATTGAGAAAAAATAAAATTTCCTATGCAGACATAAGCAAATCAATGATTAACGAAAAAGAATTTCCAGCCTTAAAAGTTAAGAAAGACAATATACAAAAAAATGTTTTTAATGTAAATAAACCCTATGTAAAGCCACATGGCAATGTAAATAACTCAACTTCTGCTTATAAATATGATAAAAACACTGAATTAGACCAAATTACTAATAATGAAACTATTTTAAATGCCATTGTAAAATCACTTGTACAATTAGCAAATTCTGGGAATGAAGCAATAACTATTAGTAGAATAAAAGATGTTTTCCTTTCTAATTTAACTTAATATGGATAATAATAGTAATCACAATAGTTCTGTAATCAAGACCTACATTACAATAGCACAGTTTAATATCCAGAGTGTTAACAATAAAAAACCTTTATTAATTAACTTTCTATTTAACAATGACATAGATATTTGCTTATTAAATGAAACATGGTTAAAAGAGGGAAACAACTTTAATATTCCAGGTTATGACATTACAAAACAGAATGGGCCAAATGGCCATGGTGGAGTAGCAATTTTAATAAAAAATACATTTAAATATAAGGTGGTTTACACCCCTTACTACGATTTTCTTCAAACTAGTGCAATTATTGTTAAAACAGGTATAGGCAAATTTATTTTTATTATGCGCATACAGTCCCCCTCGGGGTGGACGTTTTAAATGCAGAAAATTGAAGAAAATTAATTATAATTTACCCAAACCAGTTATGCTTTCAGGTGATCTTAATTCACATCAGGTCGCTTTTGGTTGTTTGTCAACAAACTCCAGAGGTAGTGATTTGTATAACTTGTTAGATGAATGTGATCTATGTATTCTTAATACAGGTTTACCAACAACTGTAGGTACAATTAACCATAAACCCTCTGCTATAGATATATCATGCATAAGCCCCACAGTAGCTCCTTCTTGTGAATGGAAAGTATATGATGATCCTATGGGTAGTTATCACTTTCCTACCATAACTAATATCCAGACATCCATAGAAAAATATGTAGTAGGGCCTCCAGCTGAACACTTCATATACAAACAAGCTGACTGGTCCAAGTATCATTCTGAAAGTAAAGAAGCATTTGCTCATTTAAATTTTGAAGTAGAATCTCCCATAATTGCTTACAATAATTTCTGTGATATCCTTAATAAACTAAAGCTCGAATGTATACCCAAAATTACAAATAAAACACCACATATAATTAAAAAGCCAGTTCCTTGGTGGGGCAGTGAATGTTCTGCTGCAGTTAGCAAAAGTAAGTTGGCATTGAAAAATTATAGACTTTATCCAACAATAGAAAACTATATCGAGTATAAAAAGGCAGATGCTATAAAAAATAAATTAATTAGGGAGAAAAAGAAATTAGGTTGGAAACTTGTTACGCGAGTCATTTAATAGATACACACCTGTTAGTATAATTTGGAACTATATCCATAGATTTAAACGGATAACATGCAGAAAGGCTTCAAAAAATGACGAGTGGATTCCTTCATTTCTTAATAAATATGCACCAAATTCTCCACCTGAAAAGGGATTGGACATAGTGAAATTAAATAACCTTTTTCGTTTGCCTGGTAACAGTAACAGTTGTTTTCTCTCTGATCCATTTATCATACAAGAATTAAAAATAGCACTTAAATCTAGAAAGGATACCTCACCAGGTCTTGATGACATACCATATAAATTAATAAGTAACCTTCATCAAAAGGCACAAACTGTACTGCTTAAAATATACAACCTTCTTTGGCTATCAGAAACTATACCTGAGAGTTAGAAAACTCAATGTATTATTCCCATACTTAAATCAGATAAGCCTGAAAATGACTGTAATTCATAGAGACCAATTTCACTATCATCATGTGTAGGCAAGTTATTTGAATGCATGTTAAAACTCAGATTAGAATACTATAGTGAAAGAAATAACATTTTACCTGTACAGCAGTTTGGTTTTCGGAGAGGTAAAAGTGCCGGTGAGAGTTTTCTATCTCTTATTGCAGTTATTAAACATTCTTTTCATAGTCATTCGAATACAGTGTGTGGTTTTCTAGATGTCAAGGGAGCTTTTGATAATGTTAATCCTCTAATATTAATTGAGATTCTCAGTAATATAGGTAATACCAGGTAAAGTCTGTAAATGGATATTTACATTTCTACATGAGAGAACAGTGTATATAAAATTTAACAACATATTACATGGGCCCAGGCTTGTATATAAAGGAACCATGCAAGGTGCGACAATCTCACCATTATTGTATAATTTGTACATCTCACAAATTAATAGATACTTAACAAAAATTTCTCTGTTAAATGTCTATTATTTGCTGATGACATAGTTGTATATACTGTAAATAAAAATGTAAATAGTGCCTACAAACACTTACTAATGATCTTAACCAAATCCATAGTTTTTATAATTATCTTAGATTAGAAATTAATATAAATAAAAGTGGAGCTATGATTTTTAGCAAAAAGCTGGTCACTTGGAAGTATTAAATCCTATCATATATAACAATAGTCCATTAATTTGGTTAACTAATAAAAAATTTCTAGGTAAATACCTAACAAATGTTTAGATACAAAGCTAAAATTTGAAAATCATGTCAACTATCTTATTAAGAATGCATCCAAGTCCCTCAATATTTTACGGTCATTAGCAGGAGTCCACTGTCCATTATCGATGTTATACTGTAACGTTTGCGTTACATGACCTTAAAAGAACGAAATATACCTAATAAAATACTACCTTTTTAATTTCAATTAGTATAAATTAACAACACGCAAGCGCAATAAACAAGCGTCATTATAATACCATCCTATTGTTCTCCTCCTCTCTCTCCTCTCGCTCCTATTGTTCGCGTTTCCGCGCCCGCCAGTGCCGGATTAGCCATATAGCAAAAGTAGCAAATGCTACGGGCCCCGCAGGTTTGGGGCCCTCGCGTTCCAACGCCTGTCCGACTGTAATTAAAAAAATATCAATTTAGATAGTAGCATAAAATATCTTGCATGCCTTGTTTTATTTAATACCCTAAACTTGAGAACCTGTAGCAAACCAAGGGCCCCTCGACAGAATTTGCTACAGGCCCCGCGCTGCCTTAATCCGGCACAGGCGCCCGCGCACCCGTCTCACCGCCGCCTGAGCTGGGCTCGCCCGCCCCGAGACCCTGGTCAGCCGGTGAGACAGCCGAGCGATCCCAAGGCGAACGTACATCATTACGTTCTTCCATTTGCCTTTGAGAAATAATTTTATGTAACTGTCATATTTTATAATCATGTAGATACTTCGTTTCACCTTCGCTATTTCTTTATTAAATTATTTCGTAGTTTACCTACACATAACATCATTATGAACTATTGTTAGTATTGTTAAGTAGCTAGACATAAAATTTCACCGTTTTTTTCATTGTCATCTCCTCTCTGATTGTGAACAACCACGACAACACAACTATGCTTTCCCTCGCACTGTTTCCGTGGTTCGTTCACGCACTGGATCTGGCCTTAACGTCAACTTCATGGACGTTCCAGGGTTCTAGGACTACGCTACGCGTACTCGCCCTGCTATAGCGAAACTGTCACCGGACGACGTGCCAGCGGCAGACTTCAAGCCGCCCCTTCGGCATCGCGGCGACTACTACAGTGGACAGTCGAGGGGAGTACAGCACCGAAGGGATCGGTAGAATTGGTGTGCCAATAAACTTACTGACCAACCTTGCCTACCCACTAGTCGGCCGTTGGGCTAAAATAATATTTATTTTATTTTCATTAAAAAAAAAATTAGTTGTGCTCGAACCTGCTTTTTTATTTTCCTTTTTATAGGAGACCCTCAGCAGGTCCTCCGTGACAATACAAAAATCTGGTTAGGAGTCATTTTGACTATAGTTCTTTAGCCTATATGAACACAAATGTAACTTATCTCAGAAAATTAGATACAATACAAAATAAAGCACTTAGAATTATAACAGGTGCTATGTGCTTCACACCCATAAATGCAATGGAAGCAGAAACTAATATAATGCCTCTAAAAATTAGACAAATACAAATTGCTAACAAGTTCTGTCTTAAATTGTTAGCTACTGATAATACATTTGTGCTCAATAAAATTTTACCTAGTCAGTCTTCTTTGCGATCTAATAAATAATATTAATATTAATGCTACTCAGCTCAGCGATATTATTAAATATAAAATCTCATTGTAAAAATATATACTTTTCAGTTTACCTTTGTATAAAATGAATTTTCAATGTATAGCAACAAAACTAACCGAAAGTGACACTCAAAAGATTTATAATAGGCTAAACTTTCCATTATGGGCCATTGATTTCGAAGTTAATTTTTTTTTTATAGATAGTACTATGAGTACTATCACAGTGGTTATGCAACACCTAAGCTTTTCATTATTTTAAATAAAACCAGTAATATGAGAAAAGAAATGTGCCCGAGTTAATAGTTTTATTTAACACCTTTTCTTTTTACAATACCTATTGTAACGAATTCCGTGTGGTGACGGAGTAAGAATACAATTCACCACCCCCTAACTTACCCGTAGGTGATCGTACGAGACGACTTAGGGATATAAAACTCATATAACATCTATGCGAGAGAAGGAAAACTCGAAATAAAACCCTATACCAACACGTCTGACCAGCGTGGTATAGTGGGTCAATTACCCTTCCATTATGGAGGAGGCCCGAGCCCAACAGTGGGACGTATATGGGCTGAGATGATGATGATGATGATTGTAACGAATTTGTTAGCGAAAGATGAACAATATTTTAAAATTGTTACGATAACCAGTGTGCCTACTCTTGAATCTCGATTCCAATCCTACATCCAATTGCAGCTCGAATTTGAGCAAATTTGGTACTCTTGAAAGCGACACTAGCGCACGATTGGAGTCAAATTCGGTGGAATATTTTTGAACCAAATCCCGACGCGATTTTGACGTAGTTTAAAATCGTTAATGTTGCACAATTGCAAGAAAGCGTCTTTGTAGTAATCGAGTTCGATAACGTTATTAATTTAAAATAAGAAAATACGACACATTTGGTGAAAATAACAACGCCGAACGCGAAGAATTCATTCTCAATTTTGTTCAAGGGTACCAAATACAAGTTTGGTGAGATTGGAATTGGATAGGATTCGAAATTAGAATGGATTTCCAGAGTAGGCACACAGAGATGATATGTATTTCACATACTTATGGTGAACCCAGACTTAACAGATAATATTAAAAATAAAATATTTTAATCGTTCTAATAATTATTTACGTGCAAATATTTTACAGGATATGTCACACTATAGTAATCACAAAATAAAAGGCCCGTTTTGACAGTTCACGCCCAAGAAGTTTTCTATTTTTTACCAATCAAACTGTTTTGAAGGTAATTACATTTTTCATTGACGGGTACCGCCCACTTGGCTAAGTGCTGTGGCATAACGATTTTTTTCATATCGTCCACAGACTATTAATAATCGGTTAAGGAAAAATAAATCGATCAAGATATATTTTTTAAGGCGGACTCGTACTTGCCTTACTTATTAATTTGAATACTAGTATTTAGACGAACCATTTACAGAATTTCACCAGCTGTGTAGTGATTTTTACGGAAAATCGAGACGTCAATATTGACAATATGAAAATGAAATAATATATATATGGGTAACGATAACTCAACTGACAATTTTGGATCATTATCTTAAGAAATAGATTGATTGAAGATTCACTTTTTCTCGACATTTTTGTGATTGAGTGAATGTTATCGTATCCGAAAAATATTAAATGATAGAAAAATGACCATTCGTAACATTGTATCATTTCAGAATATCTACAATATTACAGTTTAAGTAAAATTTTCAAATCAGAACTTTAATTCACTTGCACTTTACATATTCAAATCGATTATATACTCATATAAACTTGATTCGATTTATCGTGAGTATCGAGTACTGAATCGTATGGTTCATCACTAGATACATCGGTAAGACCAAGTGTCAAAACGGGCCTCTTATTTTGTAATGGTGTAAAAGTAACGAAAGAAAGCCTACCCGTATGTATTCGTTACTAGAAGAATGAGTACTTGTTACTTTCGTATCGTTACGTTACTCGTTACTTTTGATACCTGTATCTTAGGACACCGAATCGAGTCGTATTCCGTACCCTTACAGTATAACGTCACGGCATAGCAACATTCGTTATTTGTAGAATACATTTGTATACCAAGCTACGTAAGGTGCATTTTTCACTTTACCGTACGTTGAACCTGATTTGTGTTAAAGTTATTCTAAATTTAGATTCATTTAATAGGTAACGTGTAAAAACTACAAATAAACTATTAACAGAATCTACAAAATTTGCAATGGATTTATTATTTTAAAAATGTTGACGATGAGCTCATGTTATTTCTAATCTTAAACTTTGTTTACAAACGCAATACATTCAACAAACAGTAAAAAAATTAACGACGAATTGCCAGATTATATATTACTTATCAAACAAACATCGTTCCTTGTAACGTACATCTTTAGATACACAGAATAAGCGCGCGAATGCATAATATGTATATACGATCAACAAACGTTATAGGCATCAACGTTACTTGTGTGAACTAAAACAGTGTAGGTACCCATAATACGAAACATGCGAGTAACGAAATGGATTCGTGAGTAACGTTTCGTTACTTCGTACTAAATGCCGCACCCGTTACTTAGTACCGAATACATACGGTTTGCTAGAGTTCTATTATTTTGTGACAACTATAAATATTTATTACGTAGGAAGCTGACACGCAAGGGCGTCCATTGTGTGAAAGTTATATCAACTTACACAAATATGAGTCAACCATTTACTCGCTTATGAAATTATCAATTAAATTACAAAACAATAATAAAGTCGGTTGACAAATTAAAATGTATGTAGCCGAACTAGCCGTATATGTAAGGTCGTAAGTGTTACTTGATAACATTTATACAACACTATACCATAACCTACGTAGAATAAAGTTGATTATAAGATTATTACATACCTCACTGTGGGCATACGTTCACACCAAGGTGGTATGATACACCTGAATTCCTTGGTGTTATCCCAGCTTCGGTATTGTTACAATTTGCCAATTGAAATATAAACGTGCTTGATAAACTTTTATTTATTCTCTGTATAATGCAGGATACAATTCTCTATTGATGATTTACAATTTGGTTGTTGACAATTCGCTATTAATCAATATAGAACACAATTTTGAAAATACAGTAACGTAGAATGGCGACTGTCTTCTCTGACCGTCTTTCCATGGGGGTGGCAGTCCCGAACGATGAGCTATAAAAAAAAATTATACAAATTAGCGCTGCATAGCGTGAAGGCCGTGTCAACTTAATCGCATAGTAACTAATAAACTGCACTAGATGTCGCTACAATAACCAGTTTTATTAATTTATTTTTTAATAATTATAATAATTGGTAAAATGTTTTTCTATAAGTTAAGTTTAATGTATATAACTAATATACTATTTTTAAAATAAAATTAGATTACTCTAGATCAAATTTTTTTAAGGTGTCAACACTGACAGAAAAGGAAACAGAACAGTCGAAAATAAGGGTTCTTAACTTAAAGTTTTTCCACCCAAATTTGGGAGGTTATTAAGTGGTATAGGTTCTTAGAATAATAACGCATAAAAGGATAATGTCGGTACTTCGAGCGATCAAAAATATGAAGTCAAAAATACTACATGCGCGCAGGCGATTATACACGTACACACGCACACCACTATACAAAATATGAAATCAAATTTTGTTTTTATTAACACAAATCGTCAAAGTACTTTTAAAAGTAATGTTAACACACTTTTTTTTTTGTTTTTCAAATATTCATAACACATTTGAAAAACTAAAAAATAACATTTAATGGTTTTGTCTCAAATTTGGGGATAAATAATTTGAAGAGTTGGCAACATTATTGAAAGATTTTTAACGATACTTTTTGAGGTTTCAAGTTGAATTTGTGGTGCTTGCGGTGTATTTTCGTTAATTTCTTACTGTGTTTACTTTTCTACTGACCTAAGAGTGCATTCTGGAATACTGATTGTTGATCTTGATTGTTAATTTGGCTATTTCATACGGACACTGGTTTATACTCCTTTCTTGTTTGGGACTAATCCCACCACACATTCCCACCATTGTAACTCCTCTAAGCCAGGATCCACAATGGTCTCCATAAATGCCACCGAGGTTTGACCCTCAGGCAGTCCCGGGATATGATTTTAATTGTCTTGGGACCCGCAACAAATTTAATTAGAAAAGATTAAAGAGGAGGAGTTGGAAAGAGAGATTCCACTTCCCTCCTAGGTAAAGCGGGAGACAGGAAAACAAAATGACTAGTCAGCCAATAAGTAAAAAGGTGTACAGCTACGATAGCGCAGCAGTACGGCACCACGGATACGGAAGAGCTTAACGGGGCCTATATGTGAGCGTTAAGATTGATTGCTACAGTAGGTATGGCAGAAACGCATGAACGCACGGAAATTAACATCGGATCAGTCATTTAGGAGTTCAGTGACATACACACGTACACAACAAATTTATATTTATAGATAGAGAGTCTTAAAAGGCAGCTAAAAAGAGAATCAGCAGCACTTTATTTGAAAACTTATTTATCATTTTCCCTTTCTATGACGAAGACAGTATGGGACAGTGAACGTTGGAGGACTGATAACGACAAACATCCTTACTAATGTTATAAATGCGAAAGTAAGTTTGTTTGTTTGTTTGTTACGCTTTCACGCTTAAACCACAGAACTGATTTCAATAATTCTTTCACCAGTGGAAAGCTATAATATCAGGGAGTAACATAGGCTATATTTTATCCCGGTATTCCTACAGGAACTATGCGGGTAAGGCCACTGAAACCGAAGCAAAGCGAGGGCGGGTTACTAGTATTAAATAAATAAAACTACTTTACGGATTTTATCGCGTTTGTATAAAAAGACTTAAAGTTACTTTCAACATTCACATTTTTTATTTATTTTTGTAGTCTTGAACAGAACAAAAATTTGACTTTTACGTCATAAAATCGATAGCTTTACGTTCCCTTCATCTCAGTTGGGGTGTACCCTCGACACGTCGCCTTCGTCGTTGGACCGACCACCGGAGCAGGATTACTTGTCGTCAGTGGTCGAATATTAAATACCCGTACCCACGTCGCCTTCGTCGTTGTCCGCAGTGGTCGTCCCGATGGAATACCCTTTCGGGTACCCTCACCTCTCGACGTCCCTGTCCCGCAACGTCGGTCGCCATCGCGCGGTCAGCCTCTCTGCAAGTGACAGACTAAAGTCTCCGGTCGAGTCACCCGTGGTCTCAACTAGGGCAGCATCAGGCGCAGGTAGATGAGTTGGTATAGAGTTTTATTTCAAGTTCTCCTTCTCTTGCATAAATGTTATCTGCATTATTATAATACCTTAGTTATCTTTTACCACACCTTTTACATGGATAAGAAAGAGAGTGATGAATTGTATTCTTACTTTGTCACCACACGAAGAGCGATCGATTGATGCAAGCCTAAATGGCTTGCAACAATTCTAGGGATTTTTATAAAGCTCGCCGGATAAAATGGCATGGACATAAAACAACAGAAATAAATTATAGGTATATTGCACTTGTATCTTCTTCTACTTCTGAAATTATCAAGTCCCATTTCAGCACGAGTTTCCTTCTAGATGGAAGAGAAATTGAACGAATACCGCGGTATTTTTTTTCACGCTGTGGAAATGCATTTACGCACTATCCGCCGCCGGCTACAGACGGGGGAGTATGTGTGGAACCTGCCGGCCACAAAGTTGACCGAAATATCCACTAAAACCACAGTGGCCCCTTCCGCGCTTTACAGGTTGCCGGAAGGATCGTCTGATAACATTCTATCCCCGACACCCCAACGCTTAGCCGTCTGGCCACGTCCTGTCATCATTCGGGACGGTAGGAAGAGGAGCGTATAGCGGCATCTCCTCCTTCCTAGTCTTCGCCGGTGGAGCGAGTCAGCGGACGCTAGCGCTTTTCATGACAGCCTCACAGAAGGAGGCCATCGACGACTAACAGCTGTCGCTGCCGAGCATCTTGGAGATGATGGTCGGCAACGACAGGTCTATTATTCCCATTTCCGTTGGCAGGACGTGGCGCTGAGGCGCCAGGCGGGGCATACTTCCAGTGTGACTTTTCCTCTTCTTCTCATGACATCCTAGGGCCTATTTTCTTCCAATTTTGTGCATGTACTTATCGAAAACCCCATGTCCGATAAGTACCTGCACCATCCTAAATGTAAGACTGCCGTGAGTTCCCCTGAGCCAGCGGTGGAAATTTTCTCGAGTTGCTACAAGGTCCGTATAGTATACTACCCCACAGGTGACTTGCAAACTGTTTAACATAAGGTTACGTTCGTTTTGCCAGAGATCGCACTCCCAGAGAATGTGATGTGCTGATTGTTCATACTCGTGGTCAGATGTGGAACATTGACATAATGGTGATGGTACGAGTTTAAAAGAAAATAATTTACTTTTAAAGTTGCCATGGCCAGTTAAAAATTGGGCCACGAAGTGGTCAACCTTATACAATCGAACACAAGGGATGGTTTAGAGAAATTAGTGGAAACATGCCTCAATGATATATTCGATTGGGGTACACGAAACCGCCTTGCCTTCGCACCACAAAAAACATATCATCTTTTATTAAAAGGACATTTACAATCGGCGCCGCGTATAAAATTCAATAATATGACTGTCAAAAAGAAAGAATCAGTTTGCTATCTCGGCCTAGTCTTAGAAAAAGATTTTTCATTTATTGAGCATATTAAAACTGTAGGCGAAAAAGCGAAACAGAATTTCTACGCGCTTACTAGAATATCCACATCTACTTGGGGCCTTCGTTTTAATACACTTAAAACCATATACATGGCCACATATTTGGGGTGTATTTGTTACGCTGCACCTGTATGGGCCGATAGGGCCACCATAGGGGCGGCTCGCCTTAAATTACTACAGAGCCAACGATTGGCCCTAATATTCTTATGTAAAGCCTATAGAACGGTTAGTACCGAGGCCTTACCAGTACTCGCGGGTGTACTTCCGGTTGATTTGGAGATTCAGAGACGAGCGTCAATGTATTACACCACAAAGGAAACTATGAATACAGATTTCCTTCTACCGCGCGACCGAAATAAAATTGCTAGATTGTTTGCACCACAATCCATTGTCTATGAGGAACTTTTAACTGAATGGCAAGAAAGATGGGATTCATCATCTAAAGGTCGTCATCTTTATCTATTTTTTCCATGCATCCGGGAGCGCCTGGAGAAGGTGTGGCTAGAGGTTGACCACTTCGTGGCCCAATTTTTAACTGGCCATGGCAACTTTAAAAGTTTATACTCCTTATCTGATCGACCCTGGCTTCGTTTACTGGATTTGAATACACGTGTATTTAAACCTAGGTTTCTGGCTATAGCGATGGCGAATATACCGAAGAACCCCCGTTCTAAGTGTTATTTCGAGTGTAAGGAAGGAGGTAAGAAAATTAATAATTGGTTTCTGTCCACTTTTAGGTATTGAACGTAGATTTTAATTGAAACTTTTAAATTTCAGGTCCACTACATCACTTTCCCAAGCCTCACAATGATAAAGAAAGATTTGATGTCTGGAAGACAGTATTAGATCACGAAATTCAAAGCAAAACAGATATGTAAGTACATTTACAATCAAAAATAAGATTGTGTAATAACCATTTTGAAAATTATTATAAATCAAGTAATCAGTTAACAAAAAATGCTGTTCCAACTCTGTATATTAAAAAAGGTAGGAATTTTATCACTACTGTGCATTGCCTTCATCTGATATAGATACCTAATCAAAATTATTATTTATTATTGATGTGAAACATCTATAGGCGAGGGTGACCGCGATCGTCGCGTGGCGATTAAACGCCATGCCTCGCGGTCCCCTTTTAATAAATTATAAAATGAATATCTGGAAACATATCTACATTTTTGTAACGAAACCATGGTGCGATTTAAAATTTTGTACAACGCCATCTAGTGAACTCAAAGTAAATTGTTACCTATAATGTATACTAATGAAAATAAATGTTTGTTGAATAAAAATCATTCATCATTTTCTGGTACAAAATCGCGATATTTTATTAATACTTTATGCTAATATTAGTTCCTGTTGTAATCTGTTCTGTTATGCATATGTAGGTACTTGTTTTATAAATTAATGTATAATTCTCTAACTTCATAATATAAATACACCAGTAGGTATGGTATTTAGTTTACTTTCAGTTACGAAAAATGGAGAACCGTTTTTTATAGGCTTTTATTAGTTTCAGCTGTATATATATTTATTTCTTTGTATGTCACCGAATGTCCTTAGGATTTGGATTTTGACTCACTTTAAACAGTCAGATTTCAGTTAAAATTTGTAAACTCTGCAATTTCAATCATTGCAAGGACCAATGATGCTAATAATTTACATAGCTTGTCTTATTATCATTACAGGATTAAAGGTTTCTTTATTAAATATATTGAAGCTGAGAGTTGATCGTAAGCTCGATAGATGCCGCTATTTGTTTCCTAAATCGCACACTTTGGCAAAAATAACTTTTTATAGGCTTTTATTAGTTTCAGCTGTATATTTGTTTGTATGTCGCCGCCTCCTTAAGAATTGGATTTTGGCTCACTTGGAACAATCAGATTTCATTTAAGATTTCTAAACTTAGCAAGAATCAATGACGCTAAAATAATTTAAACAGCTTGCCTTATTATCATTACAGGATTAGAGATTTCTTTATGAAATATATTTTAGCTTAGAGTTGGTCGTTAGCTCGATAGATGCCGCTATTTTTGATTTATAAATCGCACCTGTCGTGCAAAAGAAAGTCTGTGAACGGATTAAAGGATTTCAAGCTATATTTTGGAAGGTTAATTACGTTTGTACTAAATGACGTTACCATAAATATGAGCCGTAAAGTCAATTTTAAAATGGATAATTTATTCGAGATGATACCTGCCAAAAAGTACTTATTAATTAAAAGTATCGAATGCAAAGTATCGAATACAAAAGTATCGGTATCGAATGCAAAGTATCGAATCCAAAATATCGGTATCGAAAGAAAAGTACTCGATACCTAAAGATAAAGTAAGTAAAAGTACTCGATACTTTAATCAGTACGTTACTTATCTTTCGATACTACTCGTGAGTTCAGCATCGATACTTTATATTCGATACCATGTCTCTACTCGTACAAAATAGTTTCGATGTTTCACATCTGCCAGGCGTCCTAAGCGACGGCTCACTTTTTATTAATTGTACTCAAATGTATGTATATATTCTACACAGGTGAATTTCTCTTGCTAACTAATAACTAGGTAATTATTACCTTACACGAGCCCATCATCATCCTCCTATCCTTGTCTTAGTAAATTTAATTTTTTTTTTTTATTAAAAATTATGATGGCAAATGAACAAGCAATACACCTGATAGTAAGTGACTATTGCTTGATGATAAGTGTTGCACATTTACAATACCAGGGCCACAACTAAGATGCTGGTTCTCGTGAAGAAAGTAAGTGCTCTCTTTAAACCTTGTTTAAATAGGACACGTCATAATGCTCAGGAAATAGAGCAACAGTAGTCCAGCTCCTGCACATATGTGGGCGAAAACCATTATGTTTCCAGGTGAAGTGGATGAACCCTGCAACGGTGTCAAGTAGTACGTTGGTAAAGTGGTGACGGCCAAACATGGAGAACATTGCTTATATCTCTGGGAGAGAATGAAGATTTGGATGCTACATCCAAATTTTCATTCACTTTATCCCAACTATTCATTTCAACATCCGAACTTAGTCGATAAAATAAAAAATGTACCTACCTATCCAATATATGTTTAATGTTACAGATATGCCTCATCCATAGACTTCCACAGAAGTATATATTGATTCGACTCCTACAGCTGTGGTAGATCAGGACAGAAAGACCAGCATTAAAAAAAAAATTCCAAAAGGTTGGTAGCTGTTGTTGATGTATCATTAATGGAGAATAAATTGAAAATTACTGGCTCACTGTGACACGATTACATTTTACTTTTTTTTTGCATTAAGTAACATAAACCTTTGTCATAGATAGCTTTCTTTGGGAAGAACTATAGATGCTAGCCTCAGATGGTGCAGATAATCTATATATTATATATATATTCGTTCGTATCGTTATCGTATATTATATATATATTCGTATTATATATATTCGTTCATATGTGTGAACGAACATCTGTGTGTGTGTGCATGCCTACCAATCTGTTGGTTGTACCATTAGGCTAGCGCTACTTTAAACATATAGAACCAGTTATGCCTGCCCAGTTGTTTTTTTTATTATAAGTCTATCACTATATATGTAGACTTACCCACTGTTATGAATGTTATCAATGTCAACAGTTCACCTATGTTATGGTGGAATACTGATTCCTAAAACGCAGGGACTCAAACCTAATTTAGGATTCAGGGATTATTTTATCATTATCTATTCTATAATGTGATCTTTTTTTTTAGTGCCATGGTGGCAAACGAGCAGGCAACACACCTGATGTAAGTGATACTGCCGCACATGGACCTTTGCAATACCAGGGGCACAGCTAGGCCGCTGCCTACCGTGAAGGAAATACTAGTAGAAATACAGTAGGCAACGCCTACTGTGAAGATAATACTCTTCTTAAAGCTCGATTAAAGAAGGACATGCCATAGCGCTCGGGAAACACAGCAGTAGGTAGTTCATTCCAGAGCTTGCACGTACGTGGGATAAATGATTGCTGGAAACGTACAGGTGAAGACCATGATGTTTCCAGGTGAAATGGATGAACCCTGCTGCAGTGTCGAGTGGTACGTTGGTAAAACAGTGAAGATACCAAGTCAAACAGTTCTTCAGTATGATGGTAGCTTCGATAGAAGTGCCCTGTGCCAGACCCTATCGAACGCCTTTGCGATGTCTAGGCTGAATAGCTTATATATATAACTTGTACAATAAAAAAATATTAATTAATTATTACCTAATGAAACAAAATTAACTATCATTTTCCTATTTTTATGATACGGAATATCGTTAATGATATAATAATTTATATTATTTCAGGTCCTGTTCTACAAAAAGATAAAGTAATTAGAAGACTGGAGCAGAGAGTATTAAAATTAACAAATAAATGTAAAACACAAACAAAAAAAATACAAGCTGCCAAAAAAATATTAGAAGCCAAACCTTTCATGAAAATAATCAATTCAATGCCGAAATCATTAAAAACATTTATGACTATGCAATTGAAGTCAAAGCTGAAGGCAAAAGGAAGAAAATTTACATTAGATGAAAAAATTATGGCAGCGTCTATTATGAAGCAAAGTTAGAAAGGTTACAATTTTTTAAGAAAATTATTGGTACTACCTTCTAAAAGAACTATTCAACGCCTTTTAAGTACCCTTGTAATTAAACCTGGTATTAACAAAAATGTAATGAAAAATTTAAAAGATTTGGTTATGGGTCTGCCCCCTGAAAAAAAGACTATACTCTCTTTTATTTGACGAAATAGCGTTGTCGCCTGGACTTTACTGTGACAACAGACAAATTATTGGGTTTGAAGATATTGGAGAGAAGAAAGGTGTAAACATTGCTGATCATGCATTACTAGCAATCCGCCCTCGCTTCGGTTATAGGTTATAGTCGTTTTACCCGCGTAGTTCCCGTTCCCATGGGAATACCGGGATAAAATATAGCCTAGTTTACGCCCTGATATTATAGCTTTCCATTGGTGAAAGAATTTTTGATATCGGTGCAGCCGTTTTGAAGATTACCCGGAACAAACAGACAGACAGACAAAAATTTTTTAATTGTTATTTTAGGCATAGGTGTCGTGCAAATAACCATGTGAGCATGAAAAAAGACTATTATTTTGACATTACAAACAGACACTCCAGGTATTAAATCAAAAACAAAGCAGCCTATATTATTTACTTTTTATAAAAATAATACAAAAAATATGATTTAAAAAACATAATAATTAACACCATAAGAGAATTAAACCAAGCAGGTATTATTATTGTATCTACCATTTGCGACCAAGCAACGACAAATGTTAGCAGTATAAAAATGTTATTAAGGGAGACCACTAAACAATATTTAAGAAAAAATGAGGAGTATATATCAAATGCCTTTGAAATAGATGATTTAAGAATTTTTCCTATATTTGATACACCTCATTTATTAAAAGGAGTACGGAATAATTTCATGATTAAAAATATCAGGTTTATACAAGATAACAAAATGAAGGTAGCTAAATGGGAACATTTAAGACTTTTATTGAATGAAGATAAGGGAGAAGACGAAGTGAGAATTTTAAATAAATTAACTGAATACCATATTAATCCAGAAAAATTCCAAAAATGAAAGTTAAATATGCAGCCCAAGTTTTTAGTAGACAAGTATCTGCTGTTATGCGTTTTCTAGCAAGTAAGTTATTTTGACATAGAGTATTTCACCTAAAAGTTGGTACACAATGTATTGCATAAATACAATTGCCTTATAATCATCGTCATCATCATTGCCCACATACGTCCCACTGTTGGGCTCGGGCCTCCTCCACAATGAGAGTGACCTACTATATCATGCTGGTCAGACATGATGGTATACGGTTACATAGCGAGTTTTCCTTCTCTTGCACATATATTATGTGCCTATTATATCCCATAGTCGTCTTATACGACATCCACGGGTAAGATAGGGAGTGGTGATTTGTATTCTTACTCCTTGATGGAGTTTGCAAATAGCGGTCGTGCTTTTAATAATTGTGGCTGTATTTAAGATGTATGTAAGTCAGCCCTGCAAAAGAGTTGCAATACTAATAATAATAATCATGTACGATATTTTTTCCTTCTTACAGAACGCAAAATTCTACCAGCGGAAAGTGAAGATACTGCTGATCTTTTGCTCATCTTCGACAAGTTGTTTGGCTCTTTTAATGGTCACTCTTACAGCAAAAGTTCTTAAGGGGTGTCTTAAAAATAACTCTAAACATTTCCAGTTCTGGGATGATGAAGCATTACCTATTTTAAAAACTATTCAATTTGAAAAAAATGTGAAGAAGCATGATGGTACTGTAATAGTTAAGTATGAAAAAGTGCCATCTATACAAAACTGGATACATAATATAAATACATTTAAAGAACTGTGGAGATACTTAAACACACAATTTAAGGTGAAAAATATTTTAACCCGAAATTTCAACCCCTTGAGAATTTCTTTTGCTGTATTAAAAGTAATGGAATTAGAAACATAAATCCCACGTGTATGCAATTTATTAATGCTTATAAAACATTGTTGATTAATAATATGTATTCGGGTCATTCAATTAGCGCTAATTGCGAAAAAGATGATTATCAACCATTGCAATATTTATTATTAGAGGAATGTGTTTCTGTAGAACCTGCTGATTTTGCATGTCAAGTTGATTCTTTGATCATAACAATGAATGAAATTATATCTCGTGATTCAATTTTGCATTATGAGGCTAAAAAATATGTAGCAGGATATATAATTAAAAAATGTAAAACAAAAATATTTAAATCTTGTGATAGGTGTATGAATGATTTGCTTAAATTAGAGAGTGATCAAGATTCGTTCAATTATATGATTGACTATACGAAAAAATCTTTATTTAATGCATGTGACGATTTTATTAATTTATTAAATGACATTTATTTTATGATTGTAACATGTCTAAGAGAGTCACCTGAAATTGCTAATTTAAAGGATAAAATTTTATTATTTATTGATTGTAGATGTGATTTCTCTTTAATTACTTGTAGCAATCATAAAACAGTATTAGTTGATTATATAATCAATTTATCGATTAAGTTAATAGTCTACAGCTGGTGTAGGGGTGGCAATAGAATTTTAATAGGAAAGATAGTTGATTTTGATATTAATGATAAAGTAAAATTACAAGCTTTTAATTACAATAAAAGACATAAAAAAAAATGAGTATTGATTACTCATTTTTGGTTGCATATTTAACTTTTATTTTTGGATTTTTTCTGGATTAATATGGTTTTCAGTTAATTTATTTAAAATAGGGGAATGATAGTTAATTTTGTTTCATTAGGTAATAATTATTGTACAAGCTATATATATATATATATATATATATATATATATATATATATATATAAGCTATTCAGCCTAGACATCGCAAAGGCGTTCGATAGGGTCTGGCACAGGGCACTTCTATCGAAGCTACCATCATACGGAATCCCCGAGGAACTCTGTAATTGGATCGCCAGCTTTCTGGATGGACGGAGTATTAAAGTCATCGTAGATGTCTCCTGCTCCGATACCATGACCACTAATACTGGTGTACCACAAGCTCGGTGCTCTCCCCGACGTTGTTTATCCTGCATATCAACGACATGCGACATGAGAATATGCGTTGGACAGCACGGGTGACGAGCGGTATACTGAGCAACGGAATGTCCCACGGAGTACTCAGGAAAGAAGAGTTCAATTTGTGTCTGAAGTCGAGCGCTCTCTGGGGCGGGCCTCGGAATGGGGTGAATGGAACTTAGTCCAGTTCAATCCCACAAAGACACAAGTTTGCGCGTTCACTGCAAAGAAGGACCCGTTTGTCATGGCGCCTTTTTTCAGGGGGCAGTCCCATAACCAAATCTTTTAAATTTTTCATTACATTTTTGTTAATACCAGGTTTAATTACAAGAGTACTTAAAAGGCGTTGAATAGGTAGTCTTTCAGAAGATAGCACTAATAATTTTCTTAAAAAATTGTAACCTTTCTGACTTTGCTTCATAATAGAGGCTGTCATAATTTTTTGATGATGATGATGATGACTAAGGACTAATGACAATATAACAATTAAATAGTTTGTCCAATTGTCCTTACAGGATTAGCAATATTTTTCAAGGTTGTCAAGGTTTTTCAATCTTGGCGTGATTAGATAGATGTTTGGTTCGGTCGGCACGACAAAAGCGTGTTTTTTATTTTGTTTTATACTATTTTCATTTGAAATATTTTAACAAAAAGAACAGACCTGCCGTAAGGTCGCGGGGCTATTTAAACCCAACAAACAGACGGCAGGACTTGTATGCTCATGTTTAAATAAATGCCATATTTGCAGTAAAATATATAATTCATTTCCTTTTATTTCACATGCTTAATTAATAATAAAATAAAATGATTATTTTAAGTAAACTACTTATTCAAGTGTAATTTGGATGTCACTTATGCGTGTATAATTAATACGTATATTTGTAATTATAGTTTCTTTGTGCATAATTGATGGTTATAATTATTGATTGTTACGGGTTATAATGTGCATTATTGTTGAGTCTACTGCTTGTAGTAATAGTTTATAAAATATGAGTGGCCTGTTCATGAATATCTATTTCGTTTAATAAAAAAAATTGAAGAAAATAGCTAATGTATTTATTATTTGGGTGTGTTTTAACACTTTAACCTTCCTAAACAAAATAGAATCTCTACCTACGTGTATACTATACTTAAATATACAGGGTGACTGGTAAAAGATTGTACATATTGAAGAAGGGTATTCAGTAATCGATTCTAATACCGAATATGTAAAAAAAAAGGTACTTAAATTTTGAACCAATTATAAAGATATTTAGTTACGGACACAGCTGAAACAGCTGTATTATTTATAGGTACCTATTTATAGGTCAACGCACTTGAACGCGCTATCAGTGTTTCCACTATTCATCATCATCATCATGATGATGATGATGATGATGAAATACTCTAATCAGTCTCCAAAAATCCTTGATTTAGGGCGCAAAATTTAAATGAGTTTGAAATAAAACAAAACTTGATGGTTTGATTTTTATTTTAATTTTCATCTATTAATCAAAGGTAGTAAACATGTAATCATAAAAAGAATTCATTTTAATATGTGGAAGAAGTAGATGATGAACAATATGATGCTGTTGTTGAAGCTGAAGCATTTGGCTTAAGTTTTTTAGCTGCGGGTAAATGTTGAGTACATTTGTATGTCGGGTTCTTAAATCAAATCTGTCATACTTAGTCTGGTGTGCAACAAACCATTGAGGGTTTCATTATGACGCTTTTTTCTTGGGTTGGGTTGTTTTTTTGAGCCAACACATACTCCGTCCATTTCTTCCGGGGGTGATGAAAAGGTGACGCAAGTCTCATAACCCTCCCCTTCGCCATTGGGCTGATGGATCCTCGTCGCAATCGCAACGTTGGCAGGTCGATGTACTCTCTCCTCACGACCGTGTGCAGGTACTTGGCGAAGCAACCGTCCGTCGTCACTACTTACGCCAGTCAGCAAGAAAACACCCCGTGCCGCCGTCCTCAATACTCCAAGAGCACCGGCCGGAAGGCCTTGACGACCCCAACATCGTAGCGGGGCTACCCAATGGGCAATTTTCCTAT
This sequence comes from Lymantria dispar, assembly GCA_032191425.1. Taxonomy (NCBI): domain Eukaryota; kingdom Metazoa; phylum Arthropoda; class Insecta; order Lepidoptera; family Erebidae; genus Lymantria; species Lymantria dispar. Next base: position 25,158,395 of record CM063449.1, read on the forward strand.
ACCAGCTGTTAGTATCACACTGAAATATCGACATCTAAACACTGCAATATATTTAATTTAAATTCTACTATCGTGTCTTACACAAAGCAATTTCGGTGAACTCTGGGAGCCCATAGAGGGTAACCATTGTTTGTGGTCGGCAAAGTCTATGATAAAATAGTGTTTGCTATTTTTATATTCAATTTTACCCCAAAATTACCCTAAAACCCTAAAAGTATTAAATAGCCCTAAGCCTTATTTTAAATTCGTAATTTCACCCTAAAATAGGGCGAAATCCCTAAAAGTGGAAACACTGCGCGCTACTCCCATTGGGCTCAGTGTGACCAGATTTAGCAGAATTCTGCGATTTTAGCAGAATTCGATCCCTAATTTAGGGCTTAGCAGATTTCGAAAATTTGGCAGATTTTAGCATAATATTAAAAAGCCTTGCAGGAAAGTAGCAGAATTAGACATTGACTAAATAAATGTGTTTCACTAGGGTAGTTGCCCTAAACATATTTAAAAAATCTATATTTCTTAAATAGTGTAAGTTTTTTTTTCTGAACTTTTTCTTTCTTTTTTTTTAAAGGCAACGCACTAATGAAATAGTTCTTGTATTGCTGGGGACTTCACAAACATATAATTAACGGACACAAATTACATCCAAACTTAGAACAACAAGTCGCACAAATCCCGCATGGGATTTGAACCCGCGACACTGGCACAGTAAATCGATGTCTAACCATTATGCCATCCGTGCCAGGCAACTGGCAATTCTCATATACATTCTATGTTTAATACATCTTGTGAGCGCATATTTTCTCAATTGAACAGTATAAAAAAATGACGTGCGAAACAAATTTAAATATGAACATGTTGCTGTAATTCTACATGTCAAACAGGTAGTTAAAGAACAGGGTGAATCCGTATATTTTACGAGCTAGCTTAAAACCCTATACAGGTGTATCAGGTTATGAGGCAAGTGTTCGAATATGTTGTGTAGTGTGTAGTGTGTTTTCAAAAATTCAAAAAGTGATTTCAAAAATGTGTGTCTAAGAGTTAATGCCTTAAATGTTACGTATTATGTAGGCATGTACCGACAGAATACATGTAGGCATGTAAATCTTCGACAGTATAAATAGGTATGAATTGCGCAAATGCTTCAATGGTAGCGTAGATACAAAGGCACCTCGTGAACGGTCATCGGCCGATCAGCTGATTTAAAGCGAAGTTTGTCTGTTTATGCAAGTGTAATCATTGATTTATTCGAATTCTAATGAACATTTAACAAAGTACGAATATGTTGTAGATTAAGTATCACTAACTTTATACATTTCAATCGGATACTACTACTACACGAAAAAGAGATGATAAATTTGAAAATTTTACATGTCACTAATTCATTAACAAATCGTTATTTTGCCTTAAAATATTTTTCATGGGTTCCTACCGCCATTGCCTAACTCTCGTTTGACCAGTTGCCCATAACCTGATACACTCTGCATACAAATGTGAATAGAATTTAGAAACTTTTTGTTGATAAACATTTGAAAATATTAAGTTGCGTTTTCCTTTAATATTCATGCACATTAACCCCCGTATTCTAAGTCGTAACCTCGAGATCGCCTCCACTCACACTCAGGTAAGGAAGCTTCGAGGATCGCCTCGAACTTTCCTCAACATCGGTATTCTTAGTCCTAACCTTGAGGAAATTCTGAGGTTCCTCCAGTAAGGAAGAGTGGAGGTAATACGTCACGAATGACGTCAGAATTTTGAGGATTTCGCTACGTTATGTTGGCATTCTAAAAATTTGTGGTAACATTTAGTTCCGTTTGCGTAATCAAATTTAAAAATATATAAACAAAGAATCTCCATTTAGCGGTTTACTATTGTTAACAATAAATAAGCATTATTTTATAATTAGGTAACACAGGGCTTTGCTTGGGGCGTCATTGCTATAAAACATTATTTTAATTGATACATTTACGAAATGGCTGGAAGTGGACGTCAGTATTTTGATGAAAATAAAAAAAGCAAGAAGAACTTCTTGTCTAAAAATACTGCAAATGTTAAATACCGACTATGATTACCGGTTATTGTGTAGGTAGGTACTCAATTAAAGGTTATCATTTTAGTTACTTACTTGGAAGTTGCCAGTTGCGTAAAATCGGTGGAATTGATAAATCTCCGAGATTTACCTCCAATATTTTGAAATAGTAACGGTAATTAATAATGTGCTGCAATGGTTTTTGTAAATCAAAACCTTTTAACAAACTCACTTTCGTCGTATAACTACGTTGGATTATCTGCATCACGCAAATATTGTCCAGATAAACAACTGTACGGATTATCATATAGATATTCAATAAATTCCTCGAATTACATTATTGAAAAAATTACAAGATCGTATGCATATACATATAAAAACCTCCATAAGGTATCCTCAAGGTACCTCAAGAGACACCTTAAGTTTGACAGTTGTTTCCTCGACTCAACCTTACCTTATTGGAGGAAACCTTTAAACTTGAGGACAAAAATGACAACTGTGAATACGAAACGTCCTCAATGAGGATGAGTCGAGTCGAGGAAGTTTCGAGGTTACGACTTAGAATACGGGGGTTAGAATACAGGGGTAAAACTTCATGTATAGTAGAATTTTAAAATTATACTATTTTTTTTAGAAAAAAAAAATAGCAGATTTTAGCAGAATTCAAAAGAGTAGATAGCATAATTTAAATCTGGTCACACTGCAACCTAAAATAACATAACCTAAAATAATTACGGAATCGTAATAATGTATTTCTAATCCTTGCGTAACTCCGCACGCTGTATTGTTTTTTATGCAGTTCGTTATTATTTTTTTAATATTATGTCAATAACAATTTAGCAGCGATTACTCATATGTCATTTTCAACGTGTTCAAGACTTGGATGAACGGGATTGTTTCCCGCGAATGCAATTTGAAGTGATAAGTGTGATTCAGTGTGTTATCATATGTTAAGTGTAGTATTTTTCGGTTTCTAATGCGCCCTCGTCGTGAGACGTATGGTCGTAACAAGGTACACTGGCAAAACTATTCTTTTCACAAGAAACAAATCACCTTATTTCGGGATTGGTATGAGCCGAGTCTGCAACTTTTAATGGTTTTTATGACATTATTCCTACACCTAGTTTTAATAATTCTAGTAATAAATATAAAAATCTTGACAACAGTTCTAACAAAACTTTAATTGTAACGCTATCAGAATCACCGTATCGCCTATAGGGTGACCCACTTTTTAGGAGTCTTGAGGCACTAATGTTGTTGATGTTTACTATGTGGTTATTTAATATTGTCTTCTTTTTATATTTGTATTGGTTACTTGTGACCATTGTCTATAGTTTCCTTCAATATGTACAATCTTTTACCAGTCAGCCTGTATATATATACACAGAAACACGTATATATATTTATATAGGAACCTATACAACGAAAAACATGCCACTTGGTGGAGAGTCCGTACAAATAAATAATTATTTTCTCAGTGGCTCATCTATTCCTATAAATATGTATATTATCTATGCTTATTTCTTAAAACCACACAACACAAAGGAAGTACCGCCTGCCGGAAATATATAAAAGAGCGACATCTTTTTTAAATATTGCCGGAAGTCATTATTGAGCCACTTACAATAATATAGTATAATAGTTATTAATATAATAGTTATCTAAAAATATAAACCAATATTCTAGAATTAGGTATCAAAATTAATATGTTTTATAATAGCTTAAACAACGAACAATACTTCAATTTAGATAAAATATTCGAGCGTAGCAGAAGTTTATTACAATTAATGATGAATTTTTATTAAGTGTGAAATACTAATTATACATTTAAACATTATTTTCTTATCAAGCTAAAAGGCTTATTACACTACACGTTATTCAGGGCCCTGAATCAGTAGGGGTGCTCTACAACTAGAACTGTAGCAAACCGTATGTATTCGGTACTAAGTAACGGGTGCGGCATTTAGTACGAAGTAACGAAACGTTACTCACGAATCCATTTCGTGACTCGCATGTTTCGTATTATGGGTACCTACACTGTTTTAGTTCACACAAGTAACGTTGATGCCTATAACGTTTGTTGATCGTATATACATATTATGCATTCGCGCGCTTATTCTGTGTATCTAAAGATGTACGTTACAAAGAACGATGTTTGTTTGATAAGTAATATATAATCTGGCAATTCGTCGTTAAATTTTTTACTGTTTGTTGAATGTATTGCGTTTGTAAATAAAGTTTAAGATTAGAAATAACATAAGCCCATTGTCAATATTTTTAAAATAATAAATCTATTGCAATTTTGTAGATTCTGTTAATAGTTCATTTGTAGTTTTACACGTTACCTATTAAATGAATCTAAATTTAGAATAACTTTAACACAAATCGGGTTCAACATACGGTAAAGTGCAAAATGTACCTTACGTAGCTTGGTATACAAATGTATTCTACAAATAACGAATGTTGCTATGCCGTGACGTTATACTGTAAGGGTACGGAATACGATTCGATTCGGTGTCCTAAGATACCGGTACCAAAAGTAACGAGTAACGTAACGATACGAAAGAAACGAGTACTCATTCTTCTAGTAACGAATACATACTGGTACGCTTTCTTTCGTTACTTTAACACAATTATCTACAACAGCTAAATTGTGAGACCTGTTTCACCTATTTCAGTTTTAGCGAAATAACAGTTTCAGAAAACTGTTCCAAAATAACAGCCTGTTGTGCTGTAATACGAGAAAAAAAGGGGAATAACCATTCTTTAGGAATAATGTTTAGAAGTGGTTTCAGTGTTTGTTCCTAAAATGAAAACGATCCTTCATGCTTTACATGCTTAGGACTGATTTGTGTATATATTGTAGACATGAGCGTTATTTCACGTCATTAGTTATAATAACCCATTACGCGACATGTAACAACCACTATTTACGAGTCGACAAGTAAAAGAGGTGATTTTTGTAACTACGTTATACTTGACACGACTCACAGATATGGGAGAACAGTATTATATTCGAGCGAGCGAGAAAGAGCCGACCGCACAACGTTGATTACGCTAAGTACATTTCTTTCGCATCGCGGCCGAGCGAGTGAGCGAGATGGCTAATCGAATGACACGAAATTATTCGAAGTAATCCGACCAAATACCGAACACTCACGTGCCGTAGTATGCAACAAAGACCAAACAGCGTAACAATACATTTTATACCTTTAATTTTCATACGTAAAATTACATTTATTGATAATAAAATAGAGTGATTTTTGTTTATAAGTAATTTCAACGGCTTGACGTTGCGGGAAACGAAGCGAGTGTTACTTTGAAATTTGAATTTAAAGTAAGGAATTTAATTGATTTATTGATTTAGTTTGTTGTTTTACTAATAAAAACATCATACATTATAAAGTGCATATAACAGTGAAAAAAACTGTAAATATATCAAAAGTGTAAATAAACTGTAAATATAATCATTGTATATACAATCAATTTACTTATAAATACGTCTGCATTAATACAAATTTAATTAAAATAATAGTTTAATTATAACCTCTAATCAATCGTAAATACATATAATGCAGTCTGTCCTCAGCCTGAAAAAAGTATGAAAGGAAGTTAGTTTATTGATTTAACTGTATAGCTACAAATTTATTTTCATTTCGCGTGTAACTGTAGTTAGTGCAGCTATTCATACAATATGCAAACAATCAAAGTAGCTGTATACAAATAAGTCGTTACAAAAATCACTAATTTTGAAACACGTGACGTCGACCAAGTCACTAGTTTCGTTACGTTTCTTAAAAATAACGTAGCGACCCACGTCTAATATATTTAAGCATGTATTTATTTTATGTATATATATATATAATATATGGAACAGTTTTCTGAAACTTTTATTTCGCTAAAACTGAAACAGGTGAAACAGGTCTCACAATTTAGCTGTTGTAGAGCACCTCTAGTGATTCAGGGCCCTGAATATCGTGTAGTGTAATAAGCGCTTAACACATGCGTAGTTCGCGCACTAATCCTATCTCTCTTACTCTCATGCAAAGGATGAGGAAAGAAATTGATGAATCCTGGCGAATTTAATAAGGATAATCGGATATTTTAATCGAATTATTGCATTGTCATCAGTTTTTGACAGGTGTGCAAAGTTTGAATTAAATCTGATCGTTCAAAGTAGGACAAAATCGAGCCCAAAGGAGTCAGTTACAAACAAGCAAACATACATACATACAGGTGAAACTAATAAAAGCTTGTTAAAAATCTATCTTTCTTAAATAATGTAAGTTTTTTTCTTCTGAACTTTTTCTTTCTTTTTTTTAAAGGCAACGCACTAAGGAAATAGTCCTTGTATTGCTGGGGACTTCACAAACATATAATTAACGAACACAAATTACATCCAGACTCAGAACAACAAGTCGCACAAAGTATTGTCCCGCATGGGATTTGAACCCGCGACACTGGCACAGTAAATCGATGTCTTAACTATTATGCCATCCGTGCACTCAATTCTTGTGCATGTGTGCAGGCAACTGGCAATTCTCATATACATTCTATGTTTAATACATCTTGTGAGCGCATATTTTCTCAACTGAACAGTATAAAAAAATGACGTGCGAATCAAATTTAAAAATGAACATGTAAAATTGCAGCAACATTGTTGCAATTTTACATGTACAGGCATTTAACAGGCAGTTAAAGAACAGGGTGAATGCGTAAATTTTACGAGCTAGCTTAAAACCCTATACAGGTGTATCAGGTTATGGGGCAACTGTTCGAATATGTTGTAGTGTGTTTTCAAAAATTCAAAAAGTGATTTCAACAATGTGTGTCTAAGAGTTAATGCCTTAAATGTTACGTATTATGTAGGCATGTACCGACAGGATACACGTAGGCAGGTAAATCTTCGACAGTATAAATAGGTATGAATGCGCAAATGCTTCAATGGTAGCGTAGATACAAAGGCACCTCGTCAACGGTCATCGGCCGATCAGCTGATTTAAAGCGAAGTTTGTCTGTTTATGCAAGTGTAATCATTGATTTATTCAAATTCTAATGAACATTTAACAAAGTACGAATATGTTGTAGTAGTCCAGTCAAGATAGGCAAAAACACCTTCGTGCTTGCAAAAGGTCGTGTAGTCACGAATTTTTGATATGTTGTTAGGACTCAAATGAACATAAAAATACACAATTTGCAACTTCCAAAGTGCTGTGCTAACGGTAGGGTGACCATAAAACTATAAAATGTTTGGACATTTTTCAGATTTTGTTGAATATCTTAGTTAAGGAAGGGTCTGACATCTTTTGTTGTTATGAAATATTAGAAGTACACTAAATAAGCTACAATTTGAGACTAAAACCAGCTCTATACCGTCATTGGTTCTTGAGACACAGTTCTTCAAACAGCCCATTTTTTTAAAAAAGTAGGTATTTTTCAAAATAGTCGCCTATTCTGTGTAATATCTTCTATAATACGCATTTCACACCAAAACTTACTATAACAAAGTTGTAGTACATTCAATCAGATTTCATTTGAGATCAAATTGGTACTTATTGAACCAGCAGTGCCCTCAAACATGGCAGGTAACGAAAACCAGTTACACGTGGGTTTTGAGAGGCAATGCAAAAAACTGTTTTCATGTCTTTTTTAAAGATGATGATGATGATGATAGTTATGACAAATAACATACAAATCTTCGAAAATATGCCGAAAATTGGATATTTTTTGTAACGGCCACAAATATTATAATTGTTTTTCTAAATAAAATATGCAAAAAAAAAATGTGAACAAAAACAACAATTAAAAAAGAAAGAAACATAAGCTGGGTACTCCCAGCGGTGGGTGCTTCACGCGGTGAAGGCGGTAACAATATATTATTAAATATTATATTGGCTAAAACTCCCAAACTAACAAATAATTTAAGCATAGTGCTAAATTAACATGCCTTCAGGCTTTTGTTGTCTTTATTGTTGCGGTGTATGTGTGGCTGTGTATCCGGTAACGCAGGGGACCAGCTAGATGGAGGGAGTAGAAGTGGCTGTGGCCGAAAAAGATGCGGATCATGAGATCGTCATGACTGCGCTTTCAAGGAAAGCAGCGGCTGATCGCGTAGTCATTGTTGGAGAAGACGTCGACTTACTCGTTCTTCTTAACGGTTTATGCACCGTAGAGACACACATCTACCTTCAAAAAAGCGCAACGGACAAAGCTGGTTGCTGTCACAACTCTTCAAAGTCCTACAACATCGGACAAGATTCCCAGTCATCACCAGGAACAGTACTGTTCGCCCACGCTTTTCCGGGTGCGATAGTACTTCAGCACCGTTTGGCCAAGGAAAGACTAAAATCACCTCACTCCTCAGCAGGAATAAACCAATTGCTAAGCAAGTGAAGGCCTTTTTTATCCAGACTCTACCCTAGAAGCCGTGAAAGAAACAGGTATTAAGTGCTTTGTGGCTCTGTATGGCGGTGACATCGCGAGAGATAGTTTAGACTTCCTGCGATATAAGACGTTTGTTATGTCAAAAACCTTAAACCTCGCCCGTTTGCCACCGACGGAAGATGACGCAGGCCATCATGCAGCAAGGTTCTACCTCCAAGTGCAGAAGTGGCGGGGAATTTGCTTAAATCCAACTGATTGGGGTTGGAAGCTGTCTCCTCAGGGATTCGCTCCTATTCCCACCACTATGGATCCCGCACCTCCTACCCTTCTGCGAAAAATTACTTGCAAATGCAAGAAAGGGTGCTCTGGGAGCTGTTCGTGCAGAAAGGCGAGATGCCGCTGCTCAGTTCTTTGCCAGTCATGCGGTGGCAAATTTTGTGCTAACGTCCCAGATATGGAGTTAAAATGCTCTGACGACGAAGATGACCCGATAACAAACTGGGCATCTGTCCCAGCATCCATCGCATTGATTGGAATACCCTTATCACCATCCGAGCCAAGGCCCGGACCATCTAAAATAAAAAGAAAAGCTTAGTAGACACTCACGAAAGGAGCTTACGATATAATTAACTACAACGCAACAATATGGATTTTATTTTTTATTTAATTATTACCATCATCAACATCGTCATCTTTAAAACATAGGTAGAATCGATTAACTCCTCTTTTAGTTTTTTGAAGTCAGTTAGAAAGACGTGAAAGCAATTTATTTGTATTACACCTCAAAGCCCACGTATTGGTTATTTGTCCTGGTTTTGGTTATCTGCCGTTTTTGAGGGAAGTCTTGGTCCTACAGGTACCAATTTGATCTCAAATAAAAGCTATTTAAATTTTCTTCAACTTTGTTATAGTAAGTTTTGGTGTAAAATGCGTATTATAGAAGATATTACACAAAATAAGTGACTATTTTGAAAAATATCTACTTTTTTGAAAAAGTTGGCTATGTTTGAAGGACTGTATCTCAAGAACTAATAGCGGCATAGAAGTGGTTTTAGTCTCAAATTGTAGCTTATTTAGTGTACTTTAAATGTTTCATAGCCACCAAACATGTCAGACCCTTCCTCTACTAAGATATTCAACAAAATCTGAAAAATGCCTAAAAAATTTATGGTTTTATGGTCACCCTACCGTTAGCACAGCACTTTGGAAGTTGCAAATTGTGTATTTTTATGTTCATTGGGGTCTTAATAACATATCAAAAATTCGCGACTACACGACCTTTTGCAAGTACAAAAATGTATCTTGACGACTATAGATTAAGTATCACTAACTTTATACATTTCAATCAGATCTACACGAAAAAAAGATGACCAATTTGAAAATTTTACATGTCACTAATTCATTAACAAATCGTTATTTTGCCTTAAAATTTTTTTTCGTGGGTTCCTACCGTCATTGCCTAACTCCCGATTGACCAGTTGCCCCATACCCTGATACACTCTGCATACAAATGTGAATAGAATTTAGAAACTTTTTGTTGATAAACATTTGAAAATATTAAGTTGCGTTTTCCTTTAATATTCGTGCACATTAAAACTTTATCTATTAGCAGAATTTTAGTTAATTCCAAAAAAAATAGCAGATTTTAGCAGAATTCAAATGAGTAGCTAGCATAATTATCAATTTAAATCTGGTCACACTGAATCAGTGTTCTCGAACCTACGGATTTTTCAGTATTTCTACCGATATGGGCCGCACTCTACCGAAATAACGAATTGCAACGATTTTTCAACGATTTCCGAGAATACACGGAAAATCTCCCGATTTTCTACCGAATGGTGATTTAAATTGGCAAAAGGGATTTTATTTCGTCGTTAGTGGCCTCGTATCTTAACAATATATCCCGAGACATGTCCTAAAAAAAAAAAAATGGGTGCGTGTACTTATGTACGCGCGTGAGAAGTTATACTTCTTTGGCATCATTAAAAAATAGTTTTTAATTGCATGCAAATAATTAATTACAATAAAATAATAGAAGGATTGGAAAAGGATAATCAACAAAGTTCAGTTTAATAGTCATCAAATTTAAACTAAAAGAATCTTAGATTGATCTTAGATATTCATAATTAATATTAAAAATTGAAAATTAATATATTTATATAATAATATATTTAATATATATATATTTCAAATATATATATTTAATATAAATTTATATAATATATAATTAATATATATATACAACATGTAACATAATTCACGCACACCCTGAAAGTAATTTGTTCAGAATCGGTATCGGGATCGATTTTGATTGTTTTTTATGTAGCTAATTTTTTTTCTCAAATTTAGTTAGAACTAAGTAAATTACAGTCATCCTAAACAGCTAGCTAAACAGTTCATAGAAACGAAAATGGAACGTAAATCAGTGTATTAAGACTTTTTAAAATGAAATATTAAATTAGTAAGCAAATTTCATCATTCAATTAAAGAAATCTGATACTTATTTCAAGGCTAATAGTTTTTTACAAATACCTACAGTGATAGCCGGTGCACAGCAACACTACAGTACCTACATAAAAGAAAGCCACGTACCTAATACAAAAATAATTACTTTCTCTTTCTTTCGGCGGCTATTACCTTACAATAGAGCGAGACGACTGCGCCGGCGCCGATCAAAAAAGCCTAAACAACGAAATCAACAAAATATGTTTGGGACAAGTCACCAGTCACGCCGTGTGCACCTTATCGATAAGAGGTCAATTGTAAAGTGCAAATAAAATATCGTAATCCCGCATTTCGCTATGTCTTTTCGGTATACCAACGTTCAATACACGGAAATGGTGAGAACTTTGACACGGTGTGATGATAATGTGGCACTAGCGTGTAGAACATTTAACGCGAGATACGGTATTAGTGTAGACCGCCGGACTATGTTATCAGCAACACAACGGCTTCGAGACCACGGAACTTTTCGTCCAAACACGGCTATCGACAGGGGAGACAATATGCGTACACACACTCGTCTTCAAAACGAAATTCTCGATTATTTCGACGAAAATCCGCATAGTAGTAGCCGGGAAGTAGCGCCACGCTTTGGGTGTAGTCATATGCACATATGGCGCACGCTTCGTGGTGATGGCGAGCATCCATTCCACCTCAGGCGATGCCAGGAGTTGACGCCAAGTGACTACTTACCACGCTTAGAGTTCTGCCGCTGGTTATTACAAAATTGGCAGCGAAACATTATTTGGACTGACGAAAGTACATTCACTCGTGTGGGAATGTATAATCAACATAACACGCATTTATGGATGCATGAAAATCCACACGCATGCAGAGTAGACTCCTTCTATCATCGATTTTCAATCAATGTCTGGGCGGGTATGATCGGTACACACATACTGGGACCCGTATTTTTACAACGTCTAACAGGAGAATCATATTTACTGTTTTTGCGAGAAACTTTACCTTCTCTATTAGAGGACATACCTCTTGTTAATTTACAAGAGTTATTTTACCAACATGATGGTGCCCCCGCGCATTTCACCTGGAGTGTTCGCCAGCATCTTCATGCCAAGTACGGAGAACGCTGGATCGGTCGCGGGGGACCTATCCAGTGGCCTCCTAGATCAGCTGATTTGACGCCACTAGACTTTTTTTTTGTGGGGGCGAATTAAATCGCTAGTTTATAACACAGAGACAACAAGTGTCGAGGAACTAAAAAATAAGATAATAACCGCCTTTGAAAAAGTGAAAAGTGACACTGCAGTATTATCTAAAATAAAACAACAATTACGAAAACGGTCATTAAAGTGCATTGAACAAGGTGGTGGACATTTTGAAAATGTTTTAAAACGACAACGCCGTGTGAGTGCAAATTAAACTGTAAGTTTGTTTATGATATTTAAATTATTGTAAATATTTTGATTCACACCTTTTACGCCGATTTTGTTTAACTTTGTCGTAGGTATTTTGGCGTCTAATAAAATCACACTTTATCAGCAGTTTAATCATTCTTATTTACAAATTTTTTAGTTAAACAAATCAATAATTACGAAATATTGGCTTCACATTGAACAAAATTATTCAATGTCGACAATCCAAAGCCTGAAAAGTGTGATGGAAAGAAGAATCGTAAATATTTACTATCATAAAGCATAATGTAGTTATTTCGTGTACCTATTATTACCAAGTAGGTAATTATTGTCGGGCGGCACTCGGAGTTGGTCAGTGGGTGACCATTTTATTTCCACGAAATGGGAATAACTAATTTCACAAATAAACAATGTTAACGTACATATAAATAATATTTGGTGTATGCATTGCGTTTATATCATTATATTCTAATTGGGGTGTTTGAGGGTGTGCGTTAATTATGTTACATGTTGTATATATATATAATTATTAAAAACAAAATTTAGAGAATAATAAATATATAAGACATAATTTGTACTAAATATTATAAGATTCTTAATTTTAAATGTTTATTATTGATTATTTAATATTTTAAAAATAAATTTAATAATAAATTCAAAAATTGAATTTAAGGTTAAGCAGACAGCTTCATACTGTTAATTTTGTGTCACAGATGCGCGCGCATCTTAAAATTTCACTCAATGAGCGGTTAAGCAGACAACTTCATACTGTTAATTTTGTGTCACAGATGCGCGCACATCTTAAAATTTCACTCTCATCATTTTTTTATAACGCGCCTAAAGAAGTATAACTTCAAAAAGTCATCAAAATTTGACTGGAGGATGTTATTTCGTCATAAGTCCCGCTGTATCTTAGTAATACATCAGGAAATATTATGGCCTAAAAAAAAGTCATCAAAATTTGTCCGGAGAATTTTCTTCCGATCGATATTGTTAAAAAGGGCTGACTAGCTTTTTTATCTATTGTTGTAGTTGTCATGGATACCAAAAATAAAATATGTGTCTGTCGCCTGAGAAAATACGTTTCTTTTATTTAATTCGATTTCACGTTTAGATAATTCTCTGTAACATGGTAGTAGAGCGTGGTTAGTATGGCTACAAAAGTTGTTTAATGAAATTTCTGCCCTGAAGCAAATTCCTATCTTGCAAGTAGATAACGACGCTACAGTAAAACTGGCTCAAAATCCGGAATTGCATAGAAGAACAAAGCATATAGCAATAAGACATTTCTATGTAAGAGAACTGGTTGCAGATGGAATAATTCAAATCAAGCACATAGGGGCAAACCTATAAAGTGCTGTTTTCCTGACCAAGGCTCTTAGTCAGCCATCAATAGATGCCATAAATGTCCGGATCGGCTTAGGCTCTTTATAATTATTTTTATTTCATGAGCTACACAAAAAGGGAGGATGTTAAAAAAGGCTGACTAGCTTTTTTATCTATTGTTGTAGTTGTCATGGATACCAAAAATAACATATGTGTCTGTCGCCTGAGAAAATACGATTCTTTTATTTAATTCGATTTCACGTTTAGATAATTCTCTGTAACAGATATTACAAAATATCGATTTCATAGACGAATTTGATTTTTTTTATCTATCGATATTAGTTCCAAATATGCCGATTTTTTAGGGCAGTTCTACCGATTTTGGGCTTTGACTTTCGAGAACACTGCACTGAATAAAACTAAAATGGGCCATTCCAGTTGTGTACAGTGATGAATTGTATGTTTTAAAAAAATATTAGATAGAGAAAAATATAATTTTGTGATTGATAAAGTTTGCTCAAATATCTACATTGGTTTCTGGTTACTTTAGTTTCACAATTATGAATACTCCATATCCGTATTATCCAAGTACGCGTTTTCCAATGTCAAACCTATTTTCAATATTGTAGTGTACACAATTATATGAAAACATCAACAATATAAGCGATAGATATATACAGTTTAGATTTTGTTGTAGGAATAATGAGCAATAAAACAAGAACTGCAGGTGATGGCATGGAATCAGATGAAAGTACATCAGAAAGGGATCAATCTATTGAACTAAAAAACAATATTAACCCTAATAGTCTATAAAACGATACATGTTCCATTGTTGGTCATGAGCCTCCTCAACAAGAAAATTAAACTTTAATACCACGCTAGTTGGACAGGCATACTGGTTTTGTTTCAAGTTTACCCTTTTCTTGCAATTATTTTTGTCTGCTACTTAGTCAACTCGTATGACATTCTCAAGCAAGGAAGTAAGTGTGACTTTGTATTTTCCTAGTATACTACTTAGGACTTTAAAATAAATGAATAGAGTTACATATGAATAGAGTTTTAAAGGAACTAGTGAAACTGCCACAAATACAGGGTAGTGGCACCAAAGTAGCCATTTGTGATGCTGAAAAATTATCTGAAATCTCATTGCAGTATAAGGTACATTTTATAATTTCATATGAAGATCTACTGCAGAGGTGTCAAAGTCAATTTTGCATAGGGTCATATATTAAATTTTAAATTCATAAGTGGGACTGATCTATACCAATAAATAAAATTGAAGTGTCTGTTTGTAATCTCAAAATAATAGGCTTTTTTCATGCTCACACGGTTATTTGCACGACACCTATGCCTAAAATAGCAATAAAAAAATTTTTGTCTGTCTGTCTGTTTGTTCCGGGTAATCTTCAAAACGGCTGGACTGATTTCAAAAATTCTTTCACCAATGGAAAGCTATAATATCAGGGCGTAAACTAGGCTATATTTTATCCCGGTATTCCCACGGGAACGGGAACTACGCGGGTAAAACGACTATAACTTATAACCGAAGCGAAGCGAGGGCGGCTTGCTAGTTGAAAATAAAAAAAAATGAACTGAATTATTATAACATTTTATTTATTAAATTATATCTATACCAATAAATAAAATTGGAGCGTCTGTTTGTAATGTCAAAATAATAGGCTTTTTTCATGCTCACACGGTTATTTGCACGACACCTATGCCTAAAGTAGCAATTAAAAACATTTTGTCTGTCTGTTTGTTCCGGGTAATCTTCAAAACGGCTGGACCGATTTCAAAAATTCTTTCACCAATAGAAAGCTATAATATCAGGGCGTAAACTAGGCTATATTTTATCCCGGTATTCCCACGGGAACGGGAACTACGCGGGTAAAACGACTATAACCTATAACCGAAGCGAAGCGAGGGCGGGTTGCTAGTCTATATCTATACCAATAAATAAAATTGGAGTGTCTGTTTGTAATGTCAAAATAATAGGCTTTTTTCATGCTCACACGGTTATTTGCACGACACCTATGCTTAAAATAGCAATTAAAAAATTTTTGTCTGTCTGTCTGTCTATTTGTTCCGGGTAATCTTCAAAACGGCTGGACCGATTTCAAAAATTCTTTCACCAATGGAAAGCTATAATATCAGGGCGTAAACTAGGCTATATTTTATCCCGGTATTCCCACGGGAACGGGAACTACGCGGGTAAAACGACTATAACCTATAACCGAAGCGAAGCGAGGGCGGGTTGCTAGTAGTATATAAAACGGTTGTTAATTTCGTCAATAATTGCGGGCCTTATTGATACGGCCCAGGGGCAGTATGCTGGCCCCCTGACATGACTAATCTACTGCATAAGTATTTTGAAACAATTATTTTTTGATTGTTTCTAATAAGTTTGGATTTAATTTGGTGCACAGGTCACATTGTCTGATTTTATTTTAGGCACTGCTATTTCCCCCGGCGCCTCGATTACAGGCAATTCAGTCTCCACTAGCAACCACCGCCAGATGAATTGTCTGGGCCTAGTGGTCGACAGGCAATAGTGGTTCTGGGAGCATTTTCGCTAACTTGCTCTTCAGCTTGTCGATGCGGCGTCCGCCCTTTCGTGGCTCATGCCGGATGTGGGCAACGCCAACGCTACGTGCCCAAGCCTGTACGCGGAGTGCTTCAGTCCATGACCCTGTACGGTCTATATGTTTGGGCGGGGTCCCCGACTCAGGGCTCGCTTGTGGCGACCACAGAATTTATGGCTGCTATATCGGCGGATACTGCACGGTAGCGATAGAGGCAGTGGTTAGGTCAGTGGCACGGCGTCCTCTCCTTTCGACTGGTGCAGGTCTTGTCAGGGCATGGTTGTTTCGGCAAATACTTGTACAAGGTCGCGAGAGGAGGAGGAGAGGCCACCGTCCTGCTACCATTCCAATTGCGACGAGGACACAGCGCAGCACACGTTCGAAGTTTGCGTGGCCTGGGCAGAGCAGCTCCCTGTACTCGTCGCAGTCGTCGGTGCCGACCAACTCTAGGCCGGGACGCGGTCGTCGCTTTCTGCGAGGCAGTTATCTCACAGGAGACGGCGGAGCGGGTCCAGGAGAAATTCCCCTGCCACGACACGCTTCTCCACCGGCGCGTTGGGCTGCATAGGTACGAAGACCTGAGCATGATGCCGTCCTAGCCGAGACCGTGCGTGGACGGACCGCAAATTAGCGTATCACCCTCAGACAGGGCGACGCTCTGGCAACACTGTCTTGTTGCCAGGCTATCGAAGGGGCAGTCATGAAGATTATGGGCCGCATGCTGCTTATCTATTGCCTCGAACAGATTGGGCGGAGCGTGTCCAGACCATAGCCAACCACAAAATGTGCCATTTGCCCTGAGAATTTACTGATGGCAATGTGAAATACACATTACAGTAGAAATTTGATTATCGAGACCTCAGTTATAAGGATTCGCGATTACCCAGACTACCAGCCGCGACCTATGTATTGTACCTGTAAATCGAATTTATGCAAGCATGAACTTTTCTGAAATGGCATGTCCCGCTTGCGTGATGTGCTCTGAGGTGCGTGCTCCGCAGGGTATATATAGATAGAAACATAAGCCAATTACAATCTGTATTTGGAAACTTATACCATTGCATTTACAATGCAATCTTAAGAAACAATATCTCAATAACAATCAAATAGAAATAGCAACTAAGTAATTTTAAATCTCAAGCGATATATCCACACATCATATCAATGTCTACTGTTAAACATAGGTTGAACTATGAGTAATGGCATAATCACTAAATATGACAGGCGGGTTAGCATTCACAGTTGATATTTTGAGTTGCCCAAGTAAGGTGATATTGCTGCCGCCTTGTGCTCCCTTAGCCAATTTTATGACATTCGTAGCCACATATTGTAATCTTAACCCTTTGCCACAGGAGAATTTTAGTAGAGCAAGCAAAGATTTAAATAAGCACTTAACCAACGTTTTATATACTATTACAAATTTATTGATTGACATTGAACCTGGTAAATAAAAAATTTGGTTACATGCTTATAACTGTAAATAATTTTTATTATTAACTGTGCATAATTTTATTTTTAACTTCCAGATTGACTCTGTGCCTACTGTCATTCTATTCAAGAATGGCACACAAATAGACCGAGTTGATGGTGCAGATGCAGCACAAATATCTTCAAAGGTGAAGACTCACAGTTTAAATAAGAATATAACTGGAGATGCCGCGCCGCAAAAATTGGAAGATAGACTGAAAGCTTTAATTAATAGACATAATGTAATGATTTTTATGAAAGGTAACCGACAGCAACCAAGATGTGGCTTCAGTAGAACTCTGATTGAAATAATGAATGGAACAGGGTAAGCAATACTATTGTAATGCCTCCTCTACACTACTCGCGAAGTTGAACGATGTTAGACGATGTTAGACGAATACGATAGTGTAGAGAAGCACTTCAGCTTATCTCATTAAACTTCGCCTCGGGCGACTTCCATTTACTGTCGGTTTTTGCGCCCGAGTCAAAGGGCCCGAAGTGGCACGCAGTGCGTTCTCGAAGTACCTCTCTCTACTACTCGGCCGACTTCAGTACTCATTGGTACTCATTCAGACGTCGTGTGTGCTGCTGTGCTGCCGGCGCATGATTTAGGTTATAGTTAGTGCACGCAGTGGTTACAGGAGCAAATTATGTTGTTTGTTGATAAATATGACTGCACATTGCTATAGCAGTTTGTACTTGAGCGTAGGCTATCGGCACCATAGAGCGAATGAGCTCATCGCGAAGTTGAACGAGTGTGTAATGTCGCACTTCGGACTTCAGCCAAAGTTTCTACAGTACTTCGCCGAGGAACTTCGCGAGTAGTGTAGAGGAGGCATAATATTATTTGTGTAGATATTGACTGCACTGATGGAGTAGTAGTTAAGA
The DNA here is from genome assembly GCA_032191425.1 of Lymantria dispar. Taxonomy (NCBI): domain Eukaryota; kingdom Metazoa; phylum Arthropoda; class Insecta; order Lepidoptera; family Erebidae; genus Lymantria; species Lymantria dispar. The sequence continues at coordinate 25,176,943 of CM063449.1, forward strand.
TACTGATGCACAATGTCAAGGGTTCGAATCCCCTGCAAGACAACACTTGTGTGATCGACAAATTGTTGTTCTGAGTCTGGATGTAATTTGTGTCTGTTAGTTATATGTTTGTAAAGTCATACAAAGATTATTTCATTTGTGGAGGTTGTAGTCTATAAAAAAAAATTAAAAGCTAAGTATTCCAATATTGCATAGCTGAAATTATTGTGGAGTGTTCTCACTGCTTTTTGTGAGGGGTGAGCCTAGTAATATACATGTCTGATTTATTGGGAATGAACTCATAAAATCCATCCAACTCATCATTTATATTTGTACACTGACATATATCTATACCAATAAATAAAATTGGAGTGTCTGTTTGTAATGTCAAAATAATAGGCTTTTTTCATGCTCACACGGTTATATGCACGACACCTATGCCTAAAATAGCAATTAAAAATTTTTTGTCTGTCTGTCTGTCTGTTTGTTCTGAGTAATCTTCAAAACGGCTGGACCGATTTCAAAAATTCTTTCACCAATGGAAAGCTATAATATCAGGGCGTAAACTGGACTATATTTTATCCCGGTATTCCCACGGGAACGGGAACTACGCGGGTAAAACGACTATAACCGAAGCGAAGCGAGGGCGGCTAGTAATGAATAATTTATCAAATACATTTGAGTATTGCCTATAAAGTGCCAGTACAACAGAACGATGTTTTAATTACGGCTTATAATTTTATGGTATTTCCTGTTCTATGAGAGTGAAATAAAGAGAAGAAGAATACATTTTTATTTCCTAATAGTTTAATCAATCTCTATCGATCTCAGCTCATATACGTCCCATTGCTAGGCTCGAGTATTCGCCACAGTGGGAGGGAATTGACCTACTGTATCACGCAAGTCAGATGGGTTAATATAGCGTTTTATTTCGAATTTTCCTTCTATCCTCCATGGCAAGCTGAGCAACTTTAAGATTAGTTACCGGGATGATATTTAAGGACAACATTTGTGCTATAAGTCATTGTTAATAACACACACTGGTCATTGCACATGTTTTCTTAATTCTTTGTGATTGTTTACGTGGGCAACTTCCAAAATTTGACGCTCTCACAAGCCTACCCCAGTAGTTCACCTATTTGTAAAATTAGTATATAGCATTACTTTATTGATAGCAGAAAACTAAAATATTGTGAGAATAATCAACAATGAGCTGAAATATAAATTGCAAAGAATGTAGAGGTTGCTAATTGCATAACGCACTCAATATAAATGCCATTCCTAGCAGATGATACTAAACATATACGCGGGCGATGTATGCATACAATGCAGTGTAAAAACAAAAAATATACACTTATTTCATAATTCATGCGAACACAGCGAATAACTGGTTATAAAATTTGGAGCAATAACGTATCCTTATTATTCTTTACAGAATCCAGTATGATACTTTTGATATATTAACCGATGAAGAAGTACGCCAAGGTCTTAAAGAATACTCAGACTGGCCCACTTACCCTCAACTATATGTAAAAGGAGAACTAATTGGAGGTTTGGATATTATCAAGGAACTGCAAGCTAGCGGAGAACTAAAGGCTACACTTAATGTCTAAATATTAGATCTATATTTGTAGGTATTTTAATTTATTATAAATAAAGGAATTTTAATAATTGGGTAACAGTTATTTTTGTTACAAAACATTTAATTACAAAAGCAAATTTAATATAATTATGTAAAAACGTAGATAAGATTGTTAGCTGCAGCGTAAATGCTAAACATTTGGAGCGTATTTCAAATAGATTTCTATTCAAGCTCTGTCGTAATGTTTTCCAATTTACAAATGAATTTGTAAACTAATTAATATTTATGCTATCTAAAGTGTAGCCTCTAAGATCACACATTTGACCTTTAAAATCAGTGTGACGTAAATGAACGTAGATACTGCGCCTTGTTTATTTGTGTCGTAGCGAATACGTTCCATTTTAAATATAATATTATTTTTAATCTAAATTTCCAAACTAAACTTATTAATGGGAAAGTAGCTCTTTATGTATGTTACGTTTTCATGGCGATCACTGGACTATATATGATCAAATTTGGTATAAATAGATGGAAGAGGACTTGAGACAAGTCGGGTTGAGAGTCCTGAGCGCTCACTCAACAGCCCGGGTAAAGTCGTCATCTGCGGCTAATAACTATAGACACAGAAAAAAAATTAGGACAGGTTACCCTTTACGGAGAAAAAACTTTGAAGGGTGATGGATGGTTGGTTGTTAAGAATATAAAAAACGTTACATCTTTTCCTTTAGTAACAGTTAGATAATAGTTTTGCGATTTTCATACATCGTTATGAAATATGACACTACTTAATATTTTTTACAGTGAAACCCGTTTAAGACGATTTCGCAGGGACCCGACCAAAAACGCGTCTTAGGCGGGAAAGCGTATTATGTGGGCAAGGGAAAAAACATGCCATTATTATTTATTATATTCTATTATTATTTTGAATACCTACGTATTGAATTTAACATTTAAAAATTACCTAAATAAAATGTTGTTTATTTTCTTTATTTAATATACTTACTACTAGATACATTTTTAAATATTAAAAGACAAAAATATTAAAAATACAAAAAATGTTGTTAATTATTATTACGTTACTTAAAGTAATTACTTATTTTAGTTTGACAAAAAGATTTTGAGGCATTAGCGATAACAAGTTTTTCAACGTATGTAATTTAATTTTCGCAGTGCGTCTTCGCTTTGATTCAAAGAATTTACATAGCGTCTTAAATCATTAACTGCTGATAATGCCTGGGCGTGTGACAAAATCGGAGCTGACTCATCTTCTTCTTGGTCATTATCACTTAGGGTCACTCGACAGTCGTCACTTCGTCAGTCGCTGGCAGCTGCCGCAAGGGATAATATGTGTATTTGAGTGGCACGTGTTGGCGTATTAAACGGGATGTCGATCGTATTAAACGTCAAGAAATGTATGAAAACATGTCTCAAGTTGCTGGGACTGACACAAAATTGCGTATTATGCGGGCAATCGTATTAAACGGGTTCTACTGTAATACTTATTTTAAGGTCTAATTTAGCGAAGCGAGACGGGTCACTTTATATACATAAAGTAATACAAATATTAGAATAACATATGGGTTTAATAAATCGGATTATCCGACGCTTTCAATTCAATATTCGAAAACATTGAATTTTTGGAAATTGTTGACGACTTGCGTTTTTTCGTGTGGTGGCGGAGTAAGAATACGATTCGCCACTCCTTATCTTGCCCTTGTATGTCTTAAAAAAGGTCTTAAAGAATATGATATGCTATGCAAGAGAAGAGAAACTTGAAATGAAATTCTATATACCTATGAAATCTTATCCAGCAAGCTAAAAAGCCGGTGCCCAACTTGCTGGGTGTGCCTGATACTTGCGGTGTGAAGTCTTATGGTTATCACAGCTACTTGGCGGTCAGCAGGGCGCCTAGGAAACCTAATTTAAGTTACCTCCAGAAATATCGGTATAAGAAAGTGGCTTTTCGTAATGGCCTGCTATGTTAGGAATTGATTGCCGACCACTGACGACAAGTTAACGCTGCTCCAGTGGTCGGCCCAACGACGAAGGCGACGTGGTTTTTGGGTGGGTCGCGGGAGTTGCGTGCTTAAGCCCCTCTGTCGCCCCGGACGGAGTGGTGCGGAGGCGCGCCGACCGCGACCCACCCACAAAAAAAAAAAAAAATGTTAGGAATTGATTGCATTATTATTGTACTATACGATGTTATTTCTTTTACTAAACACAGACAGAGCTTAACAATACATATTATATTATTATTTCTTATTATTTTCCATAGACCTTTCGAAGTATTCTAATAACTTCTGGTGTAGTTTTGCTACTTTAGTTACATTATAAAATTGCCGTATATTTATAAAAGTAGTTTAATAACTTTACTAAGACTTAACATTTTTTAGAGTTGAAGACGATTGATAAGTATATTTTTGTTTAACTATATCCCGAGTTTCTATAACTGAAATAGGGAATACACGGAGTGTATGCTATGCTAATTGTTCCTATCTTATAATAGAGAGGACTCTACTGTAACTGTTAGTACTCACCTACCTTCTTATATCGAGAAAATTTGGATTACAGTTAAAGACAGTTATTCCTTTTTAACTCGAAAATGGTATTTAGCGGGTTTAAACCTTTTCTTATTTTATATCATTTGATTTAAATCGTTTTAACCGGTTTTGTATCTATAACGTCGACGCCCCAACAGGAACCACAGTCACCGGGTTCTCGGCCTTTGCGTGTGTCAGACTAATCCCCGATTCGCGTGCTCGCTATTCTAGCACATAATATTCATAGTATGTGTTATATATAGCCACTTTGAAAAACATATAGAGCAATAGATGCAATTTGTGTTAGACATACATTAGTATTTTTGCTCATACCTAAAAATATCAAGGACATTTCGTGTATTTAAAGATTCATAATGACGTCATTATTGCGCTTTCAGCGCTTGCTGCATCTCAGAATTTTAGCCTATGAGAACGAGTAAGATTTTGATCGAACGTCAAGCAAGCAGCTGTGTTGTTTAATTGGAGTGCTCTTTCTATTAAAGTATCACATAGGTACTTCAGCCGCAAGTTTATTCACAATTAGGTACGTTGTGTGTTTTATAATTTAACCACGTTTACGTTATTTATTTGGACTAGATTTTTATTCTATTTATTACTAGTGAGTATTAAAATAAAGTGTAAATGTTTGTTTTATGTACTTAGTATTTTTAGCCGAGAGTATCGCACGAAGTTAAGAAAATAAGAAAAGTGCAAGGGGAACAAAACTTATAACAAAATAACTCTGGTGTTATGGTTTGGAACTCTTGCTGTTGAGTGTGGGTCTCATACGTTGTAGGATTGCGAACTTATCAATAAAATATAAAAAAAAAATAATGAAATTATAACAATTTATAAAAATGTTCCTCTCTTCTACTGTTGCCGTGCCTACAGGGTCCATGATTGTTACACAATTTAGTAATTAAAACCTTTTATATGATATGGAGGATAGTAAAGATTGAAATTTTATCCTAATCTGTAATGTCGTTAAACGTGAATTGTGAAATGTGCCATCATCATCATCATCGCAGCCCACGTACGTCCCACTGTTGGGCTCGGGCCTCCTCTACCATGGGAGGGAATTTGACTATACCATACTGGTCAGACATGTTGGTATAGGGTTTCATTTCGAGTTTTCCTTTTTTTGCAAAGATGTTATGTACCTATTATATCCCATACTCGTCTTTTACGACATCCACGGGCAATTTAAATAAAACTACTTTACGGATTTTATCGCGTTTGTATTTGATTTTTGATTACCCGACGTTTCGAACACTTTACAGCGTTCATGGTCACGGGTGGACTAAGATGTCTCACGTCCAACAAGTCATCGTTACTGCAGAAAATGTATAATTATCTACCCGATACAGAAATTAGTTATTAAATATTGACCCACATTTGATACAAAATTTATTGCCAGTGTAAGAAGAAAATGATTCTATATGAAAAAATAAATTAAACAAAAATAATTAAACATTAAAATTAATAGTAATTATATTTAAAAACTAACTAATAATCTAGTATACTACCACCGGATCGGATCACGGTCACACTGAGAAAGATCCGGCAAGAAAACTCAGGTAACATGATGATAAATTAAAGTTAATTTTGAAGGCGGCTTACTTTATGTTACTAAAAGGTTTTAATTTATAAAATTATCTTTAGTTATTATTATTGTGGGTCAAATCTATACAATATGAGCTCACGGTGTCTTGCAGTCTTGTGGTGGTCTTTTTGGATTTGTTTTTAATAATGTTTATAACAGGATCCCAGCTTGATGGTAACAAGCAGTCTGTGAACATAGTCAGGACCGCGCCCACCATAACATCAGGTTTGATAAACCACAAATCCTCGCAAAAGAACACCGATACCTGCCTAGAATGGTACGCGAGGCTATTGAGATTAAAAACACAAAAATTTCAATAGAGAGGATGGCTACCATCAAGCTGGGATCCTGTTATAAACATTATTAAAAACAAATCCAAAAAGACCACCACAAGACTGCAAGACACCGTGAGCTCATATTGTATAGATTTAACCTACAATAATAATAACTAAAGATAATTTTATAAATTAAAACCTTTTAGTAACATAAAGTAAGCCGCCTTCAAAATTAACTTTTAATTTATCATCATGTTACCTGAGTTTTCTTGCCGGATCTTTCTCAGTGTGACCGTGTTCCGATCCGGTGGTAGTATACTAGATTATTAGTTAGTTTTTAAATATAATTACTATTAATTTTAATGTTTAATTATTTTTGTTTAATTTATTTTTTCATATAGAATAGACATGCGCAAACCATGTCCTGGAGCGGATTGAACATGGAACGATTCACTTCTCTATCGGAACTACGTCCGAAAATCATGTTCGCGGAACTATCTAGTTCCACAGGTTCAGATCAGATTACTTCAAATGTTTGACTTCTATGGAACTATTTAATTATGTCTAGGAATGGTTAAATTATGTCCAGGAACTGTTTAATTATGTCCACTGATTGTATAAGCAGTGTCAGTGGAGATAATTAAATAGTTCCAAACTCTTCTTCGATTTAATTGAAATAAAAAATCTAACAATAACTAGGCATTATACATTCTAACCGTCATCAAATTATACTGTACATATAAAAAGTTCACATAAATTAAAATTCAAAATAATGAAAATTAACGAAACATTTATTTAAACGAAATGGGGCCCTTATCGGAAGTCAAGGTCATTAGCGAGCGAGAAACTAAAATTAAATATTAATAAATCAATTGTCGTCTTTAACGCAAAGTGTAATATTCGCATTGTGTATCATAATTGCATAACATAAAAAGTATTATAACATTCCAACTATACTCGTCCTTGGTCGGTTCGTGATTACTCGGACGAAGTTGGTCGGCTCTGTAGTCGGTTCGTAACATGTTCGACAATTCGTTCCGGCGCACATGACATAGAACTGTTTAATTTCACACCGCGGATTGGACCGACATAGTTCCGACGGTGGACATAGTTCCTGGAACTATTACGATCCGGAACTACACACCTCTAATATAGAATCATTTTCTTCTTACACTGGCAATAAATTTTGTATCAAAATGTGGGTCAATATTTAATAACTAATTTCTGTATCGGGTAGATAATTATAAATTTTCTGCAGTAACGATGACTTGTTGGACGTGAGACATCTTAGTCCACCCGTGACCATGACCGCTGTAAAGTGTTCGAAACGTCGGGTAATCAAAAATCAAATACAAACGCGATAAAATCCGTAAAGTAGTTTTATTTAAAATGTATAATACTCGCGTAAACATCAGAAATCATGATCCACGGGCAAGATAGGGAGTGGTGAATTGTATTCTTACTCCGTTACCACACGGAAATAATAATATGCCGTAGTTACTGTATAAGTCGGTATGTCACAAACATAGCCGGTCCTTAGTGTAGTTTCACACATTTTAGGAGACTCAAAGGTGGCTTTTTGAACAGTGGCGTGCCTGTGTCGACAGAAATTGGAGTATATGATGAGAAGCGCAAGAGTCACCGTTGTACAAACGATGTATAGTCTAACTGGCATCACTATATACAGGTGTACCTACCAGGTTATGGGGCAACTGGTCAAACGGAAGCTAGTGTTATCAAGTACTACTTCCGGCCTCAGATGTACGGCTAATTTAGATGCATCCTAATTATTTACTGACTTGATTATAGTTTTATAATTTAACTGATATTTTTATAATTAGGTAAATAGTTTATTAATATTTCTGTAAGTTAAAATAATTCTTATACAATGGGCGCCTTCCGCTTGTCAGCTTCCGGCGCCACTATTAAATAGTACTTATTGTTGTAGACCTCTGTACTCTCTTACACTATGTCGACTAATCGCACCTATATTCCTTATATTTTACTACATGTATTAGATTCTTATTTCACTGATTCATGATGTCATCATTAACACGTCTGCGTGTCAACTTCCGCCGTAATAAATATTCAATGTTACATAATCCTGTATAATATTTGCACGTAAATAACTATTAGAATTATTAAGATATTTTATAATTAGTATTATCTATTAAGTTTGTGTATTTCATATTAGTTCACGCCGCGTGTATCTATAAATACCGCCATCTTGAATATTGTAGGGCATTCGTATTGTAACCGCTGTAAGGTCAATTACAAATTGTAAAGTACAAAGTGCGTCTTCATTACCTTCGTCGTCACCCTTGCCGCCTTCGTTCTACATTTCAGAAGTGGGATATGTCCAGCCCACACTCTGACGAATTTGGTATGAAGAAGGAGACGTCGTTGCACCAATTGCAAGTGAAACGAACATTCAATCGAAAAAATATTACGCCTACCGAAGAGAAGTCCATGAATTAGAAGGACAAGAAGAAGGCAAGGTGCCGTGCTGCGAGGTGTGTCATCGCCGGGTCCACAAGTCTGCTAGCTGCTGTTGTGCGGCCAGCTCGCTACATTAAAAGGCCAGTAATATTTTTCTTTTTAACAACATACAACATAAACGTAATGGTTGCAGTCTCACGGCATACATAGGTACTAGAAGCAAATTATATACTTTTTTTTTTATTTCTTTGTTTTAAGGAGCATGTCGCTCTATTAAATCTCCCACATATTAAACCTCGAAACTAAAACAGATGTTAGCCACAGCACCCAGACCGTATCTCGCCTATAGTAAGGCTAACACAGTGCGCTGTCTTGTACCAATTTGAACTGATCTATATAAAAGTTTGACCGTATCAGACGGGGGATATGACAGGATACTGTTACAACGTCCATTTATATTTACAACGCTGTTAAATCTTTCCTACTATGCCACGCTGGTCAGACTGATTATGTAATTTTGTATCAAGTTCTTCATATCTTGCGTACATATTGTTTATACCTATACTCTAATACTTTAGTGGTCTTTTGCAACACTTTGGGTAGGAAACAGGGTGATGAATTGTATTCTTGCTGCGTCACCGCACGGAAATGTATCTTCATTTAAGCCTGAAATGAGCGTTAATTTTGTATGATGAACGTCTTAAAATACCCGTTCTTAAGTTCACCAAAAATGTGCATCTCCTGAAGAACCCAAGTCAAATCTTACAGTATTATCCACCTTTGAGAAGACATATGTCCAATGGACGTGGATAGGGTTGATACATAGCTGGTTGGTTTTAAAATCACTTTTTAATCAGATAGAAAATAAGCAGGAATTTGATAAAAAAAAAATATATGTACTCAATCAAATGTTTTCAATAGCACGCCATATTAGCATAAGCCTATTTACTGGGTTCGAGCCTCCCACATAATCTATATATGTGATATATAATATGTGAAGCAAAAACTTTGTACCCCCTTTTTTTTTTCGAAAAATGAGATTGGTTACGGTTTAAGTATATAATGAAATGCGTAAAATTGAAATTTCGTTAAATAATCGATTAGAAATTAAATTTATTAAAAAAAAGGCATTACCACAATACCAGGCAATCGCTACACACAGAGGCGCGCGCGCGTTTATACAATTTCTTTACGGGTAAAATATGTGGTCGAACTGAAAGTCAAAAATCATAATTATGACTACAACGTCTAATAGATATTTGTACTTACAAATAAATTTAAAAGAAAATTCTGTAGCGGAGAAATTAAATAAAATGAATTTGAGCCGCATTTTGACCACTCGGCGACCACTAGTGGTAGCAAATTAACGTCTTGTACTCTATCCCGAGGGGGAAACGTATTTAGTTCGAATATTTTATTTCGTGTATACATTTACTCGTCCACGTTACATGTTCTCGTTCCGAATCCGCCTCCGAAATCACGCCACCACATATGTAATACGTCCTTAACTGTTAACTTAATTTATTGAGTGGAGTGTCCGGATCGAATTCTAAACGTCGTGGTTACATTAAAACCACGGTTATTTACAAGGCTACCTATACCATATGTCTTTCTCCACTGACCTCGTATTGAAGTGTTTTCTATAATTAGTAACAATATTCTTTAACTTTTCTTTGAATGTATTTTTCAACTGAAGTATCATTAGAATTATAATGTAGGCGATCGGTGTGCATCTTAAATAAGAATTCCACCAAGCCACATGCTCTAAGGCACTCCATGAGTCTGTTAAGACAACGAAAACATTGTAGTCGGCACTGTTCTTAATATAGGATATAGACTTTGGGCGTTACTGGCTATCTATGGCAACGACTACTAACAGTTTATTTGGTGTCAATACGGATAATAGTTGACCGAATATCGGCATAATACGCGTAAAAATAAATACGATCTCATTTCTATTAATTCACGGTTTGGCCGTTATAACCTTTGAGAAGCACAACTATTTTACTATTAGTCTGATTTACCAAGGTTTGTGACGGTTAAGTCTTACGCTGGTATAATAAGAGTATATGATAAGAGTATATAATAAGAGCGTCTTTCGCTTTAACATACGTTGCTTGTTACTAAGCCGTTGGCCAATGCCCGCCCCCTCTCCTTTGCACGTCAGAAATCGCGTGGAAAGAGATATAGCATAATTCACAGTATCTAACCAAAAATTGTTATGCTATTGTTGGTTGACAATGTCACGTCATCGTCAGTTGTTTGTAGCTAGTTAACTGATAGCCAATATTAGCTTATATCAATACCGATACGATACGTTAGAAGTATATCAACATCAGTTACGTTTTGGTGTAGCGAACACATGTCTGAGAGGATAGTGCTTCCGAGATAGCAAGATATGTCACCACAGATCTTAATTTTCATAGAACTTTGTTTGGGAATCGAAAAACGTAGCGAATATGTCAATAGTGAGTGTTTACTATTATATCTTTAGAGCTGTCTGTGTACAACTTGTAATCTGACAGATAATGTTTCTGTATGAAAGACTGGCAAGCCGCCCTCGCTACGCTTCGGTTTGAGTAGCGTTACCCGCGTAATTCCCGTTCCCGTGAGAATATCTGGATAAAATATGATACTATGGCTTTTCATTGGTGAAAGAATTTTTGAAATCCGTCATCCCTTCAATATGATTTTCATTAGGTTGCTTAGATTATACCAACTTGCCCAGTAATCCAATGTATACATAGCGAGACAGTCTGCAGAGAAAGGTTTAAGGTCTTTAAATTTTATATATATTTGAACTAAAAGCGGTGTCCGTCTATGCCTTCAGTACCTACGGGTAGTTAGAGAGCTTAAATCATTATTGTTTTGTTATTAAATATTGACATTTATTTAATCAATAATTTCCAGCAGAAAGAACCGTCGAAATATATAGTTTGCAAAGTTCTCTGTCCATCACATGGATAGGTGTGCTCTTAAAAAAAAAAAAACCACCGATAATACGTAATGCCTGTTTCTGTAATCTATCTAGTTTGATTAAGTTGGTATTGCAACTGACTGCTTATCTGATGGTACTTATACAGAGCTTTCTTTAAGTGTTTCGGATGTACACCCCATCCAGGACCGGCCAATACGTCTCGGCAATATGTGTGTGTGTGTCTCTCTCTCATCTCAACAAGCGATTGAGCCACATACATAAGTATTTTACATGGTCTACCTACTCTAATGGCATATCTCAATCGTGTGGCCAAAGCGCCAAAATTATATAATACCTGCTATGGCATTTGCTGGTAAATTAAATTCGAGATTGAACCCTCCATGGTTATAATGCTGTGTGATTACCTACAAATTAAAAGCTGGGTGACGCGGGACAAATCATTATACTGTGACGCCGATCATTATAATACTGTGACGCCGATCATTATAATACTGTGACGCCGATCATTATAATACTGTGACGCCGATCATTATACTGTGACGCCGATCATTATAATACTGTGACGCCGATCATTATACTGTGACGCCGATCATTATACTGTGACGCCGATCATTATACTGTGACGCCGATCATTATACTGTGACGCCGATCATTATACTGTGACGCCGATCATTATACTGTGACGCCGATCATTATACTGTGACGCCGATCATTATACTGTGACGCCGATCATTATACTGTGACGCCGATCATTACACTGTGACGCCGATCATTATACTGTGACCCCAATTAATACTGTGACCCCAATTAATACTGTGTGACCCCAATTAATACTGTGTGACCCCAATTAATACTGTGTGACCCCAATTAATACTGTGTGACCCCAATTAATACTGTGTGACCCCAATTAATACTGTGTGACCCCAATTAATACTGTGTGACCCCACTCAATACTGTGTGAGGTGGATCATTACTATGTGACCCCAATTAATACTGTGTGACCCCAATTAATACTGTGTGACCCCAATTAATACTGTGTGACCCCAATTAATACTGTGTGACCCCAATTAATACTGTGTGACCCCAATTAATACTGTGTGACCCCAATTAATACTGTGTGACCCCAATTAATACTGTGTGACCCCAATTAATACTGTGTGACCCCAATTAATACTGTGTGACCCCAATTAGGCTGTGTGACGCGGATCAATGCTGTGTGACGCGGATCAATGCTGTGTGACGCGGATCAATGCTGTGTGACGCGGATCATTACTATGTAACGGGCGACAGTTAAAACTGTGCGCCGCCTATCGAATCTGTAATCTGTGTGGATTGGGGCACGTATACAATCTGTGTGGAACACGTATACAATCTGCATAAATTAAGTAATCCAAGATTTAATTACTGCTAAAACATATCGATTCCAGATGCTGTTCGCCACCAACAAACCAGGCGCCGCCGACAGCGCTGATCGCCGTGGGACACGGCGTCCACAGGATGGCCGAATGTTATCAAGTACTACTTCCGGCCTCAGATGTACGGCTAATTTAGATGCATCCTAATTATTTACTGACTTGATTATAGTTTTATAATTTAACTGATATTTTTATAATTAGGTAAATAGTTTATTAATATTTCTGTAAGTTAAAATAATTCTTATACAATGGGCGCCTTCCGCTTGTCAGCTTCCGGCGCCACTATTAAATAGTACTTATTGTTGTAGACCTCTGTACTCTCTTACACTATGTCGACTAATCGCACCTATATTCCTTATATTTTACTACATGTATTAGATTCTTATTTCACTGATTCATGATGTCATCATTAACACGTCTGCGTGTCAACTTCCGCCGTAATAAATATTCAATGTTACATAATCCTGTATAATATTTGCACGTAAATAACTATTAGAATTATTAAGATATTTTATAATTAGTATTATCTATTAAGTTTGTGTATTTCATATTAGTTCACGCCGCGTGTATCTATAAATACCGCCATCTTGAATATTGTAGGGCATTCGTATTGTAACCGCTGTAAGGTCAATTACAGATTGTAAAGTACAAAGTGCGTCTTCATTACCTTCGTCGTCACCCTTGCCGCCTTCGTTCTACACTAGGTAATGGTGGGAGGGAATTTTGTCATCGCTTTTTTGTGTAAATCTGATTGAAATGTATAAAGTCAATGATACTTAATCTGCAACATATTCATACTTTGTTAAATGTGCATTAGAAATTGAATAAATCAATGATTATGTTCGCATAAGCAAGACAAACTTCACTTTAAATTTGCTGATCGGCCAATGACCGTTGACTAGTCGCCTTTGTGTCTACGGTACCATTGAAGCGTTCGCTTTTTTTTTTTTTTTGTGTATTTAGCTGTTGGTCGCAGATGACCTTGAAAGCTTAACGCGGGCAATGGGCGAGCGGAAGGCTCTCAACCCGGTAGGTGCGTTCGCGAAAATAATACCTATTTATACTGTCGAAGCTTTACATGCCTACATGTATCCTGTCTGTACATGCCTACATAATACGTAACATTTAAGGTACAGTCTTTTAGACACACATTTTTGTAATCACTATAACTTTTGTTTTATTATTTTTTGTGTCATATACATTCTAATTACGATCTATAACCGTTAAACTACAACATACTCAAACAGTTGCCCCATAAACTGATACATCCTGTATTTATATAGTCTTATGCATCGTGAGGGATTAAGAAAGCCATGTATCACCACGCTATAGCTCCCTGTGGATTTAACAAAACCTAGGTGAAATACCGCTAGGAGAATGAGCAGCGGCATTATCTTATGAAACTTTCTTACACCCGCAGCCGACGGCATCACCACGACGCCAAGCGAGAGGGCCAGCTGTACGAGGCTTACCACAATGCGCGGTCTGCCTTCAGGCTGTCCGTCCGCCAAGGACGTGGCAGTTGGTAGGAGATGCTGGACAGTCTCGAACGTGACCCCTGGGGTAGTCCCTGTCCCTTGACCAGAGTTATCGAAGATACCCCACGGCAGGCGGAGCACACGTCCCCGGTCATGCCTTCGACTTCATTCCACCCGTCACGGAGACGGAAATGGAGGCGATGACGCGCATGCGTACTAAATCCCGGGCCAGATGGTGTACCCGACCGGGTGCTGGCCCTGGTTCTCGAGCACCTGGTACCACGCTCCTGGGGACTGTACGACGCTCGTTTAGCGTCCAGCAGTTGCCTGGGTGTTGGAAGGGGGTGGAAGGCTGGTGCTTCTGCCGAAGTTGGGACGGTCTCCGGACTCAGGCCACAGCCTGCAGGCCCATCGTGCTACTAGACGATGAGGATAAGCTGCTGGAAAGAATTCTGGCTGCCCGCATCAAGCAGCGTCTCAGCCAGGTCGGCCCTAATCTGTCGGACGCCCAGTTTGATTTCAGGAAGGGACGCTCGACGATCACGGCCTTGCTGCGCTTGAGGGCTGTGGTCTCGCGTGGTCGCCGAAGGGGTGCAGTTGGCGTTGTCCCTAAACACCGCCAACGCATTCAACAATCTGCTATTCAGCTGCATCAGGGAGGCACTCCGGTATCATGGGGTGCCCGTATACCTGAGCTGGCTGGTGGAAAAACCACTTGGAGGGCCGCAGCGTCCGAACCGAATTGAGGACATTGTGCAAACGTACGTGTACGTGACGTGTGCTGTCTCACATGGATCGGTTTTTAGGCCCACCCTGTGGAACATCGGCTACGACTGGCCGTTGTGAGGGAGCCCTCCATCCGGGCTGAGCGTAATTTGCTACGCTAATAATACCCTCATCACAGTCCGAGTGGAACACTAGAATAGGCGGTACGCCTGGCAGGCGGATTGAGGCGCTGGGGCTGATGGGAGCCCTGGACAAGACGGATGCCCTATTGTTCCAGGGACTCCCTATCAGTCCTCCCACCGGCACTTCAATCACCGTCAATTCGATTACTATTGGCATCCAGGTCCATATGATATACTTGGGCCTGATGCTCGACGGGCATTGGTGGTTCCGGGAGCATTTCCGTCGACTTGCTACGCGGCTTGTCAGAGTTGTCGACGCGGCGTCCGCCTTTTCTTGGCTGATGCTAAGGCATTGTGGTTGAGGGGAGCGATGGCTGCTCTGTCGGTTTACTTGTGAATTGTGATCGAGTGCTGCTTGTGAAGTCTGGTCTAGCCATAATCTTTTGCATTAAATTATATCGTGGTTCGAAGCGAATCGCACTGGAGCTATTATTGGTCATGTTCTTGATGGCGTTCCGATCCGGCGATAGTTATTTGAATTAATTTATTATATTTATTATTATATATTAATATATTATGATCCCGCGGGGTTTATGTATAATAAATGATTTGAATGCATGTTTCTAGTGGTACCAGGTAATAGGTACATGAAATTTTATAGCGGTTACGCAGATTTCTTTATGTGCTCTAGTAATTTCCCAGGGGGCGTCTATTAATTACCTGAGGGAATCATTGTCAGATTAGGATGGTCAAGCCGAATATCACTAAATCTCATCTAGAGGAGAGAGGCAACATTGACAAATATTACGTAATTTCTTTTGGCCAAACAATATTGTAAAAATGTGAGAAAATCAAATTAAGGACAATCTTGAAATTGACTATACCACGTTGGTCAGACAGGTTGGTACAGGTTTTTAATTCGACTTTTTTTTTCTCATACATGCATACATGTTATATGCACACACATCCCTTAGTTGTCATTTACTACCCACGGGCCAAATGGGGTATGGTAAATTGTATTCCTACACCGTCACCACACATAAATACGTAGTACTTACGTATTAGTCACGTATTACTTACGGCAGTCATAGATGTTTTACTTTGAAATTACATATACCTATTGCTTAAAAAATCCGTATATTGTTTATCGACAGATATGGCGTCGACACTACCGATGACATTGTCAGGCGATAACCTGGGCCAACGACATCGATACCTCAACTTGCAAGTTAATCAATGTGTAGTCGAAAAAATCTCTTTTCAAGACATCGAAGTTGTACCCGAACAATCTGTCATCGATAGACTGTTTAAAATAGATCTCGCTAATAAACTCAAGAACGTTGACTATATTTTAAAAACTTTGAAAGAGGAAGACATGTTGTATGTTAGCCGAGCGTTGAAATGTAACTGGCTCTTAGAACGACGCAAATTAATTAATCCGAAATATTTGGAACACGTCCTCTTTCCTGAGATGATAATGCCAGCTGTTAATAAAATGAAACATTGGTTGTATATCAATTTATCCGACCCGCTGAGATGTCAGGAGTTCTATCAGTACTACAAAGAATCTAAATTTGAGTTTGCTATAAAATTTCTCAGCCGCTGTGACAACGATTTCGCAGTGAAAGAATTTAGCGGATTATTAACAAAGATAACACCACACTACTTAAAAGTGTTCGCTGAGAAAAGTCCTATGTTCCTTAAAATATATTTCGATGCGTTGGCGACGAACTCCGAATTAGTAGAAATATATTTAAAAGATGAAGAGGCTTTTTATAACACCACAAAATTCATTTTGAAGGTTGACCCCAATTTGTTCATAGATATAATGGAAAAATATCACAATTACAATAAAATGCCTAAACTTAGTCCTTCAGCAACAGATTTTATATTGCGGTTCCAGAAAAATAGATTTATGGCTAAGTTGGAGCTTTACGTAGTACATTTTCTCCATATGCCCACAATGGCGCGACGACTCAGCGTCGATGACTGTCAGCAGGTAGTAATTCAGCTGGCTCGTGCTAATTATCTAACGTATTGGTTCTCATACACAAATATAGAGCCTTTGATTAAACGTGTGGGCAAAGAAAATAGAGAAGCATTTAAGAAACAAGTATTCATCGAGAAAGATGTCGGTGAGTGGATCGTCGAGTGTCCATATGACTTTCCATCATCACCAGTAACTGATACCAGTTATGATGAGCCGCATATCTTCGATGATCAGCAATATGAACCAATTTCAATGCCTAGGAAAGAAATCGTTAAAAGGAAGAAAAAAAAGGCTGGTCCCAGGCATATGCCTAAAGGAAAGGGTATAGTATCATGTCAGGAAGAATCAGAATTAGAGAGAATTTTCGACGAATTTAGATTCACGAGTTTTGAAGGTACACTTTACGAATTGAAAGGCCGTATAAGCACAACGAGTTCTGCGGATACGCGGCGTGACATGTTGCTTGTATTAGTGAGCAAGAGTGGTGGTCGGGTAGACAGCGTGCGCGTGTTGTTGCAACTTGCTCTTAGATTACGCAACGAGCCCGTACATCATCGAGCGTCTATAGTACGAAGCCTTGTACAGCAAGCAAGTGTATGGCGACAACCCGAAGATATTTGGAGCATGATAATGAATTATGGTGTTGGCCTTGGACTAAACGGTACCGAACCTGAAGCTGAATGCTGCGAGGGAGTTCACGCAGTCGTGTTACGGCAACTACTTACTAAGGGCGATTGTGAGCCAGCAGTGCGCAATGCTTTTCTTAATGATTTTTCTACACTGATCGAATATGAATTAACGGTTATCGAACGAGCAATTATCGGTGTTGGTTTGCAAAAAATGCTAATAACATCGTCCAGTAGCGCTGAACCAGAAGTCTCTGCTAGTTATCTATATCACTTGCTTGATGTACTGGATAAATATTGTATCAAGTTAGAATCAACTTCGGTGGTTGCAGCGATTGCGGACCTAGCAAACCGTGATATCTATTTAGCAAGACCACTCTTAGCACATTTATATGAAGCACGTGTTGGACGTCAGATATTACTTCGTCAAAACTTAGAGTTTAGGTATGATGACGCATCTCTTTTGAATATATTGCGACATGATCTTGAAGCATTCGATACTGATTGGTTCATCAAATTACTAATAGATAACAGAACCCGAGCTAATAGATTTCTTTTGAAATTAGGCGTGTATTTTAATGAGAATGGTGGTATTGGAGAAAAAATAAAAATTGCAATACAAGATAATGTCGATAAGGATCCTAATGTTAGGCTTGCGCGACCGCTAGCGACACTGTCTTGTGGTAAAAGTGTACAGTCGATGATAAGTGCAGAAGCCAAAACTGAGGAAGAACAACAAAAATTCACTGCAGCACTTCGCGCTAATATGCATTGGTCACGACCAGCTCCAGACGCGTTAGCTCTTGGCTGGAGAAAAGTTGGTATAAAGGCATTTGCTGTACCGGCGATGCGCTATCGGACTTCACAACTGGCACAGATAGTTCAAACTCTATTACAAGAAGGCCAGAAACGCACAGTTCGTTTAATGCTTGCATTAACGCGACGCACAAATTGTGTGGCTGATAATTTTGAAACAGCTGTTAAAATTCGACCTCTTGCAGCGTTGCGTGCAGCATTGTTATATTTTAAAAGTCGTGGCAACGCAGCCGACCTGCGTATTTGGAATATTGTCAAGTTTTGTTTTCATAATATAGACCTTACGGGCCGTGTAGGTCTTCTCTATATTCTAAAGAAAGTCGAATGGGTTCCAAAGACTTTAAAACCTAATTATTTTGCATATCTATACCTTGCTCTCAGTAAAATCGAGGATCGAAATGTTGAATATGTCCGCCGCGATCTGATGAACGGTCTTCCTGAAGTTAGTGAAGATTTGTTAGACACGGTATTATTACAGATATTGGGAAGCATGGACAACGAGAACCCATTGTCGTACCCAGCTATTGTCATCAGATATTTAATGTTGAGTAAAAACATTGCGGAACTTAACATAAGATTTAAAAGTATCGGTGAACCGTTTTTGGAAAAGATTTCTGGTTACCGCGTAGAGGACGATCGATGTGAACGTATTTATTTTCAAAAAAACGTCGATGCCATTGCAGAAGCTTTACAATACAATTATGCATTCTTTGATATCAAATATCAAAATTGCTTATCAATTATCGAGAGATTTTTAAAATGGATGGAATCATTTTTACCGAAAGACATGCATTTTAAAAGATATATCAAAATCCATGCCATCATGTTATACTATAAAGCTATACGCCATAGTATAAAACAGATGCCTGAAATATTTGAAGATGTTACAAGAAAACGGTCTGAAGGCTTGGATATTATTGGTTTTAAATTTGGAAAGTATATGATGCAAGAAGTGGTGGAACTAAAATCTAAATGCCTCGACTCAGTTATTGAAATATATAGCGACGCATTCAAAGAATACTTAGATCAGTATATTCCGTATGGTAGAAACAGATCTAAGTTCACAGAAGCGATAATAAAGGGAATGTTGACCGAGACTGTGGCACCTGAAATTCGCTTGGCACTTCGTATTTTGAAAGACAATCGTTACCATTTAGAGGAAAAAGCTTATAATGAAATCCAAGAGCTTGCCATGAAAAATAAGGATACAGCAGCACAGTTCTTTCTGTATTCCGAGATAGCTTAATAATATTTGTTATTTATTTTAAAAGAAATTTAAAGTCGCATTTGTTTAGGTCCTGAAAGAAAAGAAGAATGCTTTCAAAGAATGGAAATGTGTGAATGACGACAACCCGCTATTGAAAGAACAGAAGAGAATAATTTATATGGAATGCAAGAAGAAGAGTAAGAAAGGTGTAGCTATTACTAGAGATAGGGTACAAGATATATTATACCAAAGTCTCGAGAGTCCCAAGGGGCAGAATGTATTGTACTGTATAGCAAAAGTGAGAGAAAAGAATACTAGAGATATTTTGCATGTTAAATGTATAAAAGATGGTAATGGAAGAGTCTTAATGAACGATGAAGAAATAAAAGGCCGCTGGAAGAGTTACTTTGAAAATTTAATGAATGAGGAGAATATTTGGAGTGGTGAGATAGTGGATCAACCAACTAATTTGGCTTTGGTAGGAGAAATAAGTGTAGATGAAGTAAGAATGGCTGTGCAAAAGATGAAAAAAGGGAAGGCAGTTGGCCCAAATCGTATACCTGTAGAGGTATGGAAGGTTTTGAAAGCTGATTGATGCTGATGGACGTGGCTGACTTTATTCTTCAATAAGTTGTTGCATGAAGAGTCGATCCCGAAAGAATGGTGTACCAGTTCACTGGTGCCCATCTTTAAAAGAAAGGGTGATGTACAAGAATGTAACAACTACCGAGGAATAAAGCTCATGTCACACAGCATGAAGATTTGGGAGAAAGTGGTAGAGAAGAGAATAAGAGAGGAAAGTAGAATAACTCAGAACCAGTTTGGTTTTATGCCAGGACTGGGAACCACAGATGCAATTTTTGCGTTACGCCAACTCATGGAAAAATACCAAAGTGCGCGTAAAAACCTGCACATGGTATTTATCGACCTAGAGAAGGCGTACGACCGAGTTCCCAGGGAGGTTCTGTGATGGGCTATGAAAGAACGAAGAGTGCCAGGGAAGTATGTAAGATTAGTGAAAGCTATGTATGCAGGAGCGTGCACGAATGTCCGGTCGGAAGCCGGAGTCACTAATGAGTTCAGTGTCACTGTAGGCTTGCACCAGGGTTCGGCCTTGAGCCCCTACTTATTCCTCCTGGTGATGGATGCGCTGACATCGGACATACAGGAGGAAGCCCCGTGGTGCATGCTATTTGCAGAGGACATTGTCCTCGTCGGGGAAGAGGCAGCTGAAGTACAGAGCAGACTGGGGCAATGGCGTGAGAGGTTGGAAAGAGTAGGCCTTAAGATCAGCCGCACCAAGACTGAACATATGTTCTGTAACTACGGTGGCTCTTCCAAATTCTCTCACATTGCCCTAGATAGGGTATCCCTACCGGTTTGCTCCGATTTCAAGTATCTAGGCTCGCTTCTCCAAGACGATGGCAACATTGACCGAGAGATTAATAGTAGAATGAATGCAGAATGGATGAAGTGGCGGCAGGTCTCGGGGACAATTTGTTACGCCCGGTTGCCTCTCAAACTTAAGGGGAAAATATACAAGAGTGTCATCAGACCTGTTGCTATGTATAGATCTGAATGTTGGGCATTGAAAAAGACGGATGAGAGAAGAGTGCATGCTACAGAGATGCGAATGCTAAGATGGATGTGTGGGGTTACAAGGTTAGATAAAGTAAGAAATGAGTATATTAGGGGAAGTCTAAAAGTGGCACCAGTGATAGAGAAGATTAGGAGCGCGAGATTGTCATGGTATGGACATGTGATGAGGAGGGATGCAAGGCATGTGACAAGTAGGGTTGTCAATATGATTGTGGATGGACGAAAGAAGCGTGGAAGACCCAAAAAGAGATGAATGGACTGCGTGAATGAAGATATGCGTATGAAAGCAGTGAGTGCACATATGACGTCTGATAGGAGGCTATGGAAGGTAAAAACATGTTGTGCCGACCCCACTTAGGGTGGGATGAGGGCAGGAAAATGATGATGATTTGTTTATGCCTCTCAATCACGCTAAAATGGCTAGAAGGATTCTAACGATATTTAAAGACGATGAATAGTTTATGGTATTGTTTATAGTCCATAAAATATAGGATTTTCTCTGTGACAGTTGTCCCTAGTGCTGTCACGCTTACGATAAAGTCCGTAGGTTTTCATCGATAAAACTCTTTATTTTCGTAACTGTGATTTTCTATTATAATTAAAATACAATCAATGAAAACCTTTTTGAGTTTATTTCAAACAAAAATTGTTTTTTGACTGTTTTAATTAATCAAAAGGAATACAATCAAGGTCTATGTCACTATTATCGTCATCTCTGGAGCGTTCCTGCTAGAATATTTATCATTTTCTGCCAAAATAGGGGCAGTCCTTAGATCAGTCGATCAATTACGACTGTTTTATAAATAAATATGTCTAGTTTATTGACTATAATGCGTAGGTATATAATATTATCATTTACTCTGCGACGGAAAGTAGTTTTTTAATGTATAATTAATTTAATTTGGGTATTTTATAATTTAACTGTCTGTTTTAATTGTAAAAAATATGTTGAAAGTTTTATATAAATACTGTACCTATTGGATTTATTTCTTTTATGAATAATTTAATAAAGATCGGTTATCGATTTACATACATCGACTGTCCCATCTCTTTTTTATTTTCAGTCCAGTATGACCTTGTACGTGCGTAAGCGTCATTTATGTACAAAATGTTTACTAGGTATTTCAGTACTTACGAGGTACATTTTAGGCGTGAATAATAATATTTTTATATTTATAATATATTGCACTTCAGTTGCTATAAAACTGGCACGAAAGAATGAAAATATATTTTGATACGAAATGAAATCGTAAACATATCGCTCGTTCAAACTTACTTCGTTGGTTTCGTTGACATCTGTCACAGAGATCAAGCTATATTTTATGGACTATAGTTATCTACACTGTAGTTCTAGTATCGCGGCAAAAGTTTAGTCATTTTTCTAATTGCAATCCTAGAGTCGGATATAGTGATTATTTATATATTATATTATATATATATATATATATATATATATATATATATATATTTTATTGCCATCGGTGGCAAACGAGCAAGCAGCACACCTGATGGTAAGTGAAACTGCTGCACATGGACCTTTGCAATGCCAGGGGCACAGCCAGGCCGCTGCCTACCGTGATGGAAATACTCTTCTTAAACCTCGTTTAAAGAAGGACATGTCATAGCGCTCGGGAAACACAGCAGCAGGTAGTTCATTCCAGAGCTTGCACGTACGTGGGAGAAATGATCGCTGGAAACGTACAGTTGAAGACCATAACGTTTCCAGGTGAAATGGATGAACACTGCTACGATGTCGAGTGGTACGTTGGTAGAATGGTGACGGTGGTACCAAGTCAAACAGTTCCTCGGAGCACTCCCCGTGAAAGAGTCAGTAGAGTACACAGAGTGACCCAAAGTCTCTCCGCTGCTCCAGCGACTCCAATCTGTCTGTAAGATTGGGATCCCGACGATTCGAACAGCCCGTCTTTGCAGGGAGTCAAGTGGGTCTAGCTGATATTTGGGCGCACCTGCCCAGAGATGTGAGCAGTACTCCACATGAGGACGAACTTGTGCTTTGTATAGCATAAGACGCTGTCTCGGTGTGAAGTACCGCCTGGCTCTGTTCAGGACACCTTGGAACTGTGACACCTTGGAGAGTTACTCCTTGGAACTGTAGCGCCATGACAAATGGGTCCTTCTTTGCAGTGAACGCGCAAACTTGTGTCTTTGTGGGATTGAACTGGACTAGGTTCCGTTTACCCCATTCCGAGGCCCGCCCCAGAGAGCGCTCGACTTCAGACATAAGTTGAACCCTTCTTTCCTGAGTACTCCGAGGGATATTCCGTTGCTCAGTGTACCGCTCATCACCCGTGCTGTCATCCGCATAGCAACGCATACTCTCGATAGAGAGCATATCATTGATATGCAGGATAAACAACGTCGGGGAGAGCACCGAGCCTTGTGGTACACCAGCATTAATGGTCATGGTATCGGAGCAGGAGCCATCTACGACGACTTTTATACTCCGACCTTCCAAAAAGCTGGCGATCCAATTACAGAGTCCCTCGGGGATTCCGTATGATGGTAGCTTCGATAGAAGTGCCCTGTGCCAGACCCTATCGAACGCCTTTGCGATATCTAGGCTGAACGCCAGCGCCTCACCCTTGCCCTCCAAGGCCTCCGCCCAACGGTGTGTGAGGTACACAAGAAGATCACCAGCCGACCGATCATGACGAAAGCCGTATTGGCGATCACTGATAAGCTATGCTAGCTAGCTAGCACTGATATATACCTATATTATTTAATGGATAGTAGAAACACTAAACTTGTAATCTGAAATATGTTTGTTTTGACACGTAATTATTGTATTGAGCAATCTAATAATATAAACAGTTATATTACTAATTGTATTTATGTAGAATATTACTTCTTTAGTTTAACACATTGAACGCCATGGTGGACACATGTTGGGCAACATTTACTTAGTATGTTGACCCCTCGGCGTTCAACGTGTTCATAAAATTTATTGGAATGTTAAACACTGGGCTTTTTTGTACTTTCAATAAAATATCTGGTTGACCGAGCTTTGCTCGTTATATTTTTTGCTTGTTATGTTTAACAACAAGAAACAATAACGATAGCAACAAGTAACAAATAACAAAGAAGTCACAATATAAAACTATTCTGAACGCGACGATACTGTCTGAGCTCAGCGAGTATGTGATTCGTGTACGAACGTAGCACTCACACTAACGCGTGAGTGAAAGACAGCGCGCGCGGGCGTGCCCTGCCTCCACGCCCCGCGTACGTACCGCTGATACCTGATTTTGTGTTCTGCGCCGCGCAAGGCGGCTAGCTTCGGAGCGGTCATAAAGTTTGGCGAATGCTATACCTGATTTTGTGTTCTGCGCAGCAAAATGCGGCTAAGTTCGGAGCGGTCATAAAGTTTGGCGAGTGCTATACGTTACTTAAAATAATCACTTATTTTAGTTTGACAAAAAGATTTTAGGGCATTAGCAATTACAAGATTTACAACGTAATTTAATTTTCGCAGTGCGTCTTCGCTTTGATTTAAAGAAGTTACATAGCGTCTTAAATCATTAACTGCTGATAATGCCTGGGCGTGTGATAAAAAATCGGAGTTGACTCATCTTCTTCTTGGTCATTATCACTTAGGGTCGCTCGACAGTCGTCACTTCGTCAGTCGCTGGCCGCTGCCGCAAGGGGTAAAATGTTTATTCGAGTGGCACGTGTTGGCGTATTAAACGGGATCACAATCGTATTAAGCGTTAAGAAATGTACGAAAACATGTTTCAAGTTGCTGGGACTGACGCAAAATCACATATTATGCGGGAAATCGTATTAAACGTGATCGTATTAAACGAGTTCTACTGTATATGTTTTCAGGATCTCGGAAACGGCTCCAACGATTTTGATGAAACTTGGCATACTAGAGGTTTCGGGGCCAAAAAATCGATCTAGCTAGGTTTTATTTATAGAAAATATTGTTTTGTCGGTGTTTTTAGCAAAACAATACATTGACATTAAATTTTAAAAGAATATGAATTCAATTTCGCCGTCAAGGTCAAGAGTTATAATAGCTCAGTTGGGAAGTTGTTCAGTTTTCTTTTTGTTTTGCTTTGGCATTCAAACAGCGTGGGATCGACTTTCGGTGTTATTATTATTCTCTTTTTGTAATTTTGATATTTTTTTCATTATTTTATTTTTTATTAATATATAGAAAAGGTGATGGGGATATTTCTAGACCTGGCAAAAGCGTTCGACACTGTCTCTATCCCAATCCTTCTGGCTAATCTGGAGAGGATTGATATAAGAGGCCCACAGCTATCACTTTTCTCTAGTTACCTCACGGGTAGACGTTAGTGTACCAGGGTTGGTAATTGGCTCAGCAAGGAGCTCCCTGTCTCGCACGGCGTGCCCCAGGGCAGTATTATCAGCCCGACGCTTTTTATGATTTACATTGATGACCTGTGTAGTCTAAACCTCCTAAACGGCTCAATATTCACGTATGCTGATGATACTGCACTGATATTCCATGGAGCAACCTGGGCATCAGTTCTTAGTTCTGCCCAGATGGGCTTTAACCGTGTCACCAATTGGCTTACACACAGTATGCTCACTCTAAATGTTGACAAAACTTACTACCTGAACTTCTCCCTTTCCTCCACTGGTAAGCCTGTCTCCTCCCTGAACGCATTGATTACACACTCGTGTGATACAACATCGCCGATAGCCCCGTGTGACTGTCCTAATGTCAATAAAACCAGCTGCATTAAATATTTAGGCATTCAGATCGATGATACACTCTCTTTTCGCAATCACGTGGACACTCTTTCATCCAGACTGCGCAAACTAATCTTCGTCTTTAAGAGCCTACGACATGTAGCTGATACGAAGGTGGTTAAACTCGTATATCTCGCACTGTCGCAGTCTCTAATTCAATACTGTATTGTCTCTTGGGGTGGCACAGCAAAATCCAACCTTATAAAGTTGGAACGTGCCCAGAGAGCACTACTGAAAGTTGGTTGGAGTCTGCTCTATCAGTTCCCATTGAAAAGTTCTTTTTCTACAAAAAGTAAAGTACAAACTAGTGTAAATATAATCCTAGTATGACAATAATTATACAATTTAAAATGTTTTAAAAGTTACACGACTTATTAAAAACTTATTAAACAAAAATTATCAAAATACAAGTATGAGTTAGATAGGTAAACATTAGTTATAAGTGAGACCTTGATGCAAGTAAGCTTTAGAAACGAGACTTACTTTTACGTAAACATATTATAAATTTAAGAATATATATACCTGTACGGCGGTAGTTAAAGAAATTTTTGACTACAGTAACAAACAACAAGAACCGGTCAGAATCATGCAGTGATCACATGCACAAGCGCAAGCGAGTCGTCCGCACACGTCACGAACGCTCATTGACGACCGCTACCTGCTGGTAGAAACGGGCGTGAGCATCGTGCACGATAGCGGCAAGCGCACCGCGCCCGCCTGTGCATGCAAAGTAGCTTTATTCATTACACTCTAGAAACAAGTGATGGGGTAATTTATATCGACAATACTTATCGATATATCGAAGATTAATTTTACGGGTTTTGCATAAGTTTCTAACTAAAGGATTTTTGCTTAAATCATTTGAATAAAGGTAAAATTTTTCTGACAGCTTATATATATAAATATCAATCCTAGGTAGTTCTATTTTACGATGCAACTTATATAAATTAGTTCGTGGTGGAGTATTAAATGCAAGTTTTATTTTGTAAAACTTGAAGTTTCTTTATGTTAGTTGCACAAGTACTACTCCATACTGGGCACGCATATGTGATACAAGGTCGAACCAAGGTGCAGTAAATTTGTAATTTAGTTTTACTACTTAGTGTCGAGGCTCTATTTAATACGGGACTTAAAGCATTTATGGCTTTAATGCCTTTAAAACGAAGTCTTGCAATATTCGCCGACCAGTTAAGCTTGCTGTCCAATATCGTTCCTAAATACTTAACGGAGCGATGCCAGGGAATATATTGGACCTTTAATTTAAGTGGTGATGAAGTATAGCAAGCTGTATCGTCAGCAAAACATGCTAATTTTGTATGTGGTTGTGTTGGTATATCGTTAAGATACAACAAGAACAGGTAAGGACCTAAAATCGAGCCTTGTGGCACGCCAGCAGGCACGAGTTGGGGAGCAGACAAGTTATTATTGATCTGTACTCTAAAACTACGATCAGTTAAGTACGATTTTATCATTTTAGTTAGAGGAGTAGGTATGCCTAGTGATAACAGTTTATGGATTAGCGCATCGTGCCACACGGTATCAAATGCTTTTTCAATATCGAAGAACAGCATACCCGTGGATTGTTTAAGATTGAGGTTGTGAGACACGGTTTCTGCTACTCTAACCAACTGTTGTACTGTTGAGTGCCGCTGACGAAATCCAAATTGTTCATCGATTAATAGATTACCAGATAATTTAAGTAACCGTTTATATATAATTCTTTCAAGTAGTTTACTCAAACCGGGCAATAGGCTAATGGGACGATAGGATGTGGGGTTTGAAGGATCTTTTCCTGGCTTATGAACGGCAATGACTTTAGCAATTTTCCAAGCTGAAGGAAAATAGTTAAGTGTTATACATGCATTAAATATTTTAGTTAATAAAACTATGCATTTTTGAGGTATATTTTTGATGAGGAAATTAGTAATCTGATCAGGACCTGGAGCCTTACGTAATTTCAAGCCTAGAATCGCTTTCTTAATCTCCCTGGGACGAACCAACATAACACAATTGGGACTGAAAACGTGTTCTTCGAAGACAGCTATAGAACTCAGAACGGTCGGTGCTTCATTGCTAGAGCAGGAGTCCGTTAAAAGCATATTATTGTGGAACGTTTTAGCTAATACTAGACACTGTTCCTGCTGGGAGCTCGTAGTCGCGTTATCGTCTAGTTTTAAAGCTGGGATTGTTGTTGAACCAACTGAGCACAGTGATTTTACAAGGCGCCAAAGGTCTGATCCAGGATTATTTACACGCATAAGTTTTTTGTGCCATACATAATCGTTGTAGTAAAGCTATTGTTATTTGGGTTTTAATATAATAAATATGTTGAATTAGAATTTTGCGCATCAAAGTATTCGATTCAACAGTGGCGTATCTACGTAGGCGATTTTTGTGACTTATTAGTCTTTTAATCCGTCGTGGTAATGTACAAGTTGTCCATGGCTTGAGGGTGGTAATCGGAATACTTCTATCTCTACCTATTAGTATAGACTGTTGCAAGGCAGTAATTTCGTTATCTATACATTGAGTGGAATCAAAAGTTTTGTTAGATATTGTTATGTTTTTATTGAGATGTGTTCGGAAATTGGCCCAATCTGCCTTGGTATAATTAAATTTATTTATAGGTTCTCGGTGCAATTTTGTTTTAAGTTTGACAAACACAGGAAAATGATTTGATGAGAGTTCTAATATTGTAGTGATTTGATCAAGAAATGTGATATTTTTAGATAAGAGTATATCAGGTATTGAAGGATTATGGTTTAAAGAGTAAGGAACGAGAGTAAAGGTCTGAGGAGCATGTATCACATATTCGTTAGTAAGCATATGTTCATATAATAATACACCGTGCTTATTGCCCACTCCCGGTGACCAAAGATGGTGCTTAGAGTTCATATCTCCCATTGCTATTACCTTAGGACCAACTGACATAATGCAATCTATATCGCTAGTTATAAGAGCAAGGTTAGGAGATTGGTAAACAGAATAAACTACTATTTTATTGTTCATACTTAAGCTCACTGAGATGCCTATAGCTTCGAGATGTTCAGTTTTTGGCAAAGGTAGCAAGTTGTGGACTATGTCCGATCGGATCAGAATAGCCACGCCCTGACCAGTGCCATTACTACGTTTATCAGAACGATAACAATTATACCCAGGAATTTTAAGGACAAGGCGATTAGTAATTCTAGTTTCTGAGAGTGCAATGATGTCAGCTCCAAGTTTACTCACCGCAAGATCAGCGAGCTCCTGTTGCTTCTTGTGAATGCCATCAGCATTCCAATACAATAGACGTAATTCATGGCTACTACACATATTGGCCTAAATATTTCATAATTAATATAACTTTTTCTACGAAAGTTTTGCAGTTCTTGAAATCTTTTTTGATTGACTGTATAATCATTAAAATTTCCAACATTTCAGATGTCTCAATATCGAATAAAGATTTGTCGGCACTAGTATCTACAGGAAATGCTTCAGCCGAGTTATTAATCCGCTGTTCACCAGTGTCTAAGGTTACTGATATTTTAGGCGCAGTGACTGCTTCATGAACTTCTGGTGATTTAACTATTAGTGGCATCTTTTTGTTAGAAGCAGCAATTTGAGCCCATGACTGGTGGCCTCTCAATGATGGTTTAGCATTTAGTGAAACAATAGATTTTTGTAATATATCGCGTCTAGACTCAATACGCTCCATGTATTTCAATCTTTCGCTGCATTGCGTATAATTTGCAGGATGTTCTTTCTCACAATTATAACAGCGAGCTGGTGTTTCTTTGTCCTTTTTGGAACACTCCCAAGTAGGATGAGGCAGAGCACACTTCACATAGCGAGGCTGCTTGTTACAATTTCTAGATGCATGACCAAAACCTTGGCATCTAAAGCACTGTATATCTGGTTTTCTATTCGGCTTGTATTTCTGAATGTCTACAACACAGCTAGAAAGATATCGAATCTGCTTGAACTTTGCCATATTTGTGCCCATCGGTAATTGTACGAGTAGAGGCGGGCATTCTGAAGGATAGTTGGTTTTCAGTTCTGTAGCATTAGCACCTGGAAAACCCAATAAAGCTAGTTCTTCTGGGAAGCTAGGATGTGTGAATTTCGGCAGTCCTTTTATCACAGACTTCGGTAGTTTTTCATCTTTTCTCGTAAATGTGTGGAAGGCAACTTTTTCCTTTACGAGAGCATCCTTAAGTTGTTGGTGGGTTTTCGATGAATAGCATTGAACTCTCACGAGCTTTTGGCCTTTATAGTGGATATGAAAAGCATCTTTGATGTGTTTCTTGATAGTGTTTCTCACTTTTTCGAGACTTCATTCTCCTTGAAGCTCAATAATAATGGGTGGCGTGTTGTTTACTACCTTCTTTTTAGTAGCTGCTTCATAAGATTCAGAATTTACCTCATCAACAGGAAGATCTTCAAAGCGATTCGCTGTCAATGGTGCCTGCATTGCGTTAACATTGAACCTTTTAGCTTGATTCTGCATATCAGGTGGAGTGGTGTTCTCTCTCGGCCGTTTGCCTTTCCCAGTCACCTTGAGTTCAGTCTCAGCATGACCGGACGACGGTCGTATTAAAAATTTTTCCATATTAGACGGAGATGACCTGTCGATAGTGAACTATCGACAACGCCACATCACTATGTTCTTTTTTTTTTTGTCGATGACTAATGCAAGTGTGTATTGAATGCGTGCAATCGTAACAACAACCGACTGACGAATCTAAGTTCCCTACTAGTGAACTTTATACAATTTGCGATGTGCTACCTGTCCGCAAGCTTTTTATATTGAAATTAATTTTAGCTACACACACACGAATCCCCTATGACCGAAATAAAATTAGGACCCTAGACGTAAATATAATGTATGTAGTGTAAATGCAGTAAAGACAAGCTTAGCACAACGTTTCTTTTACTTTTTAGGTGATTACCTATACAACAAACTGAATAAAAATCTAGATATACACCCCAAAAATAGATTCGAATGCAAAAAGGCTGTCACAAAATGGCTGTTTAGCCTAAGTTATACTGAAACCGAAAATATTATCAATACTCAAAAATAACATACACACACACACTCACACACACACACACACACACAACCACACACACACACACACTCGCGCACACACACACACACACACACACACACGCACATAAAACACGCACACAAAACACATACGCACACACATAATTAAATAATCTAAGATTAAGTTTATTGCCTCAATATTGAAGTTGCCGTGTATATATTAATAAGTTTCTTTTAACTACTAAGTATCTTTGCGTACCATAAAAAGAAGAGAGCCTGGAGATCTGTCATACAGGTTTCGAACCTACTTCAGACCCCAGCTCTCACAAGGTTAAATTAAGACAAATCGTGTACTAAGTATATTTAAGATACCACTGTAACCTTTTGAGAGAAATAAATTATTTTTATTATTATTATTATACTAGCTTTTGCCCGCGGCTTCGCCCGCGTAAAAATTTACTTGCATATTGAACTATTATCGCAAAGAATATTATCGACATAAAAATTATTACATTTCTTAATTTAAGAAATACTCTATCTACGTGTCAATTTTCATCCAAATCTGCTCAACAGTTTAAGCGTGATTGAGTAACAAACATCCAAATATCTTCACAAACTTTCACATTTGAATATTACTTCCAGCCTTGTAGTTCAGATTGCCATGCAAATACGATGGTATTGTGGCCTTTCCTTAGTCTCTGATAACGTACTTTCCATTGGTGAAAAAAAATTATATCAATCAAACACCCGAAGTTTCATTCACGTAGACCCCATTCCCATGCCAATACCGAGATAAAAAATGCCTATGTAACTTGCTGATATTATAAATTTACATGGGTAAAAAAAAAAATATATAAATCCCAGAAATATCAGAGATATAAATTGCCTATGCTACTCGCTGACAACATAGGTAGCTTTCCATTAGTGAAAGAATTTTAAAAATTGGTCAACATCCCCCGGTATAGTTGTCGTTCCTGGGCAAATACCGGGATGAAAATAGCCTTTATATGGTATTCACTGATAATATAGCTTTTCATTAGTGAATTAATTTTTTAAACCATTATATTCCCGTGATTTCACCGGCATTGTACCCGATCCCGTAGGAATATCGGGATAAAAATAGCTTAAATATGTTACTCGCTTAAAAATAGCTTTCCATTAGTGAAATAATTTTAAAATCGACTTAATTCATCTACACCGGGATAAAATATAGCCTGAGATAAAATAGTCTAAGTTATTCCTTATGTACGACTGGTAGACCTGATGGTAAAATATAATCAATATCGGTCCAGCCATTTTGAAGATTACCTGTAACGAATAGACAGACAGACAAAAAAATTTGGACCGTATTGTGTGAGCATAAATAAAACCTATTATTTTGATAGACAAACAGACGCTTCAAATTTATTTATTTGTAGAGATAGAAAATTGTAATAATATTTTGATTGTAACTTACTGTCTGGTAGCTGCTAGAAATATTACCACGTTTTCATTGTTCGTGGGTGTCGCAAAAAATTCTACTAAGACAAAGATTTACATCGACCTGGACCAATTGGTGATGCCGTCTGGCCAACAATGTCGGCCAGGTCATAAAATGTTGCTAGAACCTTTGCAATATATCTACGATGGCAGTAGTAGGTACCCTACCTACATATCGCGTCGATCCAAAGTAATTAGGATAAGAGCAAGATAATGATGATATATCATTGGCTGGGTGTCTTCGACTATATGCGTTTTATCCTTTGGGGCAGCCCAAAATTGTTTCTTAGTGCGTGCTTACCCTAAATAACCGAAATCGGTATACAAAATTTCAAATTCTTAGGCCCGGTATCTTTGGCTATACGCTTTCAACCTCTTAGGGGTTGAATTGCCAAAAATTCTTTGTTAGAGCTCGCTTATCCTTGCCAAAAATTTTTTCATAGTGCTTGGTAAGTGAGCACTAAGAAAATCTGGGGGTAATCCAAGAAAGCCAACCGTGTACTAAAATGATCCTTCCTAGGCTCAGTGATTTCGGTTAAACGCTTTTCACCCCCTTAGGGCTAAAATTGCAAAAATCTCTCTTCCCCCAAGAAAGCCAACTTTATATAAAATTCCATGTTTCTAGGCCTAATGATTTCGGCTATATATTTTGCACCCCTTTAGGAGTTGATTTTAATAAAATAATTTCTTAGAGCTCACTTAAAACAAAGGAAAGAGAATTGCATAGAAAGTTTTACGTTCCTAGCTCCAAGAGTTTCGTCTATACGCTTTTCACTCACTTAAGGAGATGATTTTCCAAAAATCCTTTGCTAGTGCTCGTGTACCCCAAGAAATAAGACGACGTAAAAAGAAAATACTTCCCCTATTTCAACCCCTTATACCTATTTTTTCGCAATAAAAAGTAACCTTATATACTTTCTCAAGCTTTAGTTTATCTCTGTAACAAATTTCATCAAAATCGGTTAAGTGGTTTCGATGTGAAAGACTATATGCTTTTCAATCCCCTTTTTTGGGGTGAACTGCGGTCAGCGCGTTCCTCGCACCACTCCGTCCGGGGCGACAGAGGGGCGTAAGCACGCAACACCCGCAACCCACCCGGACACCATGTCGCCTTCGTCGTTGGACCGACCACCGGAGCAGGGTTACTTGTGCTTTTCAACCCCTTAAGGAGGTGAATTACCAAAAATCCTTTGCTAGTAATCGTGCACCCCAAGAAATACGATGGTGTAAAAAAAGTACGTTTCTAGGCCCAGTGGTTTCGGCTGTATGCTTTTTGGTATTTTAGGGGTTGACTTTCATCCCTATGTAAGTGAAACTACCAAAACGCTAGAACGAATATTTATTTATTTATTATCAGGTGCCTTCATACAAAGATTCACGGTTCTATCATCGAAAATGATGAATGTCCATACAAAATATCATCCCCTATTTCAACCCCTTATACCCATTTTTCCCAATAAAAAGTAGCCTATATCCTTTCTCAAGCTTCAGTCCATCTCTGTATCAAATTTCATCAAAATCGGCTTAGACGTGAGAGGCTATATGCTTTTCACCCCCTTAAGGGGGTGAATTTCCAAAAACCCTTTGCTAGTGCTCGTGCACCCCAAGAAATACGATGGTGTAAAAAAAAATACGTTTCCATGCCCAGTGGTTTCGGCTGTATGCTTTTTGGTATTTTAGGGGTTGAATTTCATCCCCATGTAAATGAAATTTCCAAAACGCTTGAACGAATATTTATTTATTTATTGTCAGGTGCCTTAATACAAAGATTCGTGGTTCTATCATCGAAAATGACGAATTTCCATACAAAATGTCATCCCCTATTTCAACCCCTTATACCCATTTTTTCGCGATAAAAAGTAGCCTATGTCCTTTCTCAAGCTTTAGTCCATCTCTGTACCAAATTTCATCAAAATCGGTCCAGTGGTTTAGACGTGAAAGCGTAGCAGACAGACAGACAGACAGACAGACAGACAGACAGAGTTACTTTCGCATTTATAATATTAGTAAGGATAAGGATTAGGTGCCTCAATACAAAGATTCGTGGTTCGATCATCGAAAATGACGAATTTCCATACAAAATGTCATCCCCTATTTCAACCCCTTATACCCATTTTTTCGCAATAAAAAGTAGCCTATGTCCTTTCTCAAGCTTTAGTCCATCTCTGTACCAAATTTCATCAAAATCGGTTTAGAGGCGAAAGACTATATGTTTTTCACTCCCTTAAGGGAGTGAATTTCCAAAAATCCTTTGCTAGTGCTCGTGCACCCCAAGAAATACGATGGTGTAAAAAAAATACGTGTCTAGGTCCAGTGGTTTCGGCTGTATGCTTTTTGGTATTTTAGGGGTTGAATTTCATCCCCATGTAAATGGAATTTCCAAAACGCTTGAGCGAATATTTATTTATTTATTATTAGGTGCCTCAATACAAAGATTCGTGGTTCGATCATCGAAAATGACGAATTTCCATACAAAATGTCATCCCCTATTTCAACCCCTTATACACATTTTTTGCGATAAAAAGTAGCCTATATCCTTTCTCAAGCTTTAGTCCATCTCTGTACCAAATTTCATCAAAATCGGTTTAGACGTGAAAGACTATACGTTTTTCACCCCCTTAAGGGGGTGAATTTCCAAAAATCCTTTGCTAGTGCTCGTGCACCCCAAGAAATACGACGGTGTAAAAAAAAAATACAATTCTAGGCCCAGTGGTTTCGGCTGTATGCTTTTTGGTATTTTAGGGGTTGAATTTCATCCCCATGTAAATGAAATTTCCAAAACGCTTGAACAAATATTTATTTATTTATTATTAGGTGTCTTAATACAAAGATTCGTGGTTCTATCATCGAAAATGACGAATTTCCATACAAAATGTCATCCCCTATTTCAACCCCTTATACCCATTTTTTCGCGATAAAAAGTAGCCTATATCCTTTCTCAAGCTTTAGTCCATCTCTGTACCAAATTTAATCAAAATCGGTTTAGACGTGAAAGACTATATGTTTTTCACCCCCTTAAGGGGGTGAATTTCCAAAAATCCTTTGCTAGTGCTCGTGCACCCCAAGAAATACGACGGTGTAAAAAAAAAATACGTTTCTAGGCCCAGTGGTTTCGGCTGTATGCTTTTTGGTATTTTAGGGGTTGAATTTCATCCCCATGTAAATGAAATTTCCAAAACGCTTGAACAAATATTTATTTATTTATTATTAGGTGCCTCAATACAAAGATTCGTGGTTCTATCATCGAAAATGACGAATTTCCATACAAAATGTCATCCCCTATTTCAACCCCTTATACCCATTTTTTCGCGATAAAAAGTAGCCTATGTCCTTTCTCAAGCTTTAGTCCATCTCTGTACCAAATTTCATCAAAATCGGTTTAGACGTGAAAGACTATATGTTTTCACCCCCTTAAGGGGGTGAATTTCCAAAAATCCTTTGCTAGTGCTCGTGTACCCCAAGAAATACGATGGTGTAAAAAAGAAATACGTTTTAGGCCCAGTGGTTTCGGCTGTATGCTTTTTGATATTTTAGGGGTTGAATTTCATCCCCATGTAAATGAAATTTCCAAAACGCTTGAACGAATATTTATTTATTTATTGTCAGGTGCCTTAATACAAAGATTCGTGGTTCTATCATCGAAAATGACGAATTTCCATACAAAATGTCATCCCCTATTTCAACCCCTTATACCCATTTTTTCGCGATAAAAAGTAGCCTATGTCCTTTCTCAAGCTTTAGTCCATCTCTGTACCAAATTTCATCAAAATCGGTCCAGTGGTTTAGACGTGAAAGCGTAGCAGACAGACAGACAGACAGACAGACAGACAGACAGACAGACAGAGTTACTTTCGCATTTATAATATTAGTAAGGATAAGGATTAGGTGCCTCAATACAAAGATTCGTGGTTCGATCATCGAAAATGACGAATTTCCATACAAAATGTCATCCCCTATTTCAACCCCTTATACCCATTTTTTCGCAATAAAAAGTAGCCTATGTCCTTTCTCAAGCTTTAGTCCATCTCTGTACCAAATTTCATCAAAATCGGTTTAGAGGCGAAAGACTATATGTTTTTCACTCCCTTAAGGGAGTGAATTTCCAAAAATCCTTTGCTAGTGCTCGTGCACCCCAAGAAATACGATGGTGTAAAAAAAATACGTGTCTAGGTCCAGTGGTTTCGGCTGTATGCTTTTTGGTATTTTAGGGGTTGAATTTCATCCCCATGTAAATGGAATTTCCAAAACGCTTGAGCGAATATTTATTTATTTATTATTAGGTGCCTCAATACAAAGATTCGTGGTTCGATCATCGAAAATGACGAATTTCCATACAAAATGTCATCCCCTATTTCAACCCCTTATACACATTTTTTGCGATAAAAAGTAGCCTATATCCTTTCTCAAGCTTTAGTCCATCTCTGTACCAAATTTCATCAAAATCGGTTTAGACGTGAAAGACTATACGTTTTTCACCCCCTTAAGGGGGTGAATTTCCAAAAATCCTTTGCTAGTGCTCGTGCACCCCAAGAAATACGACGGTGTAAAAAAAAAATACAATTCTAGGCCCAGTGGTTTCGGCTGTATGCTTTTTGGTATTTTAGGGGTTGAATTTCATCCCCATGTAAATGAAATTTCCAAAACGCTTGAACAAATATTTATTTATTTATTATTAGGTGTCTTAATACAAAGATTCGTGGTTCTATCATCGAAAATGACGAATTTCCATACAAAATGTCATCCCCTATTTCAATCCCTTATACCCATTTTTTCGCGATAAAAAGTAGCCTATATCCTTTCTCAAGCTTTAGTCCATCTCTGTACCAAATTTCATCAAAATCGGTTTAGACGTGAAAGACTATATGTTTTTCACCCCCTTAAGGGGGTGAATTTCCAAAAATCCTTTGCTAGTGCTCGTGCACCCCAAGAAATACGACGGTGTAAAAAAAAAATACGTTTCTAGGCCCAGTGGTTTCGGCTGTATGCTTTTTGGTATTTTAGGGGTTGAATTTCATCCCCATGTAAATGAAATTTCCAAAACGCTTGAACAAATATTTATTTATTTATTATTAGGTGTCTTAATACAAAGATTCGTGGTTCTATCATCGAAAATGACGAATTTCCATACAAAATGTCATCCCCTATTTCAACCCCTTATACCCATTTTTTCGCGATAAAAAGTAGCCTATGTCCTTTCTCAAGCTTTATTCCATCTCTGTACCAAATTTCATCAAAATCGGTCCAGTGGTTTAGACGTGAAAGCGTAGCAGACAGACAGACAGACAGACCGACAGACAGACAGACAGACAGACAGACAGACAGAGTTACTTTCGCATTTATAATATTAGTAAGGATTGTGTCTCCCAGTTTCACGGCTATCTTCCATATTATTTAAAATATTAAAAAAGGGAAGATACCCGGTCCTTTGAAAGGCTTACATGGATCCAACACGCAGAGGCCTTTGGAGAAATTTAATGTTAAAATGGGATGGGACATCTACCGATGACACTCCACGTTTGCACACATCACTCGTGGACTGCCAACGGTAGGTGTAAAACTATTGTGCAATTATGATATCTAAAAC
Organism: Lymantria dispar; assembly: GCA_032191425.1. Classification (NCBI taxonomy): domain Eukaryota; kingdom Metazoa; phylum Arthropoda; class Insecta; order Lepidoptera; family Erebidae; genus Lymantria; species Lymantria dispar. Next base: position 25,215,113 of record CM063449.1, read on the forward strand.
CAGATTATGGGGTTGTGAGGTTTGATGGATTGGATTAAATGAAACTATTGATTGAATAACTGTCGTCTGCTTTCAATACCTTTATCGTCTTGAACTTTGGCAGACGGTGACTCGCCAACTCACTGAATGGGCCCCCCCAAACGGTCGCCACAGGCACACAGGCCATACGGACAACAGGAGGGCAACATTGGTGCAAGTGGCTTGGGGTGTCGAGCGGTGCGGCGCCGGTTTCACCATCGCAGTGGTTTCCCCGTAGTTATGCCCTTGAAAATGACACTTCCACCCCCGAGCATATAGCTCTAGCGATCCCTCTCTGTCCAGCCGTTTAAGGCAAGCCAGAGTTGAGAATCCTGCGGGCACTCTTCGGTTTCCACTCCAGCCAGCCAATAAAGGCGAGCTGGATACGAGGCCCTGGCCGACTCTCTGGGGCATTCAGGACCGCAGTGTCGCCACTCACATTCAGCACGCCACAAGCTGCCCTGCGGTTTTATTATTATTATAATTATCTAAATAAATTCGACAAAAATATACCGTTTTTTTTTTATGAGGTGGGTTGCGGTCGGCGCGCTCCTCGCACCACTCCGTCCGGGGCGATAGAGGGGCGTAAGCACGCAACCCCCGCAACCCACCCACGATGCACGTCGCTTTCGTCGTTGGGCCGACCACCGGAGCAGGGTTACTTGTCATCAGTGGTCGGCCCGACGGAATACTCCCTACGTGGGGTACCCTCCCATTGACCGACGTCCTCCCCGAGGGGGGTCTTTCCTCACGCGGTTGGCCTCTTGGCGGGTGACGGACTAATCCCCGGTCACATCACCCGCGGCCTCGGCTAGGGTGGCATGAGGCGCAGGTATTCGCGCCTACGCCGCCCCATTCGCCGGCGGCGGATCGCCTCATCGAGGCTGCGCTCCTCGCGCAGGCGATCCGCCGCCTCCTTCTGCGAGATCACTGCCTCGCAGAAAGCTGCGACCGCGTCCCAATTCCTGACGCTGTCGACCATCGTCCTAGCGATAGTCGACAGCGTCAGGCTGTAGGCCGAAGGCGACTCCGGAGACCGTCCCGGCTTCGGCAGGAGCACCAGCCTTCCCTCCTTCCAACACCCAGGGAACCATCCGGACGCTAAACACGCGTCGAACAGCCCCCTGAGGCGGGGACCCAGGTGCTCAAGGACCAGGGCCAGCACACGGTTAGGAACACCGTCGGGCCCGGGGGCGGTGGCTTTACTGCGCATGCGCGCCACCGCCACCCCCATCTCGGGTTCCGTGATGGGCGGCACACTGTCATCGTCGGCCTCCCGGTCAATGTCTGGGGGAGCCAAGACCGGGGGCGTGTGTTCCGCCCGCGTGTGTTCTCCTGCTGACTGACGTCCTTGGCGGAGTGGACGGCCAGTAGTCTATGTAGTTTACTTGTAATTGATATGTAACTGACCAGTGCAAAGCTATACGGCAACCGCAACACACGTTGCGTAATACTTACTTAACTTAAATATAACTTTACTTAAAGCTGTGTAGTTTTTGTGCTCAACAGTAGCCCTCGTAAAGCACGGCCTCCCGCTCCGCGTCGCGATGGCGCCGCCGGCTGCGGGTGTAGGCCCTCCGGGCGCGAATACACGCGGCCCGGAGATCCGCCAGCTCCCGGGACCACCTGTGGACCGCCTTCCTCGGGGGCAGACGCCGTACCCGGGGCATGGCCGCATCGCAGATCTGCGTCAACGCACTGCGGATGCGGCCAGCCTCGGCGTCCACCCCGTCCGACTAGTTGGCAGAGGACAGCCACGAGTAAATGATGGCTGTCTCCACTAGCTGGTCCCGGTCTAAGCGACCTACAGCCCATCGCGGGAACGCAGGACGTCCAGCCACCCCGTGACCCCTGCTGGGCGTCGGGATTGCCAGGGAGACCTCCATCCGGATATACCAGTGGTCCGACAAGGTCTCGACCTCCTCTACGACGCGCCAGCTCTCCACGCGTGCGGCGACCTCGGGGCTAGCGAACGAAAGGTCCACTATCGACCCGCCCCGTTGTCGCACGCACGTATGCACCGAGCCCCTGTTCAACAAACAGAGGTCCAGTGCCGCCGCCCACTCCTCGATCGCCCGTCCTCGGTCGTTCGTCCGGGGAGACCCCCACGCCACGGACTTGGCGTTGAAGTCCCCCCAAGACGAAGACCTGGCGCGATGCCATTCGCCGTAACGAGGCCTCCATGATGGTGAGGGAGGCCTCGAAATCGGTCACACTCCAGTTAGGGGAGAGATAGACTCCGAGGAGCGTAATCTCCACCCAGTCCGCCGCGACGTATCCGACGCCCCTGTCCCTAAGGGTCAGAGGCGACGAGGGCCACGAAGTGGAGGCGACGATTGCCATGGTGCCGTCGGTGCTACCCAGCCAGTTAGGCCGGTCAGGCACCACGTACGGCTCCGCGGCTACGGCTACTCCTATCAACCACTCCGCCATGGCTTGCAGGAACACGTCCTGTGTACCGGCGGAGTGGTTGAGATTGGCCTAGAGGAGACGAATGGATACGGGGTCCATTAACGGTCCGTATCCATCGTCACCTCCTCCGCGCTACCGGGCGATCGGGCCGCGCTCGAAGCGGGGGCTGGCCTGGTCGATGGGCCGCCCCGCCCCTTTGGGGCCGATGCCGGGGGTCTGCAGTCCCCAGAGCCCATGCGGTGTTTGGCAGGCCTATTGCCTGCCGCACACGCGGGGCAATGGGGCACCGCAGAGCACGATGCCGCCTGGTGTCCGGTCTGACCGCAACGGAAACATAGCCCGCTGCAGTCAAAGCAGTTTTTGCATGTCGGTCGGGTATGCCCGACCGCCATGCATTTGTAACACCTCGCGGGCCGGGGCTCTAGCACGGTTACCCGCGCCGAGCTCCAGCCCACGAGGAGCCTGCCTGAGTCGGCCAATTGCTTGACCGACTCCATTGGGCACTGCACCCAGACAGCACCGACGCCGCCCGGACCAGGGCGGATGGTGCCAATCCGGACGGTGTCCGACGCACACTCGGTATGCGCCATAATGGCCTCTCGGATGCTCTCCACCGTCACGGAATCCTCCAGACCAGTGAGGCACATATCTGCGCACTTGACGGGCCTGACGATTCGGACTCCATCCTCCGGCCCGAACAGCGCCCTCAGCTTCGTGGCCACACTATCGGCCATCTTCGCGCCCTCGACCCCAGGTAACTCGAGTATTCGAGCCCCTGTCCGGGCCTTGCGGGTCCTCGCCTCGATGCCCCCGATATCGGAGACGTCCAGCTCCCGCCGGGCGCGTCTTAGGATGGCCTCATAACTATGGCCCCTCTCAGCCGCCTCAGGCAGTACGGTGATTACCACCGCAGCCGTCTTCGGCGACTTGAGGCCCCTACGCGACCATTTCCCCTTTCCGCCGGCTCCCGCCTGGGGAGCGGCGGCCACAGCGGCACTCTTGGCCGCCGCTCTCCGCTTTTGGCCGCGTGCCTTCCTGCTACGCTCAGCCACCTGCCAGCTCTGTTCGAGCCTGGCAGCAGCGCTGAGCGCAGCAGGCGCAGTCGCGGGTTCGCCGGCCGGCGCCTGCGGTGCAATCGCTGGCGCCGGCCGCGGCCTGGGCTTGGCGGGAGTAAGGTGCCCTTGACGGCCTTCTTGGCCCCCTTGGGCCCAGCCGCGACCGCAGCGTAGCTCACCACGCGGCCACCCTGACAGCACCGCGCGATAGGGGCGACCCCAGGGGTCACGGTCGAGACCGTCCAGCATCTCCTGCCGACTGACGTCCTTGGCGGAGCGGACGGCCAACCTAAAGGCCGACCACGCATTGCGGTAGCCCTCATACAACAAGGCCTCCCGCTCCGCGTTGCGGTGGCGCCACCGGCTGCGGGTGTAGGCCCTCCGGGCGCGAATGCACGCGGCCCGGAGATCCGCCAGCGCCCGGGACCACCAGTGGATCGCCCTCCTCGAGGGGGCAGACGCCGTACCCGGGGCATGGCTGCATCGCAGATCTACGTCAACGCACTGCGGATGCGTCCAGCCTCGGCGTCCATCCCGTCCGACTGGTTGGCGGAGGACAGCCACGAGTAAACGATGCCCAGTGCCGCCGCCCACTCCTCGGGACTCCCACGCCATGGACTTGGCGTTAAAGTCTCCTAGGACGAAGACCTGGCGCGATGCCAGCCGCCGTAACGAGGCCTCCATGATGGTAAGGGAGGCCTCGAAATCGGTCACACTCCAGTTAGGGGAGAGATAGACTCCGAAGAGCGTAATCTGCCCCCAGTCCGCCGCGACGTATATGACGCCCCTGTCCCTAAGGGTCAGAGACGACGAAGGCCACGACGTGGAGGCGACGATTGCCACGGTGCCATCGGTGCTACCCAACCAGTTAGTCCGGTCAGGCACCACGTACGGCTCCGCGGCTACGGCTACTCCTATCAACCACTCCGCCATGGCTTGCAGGAACACGTCCTGCGCACCATATTTCTTGTGTACGTGTGTATGGCACTGAACTCCTAAACTGCTGGACCGATGTTGAGGATTTTTTTTGTGTTTTTGAGGGGATTCGTGAATAGCTTAGATTCACAATTGGACCCGGTAGATGGCGCTGCTGAGAATTCCTTTTATTTTATTTGAAAAGAACCACGTCTGTTGGGTCAGCTAGTAAGTATAGTTATACTTATTCTCCGTGTAGTGACAGAATAGAAATACAATTAAGAATTATTTATATATTAAAAAACTAGCTGTGCCCGTGACTTCGTCCGCGTGGCAAAGTGACTTAGGGCAGATTTTTTTTGTATATATCCTTTGGTTTAATTTGGCTTATAAACATCGTCGTTTGGGTATTTAAAAAATTCTACGTTATAGTAGTGCTTCTCTATACACGATATTATACGTATACCCATGTAGGATCAAAGTATACAGGCTGCTAGGGTTGCTAACATGTGACAGAGCCGAGCAGATGTGATAAAGCTGACCGTGCGAAAAACAGCTAATACATACTCAGATCCACACCTACAACTTTTAGCGTCGGACCTTCATCATTTCGGCACATATACCTACGTCCCACTGCTGGGCTCCAGCTTCCTCCATAATAGGAGGGAAATTTACATTACTATACCATGCTGGTCAGTCAGGTTGGTATAGTGTTTTGTTTCAAGTTTTCCATCTCTTGCATAAGTGTCCTGTACGTAATATATCCCTGAGTCGTCTCTAACGACACCCACGGGTAGGAGAGGGGGTGGTGAATTGTATTCTTAAAATAAATTAATAATAAATAAATTAATAATTCTTAAATAAATTAATAATTCTTAAATTGTATTCTTATTTAAAACTAAACGGAATATTGTTTGGAATGAGCGGAATCCGAGGCATAAAGCCACTATCCCCTGCTCCGAACACGTTGTCACTTTTAATCTGGTACCGTTGCGAATAATTAAAATTATTATCGCACATCTAAAAATGCAAGAAATAAATAATCAACATATAATTAGGTACTTAAGCAGCGGATTCAAACATTTCCCTCAATTGGCTATCAATACAATCATAGGCGGACATGATTTTATCCACTGCACTTCACAACACCTCACAGAGTAAGAGAACTATAAGACGTCACAGAACGGAGTACGAATCGAGAATGATGTCAGGAAGGCGAATGACCAACCACCCAGCAACACCTATCCCTGCCATAGTACGGTCATAAAATGGTGCTGGTGTCTTTAAATAAGTAAAAACACAATCATCTATTACTATTTACAACCCTTTATTAAATACTAACTCGCAGATGTTTCTCTGTTTTAAATTGTGGAAAAGATTTCGCTTATCTTGTCCTTGTATGTCTTAAAGGACGACTAAAGAATATGAAATGCTATGCAAGAGAAGAGTAACTCGAAATGAAATTCTATATACTTATGAAATTCTATCCAGCAAGCGAAAAAGCCGGTGTCCAAGTTGCTGGGTGTGCCTGATACCTGCGGTGTGAAGTCTTATGGTTATCACGGCTACTTGGCGATCAGCAGGGCACCTAGGAAACCTAATTTAAATTACATTCAGAAATATCGTTGTCAGAAAGTGGCTTTTCGTAATGGCCTGCTATGTTAGGAATTGATTGCATTATTATTGTACAATGCGATGTCATTTCTTTTACAAAACAGAGACCGAGTTCAACAATATATATTATGTTATTATTTCTTATTTTTAAAGGTCTATGACCTTTCGAAGTGTTGTAATAACTTCTGGTGTAGTTTTACTACCTTAGTTACATTATAAAATTGCCGTATATTTATAAAAGTAGTTTAATACCTATACTAAAAAATGTTAAACATTTTTTTCGAGTTGAAGACGATTGATAAGTATGTTTTTATTAACTATATCCAGAGTTTCTATAACTGAAATAGGGAATACACGGAGTGTATGCTATGCTAATTTTGCCTATCTTATAATAGAGAGGACTCTGCTGTTAGTACTCACCTACTTTCTTATATGGAAAAAATTTGGATTATAGTTAAAACAGTTATCAGTCCTTTTCAACTCGAAAAATGTTATAAAACGAGTTTAAACCTTTTTTTTTATTTTATACAATTTCATTTAAATAGTTTTAAATGGAGTTTATATCTCTAACTTCGATGCCCCAACAGGGACCACTGTTATCGGGTAGTCGGCCTTTGCGTGTCAGACTAGTCCCCCGTCACGTGCTCGCTATTCGAGCACATAATATTCATAGTATGTGATAAAGATAGCCACTTTGAAAAACAGATAGAGCAATAGATGCAATTTGTGTTAGACATACATTAGTATTTTTGCTCGTGCCTAAAAATATCAAGGACATTTCGTGTATTTAAAGATTCATAATGACGTCATTATTGCGTTTTCAGCGCTTGCATCTCACAACTTTAGCTTTTGAGAACGAGTATGATTTTGATCAAACGTCAAGTAGAATTTTTCTCAAGCAGCTGTGTTGTTTAATTGGAGTGCTCTTTCTATTAAAATACACTTCAGCCACAAGTTTATACACAATTAGGTACAATGCGTGTTCTATAATTTAACTACGTTTATGTTATTTATTTGAACTAGATTGTTATTCTATTTATTACCGGTGAGTGTTAAAATAAAGTGTTGTTTTATGTACTTAGTATTTTTATCCGAGAGTATCGCACGAAGAAAATAAGAAAAGTGCAAGGGGAAAGGAAACTCATAACAAAATACCTCTGGTGTTAAGGTTTGGAACTCTTGCTGTTGAGTGTGAGAGACCCACGTCTCGCGCGTTATAGGATTGTAAACTTATCAACAAAACATAAAAAGAACAAAAAAGTAAAAATGTTCCTCTTTTCTACTGTCGCCGTGCTTTACAGTGTCCATGATTGTTACACAATTTAGTAAAGATCTTTTATACGATATGGAGGACAATAAAGATTGAAATTTTATCCTATCTGTAATGTCGTTCAGGCAGGCTCCTCGTGGGCTGGAGCTCGGCGCGGGTGACCGTGCTGGAGTCCCGGCCTGCGAGGTGCTACAAGTGCATGGCGGTCGGACACACTCGGCCGACATGCACTAACTGCTTTGACTGCAGCGACCTTTGCTTCCGCTGCGGTCAACCCGGGCATAAGGCGGCATCGTGCGCCGCCACTACCCACTGCCCCCGGCGGGCAATAGGCCCGCCAAGCACCGCATGGGGGGAAAGGAGTGCAGACCCCCGGCTTCGGCCCCAAAGGGGCGGAGCGGCCCGACGACCCCGGCCGCTCCCGTCCCTAGTGCGACCCGATCGCCCGCCAGCGTGGAGGAGGTGATGGATACGGCCCACTAATGGCGACCGAATCCTACCACCTCCTGCAGGCCAATCTCAACCACGCCGCCGAGGCACAGGACGTTTTCCTGCAAGCCATGGCGGAGTGGTTGATCGGTGCAGCCGTAGCCGCGGAGCCGTACGTGGTGCCTGACCGGCCCAATTGGCTGGGCAGCAGTGATGGCTCTGTGGCAATCGTCGCCTCCACGTCGTGGCATTCCCCGCCCTTGTTGCTCAAGGACAGGGGCGATGGGTATGTCGCGGCGGAATGGGGAGAGGTTACGCTATTTGGTGTTTACTTCTCCCCTAACAGGAGCACGACGGATTTCGGGGCCTTCCTCACCATCCTGGGGGCCTCGATACAGCGACTGGCACCGCGCCAAGTCTTCGTTCTGGGGGACTACAACGCCAAGTCCACGGCGTGGGGGTCCCCTAGGACGAATGACCGCGGGCGGGCGGTCGAAGAGTGGGCGGCGGCACTGGGCCTCTGTTTGCTGAACAGGGGCTCGGTGCAAACGTGCGTGCGGCAGCAGGGCGGGTCGATAGTGGACTTGTCGTTCGCTAGCCCTAATGTCGCAGCACGTGTGAGGAGCTGGTGCGTCCAGGAGGAGGTTGAGACCCTATCCGACCACCGATACATCCGGATAGAGGTCTCCCGGACCCTCCTGCAGCCCAGCAGGGGTCACACGGCGGACGGAGCTCCCGCGTTTCCGCGGTGGGCTGTGGGTCGATTGGATCGGGACCTGTTGGCGGAGGCAGCCATTGTTCAGTCATGGCTGTCCTCACCGCCCCAGGTGGACGGGGTGGATGCCGAGGCTGGCCGCATCCGCTGTGCGTTAACGCAGATCTGCGATGCGGCCATGCCCCGTGTGCGGCGCCTGCCCCCGAAGAGTGTGGTCCCCTGGTGGTCCCGAGAATTGGCAGACCTTCAGGCCGCGTGCATACGTGCCCGCAGGGCCTACACCCGCAGCCGAGCGCGTCACCGCGACGCTGAGCGGGAGTGCCAGCTGTACGAGGCTTACCGCAGTGCGCGGTCTGCCTTCAGGCTGGCCGTCCGTACCGCCAAGGACGTTAGTCGGCGGGAGATGCTGGACAGTCTCGAGCGTGACCCCTGGGGTCGCCCCTACCTCGCGGCGCTGAACCATCTCCGCGGGCGACACCGAGACTCTCCAGCCCAGCCCCCTCACCAGAGTTGTCGAGGACCTCTTTCCACGGCGGGCGGAGCACACGCCCCCGGTCATGGCTTCGCCGGACAGCGACCGGGAGGCCGACGATGAAAGTGCTCCGCCCATCACGGAGCCGGAAATGGGGGCGGCGGTGGCGCGTATGCGAGTCAAATCCACCGCCCCCGGGCCCGACGGTATTCCGAACTGTGTGCTGGCCCTGGTCCTCGAACACATGGGACCACGCCTCAGGGGACTGTTCGACGCTTGTTTGTCGTCCGGGCAGTTCCCTGGGTGCTGGAAAGAGGGGAGGCTGGTTCTCCTGCCGAAGCCGGGACGGTCTCCCGAGTCGGCCTCGGCCTACAGGCCCATCGTGCTGCTCGATGATGCAGGCAAGCTGCTGGAGAGGGTGTTGGCTGCCCGCATCGAGTGGCACCTCGTCGGGGTCGGGCCTGATTTGTCGGACGCCCAGTTTGGTTTTCGGAGCGGGCGTTCGACGATCGCGGCCCTGCTGCACCTGAAGGCCGTGGTAGCGGAGGCCGTCACCGGCGGAGGAGTCCTGTTGGCGGTGCCCCTGGACATCGCCAACGCCTTCAACAGTCTGCCATTCAGCTGCATCAGGGAGGGGCTGAGGTATCACGGGGTGCTCGTGTACCTCAGGCGGCTGGTGGCAGACTACTTGGAGGGGCGCAGCGTCCTCTACGTTGACCGAGTAGGGGACGTTGTGCGAACGCCTATGACGTGCGGTGTCCCACAGGGGTCGGTTCTGGGTCCGACCCTGTGGAACATCGGCTACGACTGGGCGTTGAGAGGAAGCCTCCCACCCGGGCTGGGTGTAATTTGCTACGCCGACGATACACTCATCACAGCCCGGGGTGGGACGCTAGAGGAGGCGGCACGCCTGGCAACTCTCGGCACCGAGGAGATTGTCAGGCGAATCGAAGCGCTGGGGTTGAGGGTAGCCCTGGCAAAGACGGAGGCCCTTTTGTTCCATGGCCACCGTACCGCCGGGCCTCCCGTCGGCACTTCGATCACCGTGAAGTCGGTCACTATCAGCATCCAGGCCCACATGAAGTACTTGGGCCTGGTGCTCGACGGGCATTTTTGGTTCCGGGAGCATCTCCATCGACTTGTTCCCCGGCTTGTCGGCGCGGCGTCCGCCCTTTCGCGGCTGATACCGAATGTGGGCGGACTCAGCTCTACGTGCCGACAGCTGTACGCGGGGGTGATCCGGTTGATGGCTCTGTACGGCGCACCGGTGTGGGCGGGGTCCCTGACCGTCCGGCTGAGGGCCCTCTTGAGGCGACCACAGAGGGTAATGGCGATCAGGGCCATACGCTGTTACCGCACCATGTCGACGGAGGCAGCGTGCCTCTTGGCCGGAACTCCCCCGTGGGACCTGGAGGCGGAGATGATCGCCGACATTTATCGGTGGGTGTCGGAGACGCGCGCCCGCGGCGGTATGGTCTCCCTGCAGGAGATCACCGCCTGGCGGGTCGACGCCCGCCGTGGAGTTATTGCCCGTTGGGCAGTCCGGCTGGAGAGTCCTCGGTACGGTGTCAGGACCGTCGAGGCCTTCCGGCCGGTGCTGATGGAGTGGTTGGAGCGGACGCACGGGGTGCTTTCCTTCCGACTGGTGCAGGTGCTGACGGGGCACGGATGCTTCGCGAAGTACCTGCACAAGATTGTCAGGAGGGAGAGCACACCGTCCTGCCACCACTGCAGTTGCGACGAGGACACGGGGCAGCACACGCTCGAGGAGTGTGCTGCGTGGGAGGGGGAGCGCCGTGAACTCGTCGCGATTATCGGTGCCGACCTGGCGCTGCCGACCATCGCCAGGGAGATGCTCGTCAGCGTCAGGAACTGGGACGCGGTCGCCGCCTTCTGTGAGGCCGTTATCTCACGGAAGGAGGCGGCTGATCGTGTTCGAGTAGAGATCCTATTCGGTGACACGTTCCACCGCCGGCGACTCGGGCGGCGCAGGCGCGAGTATCTGCGCCTAATGCCGCCCTAGCCGAGGCCGCGGGTGATTGGACCGGGGAATTGTCCGTCACCCGCAGTGTCGCTAACCGCGCGACGGCGACCGACGTCCCAGGATGTCGAGAGGTGAGGGTACCCGAAAGGGTATTCCGTCGGGCCGACCATTGACGACAAGTCACATCTGCTCCGGTGGTCGGCCCAACAACGAGGTGACGTGGGTACGGGTGGGTTATGGGCCCGCGCGCCGTCCTTTCATCACCCCGGACGGACTGGACCGCGCGTGCGCTTACCATAGCCCACCCATAAAAAAAAAAAAAACTTGAGAGGTGTCAAGGGACACCCGGATGGAACGAAGTTTCTTTCGATTAATTAGTGAAGGAATTGTAATAAAATTTTATTTTTTTTAAGTTATAATAATATTTTTTTTATTATTAACAAATATAATGTTATATAAACTTAATCAGTAGGCTCAATTTTCGTAATAATTGGCTTGTGGTAACTGAAGTAGGAAACATATATTTGGGATTCTATTTTATTTAAATGTCTTGAAAAAACTGCATCAATGGTAGTATTATACACTCATTTGCAAAAAAAACGGGCACCTAAGCAATGAACCATTTCAAATGTTAATATTTCTTTGTTTGATAATTATAGGTAGTTTTATCCACACAATTTGCTAAATTAATAAGAAAATAATCGTTTTCATCAGTATTTCATAAAATTTAGATACAATTTATGGGAAATAATGCTAAACCTCGCTAGTAGTGTATATTCGCTAGTAGTGCATATGCTCATGAAGTAAAAATAAAAAAGTTTTTTTGTTTGTTTTTCTTTAATAAAGTAAAAGCAGATAAATGTTTAGTATCGAGTCTGACCCCCTCTAGCTAAAATCACAGCTTGAATTCGTCTGGGCATGCTAGCGAGTATATCCCGGATACTTGCTTGCGGAATACGTTCCCACTCCGCAGTAATCACATTCTTCAGCTCTCTGATGGTCTGCGGAGCCGGGTGTACTGATCTCACACGCCGTTTCAGAACGTCCCAGACATGCTCTATGGGATTGAGGTCGGGACTTCGAGCTGGCCAATCCAAACGACGAATGCCGACCTCTTGCACATACGCATTAACATCGCGGGATCGGTGGGCGCGAGCATTGTCGTCCATAAAAATCGAGTCTTCACCTAGAGCGGCCAATGCGGGTTGTGCATGAGAAATTAGAACTTCCGTTATGTATCGATGCCCAGTCAGTGAGCCGTTTTCAATGAAGACTAACTCTGTACGATCCATTGAATTTATTCCTGCCCAAAACATAACAGAGCCCCCACCATAAGGTGTGATTTCTTCGAAACATGCCTCTGCAAAGCGTTCTCCTTGTCTTCTTAGCACTCGCCGACGTCGATCTTCACCGAACAGAGATATCCTGGCTTCATCAGAGAACAAAACCCTATTCCAATCGTCTTGAGTCCATGATTCACAATTTCTAGCGAACCTAAGCCTGTGAACTCTGTGCTCACGGAGTAATTTGGGGCCGCGGGCCGGGCGGTGACTGCGTATATTGGCAGCGAGAAGCCTCCTCCTGACCGTCCATAGACTAATATGCACATTTCTTACTTCTTGGAGGTTGTTCTTAAGATCCACATACGAAGATTTGCGATTTCTCAATGCGCGACTCACAAGAAAACGATCATCCCGTGGTTGGGTACATGGTTTTCTTCCAGAACCAGGCCTTCTCTCGACGGAACCAGTCTCCTGATATCGCTGCCAGGTCCTTTGGACTGTCGAGCGACTAACATTTAGCCTCCTAGCCACGAAACATTGGCTGCAACCCTCTTCAAGCAGCGCGATAATTTTGGTAGCTTTTACCACTTTATCTACCATTTTTGATACAGCCAAACAGCATTAAATAAAGTTTTGACAGTCAAGGATATGAAATTAATCGATAAAAATTGAATAAAAGTTATGAAAGTCGATGTTAACTTCTGGAACTTCGCGCCAAAAATGTAGGATAAAAAGGGGTTTTCTGTAAAAATGAACATCAAATGAAAAATTGAATTTAGAACGTACTTTTTTAAATACCACAGCATTTTTAAAACCGGCCAGTAACGTGTACAAACGATTGAAACCTTTTTGGTATTGTATCTTTTTAAATATGAATGAAAATCAAAACCGCCCGTTTTTTTTGCAAATGAGTTTATTTTATTGTTGTATACACTCAACAAAAATAATCGTCGCGACACCACACTGTTCAATGCGAAATAGAAATGATTCATCTGGCTTGCTTTCTATAAGAGAGAGAGAGACAGACAGAGAAATATGCGACTTCGCACAGCTTACTATAGCTTACTATAGCAAAAAGTGTCGTGACAACTTTTCGTAAGAATTTTTTCCGTCTAGCCCCCTTTCACAACGCGCGATAAGGAACTTCGTTCCAAAAAATCTGTAATGTCGTTAAACGTGAATTGTGAAATATGCCATAGTTACTGTATAAGTTGGTATGTCACAAACATAGCCGATCGTTAGTGTAGTTTCACACATTGTAGGAGACTCAAAGGTGGCTTTTTGAACAGTGACGTGCCTATGTCGACAGAAATTTGAATATACGATGAGAAGCGCAAGAGTGGGACCTGGAGGCGGAGATGATCGCCGACATTTATCGGTGGGTGTCGGTGACGCGCGCCCGCGGCTGTATGGTCTCCCTGCAGGAGATCACCGCCTGGCGGGTCGACGCCCGCCGTGGAGTCATTGCCCGTTGGGCAGTCCGGCTGGAGAGTCCTCGGTACGGTGTCAGGACCGTCGAGGCCTTCCGGCCGGTACGATGCAGAAATTTCTGTATCGGGTAGATAATTATAAATTTTCTGCAGTAACGATGACTTGTTGGACGTGAGACATCTTAGTCCACCCGTGATCATGAACGCTGTAAAGTGTTCGAAACGTCGGGTAATCAAAAATCAAATACAAACGCGATAAAATCCGTAAAGTAGTTTTATTTAAAAAGAAAATGACCAACCCACTGAGGTTCTTGCCGGATCTTCTCAGGACGTTTGGATCCGGCGATAGTTATTTGAATTAATTTAGGAGAAATGTAAAAATTGGCAATATGTAAGTGATCCCGCGTGTGAGAAAATCAAATTAAGGAAACAATCTTGAAATTGACTATACCACGCTGGTCAGACAGGTTGGTACAGGTTTTTAATTCGACTGTTTTCTCATGCTATACATGTTATATGCACATTTAATCCCTTTTTTTTTTTTTTTTTTGTGGGTGGGCCGCGGTCGGCGCGCCTCCGCACCACTCCGTCCGGGGCGACAGAGGGGCTTGAGCACGCAACTCCCGCGACCCACCCGAAAACCACGTCGCCTTCGTCGTTGGGCCGACCACCGGAGCAGCGTTAACTTGTCGTCAGTGGTCGGCCCGACGGAATACCCCCTATTGGGGTACCCTCAAGTCGACCGACGTCCCCCCCTCGGGGAGGACGTCGGTCTTTCCTCCCGCGGTCGGCCTCTCGGCGGGTGACGGACTAATCCCCGGTCACGTCACCCGCGGCCTCGGCTAGGGCGGCATGAGGCGCAGATAGTTGCGCCTGCGCCGCCCCAGTCGCCGGCGGCGGATCTCCTCATCGAGGCTGCGCTCCTCGCGCAGGCGATCCGCCGCCTCCTTCCGCGAGATCACTGTCTCGCAGAAGGCTGCGACCGCGTCCCAATTCCCGACGCTGTCGACCATCGCCCTAGCGATAGCCGGCAGCGTCAGGTCCGTACCGATGATTGCGACGAGTTCACAGCGCTGCACTGCCCAAGCCCCGCAGGCCTCGAGCGTATGGCGCGCCGTGTCCTCGTCGCAATCGCAGTGGTGGCAGGACGGTGTACTCTCCCTCCTAACGACCTTGTGCAGGTATTTGGCGAAGCATCCATGCCCCGTCAAAACCTGCACCAGTCGGAAGGAGAGCAACCCGTGCCGCCTCTCTAACCACTGCATCAGCACCGGCCGGAAGGCCTCCACGGTTCGCACCCCGAACCGAGGCCTCTCCAGCCGGACTGCCCAACGGGCGATGACGTCTCGGCGGGCGTCGACGCGCCAGGCGGTGAGATCCCTTAACGAGACCACACCGCCCTCCGCTCGCACCCCCGTCACCCGCCGATATAGTCCGGCGAGCATCTCCGCCTCCAGGTCCCACGGGGGAGTCCCGGCCAACAGGCACGCTGCCTCCGTCGCCACCGTGCGGTATCCGCGGATGGCCCTGACCGCCATGACCCTCTGTGGTCGCCACAGAAGGGCCCTAAGTCGGGCGGTCATGGACCCCGCCCACACCGGTGCGCCGTACAGGGCCATCGACCGGATGACCCCCGCGTACAGCCGTCGGCACGCAGCGCTCGGTCCGCCCACGTTCGGCATAAGCCACGATAGGGCGGACGCCGTGCCGACGAGCCGCGGAGCGAGCCTACGGAAATGCTCCCGGAACCACCATCGCCCGTCGAGCACCAGGCCCAAGTACCTCATATGGGCCCGGATGCTGATGTCGACCGAGTGGACGGTGATCGAGACGCCGATGGGAGGGCTCATAGTGCGCCCATGGAACAAGAGGGCCTCCGTCTTGTCCAGGGCGACCCTCAACCCCAGCGCCTCGATCCGTCTGACGACCTCCTCGGTACCCGAGGTCGCCAGGCTTACCGCCTCTTCTAGCGTCCCACCGCGGGCTGTGACGAGCGTGTCGTCGGCGTAACAAATCACGCCCAGCCCGGGCGGGAGGCTCCCCCTCAACGCCCAGTCGTAGCCGATGTTCCACAGGGTGGGTCCGAGGACCGACCCCTGTGGGACACCGCACGTCATGGGCGTCCGCACAACGTCCCCTGCTCGGTCGGTGCAGAGGACGCTGCGCCCCTCCAAATAGTCTGCCACTAGCCGCCTCAGGTAAACTGGCACCCCGTGATACCGGAGCGCCTCCCTGATGCAGCTGAATGGCAGACTATTGAATGCGTTGGCGATGTCTAGGGACACCACCAACAGCACTCCCCCGCCGGTGACGGCCTCAGTCGCCTCAGGCGCAACAGAGCCGCGATCGTCGAACGACCCCTCCTAAACCCAAACTGGGCGTCCGACAGATCGGGCCCCGTGCCGACGAGGTGCCGCTCGATGCGGGCAGCTACCACCCTCTCCAGTAGCTTGCCCGTGTCATCGAGCAGCACGATAGGCCTGTAGGCCGAAGGCGACTCCGGAGACCGTCCCGGCTTCGGCAGGAGCACCAGCCTTCCCTCCTTCCAGCACCCAGGGAACCGTCCGGACGCTAAACACGCGTCAAACAGCTCCCTGAGGCGGGGTCCCAGGTGTACGAGGACCAGGGCCAGCACGCGGTTAGGAACACCGTCGGGCCCGGGGGCGGTGGACTTTGCGCGCATGCGCGTCACCGCCACCCCCATCTCGGGTTCCGTGATGGGCGGAACACTGTCGTCGTCGGCCTCCCGGTCAGTGTCTGGCGGAGCCATGACCGGGGGCGTGTGTTCCGCCCGCCGCGGGAACAGGTCCTCGATGACCCGGGTGAGAAGGCCGGGCTGGAGAGTCTCGGTGAGGGGAGGGCCCCGCGCGCGTAGCCTATTCAGCACCGCGCGATAGGGGCGTCCCCAGGGGTCACGGTCGAGACCGTCCAGCATCTCCTGCCGACTGACGTCCTTGGCGGAGCGGACGGCCAGCCTGAAGGCCGACCGCGCATTGCGGTAGCCCTCGTAAAGCACGGCCTCCCGCTCCGCGTCGCGATGGCGCCGCCGGCTGCGGGTGTAGGCCCTCCGGGCGCGGATACACGCAGCCCGGAGATCCGTCAGCTCCCGGGACCACCAGTGGACACCCCTCCTCGGGGGCAGACGCCGTACCCGGGGCATGGCCGCATCGCAGATCTGCGTCAACGCACTGCGGATGCGGCCAGCCTCGACGTCCACCCCGTCCGACTGGTGGGCAGAGGACAGCCACGAGTATATGATGGCTGTCTCCGCCAGCTGGTCCCGGTCTAAGCGACCCACAGCCCATCGCGGGAACGCAGGACGCCCATCCGCCCCGTGACCCCTGCTGGGCGTCGGGATTGCAGGGGAGACCTCCATCCGGATATACCGGTGGTCCGACAAGGTCTCCACCTCCTCCACGACGCGCCAGCTCCCCACGCGTGCGGCGACCTCGGGGCTAGCGAACGAAAGGTCCACTATCGACCCGCCCCGTTGTCGCACGCACGTATGCACCGAGCCCCTGTTCAGCAAACAGAGGCCCAGTGCCGCCGCCCACTCCTCGATCGCCCGTCCTCGGTCATCCGTCCTAGAGGACCCCCACGCCACGGACTTGGCGTTAAAGTCCCCCAGGACGAAGACCTGGCGCGATGCCAGTCGCCGTAACGAGGCCTCTATGATGGTGAGGAAGGCCTCGAAATCGGTCACACTCCAGTTAGGGGAGAGATAAACTCCGAAGAGCGTAATCTCCCCCCAGTCCGCCGCGACGTATCCGACGCCCCTGTCCCTAAGGGTCAGAGACGACGAAGGCCACGACGTGGAGGCGACGATTGCCACGGTGCCATCGGCGCTACCCAACCAGTTAATCCGGTCGGGCACCACGTACGGCTCCGCGACTACGGCTACTCCTATCAACCACTCCGCCATGGCTTGCAGGAACACGTCCTGCGCACCGGCGGAGTGGTTGAGATTGGCCTGGAGGAGACGAATGGATACGGGGTCCATTAACGGTCCGTATCCATCGTCACCTCCTCCGCGCTAACGGGCGATCGGGCCGCGCTCGGAGCGGGGCCTGGCCCGGTCGATGGGCCGCCCCGCCCCTTCGGGGCCGATGCCGGGGGTCTGCAGTCCCCAGAGCCCATGCGGTGTTTGGCAGGCCTATTGCCCGCCGCACACGCGGGGCAGTGGGGCACCGCAGAGCACGATGCCGCCTGGTGTCCAGCCTGACCGCAACGGAAACATAGCCCGCTGCAGTCAAAGCAGTTTCTGCATGTCGGTCGGGTATGCCCGACCGCCATGCATTTATAACACCTCGCAGGCCGGGGCTCCAGCACAGTTACCCGCGCCGAACTCCAGCCCACGAGGAGCCTGCCTGAGTCGGCCAATTGCTTGACCGACTCCACTGGGCACTGCACCCAGACAGCACCGACGCCGCCCGGACCAGGGCGGATGGTGCCAATCCGGACGGTGTCCGAGGCACACCCGGTACGCGCCATAATGGCCTCCCGGATGTCCTCCACCGCCACGGAGTCGTCCAGACCCGTGAGGCGCATATCTGCGCACTTGACGGGCCTGGCGATTCGGACTCCATCCTCTGGCCCGAACAGCCCCCTCAGCATCGTGGCCAAACTATCGGCCGTCTTCGCGCCCTCGGCCCCAGGGAACTCGAGTATTCGAGCCCCTGTCCGGGCCTTGCGGGTCCTCGCCTCGACGCCCCCGATGTCGGAGACGTCCAGCTCCCGCCGGGCGCGTCTTAGGACGGCCTCATAATTCAGGCCCCTCTCAGCCGCCTCAGGCAGTACGGTGATTACCACCGCAGCCGTCCTCGGCGACTTGAGGCCCCTACGCGACCTTTTCCCCTTTCCGCCGGCTCCCGCCTGGGGAGCGGCGGTCACAGCGGCACTCTTGGCCGCCGCTCTCCGCTTCTGGCCGCGTGCCTTCCTGCTACGCTCAGCCACCTGCCAGCCCTGTTCTAGCCTGGCAGCAGCGCCGAGCGCAGCAGGCGCAGTCGCGGGTTCGCCGGCCGGCGCCTGCGGTGCAATCGCTGGCGCCGGCCGCGGCCCGGCCTTGGCGGGAGCCGGCTCCTTGCCGGCCTTCTTGGCCCCTTTGGGTCCCGCCGCGGCCGCAGCGTAGCTCACCACGCGGCCACCCTGACAGGGCAGCGGGGTGGGAGCCGACGCTTGCGGCCGCCTCGTCTTGTCCGCGGCGAGCGGCGGTCGGAGGGGAGGCTCAGGCGGGAGCCTGGCCGCTACGGCCTCGATACGCGCATCCATCATTACCCCTACTCGGGCTAGGATGACGCGTATCGCCGACTCCGACACGCCATGCACCTCGTCGGGCGGCGGCTCCTCCCCCTTCCGAGGTCTACCGCGGCCACGAGCCGGCGGAGGGACCACGACAAGGGGAGGCAGTGGAGAAGCCACGACGGGCGCAGCCGGCGCAGCAGCCGCGACGGGCGCAGCCAGCGCCACGGGCGCAGACGACGGGCCCGCCCTCGCTGGCGTGGCCCGCTTAGACGGTGGGGCCGGCGCCGGCGACGCAGCCGGCACCAGGCGCTCGAATTGAGACCGCAGGTCGGCCATGTCTTTAGCCAACCCGCGGTTCTCTCTCCGCACCGCCTCCAACTCCGTCTCCAGCTTGCGGTTGCGTTCCCGCAAGCCGGAGACCTCCTCACTGAGGCGGGCATTCGCGGCCCGTAGGGCCGCCACCTCGCCACTGTGGCCTGCCAGAACCGGAGTCCCCGGCCTCGCCGATCCACGACCTCTGCGCCCACGGGGCATGGTCGGGACTTTGGGAGGAGGCATGATGGTGCTCCCCTCCGAGTCGGTGTTCGAGCTGCTCTCCTTGAGGGGGCGCTTCCGGACGCTCGGGGGGAGGGCCTCCTCCCTCTCCTTCGTATCTACCGTGGTGGCGATGGTCTCCTCCTCGGCAGCCTTCCTCTTCTTCCTCTTCGACGACGGCCTACCTACACCCTCAAGTGACGGCCTGCCTATCATCCCCCTACTCCTACTGGACGGACCTGCGGCGCATCCACCGCCCTCGTCCCTACTCCGGCCGACCTGCGTCCATTCAGCGCCGTCTTCATCGGCGGACGACTCTGCGGCACTTCCGCCCACGTCCGTTAGGACCATCTCTGAAGCCGTGTCCAACTCCAGACCTTCGGATGGCCCTGCGGCATTGCCGCCCTCATCCTGCGACGGCTCTGCGGCAATGCCGCCCTCGTCCTCGGGTCCGCTGCTGCAGTCGACGCTGACGCTCTCGTCTAGCGACAGCTCTGTGGTCGACCCAGTCTCCTCCTCCGATGGCTGGCCAGGAACGCCACCCCGGTTCTGCGATGGCCCTGCAGCAGCAATGCTGCCACCCTCGTCGCGCGCAGCAATGGCGGCTGCCAACTTCCGCTCCCGCTTCTTTTTATCACGGAGTGCTTGGGCACGGACTCGCCCCATAGCCGTGATTTTCTTCTTCTTCTTCCTCTTCTTCTTCTCCTTAACTTCTTCTATCCCCTCCCCCCGGTGAGCCTTTTGATGGTGTGCCGGGCTCTCGGCTCTCAGTGCAGTTGTTGTCTCCCTCCCATACGTATGGAGACTGACTGTGCTGGTGACTGTGCGCCTCTCGCGCTCAGAAACCAGCACAGTGAGGGATTCCCCGGCGTGGCCGGGACCCTCTGGAGTAGCTACGCTCGTTTCAACTCCTGCCATGGTGTTTGGTCATTTTTAAGTCTCGCCTTGACTACCACTCTAACGACTGGACGCTCGCGCGCTTCTTAACCCACCAGTCATACATCTCCTCGCCGAGTGGCCAAACTTAAGATTGGGGTAATTTTTTATAGGGGTTTTCTTCCCCGCGGTCCGAAGACCCCCGGTCCTGACCCCCCTGCTCAGGATTACGGTTTGGGCCTTCCGGGTCTGGCCGCTCGCGAGCGACCGACCCGTCACGCCCCCGGGCCGTGACGCAACCGTCCCTGGCGACGGAGTGCCATGAGGCACATCCGCCCCATTGGCCCCGGGTCAGATCCGCCGTGCGCTCTGCCACCAGAGCCGCACGCGGAGACCCCCCCCTGCCGGAATCTTGGCCGTCCAAATGGCCGCATGACGTCCAAATGGACGTTACCAGGGAGCACCACGAGGAGGTGCTCCGGCCGCGCCCCCCACATTTAATCCCTTAGTCGTCTTTTACGACCCACGGACCAAATGGAGTATGGTAAATTGTATTCCTACTCCGTCACCACACATAAATACGTGTTACTCGTACTTACGGCAGTCATAGATGTTATACTTTGAAATTACGTATATTGTTTAAAAAATCTGTATATTGTTTATCGACAGATATGGCGTCGACCCTACCGATGACATTGTTAGGCGATAACCTGGGCCAACGACATCGATACCTCAACTTGCAAGTTAATCAATGTGTAGTCGAAAAAATCTCTTTTCAAGATATCGAAGTTGTACCCGAACAATCTGTCATCGATAGACTGTTTAAAATAGACCTAGCCAATAAACTCAAGAACATTGACTATATTTTAAAAACTTTGAAAGACGAAGACATGTTGTATGTTAGTCGAGCGTTGAAATGTAACTGGCTCTTAGAACGACGCGAATTAATTAATCCGAAATATTTGGAACACGTCCTCTTTCCTGAGATGATAATGCCAGCTGTTAACAAAATGAAACATTGGTTGTATATCAATTTATCCGACCCGCTGAGATGTCAGGAGTTCTATCAGTACTACAAAGAATCTAAATTTGAATTTGCTATAAAATTTCTCAGCCGCTGTGACAACGATTTCGCAGTGAAAGAATTTAGCGGATTATTAACAAAGATAACACCACACTACTTAAAAGTGTTCGCCGAGAAAAGTCCTATGTTCCTTAAAATATATTTCGATGCGTTGGCGACGAACTCCGAATTAGTAGAAATATATTTAAAAGATGAAGAGGCTTTTTATAACACCACAAAATTCATTTTGAAGGTTGACCCCAATTTGTTCATAGATATAATGGAAAAATATCACAATTACAATAAAATGCCTAAACTTAGTCCTTCAGCAACAGATTTTATATTGCGGTTCCAGAAAAATAGATTTATGGCTAAGTTAGAGCTTTACGTAGTACATTTTCTCCATATGCCCACAATGGCGCGACGACTCAGCGTCGATGACTGTCAGCAGGTAGTAATTCAGCTGGCTCGTGCTAATTATCTACCGTATTGGTTCTCATACACAAATGTAGAGCCTTTGATTAAACGTGTGGGCAAAGAAAATAGAGCAGCATTTAAGAAGCAAGTATTCATCGAGAAAGATGTCGGTGAGCGGATCGTCGAGTGTCCATATGACTTTCCATCATCACCAGTAACTGATACCAGTTATGATGAGCCGCATATCTTCGATGATCGGCAATATGAACCAATTTCAATGACTAGGAAATTGAAGAAGAGACTTCCTCCCAGGTATAGGCTTCAAAGAAAGCGTGTACCACGTCAGGTAGTATCATGTCAGGAAAAATCTGAATTACAGAGAATTTTCGACGAATTTAGATTCACGAGTTTTGAAGGTACACTTTACGAATTGAAAGGCCGTATAAGCACAGCGTGTTCTGCGGATACGCGGCGTGACATGTTGCTTGTATTAGTGAGCAAGAGTGGTGGTCGTATAGACAGCGTGCGCGCGTTGTTGCAACTTGCTCTTAGATTACGCAACGAGCCCGTACATCATCGAGCGTCTATAGTACGAAGCCTTGTAAAGCGAGCAAGTGTCTGGCGACAACCCGAAGATGTTTGGAGCATGATAATGAATTATGGTGTTGGCCTTGGACTGGACGGTACCGAACCTGAAGCTGAATGCTGCGAGGGAGTTCACGCAGTCGTGTTACGGCAACTACTTACTAAGGGCGATTGTGAGCCAGCAGTGTGCAATGCTTTTCTTAATGATTTTTCTACACTGATTGAGTATAAATTAACGGTTATCGAACGAGCAATTATCGGCGTTGGTTTGCAAAAAATGCTAATAACATCTTCCAGTAGCGCTGAACCAGAAGTATCTGCTAGTTATCTATGTCACTTGCTTGATGTACTGGATAAATATTGCATCAAGTTAGAATCAACATCGGTGGTTGCAGCGATTGCGGACCTAGCAAACCGTGATATCTTTTTAGCAATACCACTCTTAGCACATTTATATGAAGCACGTGTTGGACGTCAGATATTACTTCGTCAAAACTTAGAGTTTAGGTATGACGACGCATCTCTTTTGAATATATTGCGACATGATCTTGAAGCATTCGATACTGATTGGTTCATCAAATTACTAATAGATAACAGAACCCGAGCTAATCGTTTTCTTTTGAAATTAGGCGTGTATTTTAATGAGAATGGTGGTATTGGAGAAAAAATAAAAATAGCAATACAAGATAATGTCGATAAGGATCCTAATGTTAGGCTTGCGCGACCGCTAGCCACACTGTCTTGTGGTAAAAGTGTACAGTCGATGATAAGTGCAGAAGCCAAAACTGAGGAAGAACAACAAAAATTCACTGCAGCACTTCGCGCTAATATGCATTGGTCACGACCAGCTCCAGACGCGTTAGCTCTTGGCTGGAGAAAAGTTGGTATAAAGGCATTTGCTGTACCGGCGATGCGCTGTCGGACTTCACAACTGGCACAGATAGTTCAAACTCTATTACAAGAAGGCCAGAAACGCACAGTTCGTTTAATGTTTGCATTAACGCGACGCACAAATTGTGTGGCTCATAATTTTGAAATAGCTGTTAAAATTCGACCTCTTGCAGCGTTGCGTGCAGCATTGTTATATTTTAAAAGTCGTGGCAACGCAGCCGACCTGCGTATTTGGAATATTGTCAAGTTTTGTTTTCATAATATAGACCTTACGGGCCGTGTAGGTCTTCTCTATATTCTAAAGAATGTCGAATGGGTTCCAAAGACTTTAAAACCTAATTATTGTGCATATCTATACCTTGCTCTCAGTAAAAACGGGGATCGAAATGTTGAATATGTCCGCCGCGATCTGATGAACGGTCTTCCTGAAGTTAGTGAAGATTTGTTAGACACGGTATTATTACAAGTATTGGGCAGCATGGACAACGAGAACCCATTGTCGTACCCAGCTATTGTGATCAGATATTTAATGTTGAGTAAAAACATTGCGGAACTTAACATAAGATTTGAAAGTATCGGTGAACCGTTTTTGGAAAAGATTTCTGGTTACCGCGTAGAAGACGATCAATGTGAACGTACTTATTTTCAAAAAAACGTCGATGCCATTGCAGAAGCTTTACAATACAATTATGCATTCTTTGATATCAGATATCAAAATTGCTTATCAATTATCGAGAGATTCTTAAAATGGATGCAATCATTTTTACCGAAAGACATGCATTTTAAAAGATATATCAAAATCCATATCATGATGTTATACTATAAAGCTATACGCCATAGTATAAAACAGATGCCTGAATTATTTGAAGATGTTACAAGAAAACGGTCTGAAGGCTTGGATATTGTGGGTTTTAAATTTGGAATGTATATGATGCAAGAGGTGGTAGAACTAAAATCTAAATACTTCGAGTCAATTATTGAAATATATAGCGACGCATTCAAAGAATACTTAGATCAGTATATTCCGTATTGTAGAAACAGGTCTAAGTTCACAGAAGCGATAATAAAGGGAATGTTGACCGAGACTGTGGCACCTGAAACTCGCTTGGCAATTCGTATTTTGAGAGACAATCGTTACCATTTAGAGGAAAAAGCTTATAATGAAATCCAAGAGCGTGCCATGAAAAATAAGGATACAGCAGCCCAGTTCTTTCTGTATTCCGAGATAGCTTAATAATATTTGTTATTTATTTTAATAGAAATTCAAAATCACGTTTCTTTGTCTTTCAATCACACTAAAATGGCTAGAAGGATTCTAACGATATTTAAAGACAAAGAATAGTTTACGGTATTGTTTAGTAATCTACACTGTAGTTCAAGTATCGCGGCAAAAGTTTAGTCATTTTTCTAGTTGCAATCCTAGAGCCAGATATAGTGATTATTTATATATTTTATATATACAGGGTGACTGGTAAAAGATTGTACATATTGAAGGAAACGATAGATAATGGTCACAGATAACCAATAAAAATGTAAAAAGAGAAAAATATTAATTAACAACATAGTAAACATCAACAATATTAGTGTCGCAAGACTCCCAAAAATATGGTCACCCTATAGACTAGAGGTATCGGATCGTATTCGAGCTTAGTGCACAGATGGCGTAGTGGTTAAGATAGCGACTTGCAACGCCGGTATCGGCGGTTCGAATCCCCCACGCGGGACAACACTTTGTGTGATCCACAACTTGTTGTTCTGAGTCTGGATGTAATTTGTGTCCGTTAATTATTATTGTTTGTAAAGTTCCCAGCAATACAAGGATTATTTCCTTAGTGCATGGTGTTGTTTTAAAATTATTATTATAAATTATTATAGTCATTGAAAGGCATCAGTCACTTTTCCTTCATACTTTGATCCTGGCTTAGGACAGGCAAAAATACCTAGATAATAATAAACGTTCGTAACTGAATTTTTCAAAATAAATTCTTTATTTCTAATGTACTTAGATTAGAGGCAGTTGGTACAAATTAGGAGGCACCTTGGTGTTTCTGGCGTATTTAAAAAGTGGAATCATACCTATGTACAGTGATTAAATAATAAATCTATTTACAAATTACAATTACGCTAATCCCAGCAATCAAAATTAACAAAATAATTGCTTACCTCTTCGCGTACGTAAATGATCAACTTTAGTTACTAATATTGTTAATTCACAATGATTTAGTGAATATGAAATTAAAAATTCATATCACTATTCTATCACTTTTTACAAATACGGTTAAAAAAAGCGCGGGCAATCAAATGACTCGTAAATTAACAAATGAATTGGAAATGCAAAATGGCGAAATCGGCACACGCGCTTTGACTGAGTACAGACGAACTGGCACCGCGGGCGGGACATTCCCTCAGAGGGGTGTGGGCAGTGGGGTGGAGGGCAGTTCGTCAAGGTGCGGGAGTAGGGCTATTTTATTAGTACTTATCAAGGTCACGCACTCGCCTAATTTCTTTTATTAATGCCGATTTTACTGCTAGAATTATTAAAAGTAGGTATAGGGATAATGTTATTAATCTACAAACAACCGTATGTTGGTTGTTTGTACGACGTCCAGCGTGACGAGAGCGCCTGTCTAAAACAATACATACAATATACCTTTCTTTTTATACTTGGGATCCTTCGACCGACCGACAACACTAACACTCACTTGATGCTTTTACGTTAACACTCACTTGATGCTTTTACGTTAAACAGTAATCACTGGCAAAACTCGCGGGACATAGTAGATTCACTAAAGTCTAGAACACGTTGAAATTGACGTGCATGTTTCATGCCACGTTTTGAAATGTTCCAAATAGTTTTGTGACGTAGATATGTACGTTAAAACTTCGAGTGGCTTCTCTTGTGCTAGCTTGCAGTTCCTCTTGGAAGTACTTCAAGATATGTCCTTCAAGGCTTACTGGAAAAGCGGTTTCAGCCACGTCCTTGAGGGTGAAGCAGAATATGAAATGGGCCATAGTTAAGCAACCGCCTGCAGTATTATAGCATTATCAGCACAAGATGCCATCAACCACTACATCGAAAATTGTTATTTACATAATATCAAAAAATAATAAACGTGCATAAAAGACAATCCGACGAACGGAGCTACGCAAGGATTAGAAACACACTAGTACGATTAGGCCATCGCGGTCCGCGGATAACTAAAGAATTTTTTGAAGGATTCCCGTATGATGCGATAGGTAGGGATAGCCGTCCTGCGGTCTGATTGGTCCGAGACGCCCTTGTCGGCATATCACCCAATAACTAGTTCAATATCGCTGTTACGTAAATTTTTAGTACAAGTGCGTTAACCTGTACATAGATAGATATACCTATAGGTAGGTATATTATCATCTGTGTCCAGGACTAAATATTTTTATAAGATAAATAGTTCAAAATTTAAGTACTATTTTTTTTTTATATATTCGGTATCAGAATCGAGTACTGAGTAGCCTCCTTCAATATGTACAATCTTTTACCAGTCACCCTGTATTTTTTAATGGATAGTAGAAACACTAAACTTGTAATTTGAAATATGTTTGTTTTGACACGTAATTATTGTATTGAGCAATCTAGTAATATAAACAGCTATGTTACTAATTGTATTTATGTAGAATATTATTTCCTTAGTTTAACACATTGAACGCCATGTTTTTTTTTTTTTCATTGGGCAACATTTATTTAGTATGTTGACCCCTCGGCGTTCAACGTGTTCATAAAATTTATTGGAATGTTAAACACTGGGCTTTTTTTGTATTTTCAATAAATTATTGCCTAATAAAAGATTTTACAGAAATTTTAATATGCAGTACCTACAAGTTTTTAGAAGTGAGTCTTTATTAAAGGCAACACTCGGTTTAAGTAAAAAATCCTTATATTGCGGTGGACTTTACATACGGATAAATTTACAACCAGACCTAGAACAATAATATGCAGATCACACCGAGTACCTATTGTCCTGCGTGGGAATCTAACCACGACACTGGTATGATAACTCGACGAAATCTTAACCACTACGAAATCTGTGCAGTCGACACTTCAGGTACAAGACTGTCTTATATTTGTAATGTGATACTGTTTCGAAATGGAAATGTACCCAAAGAACGTTGATGCATGTAGATGGTGATTTGGTGAATAATGAGTGAGAATAGATGAAATTAGAGTGGACGAATGTGATGAGTAGGGACGGGTGGAAAGAGTGGTGATAAGTGATGAATGCGAACGAATGATTACAGAGAAAACGGTTGGGAAGAATGATGACGGATAGGTTGAGTTGGACTGGATGAAATAAGTGGGAATGGATGGGATGAGTGGAGACGAATGGAACGAGTGGTGACGGATAGAGATAGATGTGGTTAGGGGGTATTAATGGGGATATATGGGATGAGTGGGTATTGACGGGGATGTAAGGAATGACTGCTAGTATTGTCGCGAAAGCGAAGTAATATGAGAGTAAACACACATAAGATTGTAACAATGACAAAGAATATTAGGCCCACAAAGGGCGCGCGCGCGCGCGCGCGCGGAGGCGCAGTGGCTAAGATCGAACGAGAGGAGGCAGTCGCAGAGTTGTGTGCCAGTCGTCGTAACAGTAACACGTGAGTAATATTTTATTGTGTATACATTATATTCGATCGAATGATATGAGTCACTAGTATAGTTAAGTACCAGTGTTTATCAGAGGCTATTTCAATGTAATGTATGTGGTATATCAGGTATTAGCGAGAGATACCAGTGCTAATATATCTAAATACGAGATTTGCATATATTAGCAGACCGAGTTTAGGCACATCGGAGTACAGAATCAGATGTGTCTGAATTTCAGAGCAGAAAGCAGATCAGTTTTGATATATTTAAATACGAGATTCAAATATATCGGCAAACCGAGTTTGGGCATATCGGAGAACAGAATCAGATATGTCTAAATTTCAGATTGTAAGAGCGAGGCTCGGGATGGCTGTAAGGGGAGGCAGGAGGCCATTTAAGGGGTGAAAGATCCCCGACCTGAGAGATTTAAGGGGTGAAAGATCCCCGACCTGAGAGATTTAAGAGGTGAAAGATCCCCGACCTGAGAGATTTGAGGGGTGAAAGATCCCCGACCTGAGAGATTTAAGGGGTGAAAGATCCCCGACGTTTAAGGGGTGAAAGATCCCCGACCTGAGAGATCTGTGTTTCTGCGCCAGTATATTGAAATAACTAAGAGAGGCAGGAGGCCATTTAAGGGGTGAAAGATCCCCGACCTGAGAGATCAGTGTTTCTGCGCCAAAATGTTGAAATAGCTAACTGAACCTATTGGCATGTATATAAAGTGTTGTTGTTTAGATATCAGAGTTTAACATATAACATATTCGCCATGTACTGTGTTTTGTAGTACTTCGGCGACATGGTGGAGGTGCTGGGATCTATTTACTTATGCAAAGTTATTTTACTAACAAAATTATATGATATGATGAGATGTGTAAATAGGTACTGTGGTTTTGTTACAGCAAAATAATACGGCTTAGAAGTCGTATTCACATATTCGTACTTACTATTTAGAATGCTTGGCAAAGTGATCGTATGACCATACTTGCAAAGTATTTTTCATTATAGAAACATGTAGAGAATAATAGTTGATTATATTTGAACACGGTTGAACGTATTGGAACGCATTTGAACACGTTTGTTTACATATTGTGCAGAGCGTATCAACAACTTGAGTCTCAATGCTTCATTGTGTGGAGATTAATTCTTGATAACTAATACAACAAAGCGTTATTAAGTATAATACGTTCCTACATACTTTAAAACATTCTCGTCTTAAACAATAACAATTTAAAATCCTAGAAGTGTTTACTAATGTACCGACAACGAATGTATTATGCAATATGTACTGAAATAGCAGTATTTATTGAGTTAAACAAATGAATAACTTTTTGTTATCCGCTTTAAATTTTTTTTTTTGATGAGTTATAACTACATACGTACCTAAGGATTTGCTTGAATATAAAGTTGATATATTGCTATACACCTACTGTTTAACAATATATGGGTAACGATTTGATTGAAATTGAGAAACAAGAATAAACTTGGTAATCGCTACCTTATTATTTTGAACTGAAATTGTCAATCTCACACTGAGTTAATTTTGTTTTAGATATTTTGGATTTGTATCTCGTTTTGGTCTCCAATTTTTACGCCTATGGTTGTAGAATAAATCTATTATACGATGGAAAGCGCTATCGAAACGCGTCTTGAACTGATATACGAGTCTTTAAAAACCTACATAAATTCCGCTCGGTGTGCCCTAGAACAATTAACCGATAGTGATGAAAAGTATGACCAGTTAGAAATAGTCGCGTCAAAATTGAAAGGTGCTAATGAAAGATTCGTTACCCAAATTAACAATTACTGTAATTTATGCAAAGAACCGAACGTTGAACAAATCAGACAATACACGTCGATTCAAATTGAATCTGAAGATTTAGCATCAGAAATAAATGTAAAAATTAAACAATATAACAGAAAACGTGCATCAGTAGCTACTAGCGGTGATACTAACATTACCAGTAAATTACCTAAAATGAAGTTGGCAAAATTTAATGGTGATGTTTTGAAATGGTACCAATTTTGGGACCAGTTTTCATCAAATGTAGACAGTAGAAAAATCAGTGAGGTGGATAAATTATTGTATCTTCAATCAGTTCTAGAAGGCGATGCTAAACAAGCGATAGAAGGATTAGATACCACCGGGAAAAATTATCAAATAGCTGTAGACACATTAAAGGAACGATATGGCAAACCCGGTGCAATTATAGATGCGCACTACGTGGCTTTGTACCGAATTAAAACCGTACCGACTAACCAAATTAAAGACTGTAGGTACGTTCTCAATGAAATAGAGAGACATCTTAGAGTACTGAGCTCTTTAGGAGAAGATGTAAATCACAATCACCTTAGGGTTATGATTTTGAAAAAATTGCCCGAAGACTTGATTTATGAATTACGAATGAAAATGACAAATGAGGACGAATCAATAGACAGTATTAGAAAAAATTTAGAACACATAATTTCTGCTAGGTAAACTTCCAATAGATTAAAGAAAACTGCATTAGGCATAGTGAATTCTGATACACAAAATGAGTATAGTAAAGAAACTGCCAAAAATTTCACATTAGGATCATTACATGTGCGATCTGAAGAAACAAGGGGCAGACAACGGCAAATATCTAATATTTTTAAAGGGCCTAAAAGGCCTAGGTACGAAAGTAAGCTAATGAATCATGGCAAATTATCCTCGCGGAAAAGATCATATGACAGACTTGATAGGACCGGTGAGCCATCTAGAAAAATGTTTGGTAAATGTGTATTCTGTAGGCAAAATCATTATAGTGATGAGTGTATGATTTATATAAATGTGCAAGATAGAAAGTCTCGACTAGGGAACCGTTGTTATAGTTGTTTTGCAGATGGCCATAGAGCTGAATTTTGCCGCTTAAAACGAAAATGTCACCATTGCAATAAATTAGGCGATCATAATCGAGCTCTATGTCCCATTAAATTTAATATGCGGTCTGTAAAGGCACTACAACCAGTTAAGTCAATTCAAACAGACAATTTACATCTTAGAACCGAAATGAGCACTACATTCTTACAGACATGCACGGTTAACGTAAAGAATTCAGAGATAGGTTCAAACCAACTGACGAAATGTAGGGTTCTACTAGACTGTGGTAGTCAGCGCTCTTATATAACTGAATTCACTGCAAAATTACTAAACTTACCTATTGTAGATACAATTAATCTATCAATATTCACTTTTGGAGCAAAATCACCTCATCACATTGAAAGTAGTATTGTAAAATTTACAATGACAACACGAACAGGTGTGAGTCGAGTTTTACATGCAAATGTGGTACCTCATATAACAGACAGAATACGTACCCCAGTTTTTCGTGATCAATACAAGATATGGAACCATTTCGATCTGAAAGATTTTACATTAGCTGATGATGGTTCTTGTAGTGATAGAATAGATATCCTAATAGGTAATGATTACTATTATTCATTTATGTCACACGAAAAGATATTGATTTCTGAAGATCTTTTCCTAGTTAATTCAGATTTTGGCTGGGTTTGGTCAGGTAAACTCAACGAGTCCACTGACAGTTCCGATCCGCTAACCGTTTTGACCTACTTTCAGTCAGATGGTATATTTGAGAATAAATTAAACAAACCTGATCTTCCATTAAAATTAGATGATGTCAAAAGATTATGGGATCTTGAGTCAACTGGTATCACAGATTCTCCAAAATGTAGTCGTGACGAAGAAGCGATTAAGCAGTTCAATAAAACTATTCAATATAAAGATAAGCGATATAGTGTCCAATGGCCATGGACAAAATCAGTGCCGAGTCTTCCTAATAAGTTAGGTCTAGCGTGGGGTCGTTTGAACAGTTTACTAAAACGATTAGACAAGTCTAAGTTAGAAGCTTACGATCAGGTCATTCAGGAACAGTTACGAAATGGAATTATAGAAATAGTACCCCATAATTATATGTCGCAAACACATCCAGTTCATTATCTTCCTCACCACTGTGTTTATAGTCGTGATAAACCTAATAAGTTGCGTATTGTTTATGACGCTTCAGCAAGAACAGGAGATGATCCAAGCTTAAATGAGTGTTTATACCGTGGACCGCTGATGTTAGAGGACCTTACAGGTTTATTGATTAAATTTAGAGAGCAGCCTATAGGTATAGTAGCAGATGTTGAGAAAGCATTTCTACAGTTAGGCCTCCAAGACGTAGATAGAGATGTTACACGATTCCTTTGGGTCAAGGACATAAAAAGCGAAGCTCACACAAATAATGTCGTACATTTGCGCTTTTGTCGCGTCCCATTCGGTGTTATATCCAGTCCATTTCTGCTAAATGCTACGATTAGGTACCATTTAATACGGTCAAACAACGATCTTATGAAACAAATAGCTGAAGATATATATGTTGACAACATAGTAACCAGTGTTAAGTCTTTTAAGGAAGCGCAATACTTGTATAACACGTCTAGAAAAGCATTCGAAAGCTTGTCCATGAACTTACGGGATTGGAACTCAAATTGTAAAGAATTACTCGCTTTTATACCAGATAATTTTCGTGCTAAGAATAATGAGAAAGTAAAAGTACTTGGGCTGATATGGGATATAATTAACGATCGTTTGTGTTTGAACTATGATTTTAGTAAGACCATTTTACATACCGTTCAATCTAAAGGAGACGTTTTAAAATCTATTGCCTCAATTTATGACCCTTGCGGTTTTGCCGTGCCGATAATCCTCCCAGCAAAACTATTTTTTCAGAAGTTATGGAAAATAAAAACTAAGTGGGATGATCAATTAAATGACAATTTACTTATTGAGTGGGAACATATAGCTTCAAAATTTACGTATATACAAAAGTGCCACATTGATCGTCATTTCGCTCAAGGTATAGGAAATGATAATGAAATAATTGAATATGAATTACATTGCTATACTGATTCGTCGAAGGATGCTTACGCAGCTGTTATTTATTTACGCAGTTCCTTACATACGAATAATATGGTCAGTTTCGTTATTGGCAAGTCTAGATTAGTACCCATTAAAGAACAAAATAATTTACAAATTCCAAAATTAGAATTGCTGGGCGCACTCATTGGCTGTAGGCTTTTAAACTACGCTATTAAATTCCTGCGAATTAAAATCAAAGCACAGTTCTTATGGACGGACAGTCAAATAGTTTTAAGTTGGTATAAATCAGAAAAATTGCTACCGCCGTTTGTTGCACGTAGAATTAATGAAATAAAACTGAACAAGACATTACAAATTAGGTACGTACCAAGTAAACTCAACCCAGCAGATGTAGGGACTAGAGTGGAAAGAATAGATTCCTTTAGTAGATGGCTCATAGGACCAGAATTTTTAGCAAAAAATGCAGAACAATGGCCCACGTATCCCAATTGTACAGAAATAGTTCACACTCAAATTTCTTCGTCCGTGGTGGGTCTTTCAAAAGAAATAATATCTAAAGATAATACCACATTCGATTCAGATCAGACAAAAGGAATAGTAGAAGATAAACCTGTAGATAGTGAAATCAGAGAAATATTAGAAATTCAATCTAAATATTTCCCTAAAGAATTTAGTGGTATCCAAACGGACTTATCAAGATCACTTCGGTTATACATAGACCATGATGGAGTCATTAGATGTAGAGGTAGATTAAAATATGCAGACTTACCACATAATCAGAAGGAACCTATTTTACTTCCAAAAGCCTCTGAATTTACTCACAAAATTATTAGCGAATTACACGAGAAAAACTATCATGTTGGAGTTTCTCATACTTTAGCTCTCTTGAGACAGAAATGTTGGGTGCCACATGAAAGATCAACCGTTCAGAAAGTAATCAGAAAGTGTACTCAGTGTATTAAATACGGTGGTGGTCCTTTTAAACAGCCAGCAATGCCGGATTTACCGCAAGAGAGAGTAAAATATAGTTTGCCATTCGCTTTCACGGGCCTAGATTATTTTGGGCCCTTACTCGTCCAGGAAGGTAATAAAGAAAAACGTTGGGTGTGCCTCTACACGTGCCTAACAGTCAGAGCCATTCACATGGAAGTTGTAAATGATTTGTCAGCAGAAGAGTGCTTATTAGCTATAAGGAGATTTACCGCAGCTAGAGGCCTACCCCAGTTAATTTTATCAGATAACGCCACACAATTTAAGCTTACCGCAAATGTTCTTACATCCGATTACTGTATACAGAATAAATTACGGTGGAAATTTATTCCGAAATTATCTCCGTGGTTCGGAGGATTTTATGAATGTCTAATTGGCTTAGTTAAAAACTCTATGAAGAGAACATTGGATAAACATCTTATTAAACACAATCAGTTATTCACAGTCATCAAAGAACTTGAGTCCATCATTAATACCAGACCGTTAACTACGGTAGGAACAGAACTAGAACATATCCTAACACCTGCAGACTTTCTACGAGTAGGTGGACCAATTACTACAGAAATTTCAGACCAAAGCTTTTTAGAGTCAGCCACTACAACTAAAACTAACTTGATTGAAGGCTGGAAACGTGATCAGAACATTCTTTTAGAGTTCACAAAAATGTTTTCCAATCAGTACTTGACCAGCCTTCGCGAGCGTAATAATAAACATAGGCAACCAAGAGTTGTTGTTAATAGATTACCACGAATAGCTGAAATCGTACAAGTAAAGTCAGACAGTAATAGGGCACACTGAAAGGTTGGCGAGATAGCGGAATTGATTAAAGGTTCAGATGATCAGATAAGGATAGCTAAAGTTAAGTTACCGACAGGTGAAACACTCACCCGTTCAATAAGCCACCTCTTTCCGCTCGAGATCGAAGAAAAGAGCATGATAGACACACCGACAGACGACCAATCACCTCACGATAATATCGATGTCTCGAAAGTTCAAGACACCGAACCAATTTGTATTAAATCACAAATACCAGTTCAAGTATCAGACAGTAAGCGCCCAACTAGAACAGCGGCAACCAAAGCTAGAGAAAGGGTTAAGGAGTGGACAACGCAGTTACTGATCAGGTTATTTGAATGATAAGTAAACCAGATAAAATCAAGAACAGAAATTATTTTTAAGTATAGTTTTATAATCAAGATAATCTTTGTTAGCCTCATAAGTGTTCCAACAATAAAGCGAACTAAATGTAGTGTAGATTTTCATTTCTCTGCGTCCCCCTGGGGAGTGTCGCGAAAGCGAAGTAATATAAGAGTAAACACACATAAGATTGTAACAATAATAAAGAATATGAGGCCCACAAAGGGCGCGCGCGGTGGCGCAGTGGCTAAGATCGAACGAGAGGAGGCAGTCGCAGAGTTGAGTGCCAGTCGTCGTAACAGTAACACGTGAGTAATATTTTATTGTGTATACATTATATTCGATCGAATTATATGAGTCACTAGTATAGTTAAGTACCAGTGTTTATCAGAGGCTATTTCAATGTAATGGTATATCAGGTATTAGCGAGAGATACCAGTGCTAATATATCTAAATACGAGATTTGCATATATTAGCAGACCGAGTTTAGGCACATCGGAGTGCAGAATCAGATGTGTCTGAATTTCAGAGCAGAAAGCAGATCAGTGTTGATATATTTAAATACGAGATTCAAATATATCGGCAAACCGAGTTTGGGCATATCGGAGAACAGAATCAGATATGTCTAAATTTCAGATTGTAAGAGCGAGGCTCGGGATGGCTGTAAGGAGAGGCAGGAGGCCATTTAAGGGGTGAAAGATCCCCGACCTGAGAGATTTAAGGGGTGAAAGATCCCCGACCTGAGAGATTTAAAGGGTGAAAGATCCCCGACGTTTAAGAGGTGAAAGATCCCCGACCTGAGAGATCTGTGTTTCTGCGCCAGTATATTGAAATAACTAAGAGAGGCAGGAGGCCATTTAAGGGGTGAAAGATCCCCGACCTGAGAGATCAGTGTTCCTGCGCCAATATATTGAAATAGCTAACTGAACCTATTGGCATGTATATAAAGTGTTATTTTTTAGATATCAGAGTTTAACATATAACATATTCGCCATGTACTGTGTTTTGTAGTACTTCGGCGACAAGTATAGCTAGGATGAAATTAATGGGATGAATGGCATGGTTGTAAAGTACTTTTGTCGATTTGAATTCATGATTACTTTTCGCACAGTCCCAAACAGACGAGAGCTCGAGAGCAAGTTCGAGAAATCATAGAATAAGCACAATTTGATCTACGATCGTGAAATGTTCCACTTCGAGTTTTATAAATTACTAGCAACCCGCCCTCGCTTCGCTTCGGTTTTAGTGGTTTTACCCGCGTAATTCCCGTTCCCGTGAGAATACCGGGATAAAATATAGCCTAGTTTACTCCCTGATATTATAGCTTTCCATTGGTGAAAGAATTTTTGAAATCGGTCCAGCGGTTTTGAAGTATACCCGGAACAAACAGACAGACAGACAAAAAATTTTAATCTGTATTTTAGGCATAGGTGTCGTGCAAATAACCCTGTGAGCATGGAAAAAGCCTATTATTTTGACATTACAAACAGACACTGTAATTTTATTTATTGATATAGATTGTTATTTTCCTTGCAAACGCAATTTTTAAAACTGGAATATCTTCGAAAATATTCATTTAAATCATATGCTGTAAGGGGCCATATAGATATATTAAATCAACAATGTATTTAAGGTATTTAATTGGATAAGGATTAATGCTGTATTGGTTAAAAACGCTTCGAAAATTAGCCATTATTTGTCGTAAAAAGTAAATAACAAAAAAATGTTATTGTGGGATATCCATAAGAGATAGACATATACCATCGCGGAGTTTTCTATAGACCTTTTCAATGTGTACAATACTTAGTACATTATTTTGATAAATCTTTAGGGTTCAGCCAGCGTTTGCAATGTAAGCGAAAAAAATGTAATTATTTACGACATCACATTAAAAACCTCAAAAATAACAGTATTTCTCCACTATTTAATGGATGTTATTATACATATAAACCTTCCTCTTCAATCACTCTATTAAAAATAACCGCATCAAAATCCGTTGCGTAGTTTTAAAGATTTAAGCATACATAGGGACATGGGGATAAAGAAAGCGACTTTGTTTTATAATAAAATATGTAGTGATGATTTCTAATACTATTTACCTAATACATAATCTTCCACATCTGGCGGCTGTCCAATGACGACCTACATATACACGTTGGTAAGTCAAGTACCAAAATATCACTGCCCATAACGTCTTCAAACGCAAATCTTTCTTCATTATGTATAAACTACATATATCGCCTCGGTCGGTATATAATGCGCCAATAAAGAAACGAATCTAAAATGGCGGTTACTTCTTGTAATGACAGGTTGGACCGTTCATTCATCATTTCAGCCGATCGCCGTCCACTGCTGGACGTAGGCCTTCCTCATGCTATGCCACAAAGTGCGCTCCTGTGCCGGACGTCATTTTCATAAGGGGATATTGCCGTAATCGCCACGCTTGGCAGGTGGGTTGGCAATCGCAGTATGATGTTTTACATTTCCCAAGAGAGAGCTGCTGCCCACTCTCCTGGTGAACCCTCAGCCGATTTTTACGACTCCCACAGTCATGTAAGGGGTGGCGACATATGTATTCTCAACCCGTCGCCACAGGTTGGACTGTTACAAAAAACAGAATTGCCAGATAAGTGATTTCTTTTTCTAATATAGACTTTTTTGTTTGATAATAAATAGAAATAAAGATATTTATAAAGGCAACGAGTGCTAGTCGAAGTGCCAAAAAAGCGCAAGTTCAGTACTATTCTAAAACCTATCTATTGAATGTATAAAACCTATCTTTATATATATATACCTACTAGCTTTTGCCCGCGGCTTTGCCCGCATAAAAACTAAATTGCATATTGAACTATTATATGAAATAATATTATCGACATTTTTTTTTTTTTTTGGGTGGGTCGCGGTCGGCGCGCCTCCGCACCACTCCGTCCGGGGCGACAGAGGGGCTTAAGCACGCAACTCCCGCAAACCACCCGAAAACCACCTCGCCTTCGTCATTGGGCCGACCACCGGAGCAGGTTTACTTGTCGTCAGTGGTCGGCCCGACGGAATACCCCCTACGCGGGGTACCCTCCCATCGACCGACGTCCCCCCCTCGGGGAGGACGTCGGTCTTTCCTCACGCGGTCGGCCTCTCGGCGGGTGACGGACTAATCCCCGGTCACGTCACCCGCGGCCTCGGCTAGGGCGGCATGAGGCGCAGATAGTTGCGCCTGCGCCGCCCCAGTCGTCGGCGGCGGATCTCCTCATCGAGGCTGCGCTCCACGCGCAGACGATCCGCCGCCTCCTTCTGCGAGATCACTGTCTCGCAGAAGGCTGCGACCGCGTCCCAGTTCCCGACGCTGTCGACCATCGCCCTAGCGATGGCCGGCGAATGCCAAGATAAAAAATGCCTATGTTACTCGCTGATATTATAAGTTTACATGGGTGAAAAAAAATTATATTAATGAAATCCCATAAAAATAGCCGAGATAGACATTGTCTATGTTACTCGCTGTTAATGTAGCTTTCCATTGGTGAAAGAATTTTAAAAATTGGTTAACATCCCCCGGTTTCACTCGCGGAGTTCTCATTCCCGGGCAAATACCGTGATGGAAATGCCCTTTATTTATTTATTCACTGATAATGTAGCTTTTCATTCTTGAATTAATTTTTAAATCTATTAAATGCCCGCGATTTCACCGACATTGTGCCCGGTCCCGTAGGCATATCGGGATAAAAAATATCTTAGATATGTTAATCGCTTAAAAATAGCTGTCCATTAGTGAAATATGTAATTTTAAAATCAACTAAATTCTCATAGCTGCTCCAGCCAATTGTGTGAGCATAAATAAAATCTATTATTTTGATAGACAGACGCTTCAAATTGATTTAATTGTAGAGAGCTGTACCGTCTGTAGAGTCTGGTAGCGGCTAGGAATATTACCACGCGTTCATTGTTCGTGGGTGTCGCAAAATACTAAGTACTAAGACAAACATTTACATCGACCTGGACCAATTGGTGACGCCGTCTGGCCAACAATGTCGTCCGCCAGGTCATAAAATGTTGCTAGAACCTTTGCAATATATCTACGATGACAGAAGAGTAACTACATATTGCGTCTACCCAAAGTAATTAGGATAAGAGCAAGATAATGATGTTCTATAGGCTGGGTGTCTTAGACTATATGCGTTTCACCCTTTTGGCACTGGTAATGGGCGCTTACCCCAAAAAAACAGATCGGTAGGGGAGGCCGAGGGGAGTTGAAACAATTTTCACATTTTGTTTCATACACGAAATACTATAAAGAGAAATCGTATGATATTAGTACCAATCGATAGGTCATTCTTTACACTTGCAAACGTTAAATATTGTTGTGAAAAATCGACTTAACCGTAACAAGTCAACTTGTTTCAACTCCCCTCATACCGAGGTAAGATGAAACAGGGGTCGAGGAGAGTTGAAACATATGATTTTTGAGAAGTATTAAGGGCTATAAAATGAAAATGATGATATAATTTAAAAGTATTTATTAAAATTAAACTTTTCAAGTACAAAACAAACTTCTATTAATATTTGCTACTGATATATCAGTTAAGTAGGTAATAAACTACATGTTTGATTCAATTAATCAACTCCTAAAGTAGTTAAAAGTACCATAACGTCCTATTCGTAACATAATTTAAAATAACAGTCAGATAAATAAAATGTTTCACATTCTAAATCTTTGATATAAAATAATTATTAACTTTCAGTCGTTTCTTAAGTATTAAAATCAGTCTTACCATAACGTCCTATTCGTAACATAATTTAAAATAATAGACAAACAAAATGTTTTACATTCTAAATCTTTGATATAACATAAAATAATTATTAACTTTCAGTGGTTTCTTAAGTATTAAAATCAGTCTTACCATAAAGTCCTATTCGTAACATAATTTAAAATAACAGTCAGATAAACAAAATGTTTTACATTCTAAATCTTTGATATAAAATAATTATTAACTTTCAGTCGTTTCTTAAGTATTAAAATCAGTGTTGATCAATATTTGTTCAAACATTTAAGTTATAATAATCTCACAAACGTCAACAATAAAAATAATTGAAAATAAAAGCAGTTGTGGCAAACATAAGACAGTTCCCCAGCAGTGCAAGCTTCATGAGACCAGTTGTGGCATTCCAGACATTGCACCCATTTTTCTTTGGCTCTGCTATTGGAATATGGCTCTAAGCAACAAAGGCAAAAGGATTCTTCTTCTTCTGCACTGTCTTCGTTTCCTCTTTGTTTCTTGACAACCTTGACCTTTTTAGTTTTAATGCCTGATTTTGATCTTTTTCTCGTCATCATTTCTTCAATGTTAGGTTTTTTCACCTTTTTCTTAGCTGTTCTAGCTGCTTCGATTGCAGCTACTTCATTCTTTACGGGAGTGTCGGTTAAGATAGCAGATTTTACTTTACGTCTATTTATTTGATTTCCTTTCCTTGGTGGAGCTTTTGGCAATGGTCTAAGAGTTTCAGGTGAGAATGGAATTGCTGTCACAGTAACGGAAGTATCTCGTGATGTAGATGCTACAGGTATTATATCTTCAGTGGTTGGAGGCATCATGATAGTATTAAGCATTACTTCAGTTATCGCTAGATCAGGTGAATTCTCAGCAGGGTTTTCTGCAGAATTGGGTAGGTTTTCTGTTTCGTAGCTGATTTCAGGAGGAGTCGTCGGTAAATTTAAGATTGATGGACTTGGTGTACGAGAATCGTGTAAAACACTGTTAGCAAAGGGACGTTCATCACTTGTGTTAAAAGTAAGACATGGCGCGGGTTCTTCAATTCTTGAAATTCCCAAGTTAGAGCTGGATGGACCAGGACTAACGGACATTGCCAAAGGTCGATCAGTAATTTTACTCGGAAGATAATCCTGAAATATTTCAGTGTTAACTGGCCAAAGTCCGGTATGGATGAATCCGGCAGATATATTGCGCGGTGTGACGGCTATATCAAACGATGTTTTCACTATCCCAGGAATATCATAGATGGACATTACTTTTCCTGGATTAGACCGCATCCAATTGTCGCAAGTAGTGTTAACTGCTTTTTTTACTGGCCCAAAAACGGCTCTGTCCATTGGCTGCAACTTATGGGTGCAATGAGGTGGAAAAGTCAATAGAATTATGCTATTTTCCTTGCAGAACTCGATATTTTTAATAGCTGTGTGTGAAGCGTGGTTATCTAATAACAATAGTGCTTTATTTTCTTTTGATGACCTAATTTGGTCTTTGAAAAATTTAAGAAATATATAGAAGTCTTCTTCTTGCATCCATCCTGAGCCATTCGCAGTGCCAATTGATCCAGTAGGTCCATCGCGTATAAAGTGATCATTAAATCTTTTCCGTGGAAAGATGAACATCGGAGGTATGTGATTCCCAAGGGCATTTCCTGCTAATGCTATAGTAACCAATGTTCCCCTCTCTGCGGAAGTTATGGCACTCACTTGTTTCTGTCCTCGTCGGGCAATGACGCGGTCTGGTTTCTGAACAGTTGTGATGCCAGATTCATCAACGTTCCATATATCCTTCCCTTGCAACTTGTGTTTGTCAAGTACTGCGGTATAATTTTGAAAAAAAAGTTGCACGTTCGTTCTATTAAAACTTGTAGCTCGAGCGATACTTGTAGGTTGAGGTAATCTCAGAGAAAGAACAGGATGACGTTTCATAAAAGATCGAAGCCAAACCTCTCCAGCCATTTCATTTTTTAACCAAGAACAAGGAATTTTTTTATTATATTCTACAGCCAACCTATAGGCAAAAATTCTGGCTTCCTTAGTTCTTAGGCCAAAGTTAGCAGCAGCGCAGTTTAAAAGATAGTCACAGAGTATCTTCTCCTCTGAAGCTGTAAAAACAGTCTTTTCGGGATATCCAACCGTTGGAGTAGTCGCCGTTTCGTTAGCATCATAAGCAGTTTTTTTTTTAATATACCTGTAGAGGGAGGTATGGTTCAAGTTGTAACTCGAAGCCGCGTCACGAAGAGATTTCTGTCGCAAAGTTACTTCTTCTGCTGCGAGATCATATATTTCGCGACTCGCCATACCTCTGTCAGTCTTTCTTTTATAATCAGTAGGCATTCTGAAACAAATTAAATCAAATGTTTTTGTGCCCTTATCTATTATCTCCTGTCCGATATAAAATTGAAAACGAGGAGAGTTGAAACAGCCTGTTTCAAATTTCCTTAGTAAGAAAAACCTCCCAATTTTTATTTAATCCACAATCAAGAAGCAAATACACAGAAATCA
This sequence comes from Lymantria dispar, assembly GCA_032191425.1. Taxonomy (NCBI): domain Eukaryota; kingdom Metazoa; phylum Arthropoda; class Insecta; order Lepidoptera; family Erebidae; genus Lymantria; species Lymantria dispar. The sequence goes on from CM063449.1 coordinate 25,257,232, forward strand.
ATTATACCAAACATATATAACAAATCTTTGGATATTGAGCTTTCGAAACATATATAACTTAATCCAAAATACAAAGCCCTTATCAAAATATAGGCATCGTAAAAAAACGTTAAAAACTTACTTTTGACGATTTTTGTCAGATGGCACGCAGAACTCCACAACCGCACGACTTACGTCACCGACGTGTACTGACACGCCCGCGGGCAGAGGGAAGTGATTAAAAAGCGATGTTGCCAACTCGCTAACGGTTTTAAGTTCCGAAAAATCTGCTCTGTTTCAAATCACCTTTGTTTCAACTCCCCTCGGTCTCCCCTATACAAAATTTCAAATTCCTAGGCCCAGTATCTTTCACTATACACTTTTCACCCTCTTAGGGGTTGAATTCCCAAAAATTCTTTGTTAGTGCTCGCTTATCCCAAAACATAACTTTCACGTTCCTAGGACCATTATTTTAGGTTATACACTTTTCATTCCCTTAGAGGTGAGACTGCCAAAAATTCTTTCATAGTGCTTGGTATGCGAGCACTAAGAAAAAAATGTTGGAGTAACCCAAAAAAGCTGACCGTGTACTAAAATGATCGTTCCCAGGCTCAGTTATTTCGTTTATACGCTTATCACCCCCTTAGGGGTAAAATTGCAAAAAACTCTTTTTTAGTAAGCACTTTACCCAAGAAAGACAACTTTATATAAAATTTCATGTTTCTAGGTCTAATCATTTCGGCTATACATTTTTCACCCCCTTAGGGGTTGAATTTAAAAAAAATAATTTCTCTAGCTTACAACAAAAGAAAGAGAATCGCATACAAAGTTATAGCTTCCTAGCCCCAATAGTTTCGTCTATACAGTTTTCACCCCCTTAAGGGGGTGATTTGTCAAAACTCCTTTGCTAATGCTCGTGTACCCCAAGAAAAACGACAATGTAAAAAAATATGTTTCTAGGCTCAGTGGTTTCGGCTTATTTGTGTTTTAGCGGTTGAATTTCATCCCCATGTAAGGAAAATTTCCAAAACGCTAGACCGAATATTTATTTATTTATTATCAAGTGCCTTAATACAAAGATTCATGGTTCTATCATCGAAAATGACGAATTTCCATACAAAATGTCATCCCCTATTACAACCCCTTATACCCATTTTATCGCGATAAAAAGTTAGCCTATATCCTTTCTCAAGCTTAGTCCATCTCTGTATAAATTTTCATCAAAATCGGTTCAGTGGTTTAGACGTGAAAGCGTAACAGACAGACAGAGTTACTTTCGCATTTATAATATTAGTAAGGATATTTCTTGTGTACGTGTGTATGTCACTGAACTCCTAAACTGCTGGACCGATGTTGATGAATGTTTTTGTGTTTTTGAGGAGATTCGGATTCGTGAGTGGCTTAGATTCACAATTGATGGCGCTGCTGAGAATTCCTTTTATTTTATTTGAACAGAACGTCTGTTGGGTCAGCTAGTGAGTATAGTTATACTTATTCTCCGAGTAGTGACAGAATAGAAATACAATTAAGAATTATTATATTTATTAAAAAACTAGCTGTGCACGCGACTCCGTCCGCGTGGCAAAGTGACTTAGGGCAGAATTTTTTTGTATATATCCTTTGGTTTATTTTGGCTTATAAACACCGTTGTTTGGGTATTTAAAAAATTCTACGTTATAGTAGTGCTTCTCTAAACACGATATTATACGTATACCCATTTAGGATCAAAGTATACAGGCTGCTAGGGTTGCTAACATGTGACAGAGCCGAGCAGATGTGATAAAGCTGACCGTGCGAAAAACAGCTAATACATACTCAGATCCACACCTACAACTTTTAGCGTCGGACCTTCATCATTTCGGCACATATACCTACGCCACACTGCTGGGCTCGAGCCTCCTCCATAATTCAAATTCAAATCATTTATTATGCATAGACCCCGAGTGGGCACTTACATATTATCAATTTTACAAAATAAAATTAAATTATCCAATAAAAATAAACTACCACCGGATCGGAACGCGACCGCTACTGAGAAGATCCGGCAAGAAACTCAGCGGGCTTGTCTATTATTTTAATTATTTTTTTTCTTCTTACTAGATATAAATTTGTATACATGTTTTGTAAGACCTAGCTCCAGTGTGATGCCCTTCGAACTGCAAGATACTTAATATAATTCAAATGATTATGGCTGGACCAGATCCCACAAGCGGCACCCGATCACGAGTTAACTACTAGAGCAGCCATCATTCCCCTCAACCACTATGGAGGGAAGGGAGAGACCCGCTCCACGCAGCTACCGCAAGTAGATCCTTCAGTGAGCATGACCAAGACCACATGTTACAAACGACGAAAATGCAAAATTTCGATAGGCAAAACACGCTACGCTTTACAATATTAGTTATTAAAAAAAAGTTTATTTAAAATAACAAGGAAATTGCATAATGAGGAGCTGCTCATAACCAATCAGTATTATCATCTACATAATCCGAGATTTTATAATAACCTTTCTTAGAAAGTCTATTCTTGATAGCTTTTTTAAACTTTTTTGTTGGCAGGTCTCGGATATCTTTAGGTAATCTATTGTAGAAACGTATACATTGCCCCATGAATGATTTGCTAATTTTTTGGAGACGAGTAGTATGTACAACTAGTTTGTCCTTATTCCGAGTATTCATTTCATGAATGTCACAATATCTTTTCAAGTTAGCGATATTTTTTTTGACATATAATATATTTTCGTATATATATTGTGATATAACAGTATATGGGGGAAATTTACATTACTATCCCATGCTGGTCAGTCAGGTTGGTATAGTGTTTTGTTTCAAGTTTTCCATCTCTTGCATATGTGTCCTGTACGTAATATATCCCCGAGTCGTCTCTAACGACACCCACGGGTAAGAGAGGGGGTGGTGAATTGTATTCTTACTCCGTCACCATACGGAAGCGTATGACCTTAGGCTTTATTAATTCTCATCGCGAAACATAGGATCACTGGCAACTGGACTCGTTTAAAACTAAACGGAAAATTGGAATGAGCGTAATCCGAGGAATAAAGCCACTATCCCCTGCTCCCCACACTTTGTCACTTTTAATCTGGTACCATTGCGAATAATTAAAATTATTATCGCACATCTAAAAATGCAAGAAATATCCTTTTTTTTTTGAGGTTTTTTGCATTTTACTCAAAACTGTAGGGTGACCGGGCCAAACGGACTTGAAATTCAGATTCAGCGGGTTGAAAGACATGTCGGTAGGTAGGTCCGGTCCAAAGTACATTCCACTATTTTTTTTGTGCGCCGGTGTAATTATCTAATGATTATGATTGATGATATATGCAAGTGCAATAATTTTTTTGAGGAATAGGCAATCGTTAATTTGGATACCATAACAACAATTGCATTTAAAAATAAGGTACGCCGTATCTACTTTTAGATTTAAGAAGATAAATGGGTAATCTTTAAACATCACTATAAATAAATAAGTATATAATAACTTGTTCAATAAAAAATAATATATTTTCCTATCGACAAATACAATAGGTAACCAAAACACGCATACCCCTAAAGGTGAATTACTTACTACTACGCTTACCAAGCATACGTATGCGCGCCGAACGAGTTGAACGAAACGAATTTTAGAATTCTGTATATGAAATCTCATGAAACCTCGCACACTTGACCGGGTTGAATCGTCTGGAAGACGATTTCTATACAAAATTCTAAAATTCGATCCGTTCGACTTGTTCGGTTCGGATAAGTGTGCGTTCACCATAAACCGCATTGATGTAGCGTTGTCGCGCAGCAAGTGTCTAACCTAAATTAAACCCTATTTCATATGATTCATGATAAAGACCTGAGATCAACTTACATTGGATATTAAAATTGCCTAAACTGATAATTTATAACTTCTATTTATTATTATAATATCGCACCTTAAAAACAAAAGTGGCACTATCCTAAAAAACACCAATTTGTGTTAAAATGCTATCTACATTCCTTAAAAATAAGTGTGTCTAATGCAAAGACTTACGTTTTAATAGTTCGGATATTTTGGTCTAGATGTCACTAGTGCCACTTTATAGTTTTAGCAAAAGTGAATAGTAAGTAAATTAAAAGATGGCACTATGACAGTTGACGTCAGTTTGCCATTCAGCTGCATCAGGGAGGCGCTCCGGTATCACGGAGTGCCAGCTTACCTGAGGCGGCTAGTGGCAGACTATTTGGTGGGGCGCAGCGTCCTCTGTACCAACCGAGCAGGGGACGTTGTGCGAACGCCCATGACGTGCGGTGTCCCACAGGGGTCGGTCCTCGGACCCACCCTGTGGAACATCGGCTACGACTGGGCGTTGCGGGGGAGCCTCCCGCCTGGGCTGGGCGTGATTTGTTACGCCGACGACACGCTCGTCACAGCCCGCGGTGGGACGCTAGAAGAGGCGGTAAGCCTGGCGACCTATGGCACCGAAGAGGTCGTCAGGCGGATCGAGGCGCTGGGGTTGAGGGTTGCCCTGGACAAGACGGAGGCCCTCTTGTTCCATGGGCGCCTTATGAGCCCTCCCATCGGCGTCTCGATCACCGTCCGTTCGGTTGACATCAGCATCCGGGCCCATATGAGGTACTTGGGCCTGGTGCTCGACGGGCAATGGTGGTTCCCGGAGCATTTCCGCAGGCTCGCTCCGCGGCTCGTCGGCGCGGCGTCCGCCCTATCGTGGCTCATGCCGAACGTGGGCGGACCGAGCGCTACGTGCCGACGGCTGTACACGGGGTTCATCCGGTCGATGGCCCTGTACGGCGCACCGGTGTGGGCGGGGTCCTTGACCGTCCGACTTAGGGCCCTTCTGTGGCGACCACAGAGGGTCATGGCGGTCAGGGCCATCCGCGGATACCGCACGGTGGCGACGGAGGCAGCGTGCCTATTGGCCGGGACTCCCCCGTGGGACCTGGAGGCGGAGATGCTCGCCGGATTGTATCGGCGGGTGACGGGGGTGCGGTGAGATCTCGTTAAGGGAGCTCACCGCCTGGCGCGTCGACGCCCGCCGAGACGTCATTGCCCGTTGGGCAGTCCGGCTGGAGAGGCCTCGGTGTGCGAACCGTGGAGGCCTTCCGGCCGGTGCTGATGCAGTGGTTGGAAAGGCGGCACCGGGTGCTCTCCTTCCGACTAGTGCAGGTGTTGACGGGGCACGGGAGCTTCGCCAAATACCTGCACAGGGTCGTAAGGAGGGAGAGTACACCGTCCTGCCACCACTGCGATTGCGACGAGGACACGGCGCGCCACACGCTCGAGGCCTGCGCGGCTTGGGCAGAGCAGCGCCGTGAACTCGTCGCAATCATCGGTGCCGACCTGACGCTGCCGGCCATCGCTAGGGCGATGGTCGACAGCGTCGGGAATTGGGACGCGGTCGCAGCCTTCTGCGAGACAGTGATCTCGCAGAAGGAGGCGGCGGATCGTCTGCGCGTGGAGCGCAGCCTCGATGAGGAGATCCGCCGCCGGCGACTGGGGCGGCGCAGGCGCAACTATCTGCGCCTCATGCCGCCCTAGCCGAGGCCGCGGGTGACGTGACCGGGGATTAGTCCATCACCCGCCGAGAGGCCGACCGCGTGAGGAAAGACCGACGTCCTCCCCGAGGGGGGGACGTCGGTCGATGGGAGGGTACCCCGCGTAGGGGGTATTCCGTCGGGCCGACCACTGACGACAAGTAAATCTGCTCCGGTGGTCGGCCCAATGACGAAGGCGAGGTGGTTTTCGGGTGGGTTGCGGGAGTTGCGTGCTTAAGCCCCTCTGTCGCCCCGGACGGAGTGTTGCGGAGGCGCGCCGACCGCAGCCCACCCACACAAAAAAAAAAAAAAATGGTGAAATTTCCACATTCTATTACAAATCTAAAATAAATTGCTTGAACTTCACGATATCAGAGCTGAAAACTAACTATACTGAATGTTTCTTTTGGGATGAATCTCAAGGAAATCGAGGTGCAATTGAGATAGGTAGTTGTGTATTAAACTATTTGAAAAAGAAGTCTTCTTGTGCTGATGCTGATCTTGACGTGGTTTTCTATTCAGACAACTGCTGTGGGCAGCATAAAAACAATTTGTTATAGGAATGTATATTTACGCAATATTAAATTTAGAAATTAAATCTATCACCCACAAATTCCTTATACGGGGTCATACTCAGAACTAGTGTTGCCCAAAAAAGTCTTGGTCTTGCGGTCTTGGTCTTGGTCTTGCGAGAAATGCGAGACCGAGCCCAAGACCAAGACCGCTTAATTTTTGCAAGACCAAGACCAAGACTGGCCCTGCAAGACTTGAGCAAGACCAAGACTGGGCCTGCAAGAGTCTTGCGGTCTTGCATTTAATTCAAATCACCATTTCAGCTTATATACGGTTGAGCTCGTGTCTTCTACATAACAGGAGGAGAATCGGCCGTGGCCGGAGGGGAATCACCACGGTGATCGGCCGTGTTGTTACAGGTCATACATGTCAAGTTTTCCTTCTCTTGCACCGATGTTATATATTATAGCCCTTAGTCGTGGGTTCGCAGTCACGGGTAAAATAGGGGGTGATGAATTATATTCTTACTCCGTCACTATACGGCAAGTCAAATCAGTCTTGAGATATCCATCTATTGGCCAATCGATTCCCAATGTTGGTGTTGGCTTTTCAGAATTACTCTTCGGAAAGGCTTAAGGACAAAAATACCGTAATCACGAGAGTGCTCTTGCCCATTATACATATTTATATATCCGTTTATTCATTAGCCCAACGACGTTCACTGTTGGACATAGAAATATGCCTACAATTAATCTATATAAATGTCCATGTAGGGACAGAGTACGATCACCATCAGGCAGTACATGAAGCGTTGCTCCCAGCGCTATTTTGCCTCTGCCACAACTCACCCCAATCCACTAGTGGTTGGAGCGGTAAACTACGTCCCCTCAAAAATATCCGCGGTCCGACGTCCTCGTCATCTTCTTGAAGAAGAAGATGACGCTATTATGATCGCCCAAGAAAGGACCTACACAGCTCGCGCAGCGATAACAGATAAAACTCCGCGGTATCGGCCTCGCCGTCGAGGTCGAAAACCGCGCCGCGTAAAAGTCATTAGCCTAAACTTGGCCACGCCCACTTTGCTCTCAGCGACGCCCCGAGCCGAGGTCCGTTCCCCACAGGGGGGAGCCCTCGGGCGATGTTCGCTTAACTTACTTACCGGGTTGAGAGCCATCAGCGCTCACCCATTGACCGCGTTCAGCTGTCAAGGTCATCTGCGACCAACAACTACACACACACAAAAAAAAAGACAGTACGAATATAATTCACCACTCTCTTACCCGTGGATGTCGTATCAAATCGGATCGGGCAACGGTGTTAGGATCCCATGAAAAAAAATTTAAATAAAATTATCGATTCGTTAATGAATTGAGAGTTATGTAAGTTCTCAATTTTGTCATCGTTTTTTCGTGTAAATTGATTAAAATGTATAAAGGCATGATACTTAATCTACAACATATTCGTATTTTGTTAAATATTCATTAGAATTTGAATAAATCAATGATTACGTTTGCATAAGCAAGACAAACTTCGCTTTAACATAAATCAGCTGATCGGCCGATGACCGTTGATGAGTCGCCTTTGTACCTACGTAACCATTGAAAGGTTCGCGCAAATCTAATACCTATTTATACTGTCGAAATTTTACATGCTTACATATATCCTGTCTGTACATACCTACATAATGCATAAAATTTAAGGCATAAACTCTGTTCAATGCACATTGAACATGCAACGCAGCAAACTCAAAAGTAGAGCATGTCAACATACAAGTAAAGCATGTCAACATAATGTGCAAAATTAGCACTGACATGATTTAAAGACACTGCGTTATACTTTACACGTACGACACACTAACACAAAATGGTATATGTGTGTATTAGCAATAAGTAGTATATAAGGTGTACATTGTGTAAAATAAATCAGATTTGAATTTATTCATCTCTCAGTTACATCCCTCTCACTGCGGCCAAGACACCCTTAGCCGTCAGTTCTGATTAGTCGAGTGAGTCTGCTTGACTGGCAGTGAGAGTTACCAATCCTCCACCCAAAGCTCCATCTCACTGTGGCCAAGACACCCTTAGCCGTCAGTTCTGATTAGTCGAGTGAGTCTGCTTGACTGGCAGTGAGAATAACCAATCCTCCACCCAACATCCATCTCACATCCACCTGTCACCTTAGGTAGCACGGTGCAGGTATCCCATCATATAGGCTAGGAACTTAAGGGCTTTAGGTACTTCAAACTATAACCTTAGGTTCTTCTGTCAAACACGGCGTTAGTCCATTAGCCCAGACTACGCCTGTACAAACTCTTAGACACACATTTTTGTAATCACTATAACTTTTACGTTATATTGTTTTTGTGTAATATACATTCTAATTATGATCTATGACTGTTCAACTACAACATACATGAACAGTTGTCCCATAACCTGATACACCCTGTGTATATAACATATGTGCAAGAGAAGTGAAACTAGAAAGAAAACCCTGTACCAACATGTCTGACCAGCGTGGTATAGTAGATCAATTTTCCTCTTACTGGAAGGAATCTTAAGCCCAGCAGTGGCACTTTTATGAGCTGTGACGATGACGACGAATATCATACATTTTACAAGTATTAAAACCATAAAATTTTAAATCAGTTTTATATGTTCTTGAATAAATAGTATATTAAGAGCTACATGGATCCAGCGGCCAAAGTATTTATATAGGCAATAGAGCAACAGGTTTTTTCAAGTATCCAGAGTATCAGTAACTAAACTGGAAATACAATAGATACATACCACTTAACTTGAAGGGGAATATAATCAATCGCATTAATTGTAAAATATCGCATTGATTATAAAATGACATAAAATTTATTGTATCAACTGCCTCGTGTGGTGACGTCTTAAGAAAATAGGGTCGAAAGTCCTGTCATAAGAGTAGTAACGCTGTCTAATGGAACACCAGGGGAATAGAAGAGTAATTTTCTCCAGTGGTAAGTATTGTATTCAATAGTGAACTATAGGCTAGCAGATGGATAGATAGGATAGGATATTTGATTAATTTAGTTGGATTTTTCATTGCCATGATAAATTACTGTTACGTTATTCTAACTGCAAAACTTTGCGAGACTCTTGCTGCAATACCAAGACTCGGGTGCGCAAGACCAAGACCAAGACCAGACTCGGGTGCGCAAGACCAAGACCAAGACGAGACCAGGTGTGATGTTGCAAGACCAAGACCAAGACCGGTCCAAGTCTCGTCTTGGTCTTGCATTTGGGCAACACTACTCAGAACGAGGGGGATGCTGTACATTCCCTAATTGAGAAACAAGTTAAAAAATGTCTCAAATCTGGACCAATTTATGTGCCTTCGCAATATGTTTCTGCTATCCGAATCGCCAAAAAACGAGGTACACCTTTTATTGTGTGAATTAACGCTGGTCTTATTCCTAGTCACTACAAGAACTACTTTGAAAGTATATTTCAATAGGAATGTACTACCCAATAATATTATTGATTTTTTTTTTTATTGATCTCAATTATCTTACTAAGAAGTTTTTATTTATTTTGATAATTATTTTTTTAAAGTTTATTAATTATCAAGGATAATATATAATATTTAAAATAGTTATGATAACGTTTTTGTTTACATACTTTGTAAGTGTTGATTAAAATTTTTGGATTTTATGCCTACATGTATGTGATTTCTATATTTTGTATTGATTTCATATTAGATATTCTAAATAAATAACCTTTTTCCTATCTATGATACAGTATTATTTTATTTTTTCCTTTGGATCCTTCATAGATAAAGGATAACTTTTGGTATTTAATTTTAAATGCGTTGCGTTATTTATTGGTATAGATTCAAGGTAACCCGAATAAAAGCTTTTCATGAAGGTAACCTCTTCAAAGGCTTAAGTCATTGAAAGGGGTAACCTCTTCACGTGGTTACCGTAACAAAGAGGATTACCCTATTGCTGGGTTTTGCCGATATAACCCATACAAAGGGTTACACTGCGCTATGAGTGACGCCATGTACGGGTTACCCAGTCGAAAGGCTTAAGCCTTAAGCGGGGTTGTACGGTCCCTGTCCCTTACAAACCGTTAGTATCACATTTTTATCCAAAGTTTTGCCTGATTCTGTACAGTATGATTTATTCTCTTATAGATTATTTGATTATATTCCTCCTTTGTTACAATGTTTCAAATGTTTTAAATTTAACCATTCTGCTAAAATCTGTAATAGTATTCAAAAATGTTCAATTTGTGCTGGTGATCATATATATAAAGACTGTGACAATTCTGATTCGTTAAATTGTATTAATTGTGGTGGATCTCACCTAGCTATTTCTCGGGAATGTTTAATGAAAATTAAGAAAATTATTGAGAAAAAATAAAATTTCCTATGCAGACATAAGCAAAACAATGATTAACGAAAAAGAATTTCCAGCCTTAAAAGTTAAGAAAGACAATATACAAAAAAATGTTTTTAATGTAAATAAACCCTATGTAAAGCCACATGGCAATGTAAATAACTCTATAAATATGATAAAAACACTGAATTAGACCAAATTACTAATAATGAAACTATTTTAAATGCCATTGTAAAATCACTTGTACAATTAGCAAATTCTGGGAATGAAGCAATAACTATTAGTAGAATAAAAGATGTTTTCCTTTCTAATTTAACTTAATATGGATAATAATAGTAATCACAATAGTTCTGTAATCAAGACCTACATTACAATAGCACAGTTTAATATCCAGAGTGTTAACAATAAAAAACTTTCTATTTAACAATGACATAGATATTTGCTTATTAAATGAAACATGGTTAAAAGAGGGAAACAACTTTAATATTCCAGGTTATGACATTACAAAACAGAATGGGCCAAATGGCCATGGTGGAGTAGCAATTTTAATAAAAAATACATTTAAATATAAGGTGGTTTACACCCCTTACTACGATTTTCTTCAAACTAGTGCAATTATTGTTAAAACAGGTATAGGCAAATTTATCTTTATTATGCGCATACAGTCCCCCTCGGGGTGGACGTTTTAAATGCAGAAAATTGAAGAAAATTAATTATAATTTACCCAAACCAGTTATGCTTTCAGGTGATCTTAATTCACATCAGGTCGCTTTTGGTTGTTTGTCAACAAACTCCAGAGGTAGTGATTTATATAACTTGTTAGATGAATGTGATCTATGTATTCTTAATACAGGTTTACCAACAACTGTAGGTACAATTAACCATAAACCCTCTGCTATAGATATATCATGCATAAGCCCCACAGTAGCTCCTTCTTGTGAATGGAAAGTATATGATGATCCTATGGGTAGTTATCACTTTCCTACCATAACTAATATCCAGACATCCATAGAAAAATATGTAGTAGGGCCTCCAGCTGAACACTTCATATACAAACAAGCTGACTGGTCCAAGTATCATTCTGAAAGTAAAGAAGCATTTGCTCATTTAAATTTTGAAGTAGAATCTCCCACAATTGCTTACAATAATTTCTGTGATATCCTTAATAAACTAAAGCTCGAATGTATACCCAAAATTACAAATAAAACACCACATATAATTAAAAAGCCAGTTCCTTGGTGGGGCAGTGAATGTTCTGCTGCAGTTAGCAAAAGTAAGTTGGCATTGAAAAATTATAGACTTTATCCAACAATAGAAAACTATATCGAGTATAAAAAGGCAGATGCTATAAAAAATAAATTAATTAGGGAGAAAAAGAAATTAGGTTGGAAACTTGTTATGCGAGTCATTTAATAGATACACACCTGTTAGTATAATTTGGAACTATATCCATAGATTTAAACGGATAACATGCAGAAAGGCTTCAAAAAATGATGAGTGGATTCCTTCATTTCTTAATAAATATGCACCAAATTCTCCACCTGAAAAGGGATTGGACATAGTGAAATTAAATAACCTTTTTCGTTTGCCTGGTAACAGTAACAGTTGTTTTCTTTCTGATCCATTTATCATACAAGAATTAAAAATAGCACTTAAATCTAGAAAGGATACCTCACCAGGTCTTGATGACATACCATATAAATTAATAAGTAACCTTCATCAAAAGGCACAAACTGTATTGCTTAAAATATACAATCTTCTTTGGCTATCAGAAACTATACCTGAGAGTTGGAAAACTCAATGTATTATTCCCATACTTAAATCAGATAAGCCTGAAAATGACTGTAATTCATACAGACCAATTTCACTATCATCATGTGTAGGCAAGTTATTTGAATGCATGTTAAAACTCAGATTAGAATACTATAGTGAAAGAAATAACATTTTACCTGTACAGCAGTTTGGTTTTCGGCGAGGTAAAAGTGCCGGTGAGAGTTTTTAATCTCTTATTGCAGATATTAAACATTCTTTTCATAGTCATTCGAATACAGTGTGTGCTTTTCTAGATGCCAAGGGAGCTTTTGATAATGTTAATCCTCTAATATTAATTGAGATTCTCAGTAATATAGGTAATACCAGGTAAAGTCTGTAAATGGATATTTACATTTCTACATGAGAGAACAGTGTATATAAAATTTAACAACATATTACATGGGCCCAGGCTTGTATATAAAGGAACCAGGCAAGGTGCGACAATCTCACCATTATTGTATAATTTGTACATCTCACAAATTAATAGATATTTAACAAAAATTTCTCTGTTAAATGTCTATTATTTGCTGATGACATAGTTGTATATACTGTAAATAAAAATGTAAATAGTGCCTACAAACACTTACTAATGATCTTAACCAAATCCATAGTTTTTATAATTATCTTAGATTAGAAATTAATATAAATAAAAGTGGAGCTATGATTTTTAGCAAAAAGCTGGTCACTTGGAAGTATTAAATCCTATCATATATAACAATAGTCCATTAATTTGGTTAACTAATAAAAAAATTCTAGGTAAATACCTAACAAATGTTTAGATACAAAGCTAAAATTTGAAAATCATGTCAATTATCTTATTAAGAATGCATCCAATATTTCTTCATCTTCATCCAATCTCAATATTTTACGGTCATTAGCAGGAGTCCACTGTCCATTATCGATGTTATACTGTAACGTTTGCGTTACATGACCTTAAAAGAACGAAATATACCTAATAAAATACTACCTTTTTAATTTCAATTAGTGTAAATTAACAACACGCAAGCGCAATAAACAAGCGTCATTTTAATACCATCCTATTGTTCTCCTCCTCTCTCTCCTCTCGCTCCTATTGTTCGCGTTTCCGCGCCCGCCAGTGCCGGATTAGCCATATAGCAAAAGTAGCAAATGCTACGGGCCCCGCAGGTTTGGGGCCCTCGCGTTCCAACGCCTGTCTGACTGTAATTAAAAAAATATCAATTTAGATAGTAGCATAAAATATCTTGCATCATGCCTTGTTTTATTTAATACCCTAAACTTGAGAACCTGTAGCAAACCAAGGGCCCCTCGACAGAATTTGCTACAGGCCCCGCGCTGCCTTAATCCGGCACTGGCGCCCGCGCACCCGTCTCACCGCCGCCTGAGCTGGGCTCGCCCGCCCCGAGACCCTGATCACCCGGTGAGACAGCCGAGCGATCCCAAGGCGAACGTACATCATTACGTTCTTCCATTTGCCTTTGAGAAATAATTTTATGTAACTGTCATATTTTATAATCATGTAGATACTTCGTTTCACCTTCGCTATTTCTTTATTAAATTATTTCGTAGTTTACCTACACATAACATCATTATGAACTATTGTTAGTATTGTTAAGTAGCTAGACATAAAATTTCACCGCTTTTTTCATTGTCATCTCCTCTCTGATTGTGAACAACCACGACAACACAACTATGCTTTCCCTCGCACTGTTGCCGTGGTTCGTTCACGCACTGGATCTGGCCTTAACGTCAACTTCATGGACGTTCCAGGGTTCTAGGACTACGCTACGCGTACTCGCCCTGCTATAGCGAAACTGTCACCGGACGACGTGCCAGCGGCAGACTTCAAGCCGCCCCTTCGGCATCGCGGCGACTACTACTGTGGGCAGTCGAGGGGAGTACAGCACCGAAGGGATCGGTAGAATTGGTGTGCCAATAAACCTACTGACCAACCTTGCCTACCCACTAGTCGGCCGTTGGGCTAAAATAATATGTATTTTATTTTCATTAAAAAAAAAATATTAGTTGTGCTCGAACCTGCTTTTTTATTTTCCTTTTTATAGGAGACCCTCAGCAAGTCCTCCGGGACAATACAAAAGTCTGGTTAGGAGTCATTTTGACTATAGTTCTTTAGCCTATATGAACACAAATGTAACTTATCTCAGAAAATTAGATACAATACAAAATAAAGCACTTAGAATTATAACAGGTGCTATGTGCTCCACACCCATAAATGCAATGGAAGCAGAAACTAATATAATGCCTCTAAAAATTAGACATATACAAATTGCTAACAAGTTCTGTCTTAAATTGTTAGCTACTGATAATACATTTGTGCTCAATAGAATTTTACCTAGTCAGTCTTCTTTGCGATTTAATAAATAATATTAATATTAATGCTACTCAGCTAGTATTTGAACACACCCCAGAAATGCTAAGGCATCTGAATGCAGAAGGCATCTTACAAATTTTTAAGTTGCGGAACATCATGGTTTACGAAATATAATTTTTTATACTCGTTCCAACCATTTATTTTACTTTTTTTTTTTTTTTTTTTGGGCCACTCGGTTTGAGTATTTGCCAATTACATGTGAAGGAAGTTAAGGAATCTTAATTATTGATAATAGGAATTTGGGATAGCGTATAGACAGGAATCTGGTGGAAATGTTAGGATACCAAAGGATGGAAAATTAGGATAATGATATGATATTATATACATAAATATTATATTCTGATATTATTGGAAGATATAAAAGTCACAAGAAATTTATAAATATCAAGATTATTAGAAGCAAGCAGTGTTAGGACGGAGGTAGGAAGTGGGATATTAAGTGAAATCAAAGATGAGAATAATACAGTATGATCATACAAAGAGCAAGAAAATATGATATGGTTAATGTCGCCAATTTCTCCACACTCACATGCATTAGATGATATGATATTTATTCTAGCAAGATGAGTCGGTATACACATATGGCCAAGCCTCAGTCGTATTAAAATTGTGGTGGCCTGTTTGCTAAGCTTTGCTTTAAAAAACCATGGTTTATTTGGAATATTTGGTTGAACTAGAGAGTAAAGTTTGCCTTTGACCTGACAACTACTCGACCAAACTTTTTCCCACGATTCTTTTAGATATAACGTAGGTAAAGCAGCCAGGTCATTATAATAATTTAAATAGGGGTAGATGTCACCAGATTCTACAGCATCATTTGCAAGATTGTCTGCCCTGATATTACCAGAAATGCCGGAATGGCCCGGAATCCAAACAAAAGAAACGTTAATATTTTTTGTGTGCATGTGTAAAGTAGACTTCTAATTTGAAGTATTACAGGAGAAATAATTCTACGCGAGAAAGGAAAACATTCTAAGGCTTGTAGAGCACTCCTAGCATCAGAGAATACTACAGCACTTTGAAGTTTCATAAGTAATATATATTCAACTGCTTTTAATAATCCGAAACACTCGCCTGTAAAAACTGAGGATTCTGGCGGTAATTTAATTTTTTGAACAATATTATAATTTGAATGATAAACCCCTACGCCGACACATCCTATTCTCCCAGATTTAGAAGCATCTGTAAAGATATAGTGCCAGTTATTCCAGTAAGTATTAACGGAGTGTTTAAAAGAAAGCGGTGCTAACGCATCAGATTTTATTATACCTAAATTAAGACGAATATCGGACACTATGGATAAGGATTCAAAAGGTGCACAAAAGAGCGCATACGATGGAGAATGATAAAATGGCGCTCCAAGAGAATTAATTTTCTGATAGCTTTTAATGAGATAAGGAGGTGGTTTATGAGCCCAAAATCCTGAAGAAGTGATCTGATATTGAAGTTGTTCAAGTTTCAAACGTAAACGTAAGGTGTTTAGAAAATTGGAAACATCGTAATAAAAATTTGTCGCATATATATTGACGACGTAAATGCAAAGGAGGGTCCACTAATTCAACCTGTAAGGCGTTATTTGGGGAAGACATCATAGCACCAGATATAATTTTTAACGCTTTGGATTGAATCCTATCCAATCTCTTTAAAGTATTAACATTAGGCAATAATAGAAATGTACCATAATCAAGAATGCTTCGAATGAGTGCATTGTAAAGTAGCTTCAACGAGTAAGGGTGAGCACCCCACCAGACACCACAGAGGCATCTTAGAATGTTGAGAGATTTTTCACATTTTGCCACAATGTAGTCACAATGAGCAATACCAGAAAGTTTCGTATCTAAAATAATTCCTAAAAATTTTATACTATTTTGTGAACTAATTAAATTACCATTATAATAAATGTTAATAGGTGGAGGAAGCCTCGACCTTGTAAATAACACGGCAGTACTTTTATCAGGGGAAATTTCTAAGCCATTGGCATCCATCCAACATTTTAGATTCTTAAGGGAAGATGACAAGCAGTGACACGATTGATCAATATATTGATGCGAATGATATAACAGTAAGTCGTCTGCATATTGAAGTACACTAACATTCAAATCCAGGCAAGATTTTAAATCATAAGTATAAATCATCATCTTGCTCTTATCCCAATTACTTGGGGTCGACGCAATATGTCATCTGTTTTGACATATTGCAAAAAGTTTCGGCAATGACTTTTATGACCGGCCGCCTGCCTGACGTCAACCCTCCTTGGGAATGTAATCGTTGACCCAAATGGTACCAGATGGAGTTGGTCCGGGTCAATCTAGGGCTCTTAGTCGTCTTTTACGACACCCACGAGCAAAGCAAGGGTTGGTAGTATTTGAAGCCGCTACCACACAGCTATTTAAGAGTAATTATTACATTTAAAAACTTCTCATCTAGACTCTGTGCATTTTAGTGGCAAAACAGCTAGAAATATTGTACCATCAATCAAATTTGATCAAGTACATATTTTTTTATCTGATGGTATTATAATTCTTCAGTACAGTACTAGAAGTAATGTTGTTGGCCTGATTTAATTTATATTGTTACCAATAGTTGACAATTCCCTATAATGAACAACAACCCGCTCGTTAAAATCATTTTACTGCTCATCCTTATCCTTGGCGCCATGCTTCAGTATGCGTGTGAATTCCACGTAGTCAAATAGCCCATCGCGTATAGGCGCTTCGCGTAGCATTTCATCTACGTCATCATCTGTGAAGCGATCACCCATCGTTGTCAGTAGCTCTCGAAGACGCTCCTCACCTATTACGCCTGTATTCTCATAAGTATAAATATTATAAAGAATAGGGCTCAGTACGGACCCTTGTGGGAGCCCCTTATTTACCACTCTATATTCATTTAAAAAACCTTCTAAATAAATATGACGATCTAATAAAGAATTCATAATAAAATTCGTAAGAATAACGGGTATATTTAATAATATTAGTTTTTTGTATAAAATGGACAAAATAACGTTATCATAAGCAGAAGCAATATCTATAAAAGTGGCTACTACAGACTCATTGATGGAAAAAGCTAAATGAATATCGGTTACAAAAATACTCATACTATCTATGGTACCTCTCCCTCGCCTAAATCCAAATTGACTTTCACATAATAAATTATTATTCTCAGTATACCATTCTAGACGGTTTTTTACCAGATGTTCAGTAATTTTCATGAGAACGGAAGAGAGCGCTATAGGGCGGTATGATAGCACGGAAGATGAACTTTTACCAGGCTTTAATATTGGTAACACTAGTTGAGATTTCCACGAAGGAGGTATCTTACCTGTTATCATAATAGTATTTATCATGTTAAGGTAATAAAAAAGAATTTTATCTGTAGCATGTGAGACAAAAGAATACGGAATACCATCCATACCAGGTGCAGAATCTTTTACCTTAGCTAATACACCCTTAAGTTCAGTAATTGAGAAAGGGGCATTTAAACCTGACAGATTATTTGAAATTTCAACAAAACATGGAAGCATGACTTTTTCAGGGACAAACGGAGGAGCTAATTTATTTAAAAACTGCGTTTGCAAGTTATTAGGTAGTGATGTTGGAGAAGATTCTTTGAAAGCAGATCTAAATTTTCTAATATTTTGCCAGACTACAGTAGATGAGATATCAGGCGAGATTGATGAGCAAAATGATTGCCAGCTTTGAAATTTTTTCTTTTTAAATAATTTACGGGTTTCCGTAATGACAGTGGATAAATTTTCAAAGTTTTCATTGGAAGAAAATTGGGAGTACTTTGCTTCTGCTTGCTTGCGTCTTTTAATCGCGTCTGAACAATCTTTATCCCACCACGGTGGAGACGGAATAATACCTAAAGCTCCATTTTTGATAGGGAACGTATCGTTAGCAGTTTTAATAATTGCCTTAGAAAGAGCTTCCGCACATTCAGATGTGTCGGCTGACGTTAACTCTGGAAACTGCAATATTTCTTTGTCTAAAGATTTTTTAAAGGTATTATATCTAAGGCGAGGAGAGCGGGGGATTGAGCGTGAAGTTTTAGTGGAAGGGAAAGAGACAATAATCGGATAATGATCACTACCGTATGAATAAGGAAGACACCTCCAGGATATCTGTGAAGCCAAATTACTCGAGCAGATAGATAAGTCGGGAGCACTAATACCTTCATGAGGCGCAGACCGATGAGTACTACATCCCGAATTAATTAAACAAACATTATGTCTATCTAATAAATCTAAAATCAAATTACCATAATAATTCGATGTACTACCCCAAGAATGATGTTGACAATTGAAATCCCCAAGTATAACAATAGGTTTAGGTATATTGGATAAAATATTATTAATTTCATTAAATATAACAGACGATGGGCGAGAAATATAAATTGAAACAAAACAAACATTATTTACAATAGCAGCAATTATAGAAAAATCATTGCTATGTGAAACAATGGGAAAATGTGAAAAATTCATGTTATGTTTAATGAGCAGGGCAACACCACCATACCCATCAAAACGGTCCTCACGAAGACAGGCATAGCCAGATAACCTAAAATTGAAATCTGGTTTAAGCCAAGTCTCCTGAATAGCTAATATAAATGGATTATATTTATTAATCAGATAAATTAAATCAGATTTTTTAGATGTGATGCTCCGACAATTCCAATGAATCAGGATGTTTGTACTGTCCATTATCGTTTAGAAAGTGAGATTGAGAGATATCATTATTTATAAGGGCAGCGTTGGACGGTTGAATAAATTTTGACTGAGAGAGAGTATTAAGTAACATTATAATCAATTCCTTGATGGAGGCATTGGATAATTCTTCGTTTAACAGTTTAAGAGCGCATCCACTTATGAAAGTCGTCATATCATAATCTCTAATAAGAGCTTTATGTGCCCCAATATCATAACCGCCAGTAGTTTTAACTTTTGGTTTAGGTTTGTTTATAACAGTTTTTTTGTATGAAGAAGTAACTGGTTGAGATAAAGAGGGAATAGAAGGAGAGTTAGATGACTTAGGCAAAATATTAGAAGTCAATAAAGCATCTGCATATGAAATTTTGGATATTGGGGCATGTTGTTTAGAGGCTTCGGAGTAAGATAAGCAACTCTTAGCCATAGTTTCTTTAATTGATTTTTGTCTTTGATATTCCAGACATTTGTTACTTGTTGCTATATGATGACCTTTACATAGAACACATCGAATATCCTCTTCCTCCGTATTACAAGTGTCACCAATGTGGTCTAAACCACATTTGTAACATCTTGGACGAGATCTGCACTGAATTTTTACATGGCCAAAACGACAGCAGTTAAAGCATTGTATTGTGGGATAAACGTATAGTTCTACAGGCAAAGCATTGTAGCACATGTATATATATTTTGGCAAAGTTTGACCATCAAAAGTTACAACTACTGATTCGGTAGGCTTCAGTTCTGTGACATTATTGACTGAAATTTTTCTTTTTAATCTCCTAACTTTGAGTATGTTGCCACAACCATAAGGAAGGTTGATGTTATTGATGATATCATCCTCTGTATAATCAGCAGGGATACCTCTAACAATACCCATGCGTGTCACTAAGAATGATGGAATGAAAGCTTTGTAATTATTCTTATCAAGTAGTGGTGATTGTAAGAAATTATTAGCATCATTGTAATGTTGAAATGCAATAGAAATTCTATTTCTACCTATCCGTTTAAGGCTGCCATTAATAATATTTTTAAAAGAATTATTTTTTAAAAAACGACCAAATGTAACTGGATGGAAAGATATATTATCATCAGGACATAATACTTTCTTCTGTACATGAACAATAAATGGTGAAATATCAGAGGGTTCATATGACAACCTTGCAATTGCAATTGATGGGGATGAGTTAGATTTTGGCTTACTATTACTCTCCAGTTGGTTTGGTGTATTTTCTATGTTATCAACATTTTGTTGGCACTGTGATTCAGACATGCATTCACAATCTATATCTTTTAATTTGCTAGTACCATGTTTGCGTCGTCGCTTGTTACAGTGCTTGCAAATATGCTGACGAGATGGCCTTTTACGTTTAATACCACTGATGCTGGAACAGTCGGTATCCATACTATCCGTGTTTGCAACATTGGTCAATGTTACATTGTATCCAACGTCGGGTGCGGTGCCCCCCGGATCATCCGGGGGATCCATATTAAGAAAAAAGACTTACCCAAATCACATATGAGATGAGCACTAACTACAGAAATAAAGAATATACAATTCGATGAACTATATGTACAATAATATTTCACAAAACCACCAGAAAACAATAGTAAATCAAAATTTACAAAAAACTCACGACCGCCAAACTCAAAGATTCCCGCGCTTCTTTATTTTACTTTTGGCAGGTCGAATTCTGATCAATTAGTGTTGTACCAATGTATTACGGATACTATGTTTTGTAATAATCGATTTTAGTCAGGAAGAACTTTTAATCGATTTAACACGGATATTTTATTTTTGCTTAAATACATATTTCATATTATTTAAAAACTTCACTTCTGTAAATATATTTGTTATTTGGGCACATTAATTTTTGCATACCCACTAATTCAGTCCTCCCAAAATATTTTACTTTGTACTTTGCAAAATAAAAAATAACTACTTTATGAAGCATTTTTCCATTAAGCGGGGTCCGCTGCTCCAAACTTTACTTAGAGACAATGGCGCCCTCGTCTGCGGTAGTAAATCACTAATTTTCTCATCCAGCCTACCCCTTTTTTTAAGCCGAATTGGCAACACTGAACGGCGCGCCGGCGACGCCATTTTGTTGTGTTGTCTGTCACTCGCAACAAGACTCCCGTGCTAGTCACATTTCTGTTCGCTGAGTGCTCTTTCATATGTTTCATACGCTGTGTTGAGTATTTATATTCCACCGTATTGATTTCATTGTTCTTACTTTGATTGAGTTGAGCGTATCGTTCCTCCCAGTAAGATTTTACTTGCAAAATGCCGAAGGGTATGGTGCTTAAAGGACAATCCAGAGAGTTAGTGCTGCGGCTTCGTGAATTTTTTGAAAAGGAAAGCCGCAATGGCAGATTCCTTATACCAGTAACCCAAGTTAGAGACCGTGTTGCAGCAGCATTAGGTATTAGTGCTCCAACGGTAGCGAAAATCACTAAAGAAGCCTATGGTAGTAGTGGTATTGAACACAACAAACTATCTACGCCTAAGAAAAAACGTCAGCCCCGTAAAGTGACAGCAATTGACAGTTTTGATACTGATGCTATTCGTCGTCATATATATAATTATTACACAAGCAAAGAGATTCCTACTTTGAAAAAATTAGTAACGTCTCTACGAAATTGTGGCTTGTTTCGTGGTCAAAAATCTTCTTTGTCAAAGGTGCTGCACCAAATCGGGTTCTTGTATAAGAAATCCGACAAAAGAAAAATTTTAATGGAACGTCGTGATATAGCCTTGTCTCGCTGTGAATTTTTAAGACAAGCGAAGAAAATAGAAGACTGGTCGAATGTCGTTTTCACAGATGAAACTTGGCTCAATGCCAATCATTCCATACCAAAAGGTTGGACTGACGATACTGCTGCTTCTACTTCTGCAGTGCCAATGGGGAAAGGTGAACGCCTCATCATTTGCCATGCGGGAACTACAAAGGGATTTGTACCAGACGCTCTGTTAGCGTTCAAATAAAAAAAAACAGGAGACTATCATGAGGAGATGAATGCGGACGTGTATGAAAAGTGTTTCAGAGAAATGCTTACATCACTTGAAGAGCCATCAACAATATTTATTGATAATGCACCCTATCACTCTCGTCAAATTAATAAAATGCCAACACAGGCCAACAAAAAACACGAGATTATAAACTGGCTTCGTGATAATGGGGAAGATGTGGACGAATCCCTACTAAAAGTAGAATTACTTAAAATATTAAAAAGTAAAAAGCAGCCAAAACGATATGTCATCGACGAAATGGCAGCAGAATATGGGCATGTTGTAATCAGAATTCCTCCGTACCACTGTCAATATAATCCAATTGAAATGATCTGGGCACAAGTCAAAGGACACGCCGCAAGAAACAATACAACTCCTCCTTTCACAGCAAATAAAATGCTTGAACTTTTAAAAAACGCATGTGCTAGTGTGACGCCTGAAAACTGGGCGAGTGTCGTCAACAAGACAAAAAATATAATATTCTCTGATTGGGATCGGGAAATTGAATTTGACAACATACCTACACAAGAGTTAATAATAAACACTGCAGATGATTCAAGCGACGATTCGAGTTCGTATGAAGAATCTGACGATTCGTTATAATAAAATAATATTAAAATATTTTGGTTGTTTTATTTCATGTTATAGGTATGATGAGAAGATTTTTATATCTCCCTGATACAATTTTAACGTGTTGTCTATTACAACAATTCAAAACTCAGTTGTCAGCTGACTTAACTGCAAATAAGTGTAATCGATTATTTGCGATTCATTAGTTTGCACCGAATACTTTTGATCCTGTCACTAGATGCGATAGAACGTAACTTTTTTATAACGGAAATGAATTATCACTTAAATTTTATGAATAGAGCTATTTACGGCATATTAATGTATTTAGTGGGTAATAATTAAGATATATAAATATTATTGGGCAGTTTATATATTTCTCTGTTCACTCGTTTCAAAGTTAATAATTGCGTATAATGAAACAGTTACGTCCTAAAGCATGTGTCAAAAGTAAAATAAATGGTTGGAACGAGTATAACTAATAACTAGGTAATTATTACCTTACACGAGCCCATCATCATCCTCCTATCCTTGTCTTAGTTAATCTAATTTTTTTTTTTTTATTAAAAATTATGATGGCAAATGAACAAGCAATACACCTGATAGTAAGTGACTATTGCTTGATGATAAGTGTTGCACATTTACAATACCAGGGCCACAACTAAGATGCTGGCTCTCGTGAAGAAAGGAAGTGCTCTCTTTAAACCTTGTTTAAATAGGACACGTCATAATGCTCAGGAAATAGAGCAACAGTAGTCCAGCTCCTGCACATATGTGGGCGAAAACCATTATGTTTCCAGGTGAAGTGGATGAACCCTGCAACGGTGTCAAGTAGTACGTTGGTAAAGTGGTGACGGCCAAACATGGAGAACATTGCTTATATCTCTGGGAGAGAATGAAGATTTGGATGCTACATCCAAATTTTCATTCACTTTATCCCAGCTATTCATTTCAACATCCGAACTTAGTCGATAAAATAAAAAATGTACCTATCCAATATATGTTTAATGTTACAGATATGCCTCATCCATCGACTTCCACAGAAGTATATATTGATTCGACTCCTACAGCTGTGGTAGATCAGGACAGAAAGACCAGCATTAAAAAAAAAATTCCAAAAGGTTGGTAGCTGTTGTTGATGTATCATTAATGGAGAATAAATTGAAAATTGCTGGCTCACTGTGACAAGATTACATTTTACTCTTTTTTTGCATTAAGTAACATAAACCTTTGTCATAAATAGCTTTCTTTGGGAAGGACTATAGATGCTAGCCTCAGATGGTGCAGATAATCTATATAGATATATTCGTTCACTTGTGTGAATGAACATCTGTGTGTGTATGCATGCCTACCAATCTGTTGGTTGTACCATTAGGCTAGCGCTACTTTAAACATATAGAACCAGTTATGCCTGCCCAGTTGTATTTTTTATTATAAGTCTATCACTATACAGGCTGACTGGTAAAAGATTGTACATATTGAAGGAAACTATAGACAATGGTCACAAGTAACCAATAAAAATGTAAAAAGAAGACAATATTAATTAACCACATAGTAAACATCAACAACATTAGTGCCTCAAGACTCCTAAAAAGTGGGTCACCCTATAGGCGATACGGTGATTCTGATAGCGTTACAATTAAAGTTTTGTTAGAACTGTTGTCAAGATTTTTATATTTATTACTAGAATTATTAAAACTAGGTGAAGGAATAATGTCATAAAAACCATTAAAAGTTGCAGACTCAGCTCATACCAATCCCGAAATAAGGTGATTTGTTTCTTGTCAAAAGAATAGTTTTGCCAGTTTACCTTGTTACGACCATACGTCGCACGACGAGGGCGCATTAGAAACCAAAAAACACTACACTTAACATATGATAACACACTGAATCACACTTATCACTTCAAATTGCATTCGCGGGCAACAATCCCGTTCACCAAAGTCTTGAACACGTTGAAAATGACATATGTGTAATCGCTGCTAAATTGTTATTGACATAATATTAATAAAATAATAATGAACTGCATAAAAAACAATACAGCGTGCGGAGATACGCAAGGATTAGAAATACATTATTACGATTCCGTAATTATTTTAGGTTATGTTATTTTAGGTTGCAGTGTGACCAGATTTAAATTATGCTATCTACTCATTTGAGTTCTGCTAAAATCTGCTATTTTTTTTTCGGAAGAAATGCTAAAATTCTACTATAGATGAAGTTTTAATGTGCATGAATATTAAAGGAAAACGCAACTTAATATTTTCAAATGTTTATCAACAAAAAGTTTCTAAATTCTATTCACATTTGTATGCAGAGTGTATCAGGTTATGGGCAACTGGTCAAACGAGAGTTAGGCAATGGCGGTAGGAACACATGAAAAAATATTTTAAGACAAAATAACGATTTGTTAATGAATTAGTGACATGTAAAATTTTCAAATTTATCATCTCTTTTTCGTGTAGTAGTAGTATCTGATTGAAATGTATAAAGTTAGTGATACTTAATCTACAACATATTCGTACTTTGTTAAATGTTCATTAGAATTCGAATAAATCAATGATTACACTTGCATAAACAGACAAACTTCGCTTTAAATCAGCTGATCGGCCGATGACCGTTCACGAGGTGCCTTTGTATCTACGCTACCATTGAAGCATTTGCATAATTCATACCTATTTATACTGTCGAAGATTTACATGCCTACATGTATCCTGTCGGTACATGCCTACATAATACGTAACATTTAAGGCATTACCTCTTAGACACACATTTTTGAAATCACTTTTTGAATTTTTGAAAACACACTACACAACATATTCGAACACTTGCCTCATAACCTGATACATCTATATAGGGTTTTAAGCTAGCTCGTAAAATATACGCATTCACCCTGTTCTTTAACTACCTGTTTGACATGTAGAATTGCAGCAACATGTTCATATTTAAATTTGTTTCGCACGTCATTTTTTTATACTGTTCAATTGAGAAAATATGCGCTCACAAGATGTTTTAAACATAGAATGTATATGAGAATTGCCAGTTGCCTGGCACGGATGGCATAATAGTTAGACATCGATTTACTGTGCCAGTGTCGCGGGTTCAAATCCCATGCGGGATAACACTTTGTGCGACTTGTTGTTCTGAGTCTGGATGTAATTTGTGTCCGTTAATTATGTTTGTGAAGTCCCCAGCAATACAAGAACTATTTCATTAGTGCGTTGCCTTTAAAAAAAAAAGAAAGAAAAAGTTAAGAAAAAAAACTTACACTATTTAAGAAAAATAGATTTTTTAAATATGTTTAGAGCAACTACCCTAGTGAAACATATTTATTTAGTCAATGTCTAATTCTGCTACTTTCCTGCAAGGCTTTTTAATATTATGCTAAAATCTGCCAAATTTTCGAAATCTGCGACATAATCTGCTAAGCCCTAAATTAGGGATCGAATTCTGCTAAAATCGCAGAATTCTGCTAAATCTGGTCACACCGAGCCCAATGGGAGTAGCGCGCAGTGTTTCCACTTTTAGGGATTTCGCCCTATTTTAGGGTGAAATTACGAATTTAAAATAGGGCTTAGGGCTATTTAATACTTTTAGGGTTTTAGGGTAATTTTGGGGTAAAATTGAATATAAAAATAGCAAACACTATTTTATCATAGACTTTGCCGACCACAAACAATGGTTACCTTCTATGGGCTCCCAGAGTTCACCGAAATTGCTTTGTGTAAGACACGATAGTAGAATTTAAATTAAATATATTGCAGTGTTTAAATGTCGATATTTCAGTGTGATACTAACAGCTGGTATAGGAAAATTGCCCATTGGGTAGCCCCGCTACGATGTTGGGGTCGTCAAGGCCTTCCGGCCGGTGCTCTTGGAGTATTGAGGACGGCGGCACTGGGTGTTTTCTTGCTGACTGGCGTAAGTAGTGACGACGGACGGTTGCTTCGCCAAGTACCTGCACACGGTCGTGAGGAGAGAGTACATCGTCCTGCCAACGTTGCGATTGCGACGAGAATCCATCAGCCCAATGGCGAAGGGGAGGGTTATGAGACTTGCGTCACCTTTTCATCACCCCCGGAAGAAATGGACGGAGTATGCGTTGGCTCAAAAAAACAACCCAACCCAAGAAAAAAGCGTCATAATGAAACCCTCAATGGTTTGTTGCACACCAGACTAAGTATGACAGATTCGATTTAAGAACCCGACATACAAATGTACTCAACATTTACCCGCAGCTAAAAAACTTAAGCCAAATGCTTCAGCTTCAACAACAGCATCATATTGTTCATCATCTACTTCTTCCACATATTAAAATGAATTCTTTTTATGATTACATGTTTACTACCTTTGATTAATAGATGAAAATTTAAATAAAAATCAAACCATCAAGTTTTATTTTATTTCAAACTCATTTAAATTTTGCTCCCTAAATCAAGGATTTTTGGAGACTGATTATGGTATTTAGGGCAAATTAATGAAAAATTCTAGGGTAAAACTACAACGTAATAGTGGAAACACTGATAGCGCGTTCAAGTGCGTTGACCTATAAATAGGTACCTATAAATAATACAGCTGTTTCAGTTGTGTCCGTAACTAAATATCTTTATAATTGGTTCAAAATTTAAGTACCGTTTTTTTTACTTATTCGGTATCAGAATCGATTACTGAATACCCTCCTTCAATATGTATAATCTTTTACCAGTCACCTGTATATGTAGACTTACCCACTGTTATAAATGTTATCAATGTCAACAGTTCACCTATGTTACGGTGGAATACTGATTCCTAAAACGCAGGGACTCAAACCTAATTTAGGATTCAGTAAGTGATACTGCCGCACATGGACCTTTACAATACCAGGGGCACAGCCAGGCCGTTGCCTACTGTGAAGATAATACTCTTCTTAAAGCTCGATTAAAGAAGGACATGCCATAGCGCTCGGGAAACACAGCAGCAGGTAGTTCATTCCAGAGCTTGCACGTACGTGGGAGTAATGATTGCTGGAAACGTACAGTTGAAGACCATGATGTTTCCAGGTGAAATGGATGAACCCTGCTGCAGTGTCGAGTGGTATGTTGGTAAAACGGTGACGGTACCAAGTCAAACAGTTCTTCAGTATGATGGTAGCTTCGATAGAAGTGCCCTGTGCCAGACCCTATCGAACGCCTTTGCGATGTCTAGGCTGAATAGCTTATATATATAATTTGTACAATAAAGAATTATTAATTAATTATTACCTAATGAAACAAAATTAACTATCATTTTCCTATTTATATTTATTTTATTCATTTATTTCCAAAATTCTCATTAAATACATAATATAATGGCGTGATCCGTACCACGTAAACCGCGAGGGATTTGTCTGGGTTACGGTGAGTCGTTATATACCTACATTCTAATAGTTATATACATTTTACATACATATGTTATCTTTTACACATCATACTACTCAATGCTACTGGTTACATAAAAATTTTTAAGTTTGTTTTTGAATTGTTTACAATTTGTTCTATACTTTTGTTGTAAGTTGTTGGGAAGCTCATTTAAAAATAATGGTATCACATGTTTTTCTACTCTTTCTCCATAACAGTTGTTCGTTTTGGGCAGAGTACACTTATTTTTATATGAAATTAATCTCAGGTAATTTAGTCTAGTTTTTTCATCCAATAATTCTGGTTTACTGATTTCAGTGAGAATGCTAAATTTTATTTTATGATATACATTCATCACTTTACAATATTTAAATAGCTCATTTTCGTTGTCTTTATATAATTCTTTAATATGTTTAGATACAATACTTTTTAGTAGTCTTAATTGCAAGTGATATATTTCCTTTAAGTATGTTTTATATGTTCTGCCGTAGCTACTGAGACCATACCCAACAATCGAATCTGCTAAGGCCATATAAAGCAATCTTAGCGTCTTATATGGTAATTTATATTTTAAAATACTAATTCTCCCAATAATGGATCTTAGTTTGTTACAGACATAATCTTTGTGTGGGCCCCAACAAAATCGACTATCGATGATTAAGCCGATATACATATGTTGATCAACTACTTCTAAAGTTGGACATTGGCAGTCAATAACTAGTCCATGCAAACAGTGATGCTCATGAGCCACGACTACAGGATTAGTGGTGCATTTATTATGTGATGAGTGAATATGTTTATATTCAAAGTTGTTTAACTTTTGTCTTAGATCCGTTTATCACTAGTCCAACGTCATGGGCCCATTTACATAACCGATCAAAATTGTATTGTATTGATTTCTGTGCTATACTGATATCTCTATGAGCAGCCACCAGACACGTGTCGTCTGCGAACTGGTATACGGAGGCCGATGATAGCACATTACTAAGATCATTGACGTACATTAAGTACTCACTAGGGCCAATTATGGACCCCTGTGCCGTACCCTTGGAGGTCATTATGGCTGTACTATATAGATCTTTTATTTTTACTGTAGTATAGCGATCTTTGTGGTAATTTTTAAGAAGTTCAAGAAGAGGGCCCTGTATTCCACTTCGCAATAGCTTATCATATAGTATATCATAATTAAGCATATCGAAAGCCTTGCTGAAATCAATAAAAAGTGCTATTACATGCATTTTAGAATCAAGATACGAGTTTATTTCATTTGTAAATTTACACAAAAGTTGCGTCGTACTTTTATTTTTTTGAAAACCAAATTGATTTTCGTTTACAATATTATTTTTCTAAGAAAATAGTTGATTTCATTGCCTAAATATCTTTCTATAATTTTATCTATACAGGACAATATAGTAATGGGACGATAATTGTTATAGTCATCACGCTGTCCCTTCTTATATATTGGTCTTATGACTCCAATTTTCAAGATGTCAGGGTAAGTGGCAGTCTTTAAACAACAGTTTATTAAGTGGGTTATAACGGGAACAATTTTTTCCCGATGCAAACTTAACATCTTTGGCACGTATACCATCATAACCGGGACTTTTTTGAATTTATTTCATTAATAATTTTTTTAATAGATAGATTATCAGCTCGTTTGATTCTAATAGCTCGATCGGGTATAATTTCGTAAGTGGAACGGTCAAGAATGGGTGTATTACAGATGCTACGGCATATTTTTGTGTTATTATAAAATTCAGTCGCAAATTTATTAGCCAAAATTAAAGGGTGCATTTTAAAATTTTTTAAAAGGATGTCCTCTATACATTCCATAATTTTGCCAGTTAACCTATTTATAATCGACCATATTTTTTGGTATTTTTGAAAATACATCTGACATGATTGGTTTTGTTCCTTATTAATTGCGTATATTTATTTGTTTTATTTCTATATTTATTATACAATAATCTTTTTGTCGTATTATTTTTATCCTTTGACCATATTAAATACAATTTATCACGTTGTTTACACATATTTTTTAGTTTTCCGTCTGCCCAATCACATGCATTCCTTTTGTATTTTTTATATTTAGTGTTTTTATGTTTATTATATATACGAGAAAAGTTGTTGTATATAAAGTGAACAATTTCATTGGGATTATTATATTGCATAGGTGTATTCCATTCAACGTTAAACAGTTCCTCATTTACTGAGCGGTCATCAATGACCGTTATCAGCTGTTTTTGGTGATGAGATTCACCCGGACCGAGGGCACCCAAGATCGCGCAACCGGTTATGCAATGATCCGCCGGCGCACTGCTTACTACTGCTGTCCTAATAGCTTTATAGGACGCATTTCGAATAAATACATGATCGATACATGATTCGCTTATTCGATTCCCACATTTGTCAATACGCGTATATGTATTTATTCCACTTATAAAACCAAGACTGCATAATGAATCCATGTATTGTCTTATGATAGGATTATTATGTTTTAAATCTAAGTTCATATCTCCCATGACTATATGGTCCTGTTTGTTGGGATACGTAGTTAATAATGTGGACAATTCCTTTACAAAACGATGTTTCGTTGTAGAAGGCGGCCTGTATACGACAGTTACGCCCATTATGTATTTACCAGAGTTTAGCTCACCAGAAATATATTCAAATTCATTAACTATGTAGTTATTTATCCTAGTAAAATATATTGAATTATGGACATATAGTAACACACCACCTCCCTTACGAAGGGTTCTTATATAGTTCCGAATACAGTGTATAGTCAGGAATTCCAAACATTGACACTTCATCATTCCTTAAATTAGCTTCCGTTATTAAGATTAAGTGAACAATATTTTTCGAACTTGATACAATAAGCTCGATCTGTGCAAAAATTTTTTTTATTGATCGAATGTTGACATGTAACCTAAATAAATTCCTTTTTGTGTTTATTAAATTGCAGGTAAAATCATTCCATGTTTGACAGTTTAATTCAATTATATTATGGTCTGTTGTATCCAGTTTATAGGTATTCAATTATTATATACTTATAAATTAATGTAAGATAAAATGAAACACAAACACAAAAAAAAAAAAAATAAACAACTCCAGTGAACGCTTAAAACAATAAAAAATGCGATGATTTTACCTTATCTATATCTAATGTAGAACGAATAGTATAAATTTGTTTTTCCTTTTCACTTTTACGAACCAATATATTGCCATGTTTACACCAAATAAAATTAGACAAGCCGTTATGATACGGAATATCGTTAATGATATAATAATTTATATTATTTCAGGTCCTGTTCTACAAAAAGATAAAGTAATTAGAAGACTGGAGCAGAGAGTATTAAAATTAACAAATAAATGTAAAACACAAACAAAAAAATACAAGCTGCCAAAAAAATATTAGAAGCCAAACCTTTCATGAAAATAATCAATTCAATGCCGAAATCATTAAAAACATTTATGACTATGCAATTGAAGTCAAAGCAGAAGGCAAAAGGAAGAAAATTTACATTAGATGAAAAAATTATGGCAGCGTCTATTATGAAGCAAAGTCAGAAAGGTTACAATTTTTTAAGAAAATTATTGGTACTACCTTCTAAAAGAACTATTCAACGCCTTTTAAGTACCCTTGTAATTAAACCTGGTATTAACAAAAATGAAATTTCAACCCCTTGAGAATTTCTTTTGCTGTATTAAAAGTAATGGAATTAGAAACATAAATCCCACGTGTATGCAATTTATTAATGCTTATAAAACATTGTTGATTAATAATATGTATTCGGGTCATTCAATTAGCGCTAATTGCGAAAAAGATGATTATCAACCATTGCAATATTTATTATTAGAGGAATGTGTTTCTGTAGAATCTGCTGATTTTGCATGTGAAGTTGATTCTTTGATCATAACAATGAATGAAATTATATCTCGTGATTCAATTTTGCATTATGAGGCTAAAAAATATGTAGGATATATAAATTAAAAAATGTAAAACAAAAATATTTAAATCTTGTGATAGGTGTATGAATGATTTGCTTAAATTAGAGAGTGATCAAGATTCGTTCAATTATATGATTGACTATACGAAAAAATCTTTATTTAATGCATGTGACGATTTTATTAATTTATTAAATGACATTTATTTTATGATTGTAACATGTCTAAGAGAGTCACCTGAAATTGCTAATTTAAAAGATAAAATTTTATTATTGATTGTAGATGTGATTTCTCTTTAATTACTTGTAGCAATCATAAAACAGTATTAGTTGATTATATAATCAATTTATCGATTAAGTTAATAGTCTATAGCTGGTGTAGGGGTGGCAATATAATTTTAATAGGAAAGATAGTTGATTTTGATATTAATGATAAAGTAAAATTACAAGCTTTTAATTACAATAAAAGACATAAAAATAAAATGAGTATTGATTACTCATTTTTGGTTGCATATTTAACTTTCATTTTTGGATTTTTTTCTGGATTAATATGGTTTTCAGTTAATTTATTTAAAATAGGGGAATGATAGTTAATTTTGTTTCATTAGGTAATAATTATTGTACAAGCTATATATATATATATATAAGCTATTCAGCCTAGACATCGCAAAGGCGTTCGATAGGGTCTGGCACAGGGCACTTCTATCGAAGCTACCATCATACGGAATCCCCGAGGAACTCTGTAATTGGATCGCCAGCTTTCTGGATGGACGGAGTATTAAAGTCATCGTAGATGGCTCCTGCTCCGATACCATGACCACTAATGCTGTTGTACCACAAGCTCGGTGCTCTCCCCGACGTTGTTTATCCTGCATATCAACGACATGCTCTCCATCGAGAATATGCGTTGGACAGCACGGGTGACGAGCGGTATACTGAGCAACAGAATGTCCCTCGGAGTACTCAGGAAAGAAGAGTTCAATTTGTGTCTGAAGTCGAGCGCTCTCTGGGGCGGGGCTCAGAATGGGGTGAATGGAACTTAGTCCATTTCAATCCCACAAAGACACAAGTTTGCGCGTTCACTGCAAAGAAGGACCCGTTTGTCATGTCGCCTTTTTTCAGGGGGCAGTCCCATAACCAAATCTTTTAAATTTTTCATTACATTTTTGTTAAGACCAGGTTTAATTACAAGAGTACTTAAAAGGCGTTGAATAGGTAGTCTTTCAGAAGATAGCACCAATAATTTTCTTAAAAAGTTGTAACCTTTCTGACTTTGCTTCATAATAGAGGCTGTCATAATTTTTTGATGACGATGATGATGACTAAGGACTAATGACAATATAACAATTAAATAGTTTGTCCAATTGTCCTTACAGGATTAGCAATATTTTTCAAGGTTGTCAAGGTTTTTCAATCTTGGCGTGATTAGATAGATGTTTGGTTCGGTCGGCACGACAAAAGCGTGTTTTTTATTTTGTTTTATACTATTTTCATTTGAAATATTTTAACAAAAAGAACAGACCTGCCGTAAGGTCGCGGGGCTATTTAAACCCAACAAACAGACGGCAGGACTTGTATGCTCATGTTTAAATAAATGCCATATTTGCAGTAAAATATATAATTCATTTCCTTTTATTTCACATGCTTAATTAATAATAAATTAAATTGATTATTTTAAGTAAACTACTTATTCAAGTGTAATTTGGATGTCACTTATGCGTGTATAATTAATACGTATATTTGTAATTATAGTTTCTTTGTGCATAATTGATGGTTATAATTATTGATTGTTACGGGTTATAATGTGCATTATTGTTGAGTCTACTGCTTGTAGTAATAGTTTATAAAATATGAGTGGCCTGTTCATGAATATCTATTTCGTTTAATAAAAAAAATTGAAGAAAATAACTAATGTATTTATTATTTGCGTGTGTTTTAACACTTTAACCTTCCTAAACAAAATAGAATCTCTACCTACGTGTATACTATACTTAAATATACAGGGTGACTGGTAAAAGATTGTACATATTGAAGGAGGGTATTCAGTAATCGATTCTGATACCGAATATGTAAAAAAAAACGGTACTTAAATTTTGAACCAATCCTTATCCTTACTTAATATTATAAATGCGAAAGTAACTCTGTCTGTCTGACTGTCTGTCTGTCTGTCTGTCTGCTACGCTTTCACGTCTAAACCACTAGACCGATTTTGATGAAATTTGGTATAGAGATGGACTACAACTTGAGAAAGGACATAGGCTACTTTTTATCGAGAGAAAATGGGTATAAGGGGTTGAAATAGGGGATGACATTTTGTATGGAAATTCATCATTTTCGATGATAGAACCACGAATCTTTGTATTAAGGCACCTAATAATAAATAAATAAATATTCGTTCAAGCGTTTTGGAAATTTCTTTTACATGGGGATGAAATTCAACCCCTAAAATACCAAAAAGCATACAGCCGAAACCACTGGGCCTAGAAACGTATTTTTTTACACCATCATATTTCTTGGGGTGCACGAGCAGTAGCAAAGGATTTTTGGAAATTCACCCCCTTAAGGGGGTGAAAAGCATATAGCCTTTCAAGTCTAAACCGATTTTGATGAAATTTGGTATAGAGATGGACTAAAACTTGAGAAAAGATATAGGCTACTTTTTATTGCGAGATAATGGATATAAAGGGTTGAAATAGGGGATGATATTTTGTATGGAAATTCGTTATTTTCGATGATAGAACCGTGAATCTTTGTATTAAGACACCTAATAATAAATAAATAAATATTCGTTCAAGCGTTTTGGAAATTTCTTTTACATGGGGATGAAATTCAACCCCTAAAATACCAAAAAGCATACAGCCGAAACCACTGGGCCTAGAAACGTATTTTTTTTACACCATCATATTTCTTGGGGTGTACGAGCACTAGCAAAGGATTTTTGGAAATTCACCCCCTTAAGGGGGTGAAAAGCATATAGCCTTTCACGTCTAAACCGATTTTGATGAAATTTGGTATAGAGATGGACTAAAACTTGAGAAAAGATATAGGCTACTTTTTATTGCGAGATAATGGATATAAAGGGTTGAAATAGGGGATGATATTTTGTATGGAAATTCGACATTTTCGATGATAGAACCACGAGTCTTTGTATTAAGACACCTAATAATAAATAAATAAATATTCGTTCAAGCGTTTTGGAAATCTCTTTTACATGGGGATGAAATTCAACCCCTAAAATACCAAAAAGCATACAGCCGAAACCACTGGGCCTAGAAACGTATTTTTTTTTTTCACCATCATATTTCTTGGGGTGCACGAGCACTAGCAAAGGATTTTTGGAAATTCACCCCCTTAAGGGGGTGAAAAGCCTTTCACGTCTAAACCACTTAACCGATTTTGATGAAATTTGGTACAGAGATGGACTACAACTTGAAAAAGGACATAGGCTACCTTTTATCGCGAAAAAATGGGTATAAGGGGTTGAAATAGGGGAACGTATTTTTTTTACATCGTCTTATTTCTTGGGGTACACGAGCACTAACAAAGGATTTTTGGTAAATCACCTCCTTAAGGGGGTGAAAAGCGTATAGACGAAACTATTGGGGTTATTCTATGCAATTCTCTTTCTTTTGTTGTAAGTGAGCTCTAAGAAATTATTTTATTAAAATCAACTCCTAAAGGGGTGCAAAATATACAGCCGAAATCATTAGGCCTAGAAACATGAAATTTTGTATAAAGTTGCCTTTCTTGGGGAAAGTGCTCACTAAAAAACAGCTTTTTTGCAATTTTAGCCCTAAGGGGGTGAAAAGCGTTTAATCGAAATCACTGAGTCTAGAAAGGATCATTTTAGTACACGGTCGGCTTTCTTGGATTACCCCAAGATTTTCTTAGTGCTCCCTTATCAATCATTATGAAAAAATTTTTGGCAAGGATAAGCGAGCTCTAACAAAGATTTTTGGAAATTCAACCCCTTTTTTTTTTGGGGTGGGTTGCGGTCGGCGCCCTCCTCGCACCACTCCGTCCGGGGCCACAGAGGGGCGTGAGCACGCAACACTCGAAAACCACGTCGCCTTCGTCGTTGGGCCGCCCACCGGAGCAGGGTTACTTGACATCAGTGGTCGGCCCGACGGAATACCCCCAACTTGGGGTACCCTCCCATCGACCGACGTCCCTCCCTCGGGGAGGACGTCGGTCTTTCCTCACGCGGTCGGCCTCTCGGCGGGTGACGGACTAATTCCCCGGTCACGTCACCCGCGGTCTCGGCTAGGGCGGCATGAGAAATTCAACCCCTAAGAGGGTGAAAGTATATAGCCAAAGATACGGGCCTAAGAATGTGAAATTTTGTATACCGATCGGCTATTTGAGGTAAGCGCGCACTAAGAAACAATTTTGGACTGCCCCAAAAGGGTAAAACGCATATAGTCGAAGACACCCAGCCAATGATATATCATCATTATCTTGCTCTTATCCTAATTACTTTGGATCGACGCGATCTGTAGGTACTCTTCTGCCATCATAGATATATTGCAAAGATTCTAGCAATATTTTATGACCGGCTGCCTGGCGGACGATATTGTTGGCCAGACGGCATCACCGATTGGTCCAGGTCGATGTAAATCTTTGTCTTAGTAGTATTTTCCGACACCCACGAACAATGAAAGCGTGGTAATATTTCTAGCAGCTACCAGACAGTAAGTTACAATCAAGATATTATTCCAATTTTCTATCAAAATAATAGGTTTTATTTATGCTCACACAATACGGTCCAAATTTTTTTGTCTGTCTGTCTATTCGTTACAGGTAATCTTCAAAATGGCTGGACGGATATTGATTATATTTTACCATCAGGTCTACCAGGCGTACATAAGGAATAACTTAGACTATATTTTATCCTAGGCTATATTTTATCCCGGTGTAGCTGGAGCAACCTTGAGAATTAAGTCGATTTTAACATTATTTCACTAATGGAAAGCTATTTTTAAGCGAGTAACATATTTAAGCTATTTTTATCCTGATATTCCTACGGGACCGGGTACAATGCCGGTGAAATCACGGGAATTTCATGGTTTTAAAAATTAATTCACTAATGAAAAGCTATATTATCAGTGAATAACATATAAAGGCTATTTTCATCCCGGTATATGCCCGGGAACTAGAACTAACCGGGGAATGTCGACCAATTTATAAAATTCTTTCACCAATGGAAAGCTACGTATGTTATCAGCGAGTAACATTGGCAATTTTTATCTCTGATATTTCTGGGCTTTATATTTTTTTTTTTTCCCATGTAAATTTATACTATCAGCGAGTAACATAGGCATTTTTTATCTCGGCATTGGCATGGGTATGTGGTCTACTGCGTGAATGAAACTGCGGGTGTTTGATTGATATAATTTTTTTCACCAGTGGAAAAGTACGTTATCAGAGACTAAGGAAAGGCATATTTATCATCGTATTTGCACGGGCGTCTGAAATGCAAAGCTGGAAGTAATATGCAAATGTGAAAGTTTGTGAAGATATTTGGATGTTTGTTACTCAATCACGCGTAAACTGTTGAGCAGATTTGGATGAAAATTGACACGTAGATAGAATATTTCTTACATTAAGAAATGTAATACTTTTTATGCCGATAATATTCTTTGCAATAATAGTTCAATATGCAAGTAAATTTTTACGCGGGCGAAGCCGCGGGCAAACGCTAGTTATCTTATAAAGATATTTAGTTACGGACACAGCTGAAACAGCTGTATTATTTATAGGTACCTATTTATAGGTCAACGCACTTGAACGCGCTGTCAGTGTTTCCACTATTACGTTGTAGTTTTACTCTAGATTTTTTCATTAATTTGCCCTAAATACTCTAATCAGTCTCCAAAAATCCTTGATTTAGGGCGCAAAATTTAAATGAGTTTGAAATAAAACAAAACTTGATGGTTTGATTTTTATTTTAATTTTCATCTATTAATCAAAGGTAGTAAACATGTAATCATAAAAAGAATTCATTTTAATATGTGGAAGAAGTAGATGATGAACAATATGATGCTGTTGTTGAAGCTGAAGCATTTGGCTTAAGTTTTTTAGCTGGGGGTAAATGTTGAGTACATTTGTATGTCGGGTTCTTAAATCGAATCTGTCATACTTAGTCTGGTGTGCAACAAACCATTGAGGGTTTCATTATGACGCTTTTTTCTTGGGTTGGGTTGTTTTTTTGAGCCAACGCATACTCCGTCCATTTCTTCCGGGGGTGATGAAAAGGTGACGCAAGTCTCATAACCCTCCCCTTCGCCATTGGGCTGATGGATCCTCGTCGCAATCGCAACGTTGGCAGGACGATGTACTCTCTCCTCACGACCGTGTGCAGTACTTGGCGAAGCAACCGTCCGTCGTCACTACTTACGCCAGTCAGCAAGAAAACACCCAGTGCCGCCATCCTCAATACTCCAAGAGCACCGGCCGGAAAGCCTTGACGACCCCAACATCGTAGCGGGGCTACCCAATGGGCAATTTTCCTATACCAGCTGTTAGTATCACACTGAAATATCGACATCTAAACACTGCAATATATTTAATTTAAATTCTACTATCGTGTCTTACACAAAGCAATTTCGGTGAACTCTGGGAACCCATAGAGGGTTACCATTGTTTGTGGTCGGCAAAGTCTATGATAAAATAGTGTTTGTTATTTTTATATTCAATTTTACCCCAAAATTACCCTAAAACCCTAAAAGTATTAAATAGCCCTAAGCCCTATTTTAAATTCGTAATTTCACCCTAAAATAGGGCGAAATCCCTAAAAGTGGAAACACTGCGCGCTACTCCCATTGAGCTCAGTGTGACCAGATTTAGCAGAATTCTGCGATTTTAGCAGAATTCGATCCCTAATTAGGGCTTAGCAGATTATGTCGGAGATTTCGAAAATTTGGCAGATTTTAACATAATATTAAAAAGCCTTGCAGGAAAGTAGCAGAATTAGACATTGACTAAATAAATGTGTTTCACTAGGGTAGTTGCCCTAAACATATTTAAAAAATCCATTTTTCTTAAATAATGTAAGTTTTTTTTTCTGAACTTTTTCTTTCTTTTTTTTTAAAGGCAACGCACTAATGAAATAGTTCTTGTATTATTGGGGACTTCACAAACATATAATTAACGGACACAAATTACATCCAAACTCAGAACAACAAGTCGCACAAATCCCGCATTGGATTTGAACCCGCGACACTGGCACAGTAAATCGTTGTCTAACCATTATGCCATCCGTGCCAGGCAACTGGCAATTCTCATATACATTCTATGTTTAAAACATCTTGTGAGCGCATATTTTCTCAATTGAACAGTATAAAAAAATGACGTGCGAAATAAATTTAAATATGAACATGTTACTGCAATTCTACATGTCAAACAGGTAGTTAAAGAACAGGGTGAATCCGTATATTTTACGAGCTAGCTTAAAACGCTATACAGGTGTATCAGGTTATGAGGCAAGTGTTCGAATACGTTGTGTAGTGTGTTTTCAAAAATTCAAAAAGTGATTTCAAAAATGTGTGTCTAAGAGTTAATGCCTTTTTTTTTTTTTTTTGGGTTGGGCGGCGGTCTGCGCGCCTCCGCACCACTCCGTCCGGGGCGACAGAGGGGCTTAAGCACACAACACCCGCAACGCACCCGAACACCACGTCGCCTTCGTCTTTCGGCCAACCGCTGGAGCAGGGTTACTTGTCATCAGTGGTCGGCCCGACGGAATACCCGTACCCGGGGCACCCTCCCATCGACCGACGTCCCTCCCTCGGGGAGGACGTCGGTCTTTCCTCACGCGGTCGGCCTCTCGGCGGGTGACGGACTAATCCCCGGTCACGTCACCCGCGGCCTCGGCTATGGCGGCATGGCACGCAGGTAATCCCGCCTGCGCCGCCCCAGTCGCCGGCGGCGGGTCGCATCATCGAGGCTGTGCTCCTCGCGCTCGCGACCCGCCGCCTCCTTCTGCGAGATAACTGCCTCGCAGAAGGCTGCGACCGCGTCCCAATTCCTGATGCTGCCGAGCATCTCCCTAGCGATGGTCGACAGCGTCAGGTCGGCACCGATGATTGCGACGAGTTCACGACGCGGCTCTGCCCAAGCGGCACAGACCTCGAGCGTGTGCTGCGCCGTGTCCTCGTCGCAATCGCAGTGGTGGCAGGAAGGAGTTCTCTTTCTCCTAGCGACCCTGTACAGGTACATGCCGAAGCATCCATGCCCCGTCAAGACCTGTACGAGTCGGAAGGAGAGCACCCCATGCCGCCTTTCCAACCACTGCATCAGCACCGGCCGGAAGGCCTCCACAGTCCAAACACCGTATCGAGGCCTCTCCAGCCGGTCTGCCCAACGGGCGATGACGTCTCGGCGGGCGTCGACGCGCCAGGCGGAGAGCTCCCTCAGGGAAACAACACCGCCCCCCCCGCGCACCCCCGACACCCGCCGGTACAAGTCGGCGAGCATTTCCGCCTCCAGGTCCCACGGGGGAGACCCGGCCAACAGGCACGCCGCCTCCGTCGCCACCGTGCGGTACCCGCCGATGATCCTGACCGCCATAACCTTCTGTGGACGCCACAGAAGGGCCCTAAGTCGGGCGGTCATGGATCCCGCCCACACCGGTGCGCCGTAGAGGGCCATCGACCGGATGACCCCCGCGTACAGCTGTCGACATGCCGCGCTCGGTCCGCCCACATTCGGCATCAGCCATTGTAGGGCGGACGCCACGCCGACGAGCCGCGGGACGAGCCTGCGGAAATGCTCCCGAAACCACCATCGCCCGTCGAGCACCAGGCCCAAGTACTTCATATGGGCCTGGATGCTGATCCCAACCGAATTGACGGTGATCGAGACGCCGATGGGAGGGTCCATACGGGGCCCATCGAACAAGAGGGCCTCCGTCTTGTCCAGGGCCACCCTCAACCCTAGCGCCTCGATCCGCCTGACGACCTCTTCGGTGCCTGAGGTCGCCAGGCTTACCGCCTCTTGTAGCGTCCGACCGCGGGCTGTGACGAGCGTGTCGTCGGCGTAACAAATCACGCCCAGCCCGGGTGGGAGGCTCCCCCGCAATGCCCAGTGGTAGCCGATGTTCCACAGGGTGTGTCCGAGGACCGACCCCTGTGGAACACCGCACGTCATGGGCGTTCGCACAACGTCCCCTACTCGGTTGGCGTAGAGGACGCTGCGCCCCTCCAAATAGTCTGCCACCAGCCGCCTCAGGTAAGCTGGCACTCCGTGGTAACGGAGCGCCTCCCTGACGCAGCGTAATGGCAGACTATTGAATGCGTTGGCGATGTCTAGGGACACCACCAACAGCACTCCCCCGCCGGTGACGGCCTCAGTCGCCACGGCCCTCAGGCGCAACAGGGCCTCGATCGTCGAACGACCCCTCCTAAACCCAAACTGGGCGTCCGACAGATCGGGCCCCGTGCCGACGAGGTGCCGCTCGATGCGGGCAGCTACCACCCTCTCCAGTAGCTTGCCCATATCATCGAGCAGCACGATAGGCCTGTAGGCCGATGGCGACTCCGGAGGCCGTCCCGGCTTCGGCAGAAGAACCAGCCTCCCCTCCTTCCAGCACCCAGGGAACCCGGACGCTAAACACACGTCGAACAGCTCCCTGAGGCGGGGACCCAGATGGTCGAGGACCAGGGCCAGCACACGGTTTGGAATACCGTCGGGCCCGGGGGCGGTGGATTTTCTGCGCATGCGCGCCACCTGTGCCCCCATCTCCGGTTCCGTGATGGGCGGAACACTGCCACCATCGCCCTCCCGGTCATTGTCTGGCGGCGCCATGACCGGGGGCGTGTGTTCCGCCCGTCGTGGGAACACGTCCTCCACGAGCCGGGTGAGGAAGCTGGGCTGGAGAGTCTCGGTGAGGGGCGGGCCCCGTGCGCGGAGCTTACTTAGCGCCGCGCCATAGGGGCGACCCCAGGGGTCACGGTCGAGACTTTCCAGCATCTCCCGCCGACTGGCGTCCTTGGCGGAACGGACGGCCAGCCTGAAGGCCGACCGCGCATTGCGGTAGCCCTCGTAAAGCTGGCCCTCCAATTCCGCGCTGCGATGGCGCCGCCGGCTGCGGGTGTAGGCCCTCCGGGCGCGAATACATGTGGCCCGGAGATCCGCCAGCTCCCGGGACCACCAGTGGACAGCCCTCCTCGGGGGCAGACGCCGTACCCGGGGCATGGCCGCATCGCAGATCTGCGTCAACGCACTGCGGATGCGGCCAGCCTCGGCGTCCACCCCGTCCAACTGGTTGGCAGAGGACAGCCACGAGTGAACGATGGCTGCCTCCGCCAGCAGGTCCCGGTCTAAGCGACCCACAGCCCATCGCGGGAACGCAGGACGCCCAACCGCCCCGTGACCCCTGCTGGGCGTCGGGATTGCCAGGGAGACCTCCATCCGGATATACCGGTGGTCCGACTAGGTCTCAACCTCCTCCTCGACGCACCAGCTCCCCACGCGTGCGGCGACATCAGGGCTAGCGAACGAAAGGTCCACTATCGACCCGCCCTGATGTCGCACGCACGTATGCACCGAGCCTCTGTTCAGCAAACAGAGGCCCAGTGCCGCCGCCCAGTCCTCGACCGCCCGTCCTCGGTCGTCCGTATAGGAGGACCCCCACGCCACGGACTTGGCGTTGAAGTCCCCCAGTACGAACACCTGGCGCGGTGCCAATCGCCGTAACGAGGCTCCCAAGATGGTAAGGGAGACCCCGAAATCAGCCGCTCTCCAGGCAGGGGAGAGATATACTCCAAGGAGCGTAATCTCTCCCCAGTCCGCCGCGACGTATCCGACGCCCCTGTCCCTAAGGATCAGAGGCGATGAAGGTCACGACGTGGAGGCGACGATTGCCACGGTACCGTCGGTGCTGCCCAGCCAATTTGGCCGGTCGGGCACCGCGAACGGCTCCGCGGCTACGGCTACTCCTATCAACCACTCCGCCATGGCTTGCAGGAAAATGTCCTGCGCACCGGCGGAGTGGTTGGTATTGGCTTGGAGGAGACGGATGGATACGGGGTCCATTAACGGTCCGTATCCATCGTCACCTCCTCCGCGCTAACGGGCGATCGGGTCGCGCTCGGAGCGGGGGCCCGGTCGATGGGCCGCCCCGCCCCTTTGGGGCCGATGCCGGGGGTCTGCAGTCCCCAGAGCCCATGCGGTGTTTGGCAGGCCTATTGCTCGCCGCACACGCGGGGCAGATGGGGCACCGCAGAGCACGATGCCGCCTGGTGTCCAGTTTGACCGCAACGGAAACATAGCCCGCTGCAGTCAAAGCAGTTTTTGCATGTCG
Source organism: Lymantria dispar (assembly GCA_032191425.1). Classification (NCBI taxonomy): domain Eukaryota; kingdom Metazoa; phylum Arthropoda; class Insecta; order Lepidoptera; family Erebidae; genus Lymantria; species Lymantria dispar. Next base: position 25,300,716 of record CM063449.1, read on the forward strand.
GTCGGGTATGCCCGACCGCTATGCATTTGTAACACCTCGTGGGCCGGGGCTCCAGCACGGTTACCCGCGCTGAACTCCAGCCCACGAGGAGCCTGCCTGAGTCGGCCAATTGCTTGACCGACTCCACTGGGCACTGCACCCAGACAGCACCGACGCCGCCCGGACCAGGGCGGATGATTCCAATCCGGATGGCGTCCAAGGAACATCCGGTACGCGCCATAACGGCCTCCCGGACGTCCTCCACCGTCACTGAATCGTCCAAGCCTGTCAGGCGCATCTCTGCGCACTTGACAGGCCTGGCGATTCGGACACCATCCTCCGGCCCGAACAGCCCCCGCAGCTTCGAAGCCACACTATCGGCCGTCTTCGCGCCCTCGGCCCCAGGGAACTCGAGAATTCGAGCCCCTGTCCGGGCCTTGCGGGTCCTAGCCTCGACGCCTCCGATGTCGGAGACGTCCAGCTCCCGCCGGGCGCGTTTTAGGACGGCCTCATAGTTGAGGCCCCTCTCAGCCGCCTCAGGCAGCACGGTGATGACCACCGCGGCCGTCTTCGGCGACTTAAGGCCCCTGCGCGACCTTTTCCCCTTTCTGCCGGCTCCCGCCTGGGGAGCGGCGGCTACGGCGGCACTCTTGGTCGCCGCTCTCCGCTTCTGGCCGCGTGCCTTCTTTCCCCGCTCAGCCACCTGCCAGCCCTGTTCGAGCCTGGCAGCAGAGCTGAGCGCAGCAGGAGCGGTCGCGGGTGCGCTGGCCGGCGCCTGCGGTGCAGCCGCTGGTGCCGGCCGCGGCCCGGCCTTGGCGGGAGCTGGCACCTTGCCGGCCTTCTTGGCCCCCTTGGGCCCAGCGGCGGCCGCAGCGTAGCTCACCACGCGGCCACCCTTATAGGGCAGCGGGGTGGGAGCCGACGCTTGCGGCCGCCTCGCCTTGTCCGCGGCGAGCGGCGGCCGGAGGGGTGGCTCAGGCGGAAGACGATCTGCCACGGCCTTGATGCGCGCATCCATCATCAGCTTCAGCCTGGCGAAGATGACGCGCATCGCTCCCTCCGGTATGCCGTGCACCGCGGGCAACGGCTCTGCCGCCTTTTGAGGTCCGCCGCGCTTCTTGGCGGTACCCACGGCCGGCGCAGGCACCACTGGCGCAGGCGGCGCCACGGGCGCTGTCGACGGGCCCGTCCTCCCCGGCACGGCCCGTTTCGGCGGCGAGGCCGGCGTCGGCGGTGCGGCTGGCACTAAAAGCGCGACTTGAGACCGCAGGTCAGCCACGTCTTTGGCCAACCCGCGGTTCTCCTTTCGCACCGCCGACAACTCCGACTCGAGCTTCCGGTTGCGCTCCCGCAGGCCGGAAACCCTACTGAGGCGGGCATTCGCGGCCTGCAGGTCCGCAACCTCCCCGCTCTGCCGCTCTGGCCGGCCGGACCCGGGGTCCCCGGCCTCGCCCCGCTGGTCCGCGACCCCTACGCCCACGGCGCATGGTCGGGACCTTGGGAGGAGGCATGATGGAATTCCCCTCCGAGTCGGAGATCGAGCTGCCACCCTTTTGTAGGGGGCGCTTCCGGATACTCGAGGGGACGGCCTCCTCCCACTCCCTCCTAACGCATGGGGTCGCCGTCGAAGCCCCGGCGGCCCCCCTATCCACTACCTCCCTATCCTTATCCACCGTCCCGGACCCAGACGCACCACCTACCAGCATCCCGGACGGCCCTACCTCGCTGGACGGCTCTGTGGCCCTGCCACCCTAGTCCGCCGACATCTCCGACACAGATGGCCCTGCGGCACTGCCGCCCTCATCAGTCGACCGCTGCTTCTCCGGCGCATTGGTTTGGACGGCCCTGCGGCACCGCCGCCCTCGTCCTGCGACGGCTCTGCGGCGGTGCCGCCCACGTCGCTCGACAGCCCCGTCGAGCTGTCACCTCCTCCGCGCCTCTTTGGGGACGGCCCTGCGGCTTGCCCACCCTCGTCCCGCGACGGTCCTGCGGCTGATCCGCTTGTCGCTCTCTGAGCTGCTTGACAGCCGTGTGGCACCGGCGTCCCTGTTCTGCGACGGCTCTGCGGTGGCTGCGGCCACACTGCCCTCGCGGCCGCGGCGGCACCTAGTTGCGCCTGCCGTGCCGCCTCCTTCTTCGCCGCCTCCTTTCGCGCACACACCCTGTTGGAGTGTACGGTGGTAGCGAGCAGCTTCCTCCTCTTCCTCTTCTTCCTCACCTTTGGAGCCTCCGGGTGTTTTGCCGGGCTCTCGGCATCTTCATCAGCGATTGTCTCCCTCCCATACGATCGGAGACTGACCGTGCTGGTGTTTGTGCGCATCTCGCGCTCAGACACCGGCACAGTGAGGGATTCCCGGCGTGGCCGGGACCCTCTGGAGTAGGTACGTATGTTTTAACCTCTGCCTATCTTGGAACATTTTTAAGTCTTGCCTTGACTACCACTCTAACGGCTGGACGCTCGCGCGCTTTTTAATCCACCAACCATTCATCCCCTCGCCGAGTGGCCAAACTTAGGATTAGGGGTAATTTTTTATAGGGGTTTTCTTCCCCGCGGTCCGAAGACCCCCGGCCCTGAGCTTCAGCCGCAGTCACACTCAGGGTTACGGTTTGGGCCTTCCGGGTCTGGCCACTCGCGAGCGACCGACCCGTCATGCCCCCGGGCCGTGACGCCACCGTCTCTGGCGACGGAGTGCCATGAGGCACATCCGCCCCATTGGCCCCGGGTCAGATCCGCCGTGCGCTCTGCCATCAGAGCCGCACGCGGAGACCCCCTCCTGCCGAAATCTTGGCCGTCCAAATGGACGCGTGGCCGTCCAAATGGACGTTTCCAGGGAGCACCACGTGGAGGTGTTCCGGCCCCGCCCCCCAAGAGTTAATGCCTTAAATGTTACGTATTATGTAGGCATGTACCGACAGAATACATGTAGGCATGTAAATCTTCGACAGTATAAATAGGTATGAATTGCGCAAATGCTTCAATGGTAGCGTAGATACAAAGGCACCTCGTGAACGGTCATCGGCCGATCAGCTGATTTAAAGCGAAGTTTGTCTGTTTATGCAAGTGTAATCATTGATTTATTCGAATTCTAATGAACATTTAACAAAGTACGAATATGTTGTAGATTAAGTATCACTAACTTTATACATTTCAATCAGATACTACTACTACACGAAAAAGAGATGATAAATTTGAAAATTTTACATGTCACTAATTCATTAACAAATCGTTATTTTGCCTTAAAATATTTTTTCATGGGTTCCTACCGCCATTGCCTAACTCTCGTTTGCCCATAACCTGATACACTCTGCATACAAATGTGAATAGAATTTAGAAACTTTTTGTTGATAAACATTTGAAAATATTAAGTTGCGTTTTCCTTTAATATTCATGCAAATTAAAACTTCATCTATAGTAGAATTTTAGCATTTCTTCCGAAAAAAAAAAATAGCAGATTTTAGCAGAACTCTAATGAGTAGATAGCATAATTTAAATCTGGTCACACTGCAACCTAAAATAACATAACCTAAAATAATTACGGAATCGTAATAATGTATTTCTAATCCTTGCGTATCTCCGCACGCTGTATTGTTTTTTATGCAGTTCGTTATTATTTTTTTAATATTATGTCAATAACAATTTAGCAGCGATTACTCATATGTCATTTTCAACGTGTTCAAGACTTGGATGAACGGAATTGTTTCCCGCGAATGCAATTTGAAGTGATAAGTGTGATTCAGTGTGTTATCATATGTTAAGTGTAATGTTTTTCGGTTTCTAATGCGCCCTCGTCGTGAGACGTATGGTCGTAACAAGGTACACTGGCAAAACTATTCTTTTGACAAGAAGCAAATCACCTTATTTCGGGATTGGTATGAGCCGAGTCTGCAACTTTTAATGGTTTTTATGACATTATTCCTACACCTAGTTTTAATAATTCTAGTAATAAATATAAAAATCTTGACAACAGTTCTAACAAAACTTTAATTGTAACGCTATCAGAATCACCGTATCGCCTATAGGGTGACCCACTTTTTAGGAGTCTTGAGGCACTAATGTTGTTGATGTTTACTATGTGGTTATTTAATATTGTCTTCTTTTTACATTTGTATTGGTTACTTGTGACCATTGTCTATAGTTTCCTTCAATATGTACAATCTTTTACCAGTCAGCCTGTATATATATACACAGAAACACGTATATATATTTATATAGGAACCTATACAACGGAAAACATGCCACCTGGTGGAGAGTCCGTACAAATAAATAACTATTTTCTCAGTGGCTCATCTATTCCTATAAATATGTATATTATCTATGCTTATTTCTTAAAACCACACAACACAAAGGAAGTACCGCCTGCCGGAAATGTATACAAAAGAGCGACATCTTTTTTAAATATTGCCGGAAGTCATTATTGAGCCACTTACAATAATATAGTATAATAGTTATTAATATAATAGTTATCTAAAATATAAACCAATATTCTAGAATTAGGTATCAAAATTAATATGTTTTATATTAGCTTAAACAACGAACAATACTTCCATTTAGATAAAATATTCGAGCGTAGCGGAAGTTTATTACAATTAATGATGAATTTTTATTAAGTGTGAAATACTAATTATGCATTTAAACATTATTTTCTTATCAAGCTAAAAGGCTTATTACACTACACGTTATTCAGGGCCCTGAATCAGTAGGGGTGCTCTACAACTAGAACTGTAGCAAATCGTATGTATTCGGTACTAAGTAACGGGTGCGGCATTTAGTACGAAGTAACGAAACGTTACTCACGAATCCATTTCGTTACTCGCATGTTTCGTATTATGGGTACCCACACTGTTTTAGTTCACACAAGTAACGTTGATGCCTATAACGTTTGTTGATCGTATATACATATTATGCATTCGCGCGCTTATTCTGTGTATCTAAAGATGTACGTTACAAAGAACGATGTTTGTTTGATAAGTAATATATAATCTGGCAATTCGTCGTTAAATTTTTTACTGTTTGTTGAATGTATTGCGTTTGTAAATAAAGTTTAAGATTAGAAATAACATAAGCCCATTGTCAATATTTTTAAAATAATAAATCTATTGCAATTTTGTAGATTCTGTTAATAGTTCATTTGTAGTTTTACACGTTACCTATTAAATGAATCTAAATTTAGAATAACTTTAACACAAATCGGGTTCAACATACGGTAAAGTGCAAAATGTACCTTACGTAGCTTGGTATACAAATGTATTCCACAAATAACGAATGTTGCTATGCCGTGACGTTATACTGTAAGGGTACGGAATACAATTCGATTCGGTGTCCTAAGATACCGGTACCAAAAGTAACGAGTAACGTAACGATACGAAAGAAACGAGTACTCATTCTTCTAGTAACGAATACATACTGGTACGCTTTCTTTCGTTACTTTAACACAATTATCTACAACAGCTAAATTGTGAGACCTGTTTCACCTATTTCAGTTTTAGCGAAATAACAGTTTCAGAAAACTGTTCCAAAATAACAGCCTGTTGTGCTGTAATACGAGAAAAAAAGGGGAATAACCATTCTTTAGGAATAATGTTTAGAAGTGGTTTCAGTGTTTGTTCCTAAAATGAAAACGATCCTTCATGCTTTACATGCTTAGGACTGATTTGTGTATATATTTTAGACATGAGCGTTATTTCACGTCATTAGTTATAATAACCCATTACGCGACATGTAACAACCACTATTTACGAGTCGACAAGTAAAAGAGGTGATTTTTGTAACTACGTTATACTTGACACGACTCACAGATATGGGAGAACAGTATTATATTCGAGCGAGCGAGAAAGAGCCGACCGCACAATGTTGATTACGCTAAGTACATTTCTTTCGCATCGCGGCCGAGCGAGTGAGCGAGATGGCTAATCGAATGACACGAAATTATTCGAAGTAATCCGACCAAATACCGAACACTCACGTGCCGTAGTATGCAACAAAGACCAAACAGCGTAACAATACATTTTATACCTTTAATTTTCATACGTAAAATTACATTTATTGATAATAAATAGAGTGATTTTTGTTTATAAGTAATTTCAACGGCTTGACGTTGCGGGAAACGAAGCGAGTGTTACTTTGAAATTTGAATTTAAAGTAAAGAATTTAATTGATTTATTGATTTAGTTTGTTGTTTTACTAATAAAAACATCATACATTATAAAGTGCATATAACAGTGAAAAAAACTGTAAATATATCAAAAGTGTAAATAAACTGTAAATATAATCATTGTATATACAATCAATTTACTTATAAATACGTCTGCATTAATACAAATTTAATTAAAATAATAGTTTAATTATAACATACATATACATACATACATATAATGCAGTCTGTCCTCAGCCTGAAAAAAGTATGAAAGGAAGTTAGTTTATTGATTTAACTGTATAGCTACAAATTTATTTTCATTTCGCGTGTAACTGTAGTTAGTGCAGCTATTCATACAATATGCAAACAATCAAAGTAGCTGTATACAAATAAGTCGTTACAAAAATCACTAGTTTTGAAACACGTGACGTCGACCAAGTCACTAGTTTCGTTACGTTTCTTAAAAATAACGTAGCGACCCACATCTAATATATTTAAGCATGTATTTATTTTATGTATATATATATATATATATAATATATGGAACAGTTTTCTGAAACTTTTATTTCGCTAAAACTGAAACAAGTGAAACAGGTCTCACAATTTAGCTGTTGTAGAGCACCTCTAGTGATTCAGGGCCCTGAATATCGTGTAGTGTAATAAGCGCTTAACACATGCGTAGTTCGCGCACTAGTCCTATCTCTCTTACTCTCATGCAAAGGATGAGGAAAGAAATTGATGAATCCTGGCGAATTTAATAAGGATAATCGGATATTTTAATCGAATTATTGCATTGTCATCAGTTTTTGACAGGTGTGCAAAGTTTGAATTAAATCTGATCGTTCAAAGTAGGACAAAATCGAGCCCAAAGGAGTCAGTTACAAACAAGCAAACATACATACATACAGGTGAAACTAATAAAAGCGTGTTAAAAATCTATCTTTCTTAAATAATGTAAGTTTTTTTCTTCTGAACTTTTTCTTTCTTTTTGTTAAAGGCAACGCACTAAGGAAATAGTCCTTGTATTGCTGGGGATTTCACAAACATATTAACGAACACAAATTACATCCAGACTCAGAACAACAAGTCGCACAAAGTATTGTCCCGCATGGGATTTGAACCCGCGACACTGGCACAGTAAATCGATGTCTTAACCATTATGCCATCCGTGCACTCAATTCTTGTGCATGTGTGCAGGCAACTGGCAATTCTCATATACATTCTATGTTTAATACATCTTGTGAGCGCATATTTTCTCAACTGAACAGTATAAAAAAATGACGTGCGAAACAAATTTAAAAATGAACATGTAAAATTGCAGCAACATTGCTGCAATTTTACATGTCAAACAGTCAGTTAAAGAACATGGTGAATGCGTAAATTTTACGAGCTAGCTTAAAACCCTATACAGGTGTATCAGGTTATGGGGCAACTGTTCGAATATGTTGTAGTGTGTTTTCAAAAATTCAAAAAATGATTTCAAAAATGTGTGTCTAAGAGTTAATGCCTTAAATGTTACGTATTATGTAGGCATGTACCGACAGGATACACGTAGGCATGTAAATCTTCGACAGTATAAATAGGTATGAATGCGCAAATGCTTCAATGGTAGCGTAGATACAAAGGCACCTCGTCAACGGTCATCGGCCGATCAGCTGAATTAAAGCGAAGTTTGTCTGTTTATGCAAGTGTAATCATTGATTTATTCAAATTCTAATGAACATTTAACAAAGTACGAATATGTTGTAGTAGTCCAGTCAAGATAGGCAAAAACACCTTCGTGCTTGCAAAAGGTCTTGTAGTCACGAATTTTTGATATGTTGTTAGGACTCAAATTAACATAAAAATACACAATTTGCAACTTCCAAAGTGCTGTGCTAACGGTAGGGTGACCATAAAACTATAAAATGTTTGGACATTTTTCAGATTTTGTTGAATATCTTAGTTAAGGAAGGCTCTGACATCTTTTGTTGTTATGAAATATTAGAAGTACACTAAATAAGCTACAATTTGAGACTAAAACCAGCTCTATACCGTTATTGGTTCTTGAGATACAGTTCTTCAAACAGCCGATTTTTTCAAAAAAGTAGATGTTTTTCAAAATAGTCGCCTATTCTGTGTAATATCTTCTATAATACGCATTTCACACCAAAACTTACTATAACAAAGTTATAGTACATTCAATCAGATTTCATTTGAGATCAAATTGGTACTTATTGAACCAGCAGTGCCCTCAAAAATGGCAGGTAATGAAAACCAATTATACGTGGGTTTTGAGAGGCAATGCAAAAAACTGTTTTCATGTCTTTTTTAAATATGATGATGATGATGATCATAGTTATGACAAATAACATACAAATCTTCGAAAATATGCCGAAAATTGGATATTTTTTGTAACGGCCACAAATATTCTAATTGTTTTTCTAAATAAAATATGCAAAAAAAAAAATGTGAACAAAAACGACAATTAAAAAAGAAAGAAACATAAGCTGGGTACTCCCAGCGGTGGGTGCTTCACGCGGTGAAGGCGGTAACAATATACTATTAAATATTATATTGGCTAAAACTCCCAAACTAACAAATAATTTAAGCATAGTGCTAAATTAACATGCCTTCAGGCTTTTGTTATCTTTATTGATGCGGTGTATGTGTGGCTGTGTATCCGGTAACGCAGGGGACCAGCTAGATGGAGGGAGTAGAAGTGGCTGTGGCCGTAAAAGATGCGGATCATGAGATCGTCATGACTGCGCTTTCAAGGAAAGCAGCGGCTGATCGCGTAGTCATTGTTGGAGAAGACGTCGACTTACTCGTTCTTCTTAACGGTTTATGCACCGTAGACACACACATCTACCTTCAAAAAAGCGCAACGGACAAAGCTGGTTGCTGTCACTACTCTTCAAAGTCCTACAACATCGGACAAGATTCCCAGTCATCACCAGGAACAGTACTGTTCGCCCACGCTTTTCCGGGTGCGATAGTACTTTAGCACCGTTTGGCCAAGGAAAGACTAAAATCACCTCACTCCTCAGCAGGAATAAACCAATTGCTAAGCAAGTGAAGGCCTTTTTTATCCAGACTCTACCCTAGAAGCCGTGAAAGAAACAGGTATTAAGTGCTTTGTGGCTCTGTATGGCGGTGACATCGCGAGGGATAGTTTAGACTTCCTGCGATATAAGACGTTTGTTATGTCAAAAACCTTAAACCTCGCCCGTTTGCCACCGACGGAAGATGACGCAGGCCATCATGCAGCAAGGTTCTACCTCCAAGTGCAGAAGTGGCGGGGAATTTGCTTAAATCCAACTGATTGGAGTTGGAAGCTGTCTCCTCAGGGATTCGCTCCTATTCCCACCACTATGGATCCCGCACCTCCTACCCTTCTGCGAAAAATTACTTGCAAATGCAAGAAAGGGTGCTCTGGGAGCTGTTCGTGCAGAAAGGCGAGATGCCGCTGCTCAGTTCTTTGCCAGTCATGCGGTGGCAAATTTTGTGCTAACGTCCCAGATATGGAGCTAAAATGCTCTGACGACGAAGATGACCCGATAACAGACTGGGCATCTGTCCCAGCATCCATCGCATTGATTGGAATACCCTCATCACCATCCGAGCCAAGGCCCGGACCATCTAAAATAAAAAGAAAAGCTTAGTAGACACTCACGAAAGGAGCTTACGATATAATTAACTACAACGCAACAATATAGATTTTATTTTTTATTTAATTATTACCATCATCAACATCGTCATCTTTAAAACACAGGTAGAATCGATTAACTCCTCTTTTAGTTTTTTGAAGTCAGTTAGAAAGACGTGAAAGCAATTTATTTGTATTACACCTCAAAGCCCACGTATTGGATATTTGTCCTGGTTTTGGTTATCTGCCGTTTTTGAGGGAAGTCTTGGTCCTACAGGTACCAATTTGATCTCAAATAAAAGCTATTTAAATTTTCTTTAACTTTGTTATAGTAAGTTTTGGTGTGAAATGCGTATTATAGAAGATATTACACAAAATAAGTGACTATTTTGAAAAATATCTACTTTTTTGAAAATGTTGGCTATGTTTGAAGGACTGTATCTCAAGAACTAATAGCGGCATAGAAGTGGTTTTAGTCTCAAATTGTAGCTTATTTAGTGTACTTTAAATGTTTCATAGCCACCAAACATGTCAGACCCTTCCTCTACTAAGATATTCAACAAAATCTGAAAAATGCCTAAAAAATTTATGGTTTTATGGTCACCCTACCGTTAGCACAGCACTTTGGAAGTTGCAAATTGTGTATTTTTATGTTCATTGGGGTCTTAATAACATATCAAAAATTCGCGACTACACGACCTTTTGCAAGTACAAAAATGTATCTTGACGACTATAGATTAAGTATCACTAACTTTATACATTTCAATCAGATCTACACGAAAAAAAGATGACAAATTTGAAAATTTTACTTGTCACTAATTCATTAACAAATCGTTATTTTGCCTTAAAATTTTTTTTCGTGGGTTCCTACCGTCATTGCCTAACTCCCGATTGACCAGTTGCCCCATACCCTGATACACTCTGCATACAAATGTGAATAGAATTTAGAAACTTTTTGTTGATAAACATTTGAAAATATTAAGTTGCGTTTTCCTTTAATATTCGTGCACATTAAAACTTTATCTATTAGCAGAATTTTAGCATTTATTCCAAAAAAATAGCAGATTTTAGCAGAATTCAAATGAGTAGCTAGCACAATTATTAATTTAAATCTGGTCACACTGAATCAGTGTTCTGAAGCGGTGATATAGGCCGCGCTCTACCGAAATACCGAATTGCAACGATTTTTCAACGATTTCCGAGAATACACGGAAAATCTCCCGATTTTCTACCGAATGGTGATTTCAATTGGCAAAAGCGATTTTATTTCGTCGTAAGTGGCCTCGTATCTTAACAATATATCCCGAGACATGTCCTAAAAAAAAAAGTCATCAAAATTTGACCGGAGGATGTTATTTCGTCATAAGTCCCGCTGTATCTTAGTAATACATCGGGACATATTATGGCCTAAAAAAAAGTCATCAAAATTTGTCCGGAGAATTTTCTTTCGATCGATATTGTTAAAAAGGGCTGACTAGCTTTTTTATCTATTGTTGTAGTTGTCATGGATACCAAAAATAAAATATGTGTCTGTCGCCTGAGAAAATACGTTTCTTTTATTTAATTCGATTTCACGTTTAGATAATTCTCTGTAACATGGTAGTAGAGCGTGGTTAGTATGGCTACAAAAGTTGTTTAATGAAATTTCTGCCCTGAAGCAAATTTCTATCTTGCAAGTAGATAACGACGCTGCAGTAAAACTGGCTCAAAATCCGGAATTGCATAGAAGAACAAAGCATATAGCAATAAGACATTTCTATGTAAGAGAACTGGTTGCAGATGGAATAATTCAAATCAAGCACATAGGGGCAAACCTATAAAGTGCTGATTTCCTGACCAAGGCTCTTAGTCGGCCATCAATAGATGCCATAAATGTCCGGATCGGCTTAGGCTCTTTATAATTATTTTTATTTCATGAGCTACACAAAAAGGGAGGATGTTAAAAAAGGCTGACTAGCTTTTTTATCTATTGTTGTAGTTGTCATGGATACCAAAAATAACATATGTGTCTGTCGCCTGAGAAAATACGTTTCTTTTATTTAATTCGATTTCACGTTTAGATAATTCTCTGTAACAGATATTACAAAATATCGATTTCATAGACGAATTTGATTTTTTTTATCTATCGATATTAGTTCCAAATATGCCGATTTTTTAGGGCAGTTCTACCGATTTTGGGCTTTGACTTTCGAGAACACTGAACTGAATAAAACTAAAGTGGGCCATTCCTAGTTGTGTACAGTGATGAATTGTATGTTTTAAAAAAATATTAGATAGAGAAAAATATAATTTTGTGATTGATAAAGTTCGCTTAAATATCTACATTGGTTTCTGGTTACTTCAGTTTCACAATTATGAATACTCCATATCCGTATTATCCAAGTACGCGTTTTCCAATGTCAAATCTATTTTCAATATTGTAGTGTACACAATTATATGAAAACATCAACAATATAAGCGATAGATATATACAGTTTAGATTTTGTTGTAGGAATAATGAGCAATAAAACAAGAACTGCAGGTGATGGCATGGAATCAGATGAAAGTACATCAGAAAGGGATCAATCTATTGAACTAAAAAACAATATTAACCCTAATAGAAAAGACAACCTTATGCCTGCACGCTTGGTTCAAATCTTCCCTACAAATATTACAAGGTCTGAAAAGAAAAAATCATTAAATATGAAAACTCCAAAATTTGTACCTTATGAACCATATGCAGCTGCTGTAAAGCCTATAACGCCAAGGGTCGTGCAAAAAGGGTCGAAAAAGTCAAGGAACAATATGGACATCAATATATTAATAAATCAAATGTCGCAAATGGACACTAAATTAAGTGAATTTAAACCTCGGGCAAAGTTGAACTCTACAAGTGATAAAACTGGCAAAGACTCTAACAATCCAAGTCCAGAAAAGGTTGAAATGCAAAAAAAAATTGATGCTCTGACTAAAGAAAATGAATCTCTTAAAGAACAGCTCAAGCAACAAGTTCAGGTAAATAATACAGAATGTGTGATGTGTGAAACAATTTCCCATGTGGTAACAGAAACAAATACAATTTGCCGCTTCGTTCTTGTCTGTGGATGTCGTAAAAGGTGACTGAGGGATATAATTCCCATGTAATATCTACATAAGAGAAGGAAATCTTGAAAAGAATCCTCTAGCAACTTGTCTGACCTGCATGGCATAGTAGGGTCAATTTTCCTTCTATTGTGGAGGAGGCTTGTGCCCAGGAGTGGGACGTATTTGAGCCAAGGGGATGACATAATATGGCATAATTTAGCACAATTCATAACCAGAAAGGACCAGATATTGGTTGTTTACTAAGTTTATCAAGTTCTAGTAACATGGTAAAGTTTCTGTGTTTTCGGGCCTTTCTACCACCTACTATTGCAAACAAGGTCTGTCATATCAGTGGTGCTTTACTGCTTCATGACTCCTGCTTTGCATAGAAGTTAAGTGGTGGCAATGTGTGCTAGGATTAATCCCATTCAAAATGCCAGAGGTATGGCTAAGTTGCTGCTTACCTTGAGAAGAGCTCTTCTTAAACCTTGCTTGAAGTTCTAAATGTATGGGAAACATTGCGGTGTTCAGTGGAGTGAACAGAACAGTGTGACAATGGAGTGAACAGAATCATTCTTATGAAAAATTCATATTACCCAACTGTAATGCCAAACTACCCATAAATCGTGGCAATTATGCCATTATTGAAGAGAACTATGTTAAGCAGTAGAGGTTGATAGACCAATGGACAGTTGGATAGATGATAATATATAATTTTTAACAAAAAAATAAATAGACTTCACAAACAGTAAACTAAAAAGCAAAAAGTAAATTTACTTCACATAAAGTCATATGTATTTTCATTTAGTTAAATAGAAATGAATAATAATAATAATTTTATAATCATGAAGTCTGTGCCAAGTATCAAACAAAAAAGAATTTTGCAAATTGGTCCAGGCATCTTTGAATAATCGGTATTCCGACGAATTGAGAACCTCCTCCTTTTTTTAAGTCGGTTAACAATAAAGCGTCATTAAATACTAGATTTATCCGTGTGGTAACAGAGTAAGAATATAAATCACAACTTCCTATCTCGCCTATGGATGTCATAAAAGACTACTGGTGGATATAATATGCATATAACATTTATGCAAACTCAAAATACAATCCTATACCAACCTGTCTGACCAGCATGGTATAGTAAAATCAATTTCCCTCCTATTGTGGAGAAGGCTCGAGCCCAACAATGAGATGTATATGAGCTGAAATGATATAATACTACACTTGCTGATTTATTTCTATATATTGTTATATTTGTGTGTGTGTAGTGATTAGGGAATGTTGTGGTATGAATGTACATGTAGTGACAAGGATTGAGAAAGGTATGTTAAGTTGGTTCGGCCATGTAGAGAGAATGAATGAAAGGAGACTAACAAGGAGAATTTATAAGGCGAATGTGAACGGAAGTGTTGGAAGGGGAAGACCGAGGCGGATGTTCCACAATCAAATCGGGGACATTCTCAAGAAAGGCCAGGTTAGGAGTACCCTGAACCGCAATGTGGTGGAGGCGAAAGTGGTATATCAAGACCGTAGCAAGTGGAAGGAAGTGGTCTCTGCCTACCCCTATGGGAAAGATGCGTGATTGTATGTATGTATTGTTATATTTTGGCTACGGAAAATAAATATGTCTTATTAATTGTATTTTATATTAGTTACATTACTATGAAGTTTTATTGAAATATGTTTTGTAATTTCTGTAGAACTGGTCCACCACACAATCTCACACAATTTAAACTTTTCTAATATATTAATAAATCATAGTTTTTTATTATATACAGGTAAATAAAGAATTGAAAACAATGTTGGTGGCATCAATGGGTGAAGACCTTGAGATACAGGTACAATCTCTAAACGAAGATAAGAAACATTTAGCAAATGCTTTGCTTAGTTCTGCACAGCATTTATCTACACATCAGGTATATATTAATTAATATCTCCATTTTATCAACAGATTACCTTATATTAATTATTTTTACTTTGATTGATTATACATTGGAATGAACTCTAGAACAAACAAATTAATATTAAACATTTCCATGTGGTGACAGAGAAAGAATATAATTCACCCCCCTCTCTTGCCAATGGGTGTCGTAAAAGATGACTAAGGGATTAAATATGCATATAATATCTAGTGTCCGACCGAAATTTCGGTTTTGGCCTAGTTTCGGCCAAAAAACGGGTTTCGGCTTAGTTTCGGTTTTGGCTGATAATCGAGACGAAACTACGACCGAAACTGAATTCATGAGGTTTCGCACTACGCCAGGACATTCTCGGTGCACGAGGTGCGAGAGACAAAGTGTCATTTTACCGTGCTCACAGTCATCTACAATTTTAGTTCTTTTGGTGGTGTCTGCTTGTTGCAAATTTCGCAGTTTGAGGTTATCACTTCAAAACAGACATATTTTATATCACTATTTATGTGATGTAGCTCATAAATTATCGAGAAGATTTTTTGTCTTTGCAATTTTTTAGAAACATGGCATACACAAGAATGGCTCATCACCTAGATTTATTATACATCGAAATTATTTTGTTTAGTTTTGTAGGTTTCATTTTATTTTTATACTAGCAATCCGCCCTTGCTTCGCTTCGGTTATAGGTTATAGTCGTTTTACCCACGTAGTTCCCGTTCCCGTGGGAATACCAGGATAAAATATAGCCTAGTTTACGCCCTGATATTATAGCTTTCCATTGGTGAAAGAATTTTTGAAATCGGTCCAGCCGTTTTGAAGATTACCCGGAACAAACAGACAGACAGACAGACAAAAATTTTTTAATTGCTATTTTAGGCATAGGTGTCGTGCAAATAACCGTGTGAGCATGAAAAAAGCCTATTATTTTGACATTACAAACAGACACTCCAATTTTATTTATTGGTATAGATTAGCAAAGAGTAAAAACTGACTGATTATGATAGACTATTTATTTTTTTCTCACAAAAATATTATCCTTATAATTTACACAAAAGTTTCGGTTTCGGCTGAAACTGAGACTGAAGCCGAAATTTGGTTTCGACCGTAAAAAGTAGTTTCGGTCGGACAATAAATATCTAACAAGGAGACCCTCAGACGTGTGGGTCGGGGATTTCCATGATTTTTGTTGGGGTGGTAGAGAGGCCCGAGGGTATCACAACTACCAGATATTAGGGTCAACTGGGCCCTCGTTAAAAAGATATTAAGGGTCAAAGTTGGGTGGAGTCAAAGGGTTAGAGTGGAATTTATGTAGTAGAGAAATTGTCACTCGAATCGCAAGTTGGCGGTAGCCTCGTAGTAACGTGCTCCCCTGCGGAATCTATGGTATCGGGTTCGAGATCTGAAAACTTTTTTTTTTAAATTATCCCAATATTGTGTAAAATTTGCTTTTTTTTTTCATAATTTTACGTAGAATTATAAATTATTTTGCTTTTTTTCACGTTCTCCTCCCTTTCTCGCTCTCTCCCATGTATCAGCTCTTCAATATGAAAATTGAGGTGTTAGGGAACGAAAATAAATAAAAAATTGTGAAAAAATTAATATTTATATTTATCGTATAAATGTAAATTTTTCATACATTCTTATCATCCTTACAAATGTTTGGATGGAATTCGTCGTAAAAGCACACAAAACACAGACATTGTATGCATCGGCTACATTTTATCAACATTTTGTTTCCACATTCGCATTGTGACTGTAGATGATCACCCGGGAAACATGCATGCTGCGAGAGTCCCCTCCGTGAAAGAGCGAGAAAAGACGAGAAATAGCGAACAAAAAATGTACTTTTATATGATAAATATTGATTTTTTCACAATTTTATAATTAATATCTGGTTGACCGAGCTTCGCTCGGAATATTATTATCGAATTTATTTAGATATAAAAAAATAAATAATATAAAATAAAATATATATATATATATAATATAAAATATATAATATAATAATATATAATATAATATAATATATATAATATATATAATACTAATATATATAATAATAATATATAATATACATAATATATATAATATATATATATATAATATAAAATAATATATAAAAAATAAATAATGAAAAATATATAAAAAATTACAAAAAGATAATAATAATAACACCGAGATTCGAACCGACGCTGTTTGAATGTCGACAAAATCAAAATTAGAACCTGTCAACTTCCCATCTGAGCTATCGTAACTCATGACGTTGACAACGAAATTTGAATTCATATTCTTTTAAAATTTAATGTCATTGTTTGTTTTGCTAAAAACACGGACTTTCCTTTGTTCAAGCCTTAACCCAACAGTTGAACTTTTATGAGCTGAGAGAATAAATATTTAGATACTTATTGCAAGAAACAGATGAAAAAGTTAAACTAGTAGCAAGAACAGATGAAAAAGCTACAGTGTATATAGATTTGAATGATTTACATCGTTCATCGTACGGCAACTAGCCAATTAACAAACGGCATTGTTATTTATATCTGCTTATTCTGTGTCAAAAAGACCATAAATGAATATATAATAAGAATCTTGCTATAAAACACTTATGAGAGACTTGAACACAATTATGAAAATAAAATTCTCAATAGGTGTAATAAAGAAATATGTATCTATCAATTTTAGAGTATATGTTTTCAGGCATGCACATCCGTGCATGCTTGAAAACAAATTCTCATAAATTTTTGCAAACAGGAACAAACAGAATGGTTAGCCGGCCAATGTGAAGTATGGAGGAGCAAGTTCCTGGCAAGCAGGTAAGTTGTAGAAAATAATTATTTTATGAACATGTGTAAATTTGTTGAGAAACCATTTTAGATTATTTTTGTAAAACAAATTAAAACTTGTAAAATAAGAGGGCATATTGTATTCCATGAAATTTACTTGAAAGCTCGACTTGATGAATAACTAATAAGTTCTTATATCATATTGTAGTATGCAAATTTATAACTAATATATCTAAATTACACCCAAACTCTGAATTATCATTTGGGCATTGCACAAAACATTGTTCTGCATGTGGATTGAACCCATGGAATTGATGGAGGAGGTCATTAAGTGACCATTACACTTTATATGCAATTAATTATCTAGAGATGTTATGGATCTTTGTAAAAGTAACTGCAACAATTGCATTTCTGAAATAAGAATATAACCAAAACTGTAATCTATACAAAAGTTTCGAATAATTTCGGATAGAGAGGGGATGTCCAACATACCTCAGTGTCTGAAAACACAGGTCTTTGACCAGTGTGTGTTACGAGTGATGACTTACGGCACGGAAACGTGGTCCCTAAATGTAGGCCTCATATCAAGGCTCAA
The DNA here is from genome assembly GCA_032191425.1 of Lymantria dispar. Taxonomy (NCBI): domain Eukaryota; kingdom Metazoa; phylum Arthropoda; class Insecta; order Lepidoptera; family Erebidae; genus Lymantria; species Lymantria dispar. The sequence goes on from CM063449.1 coordinate 25,318,811, forward strand.
AGTAGCTCAGCGTGCTATGGAGCGGGCTATGCTTGGGATTTCTCTGCGAGATAGAATCCGGCATACGGAAATCCGCAGAAGAACGGGTGTAACCGACATAGCACGAAGAATTAGCATGCTGAAGTGGCAATGGGCAGGCCACATCGCTCGACGAACCGACAACCGCTGGGGAAGAAAGGTTCTCGAGTGGCGACCACGTATCGGACGACGCAGTGTAGGACGCCCGCCACTAGGTGGACCGATGACCTAGTGAAAGTAGCTGGGCGTCGTTGGATGCAGGCGGCACAGGACCGCTCATTGTGGCGCAACTTGAGGGAGGCCTACGTCCAGCAGTGGACGGCGATAGGCTGAAATGATGATGATGATGAGGGGATGTCAATGAGATATGTAAGACAGGCTGTCTTTCTACTGGTTGAAGTGACAACCAAAACATAAGCAAAGGGAATAATGGTATATGGTAACCACTGGGCTTCGTATTTCCCTTTTATAGTTTCTTAAAATTGCAGTATCCGTGACTGACACTATCCGTAACTAACATTGTTTGTGTGGTGACGGAGTAAGAATATAACTCACCACTCTCTATCTTACCAGTGGCTGTCGTAAAAGACGACTAAGGGATATAATGTGCAGAGATGAATAATTTGAAAGATAATCCTATACCAACCCTTCTAATCAGCATTATATTCTAGGTTAATGTCCCTAGTTTTATGGAGGAGGTTCAAATCCAGCAGTGGAACGTATATGAGCCCAGGTGTGATTTTCATGTCTGTAATTAGTGTTGCCAGGCTTACAGATAAAGCCGAGTAAAGCTTTTTAATTTCGTGTGGGACCAAAATATATATACGTGTCTGGCTTGTTCAACTTTTTAAACTGTTTCTTAGAATTAAACAACAAAAAAAGTTTATTTTACATATAATTTTGTTGTTGTATCTATTAATATTGAAATACAAAATCCTCAATAATGTAGGGGTTCCGGCCTTTTTAATCAAATGTCCGGCCAACCTTGGCGACCTGGGAATCCTCCAATCACGTCAAGTAGACCCCCTTTTACCACTTGGTGATAGAAAACTTATTAAAATTTAATTATCGAAAGTAGTCATACCTAGAAATCATCCCTCAAAACAGTTTTTGAAAATTTTGTATTTAACAACATTTTTTTAACAATAAAAATTTTAGGTAGTTTAAATTGAATAATTAATTTTAAAAAAGCTATTGAAGATAACGAAATTTTCAGCGATTATAGTGAAATATCTATAATTTCACATAAAATTATTGTGCAGAATTTATTTGATTATTATCATATTTTTTTATTAACTTTTAAATAATCAAATTGAAATTTTAATGACTTCTCAGTACGATAATCGATTTTTTTTCTAGTAATACGCGTTATACATTTAAGTTGTTTATTTCAAAAGAAAATTTCACTGCCCGGTACTATTTTAAATAATATGAATTTTTATATGACGCAGCGGCGAGCGGTACAAGTGCTGCGCGCTACTGAGCTTAGCTGTTAAGGCTATAGATAGCTACAATTTTTTTTTTGTATGCGACTTAGTTGTTAGCCTCAGATGGCTGTGACAACGTTACCTGGACTGGTGGGTGAGCGCTGAGGGCTCTCAACCCGTAGATAGCTACAGATTATACAATCTATATAATAAAAATGAATCCCTGTTTTCCTTGGTCACGCCATCACGCGTGAACGGGTGGACCAATTTCATTAATTCTTTTTTGTTGTATTTGTTATTGTCGGGCGAAGGTTCTTATGAAAGAAAAAATAAGAAAATTGCCCAGAAAACTAGAAAATTTAAGAATACTTAACCATCATATAAAATTATTTCTAATCTAACCGCTTTGGACAATATAAACTTTTTTAATGTAACCTTATGACGTTTAACATAGAATTGCCAGAACGCGTGCTGCAAATATCGTCAAAGAGGATGTAAAAAAACTGAAAATTGTTTCAAACAGATGCTTCGGTTGGAGTTATTTTATTAATAAAATACGTGTAAAACATTCATTCATTATTTCTTACAGAAATGATGTAAGAAAACTGAATTTCTTAGTGCACATCAGGGTAGGTAAGTTCAGAGCCATTACGCTTATAGACCATAAAATATAGGATGATCTCTGTGGCAGTTGTCCCTAGTGCTGTCACGCTTACGATAAAGTCCGTAGTTTTTATCGATAAAACTTTTTATTGCTATAATTGTGATTTTCTATTATAATTCAAATACAATTAATGATAATCTTTTTGAATTTATTTCAAACAAAACTGTTTTTGACTCTCTTAATTATTCAAAAGGTCATGACAATCAAGGTCTAGATCACAATTATCGTCATCACCGGAGCGTTCCTGCAAGAACATTTATCATTTTTTGCCAAAATAGGGACAGTCGTTAGATCAATAAATCAATTACGACTGTTTTGTATATAAATATTTTTAGTTTATTGACAATAATGCGTACATAATATTATCATTTACTCGGAGACAAAAGGTAGTTTTTTAATGTTTAATTAATTCAATTTATTCATTTTATAATATATATTTTTTATAATTCAACTGTCTGTTTTAATTGTAAAAAATATGTTTAAAGGTTTATATAGGTACTGTATTGGGTTTATTTCTTTTATGAATAATTTAATAAAGATCGGTTATCGATTTACGTATATCGACTGTCCCATCTCTTTTTTATTTTCAGTCCATTATGACCTTGTACATGCGTAAGCGTCATTTATGTATAATATGTTTACTAGGTATTTCAGTACTTACGAGGTACATTTTAGGCATGAATATTAATATTTTTATATTTATAATATATTGCAATTCAGTTGCAATAAAACTGACACGAAAAGAATGAAAATATATTTGATACAAAATGAAATTGTAAACATGTCGCTCGTTCATACTTACTTCGTTAGTTTTGTTGACATCTGTCACAGAGATTAAGCTATATTTTATGGACTGTAATATAAAAAGTCAATTTAATATGGAGTTTTGGTAATTAAGATACATGTTACTAAGATAACAAGTGATATACTTAGTTATTAAGAAGAATACAATAGTTTTCTTTACGCAAAGAAATTCCACTCAACATTAATATTAAAATCAGATTCATGATAAATCAAATTGAAAAAATTGTATGTTGAAGTGTATTGTTGATTTTTGAAAGTGTCAATAAAGATTCACTGAAATGTAAAGTTTTCTCCGACGATGAGAAAAGTATTACTACAACTGTAGTATTTAAGAAACAATACAAAAAAAAAATAAGAAACTAATTTAAGGCATCAATTGATTTATACAAATATTTTATTAAAATGTTTATTTTATTCAACTATTCGATTTAAATAATACTTTTATGAATATGTTTTAATTACTCTGTGCAAATGTTGTTAACAATATAAATAAATAAATAAAAGTTGAATTGTAAAGATGATTTATTAAATAATTGTATAATCTGTAGCTACCTATAGCCTTAACAGCTAAGCTCAGTAGCGCGCAACACTTGTACCGCTCGCCGCTGCGTCATATACAAATTCATATTATTTAAAATAATACCGGGCAGTGAAATTTTCTTTTGAAATAAACAACTTAAATGTATAACGCGTATTCCTAGAAAAAAAAAATCGATTATCGTACTGACAAGTCATTAAAATTTTAATTTGTTTATTTAAAAGTTAATAAAAAATATGATAATAAACAAATTAATTTTGCAAAATAATTTTATGTGAAATTATAGACATTTCACTATAATCGCTGAAAATTTCGTTAAGTTATCTTCAATAGCTTTTTTAAAATTAATTTTTTAATTTAAACTACCAAAAATTTTTATTGTTAGAAAAATGTTGTTAAATACAAAATTTTCAAAATCTGTTTTGAGGGATGATTTCTGGTATGACTACTTTCGATAATTAAATTTTAATAAGTTTTCTGTCACCAAGTGGTAAAAGGGGGGTCCACTTGACGTAATCTGACCCCACTGTATACACCCTTTTATGTTATGCTTTTACTTTGGTAATATCTAAGTTTTATTGTTTCTTTTCTAGTTTAATGGTAGAAGAACTAGCACAATGCAAAAAGCTATTAACCGAAAAGACTGACAATTTGCAACAAGCAATAAAACTATTATTAGACGAAAGATGTCGTGCAAGAGACATGATGCTCTGTACATACAAAAACTTATACAGCCTTCATGAAAAGTGGCTTGAAAATATCACCATATCAGAATATACTGGCACCAATAAGATGTTCAATCGACCTATAGGTAATCTTAATTTCAATGCTACAATGCCACATTCGGCAAACATATTGGATCTATCATCAGTAAATTTGAAATTGTCTGAAAATGTAAGCAGTTCCGTGGAGAAGCAAGATATAAGTCATTTAAATGCATTGCCTATTATAACTGATGGAGAAAAGAATGCTGAAAACGTAAGTATTGAAGTTTTTTTCCCACTAATATTATATATACCTAATATTTAAGAACAGAATGAATCTAAAATGGGGTAACTATTTGTAATGACTGGATGGACCATCAGCAAAACAAGATTACCAAAAAGGTGATATTTTTTTTAATATGACTCTTTGTTGTTTGATAATAAATAATAGTATTTACCTATAGAACACATTGTACATAAAAAATAAAAAAAATCAAATGTTTCAAGTCATTTCTGGAATATGCGTGTAATAAATTTATATATATAGACGAATTGATTTTTTAAATATGTTTATGGTCACTTGTAGATAATGGCGATGCCTTTAGAAGTAAGGAAACTGAACGAAGCTCCAGTGAATGCTTTGGTACATCACGCGTACAACAACAGCGGCAACACACCACGCCCCATCGCCTCCTGCGTCCATTGTCACGGGAAAGTCCAGCTGTTATAATATCCAATGCAATGAAACAGGGTTGTGAAAAGGTTGCTTACTAAAATATAATTTTTGATAGCAGTTGTGTGGTCTTCCCGTTACATAATTACAAATTTTAATTAAATCTAATATATCATTCCAATAAAGATACTAATATAATAGCTACTTCTTTATATAAAAAATATATCTATTACTTATTAGCCACCAACTATTCACGTAATCAGTGATGCATTGATGTCCTTTAGCCATATATGTGGGGTTTTTATTTTCTACATATTACACTTTAAATATTACTTGTTTCCAACTTAACTGTACTTCATAAACTTAAAATTTTGCATATTTTCAATCTTATTCATACCATTGAATCAATTGTTTAACATTTCAGTTAATAGACATTTGCAAACATAAGATTTTTCAAGTACTGTCACGATTATCTCAATTATTATTTTTTAGGTATATTTTATATTAGGTCCTTACATATGAAATTGGCGTTTTGTACAAGAGGAATATTAAGTTTTTTTTTTTGTAAAATATATTTAATTAATCAAAGTATGCACCGTTGTTATATATGCACCTTTGCCATCTCATAGGTAGTTCATTGATCCCATTACTAAAAAATACCATGGGGGCGAGATTCAATAAACTCTTTGAAGGCGGTTTAGATCGGCGGAGGAGTCCTGTTGGCGGTGTCCCTGGACATCGCCAACGCCTTCAACAGTCTGCCATTCAGCTGCATCAGGGAGGGGCTGAGGTATCACGGGGTGCCCGTGTACCTTAGGCGGCTGGTGGCAGACTACTTGGAGGGGCGCAGCGTCCTCTACGCTGACCGAGTAGGGGACGTTGTGCGAACGCCCATGACGTGCGGTGTCCCACAGGGGTCGGTTCTGGGTCCGACTCTGTGGAACATCGGCTACGACTGGGCGTTGAGAGGAAGCCTCCCACCCGGGCTGGGCGTAATTTGCTACGCCGACGATACACTCGTCACAGCCCGGGGTGGGACGCTAGAGGAGGCGGCACGCCTGGCAACTCTCGGCACCGAGGAGATTGTCAGGCGGATCGAAGCGCTGGGGTTGAGGGTAACCCTGGAAAAAGGCGGGGGACGGAGGCCCTTTTGTTCCATGGCCACCGTACCGCCGGGCCTCTCGCCGGCGCTTCAATCACCGTGAAGTCGGTCACCATCAGCATCCAGGCCCACATGAAGTACTTGGGCCTGGTGCTCGACGGGCATTTTTGGTTCCGGGAGCATCTCCATCGACTTGTTCCCTGGCTTGTCGGCGCGGCGTCCGCCCTTTCGTGGTTGATGTCGAATGTCGGCGGACCCAGTGCTACGTGCCGACAGCTGTACGCGGGGGTGATCCGGTCAATGGCCCTGTATGGTGCACCGGTGTGGGCGGGGTCCCTGACCGTCCGTCTTAGGGCCCTCTTGTGGCGACCACAGAGGGTCATGGCGATCAGGGCCATACGGGGTTACCGCACGGTGGCGACGGAGGCAGCGTGCCTCCTGGCTGGAAGTCCCCCGTGGGACCTGGAGGCGGAGATGCTCGCCGACATTTATAGGCGGGCGTCGGAGACGCGCGCCCGCGGCGGTATGGTCTCCATCAAAGAGATCACCGCCTCGCGGGTCGACGCCCGCCGAGAAGTCATTGCCTGTTGGGCAGGCCGGGTGGAGAGTCCTCGGTACGGTGTCAGGACTGTCGAGGCCCTCCGACCGGTGCTGATGGAGTGGTTGGAGCGGACGCACGGGGTGCTTTCCTTTCGACTGGTGCAGGTGCTGACGGGGCACGGGTGTTTTGGAAGTACCTGCACAAGATTGTCAATAGGGAGAGCACACCGTCCTGCCACCACTGCAGTTGCCACGAGGACGCGGCGCAGCACACGCTCGAGGAGTGTGCTGCATGGGAGGGGGTGCGCCATGAACTCGTCGCGATTATCGGTGCCGACCTGGCGCTGCCGACCATCGCCAGGGAGATGCTCGTCAGCATTAGCGTGGGTACGGGTGGGTTATGGGCCCGCGCGCCGTCCTTTCATCGCCCCGGACGGACTGGACCGCGCGTGAACTTACCATAGCCCAGCCATAAAAAAAAAGACTGCCGCATCGGAGTTGAACTTTTTCGTACCCATCCTTCAAGTTTTTTTTACTTTCCCGATTTGCTTCAAGTGGATTTACATTACAGTGGATTACAGTTTTGTCAATTACCCCGAAGCTTGCAACTATCTCTGAAGTGCTTTGTGATGGATCCGCTTCCACAATTGCCTATAATTCTTCATTTTCCACTTTGGTCTCCGGCCGTCCACGGGGTTGGTTCTGAAGGTCGAAATTTCCAGAACGAAAACGTTGAAACCAAAAAAGTACCGTGCTTTCTTTTGCGACACCAGCGCCGTATACATCATTAATCCTTCGAGCTGTTTCTGCAGTAGGTACTGGTGCCACGGTAGAACTCGTACTCGTAAATATACCGATATTTCATGTTTGCCACTGTGCGGTAATAAGCGACGCCAAAGAAAAAAAATAATGAGGAAAAAACAAATGAATGACTGTTTTCAAAACACAAATGTACCAGCTAAATGAATTTATAAATTTGAATTTGGAATTCCTAACCAAAGAGGAGAGATATTTCAGATCAAATTGGTCAGTACGACAAAACGCTAATTTCATATGTAAGGACCTAATATTAAGGAACATTGAAATATTTGGGCTTTGTTCTTTTCACTGCTGCTTACTCTTTATATGAGAGATTTAATAAAATATCATATTTTCTATTGTCCATATGCTGTCCAGTCTACAAGCGCTTTGTTGTTCAACTTTTTTCAGCAGTCTAGAAAAATAAAATTGAAGTGCCATTCAATTCGGATAGAATATAGGTATATATATAAATATATTTTTTAAATTAAATACTGACCACAAAAATATTAAACATTATTTTTAAGTAAAAAGAAAACTGCGTCAAAAAAAAAAACACCGAGGCACAAAAATGCAAAAATAATACCTTTGAAAATATAACAATTAATGTGTATTTTTCTTTTCTTTTCTCAAATTACTAGTTGCCTAATCGAATGTTATCTCGAAAATATTTTTTCTAAGCTGCTGAAAAAAATTGACTAAACATCACTTGTGGACCAAAATAACAATTTGCGAGATTGAATCGATTGAATATTTTTACGTGCTGGCAATAGATATATCAACTGAATACACTTTATTAATCCACAAATAATATGCATCCACTGATAAGTTTTCTCATTCTATAAAATAAAAATCTTTTTAATCAACTTTCTATTTTGATATAAAGCAATATAATCTCCCCTTTTTCCTTTGACTCTTCTAAAAGACGTACATCTTTATGACGTACAGCATCTTAAAATTAGTTTAATCTTAAAAATAAACCAATTTCTGACGATACTTTTTATCATCATCATCTTGCTCTTATCCCAATTACTTGGGGTCGACGCAATATGTCATCTGTTTTGACATATTGCAAAAAGTTTCGGCAATGACTTTTATGACCGGCCGCCTGCCTGACGTCAACCCTCCTTGGGAATGTAATCGTTGACCCAAATGGTACCAGATGGAGTTGGTCCGGGTCAATCTAGGGCTCTTAGTCGTCTTTTACGACACCCACGAGCAAAGCAAGGGTTGGTAGTATTCGAAGCCGCTACCACACAGCATACGATACTTTTCTGACGATACTTTTTATCGTAAATGAAATTAATACTTGTTTAACAAAGATAAATAAATCAATACATAAATTAATATAGACTAGAACTATCTACTATATTATAAAAAAATATTGTTAGTTGTATTAAACCAATTTCTGACGATACTTTTTATCATCATCATCTTGCTCTTATCCCAATTACTTGGGGTCGACGCAATATGTCATCTGTTTTGACATATTGCAAAAAGTTTCGGCAATGACTTTTATGACCGGCCGCCTGCCTGACGTCAACCCTCCTTGGGAATGTAATCGTTGACCCAAATGGTACCAGATGGAGTTGGTCCGGGTCAATCTAGGGCTCTTAGTCGTCTTTTACGACACCCACGAGCAAAGCAAGGGTTGGTAGTATTCGAAGCCGCTACCACACAGCATACGATACTTTTCTGACGATACTTTTTATCGTAAATGAAATTAATACTTGTTTAACAAAGATAAATAAATCAATACATAAATTAATATAGACTAGAACTATCTACTATATTATAAAAAAATATTGTTAGTTGTATAATGGACAATAAATGGCAAATAAGAAATAAAAAAACGGATTCTTATTAATAATTAATACATTAATTAAATATCAATGTAAAATATTTAGGCATAAGTAATGTTAATCATTTTTAGGATAATATAAGTAGTGAGCATTATGGTCAATCTATTTTCAAACTATGTAATAGTTTGTTGTTCACGAATGGTGCTGTATTTTGCTTATGGAATTATGTTATAGATTCATTATAAAGCTTTACGTTGATTTCTATTAGATATAAATATTGACATATCTATAGACTATTATAACTATTGTTGTTTTAAACTTAAAATGATGAAATAGATATCCTATCTATTTATAGATAGGATATCTATTTCATCAAGGATAGATAGATAGGAATAGTTAATTGTTAAACTTCCAGTGTATAACAAAAAACGTGCAGCTGATAGTTATCCTGCGCCTGACTGACTGGCATTTGTTATTAAAAGTTGGCCAAAGTATTTGATACCCTTAATGGCTGTCTAACATTGTTTTATTTAATTTTTAGCTTGAAAAAGGTAAAAAGGCTTAGGTAATATATACAAGCATTTATTCGTCTTTTTGTCGTCATCTTCAAAATTTACATTAAAAATGACACTTTCTAGTAGTGGTGGTCGTTGAATAAACGAACAGTTTTTTTCGACTGTTTCTTTGCCGTGAACTAATAAACCAGTTTATAGTTGACTGATAAACATGTTTATGTATGAACGGCTTCGCAAATCGGTCACCGCATCAACGAATGACACGAACGACGACGACTTACGAGTATTCGAAAGCGCCCGAATCGGCCCGAACTTGGACGACGCGATGCGCGCGCGCTCTCATGGCTCGCTACGTTCTTTACCCGCCCCGCAAACCTCACCGCCCGTAGGCGCGAGTCGAGCCGAAATCATAACGCATAGATAGATTGATTGCAATTCTCTGCTGGGCGAACTTTTTTTTATTCTTCCTCTTTCTCATGCCCGTCAGGACAGGGTAAGAGGTTAAGAGGAGCCTCCTTAGAATATCTGCGTTGCAAGCTACCCGAGTTTTAGGTATAGTTGAGCCGGCATATTCTAATGTGTTTGTTGCGTGCTTCTGCCGCTTCTTCGCACAATTGTCCAATGTGAACAATAGCTTCCGCTACTACTTAGCCCCCTATGACACAATACTTTATGTAATGTCTGTGACATTTGATAAAATTTGTACAAGGAAACTTATAACTTAACCGTTTGGAAATATCTTTCAAACCACTGATATTTCGAAGTTCTCAAAAGACCGGTATTGGTATTGCCAAAGTTGACCTTTGGTATATCGACCAATAGACCAAGTTGTTCTTGGCACTTATCTTGGATTTCTTTTTTTTTATTTTCAAGTATTTGCTTTTCCTCAGCAGTAAGGCGTACATTCCATTTTTTTACGGACAATCCACATGTAAAATGCTCTCAGACAATCTTATGCGAGCATGTAACAAAGATATGCCGAATTCCATGTTTTCCTTTTTTGCATGGGTTCACCTTGTCCGAATCATTAAATTGGGATGACGCAGTGCCGCATAAGTAGCATCTCATGGTTCATTTAGTATGCGTAGCAGCATTGCATACATTTTCATCAATCATTGTGCTTTATGGAAAAATGGTTGATTTTGCTTTTAGTGAGCGCTGTTATTTGCGATTTAATATAGCCAATTTCTTTGTTTGTTGTATCTGTGGTTTCTTTTATGAATCGTATTCTTATTGGCCGACAATAACGTGGTAAAGATGGGGTAGGATTTTGCAACAGTATTTTTCTTTCCGGTCCGTAAATCAACTTAAGTGGTACTATAGGCGATAGAAATAAAATACTCGTGTTAAGTTAAACGGAGCGCGTTCAGGTGGTCGTGTCAGGTTCTAAAGGCGATACGTCGTCGACTGCGTTGCACATCGCGTGCAGTTCGCGCTATGCAGGTATCAATAGGAGGGAGTAGGATGGCGCGCGCTCCCATATTTATTCTAGAAGTTTCCATACATGTACTTATATTAATTATTCACTATATTTACTAACTAATCTTACTATATTTATGTATATATTTATTTAAGAAGAAAACAAACTACAACTATTTTATTTTATGTGGTGCGTCGCCTACAATCTGCCTCCTTAGTGCTAACTAGTTAGCACTAAAATCCCGTGGGGAAAATAGGGCGACGCGTGTCACCGGCCTGCGCGGTGTGTTGCGCAGGCCGTAATTAAATAATCGTAATGGTTAAGAGAATATATCGTAGCAATACAATTGTTTATCTTCATCGAAAATTATATGAGATCATGATGGTAATTGGTAGCTAGGGGTGGCAGCTTCTTAATCTGGGAGATTAAATTTTGTATAATTAAATCAGATTGTCCAAACCTTAATCCTAGGCCCTCCATAATAACAGCCGGCGAGGTGTTACCAATTAGCAGGTCCGTGACTGCTTCCCTCGCGTCACCCTTGAGCGCTTGACGCAATCGCCATAGGTTCTCGGTGTCGCTAAAATTACACACCTGCGATGATTATATTATTATATGCACTTTTGAAATGTAGCCATTCTATACAATCGCCACTAAATGTAGGTAGTTTTCGCGGTGTAGACAGCCGTGTGAGCAGGCGTTCTTCCTGCTTGGTGGGTGGTATGATCATCATATCCTTAAGGGCATGAGCTAGCTGCATAATGCTATCGACAGGAGGTCCTTGAGAGGGTGCGTGAAGAGGGTCATCCATAGGTGTCCGCGCTGCCTCCGTCGTATTAGGTGTCGTTGCTTGTGCTGGTGGTGGTACCTTGCCGTTCCATCCATTCGTGCACAATAGATTTGTGACTGCTACTACTCGCGTTTGTGCGGCGAGCCGACGCACGTGTTCCGCGCACATCTGCCTCGAAATTATCTACGGCTAGATCGTATTCTAACCTTTTTTCTATGAGCTCTAATTGGATCTTAGCTTTGGCTTCTGTGGCTGCGAGTTCAAGCTGTTTCCGCCTGAGGAGTGAAGAGGTAGTTGACACTGATGAGGCTGGAGCTGCGATCGCTGAACATAGTCCTGGTTAGATCCGGCTCGAAGGACCAGCTTTATAGGCGATAGAAATAAAATACTCGTTTTAAAGTAAACGGAGCGCGTTCAGGTGGTCGTGTCAGGTTTTAAAGGCGATACGTCGTCGACTGCGTTGCACATCGCGTGCAGTTCGCGCTATGCAGGTATCAACAGGAGGGAGTAGGATGGCGCGCGCTCCCATATTTATTCTAGAAGTTTCCATACATGTACTTATATTAATTATTCACTATATTTACTAACTAATCTTACTATATTTATGTATATATTTATTTAAGAAGAAAACAAACTACAACTATTTTATTTTATGTGGTGCGTCGCCTACAGGTACCATGATACTTTGAAATATGTTTGCGTCAGAATCAGCTTCGTTTTCAAGTTTCATTTTGTACTACATCAGTTGAGATCCATCGCAGCCTCATTTGCTTAAATAAATACTAACGATTGTGTTTCTAATTCACTTAATAGTTCGACTACCTCACCAAGTTGTAAAATCAGTCGTTGTGCCGTATGATCCATGATATTTTGAACCGTTACTTCAGCGTATGTTTCAGTTACACGGTGGATTTCTGGACTGCACTCTTTCTTTAACTTCTGCAATATCGAATAGCACGGGCAAAAACGTGGATTAGTTTCTCGCAATATTTCATATTGGGCCTGTGTTAGTCCCGCTTCAGTATACATGAACAAGGCTGTGTGCCGTGTTAATATGTTTGATTTGTCCCGTTCTTCTTCAAAGGTACTTTTTTCATCGCTGCTGCATATTTCCTTGCTATTCTGGAACTTTTTGTCAAGTTTGTAACAATTTTTGATGCATCTACATTGCCAGTCTTCCGTAATTTCATCTGTGTTGCATACATCAAATCATCTTCTTTCTTCTTCTTTTGTTTTTCGTCTTTTGCTTCTTTCACTCAAGTCCGAAAACAACTTTTGAGGTCTACCAGGACTTGCTCCTGTAACAAAAAGACAATAGTTGTACTCAAACACATGCTTAACGTTTTAACAATACGTACTACCTTAAAATAAAATTCAAATAAAACTAAATAACTATTGTGCGGCTAAGCAAAATGTTTCAAAGCATAACAAAGCAATAGAAGTAAAGGAATGTGGGTATCACCTACCTGCTTTCGGTAGCGATGTGTACCATCTCTGCCAGTCGGCATTGTTTTCTAGGATTCTGGTCTTTATATTGCGAGCAGCATTTTTGTTTAAACTGGTGCCTGATAATCGACAGTCTTTGCTTTACATCAGCAGTATTTTGTCATTTTCTCCATATTGTGTAGTGTTCTGTGGTGTCCCACAAGATTAGGTCGTTGATCATCATTCATTCATTATTTTAGCCTATCGCCGTCCACTGCTGGACGTAGGCCTCCCTCATGTTACGCCACAAAGTGCGGTACTGTGCCGCCTGCATCCAACGACGCCCAGCAACTTTCACCAGGTCGTCGGTCCACCTAGTGGAGGGCGTCCTACACTGCGTCGTCCGATATGTGGTCGCCACTCGAGAACCTTTCTTCCCCAGCGGTTGTCGGTTCGTCGACCAATGTGGCCTGCCCATTGTTATTTCAGCGTGCTAATTCTTCAGGCTATGTCGGTTACACCTGTTCTGCGAATTTCCGTATTCCGGATTGTGTCTCGCAGAGAAATCCCAAGCATAGCCCGCTCCATAGCACGCTGAGCGACTTTGAGCCTTGTTATGAGGCCTACATTTAGAGACCACGTTTGCGTGCCGTAAATCATCAATGGTAACACACTGGTCATAGACCTGTGTTTTCAGAGACTGAGGTATGTTGGACGAAAAGATTCTCTTAAGTTTCCCGAAGGTCGTTGATACCAATGATCAATGATGACCCCAAATTTTGCTTTTGCACAACTCACAGAACAAGCAAATAATGAAAGAATTGTGGTATTATTTGAACGATTTTTGGAAAATCTTATTCAACTCCTTCAGTTATTTAACTCTAGAAAGATAATCATATAGAAACTAGCGTAAATTACTAGCGTCTGTCAGATGTGTGTGTTAGTCAATTAGGTTTTTTTATTAAACTCATGTAATTCTTATAGTTTTTTATAGGTTTAAAAGATTGTTTATATTAAATAATTATAAACTAGTTTTAATTAAATAATTATAAACCAAAATCGTAAATATCTTCCTTCATAAATTAACAAAAACTTAACTTGTCTTCTAAAGGAACATTTAAAATATCTTTTAGTCTTTATATTGGCATATTTGGCACTTTTGGCTTAAATTTACTTACAAAATACCTACTACAATAATCAGTCTTTCAACTTTTGCTTTATAAATACACTCACGTCACACGTAATTGTTATATTCTCCACACACGGGTTTTTCATACTTCACGCCTGATAGTTATGACATTCTGGCGGAGTGTGGATGAACAATGTGAATCTTTACTTTTTTGCAGGCAGCTCTTGTTGAACCTGGTTACTATTTGCATTAGTATTTGGCTGCGATTCTGTTATATTTTTTCGGTCTTTTCCAAAGTTCTAACTTTTTTGCCACTCAAAGTGTAGTCAGTCCGGTACTAAGCTTTTTCATATTTTTTTACGGCTTAGAAGTTTTTTGTTCTTCGACAGAGTGTTAGTGGATATTATTCTCATCGCGCAGGAATTCACAAAGGCTATGTGGAAAGTACCACAAAGCACAGCCACTGGCCACATGTTTGTTTTTCTGGAGCATGACATTGACGAACATATTTGATCGAATGTGTCGACACCTACCTTTGTTTGATTGTAAAACATAATCATTTCAGGTTTTCCAGTCGTTTGATTTATTGTACCTTTTTAATTGCCAGATGACGGTAGGGAAACAATTTTCGATGGCTTTGGTTTATATGACACAAGAGTCAAAGGACCGTCATAGCAAAACATAGAGGTCATTGAGTGTTTTTTATTCGCCCCGGGTATTCTCTTCTATTTGAACGTGTACGTGGCAACTAGCGTGTGCTTTTATGGTTCCGGAAGTCAAGGCCTGTCCTCTTCAGTCCCGAGTCAAAACTTTTTTATCGATTTTGATGATTTTTGGATAAGTTAACTTTTAGGGTCTCTATAAATTAAATGTATTGAAAAAAAATCTTTCTTTACAAATTACACTATTGATATCTTGGGCCTCTAAGAAGTAAAAAAATATCAGGCTAGGCTAATAATAGAAATAACATTTGGACCAAAATTATATCAATTTAATAACTAAAATCACATAATTAAGAATGAAATATTTGAAACAGTTTCTTTCTGTATTAAAATACAAAAATACCTTACAAGTGCTGCACCTAACAAAAGTTAGCTTTAAGCAAGCAGGCCCTCTACACTAGGGTCGCCTCTTCTGTTCTGTATTTGTCATTTCTGGCATGTGACAAGCCTTTCGAGCCATGACTGGTGGAACCGGCTGGATCCGTCTCTGTCTTTTAGCCTCAGGACTACCAATCGATGAAATCGAGTTATTCGGGTCTTCATTTTCATACTGCGCTGATTTTCAGCATATCTAATCAAAAAACCAAGTAAACCCAAAAAAGTAGTACAGGTGCAAGGTAAACCTTTGACAGATTGTCTCATGGCAATGTGACCTTCGAATGGTCTTGTGGCGACTATCCGCCACTAAGATAACTTGGACCGCAACCCAACAATGCGAAGCAATCCGCTTCGCTAATGAAGATTGGCCCATACAAGAAGACGCAGGTGCGAGGCAGCTGGCGTGCACAGCTGACAGATGTGCGACACACCTGACACCTGCATTCGCACCTGCGGTGATATCATCGAATGCGCCCCTGTTGGAACATGTGTACATTCGGACCACACGCAGACTGAATGCTAGTATATATATACCGCCCTTTGCTGTCTATTCATTCAGTCGACATACAATATCAGCTCGCACACTTGTACGGTCGTCACTAGTTCTATTATCAATTTATGTACATAATTTGTGAAATGTAAATAAATCGTCAGTCTTAGAAATAACTTTCTTCGTTCTTCTTCGCCGTCTCTTCACATCTTCATTCGCCAACCACAACACAATTGTAGGGTGGCTAATCTTCACACGCCATCCTACATTTGGTGACCCCGACATCTGAACATGCAACCATACTACTTCTGGTGACCCCGACGTCTGAACATGCAACCATCAACGCGATCTGTACACGCAACCTGCGAAGAATCTGCATTACCGTTCGCGCAAACATCAAGATCTATAACTACTGAGATGGTCCTCGACATGAGCAAGCTGGGCGAACTGTCCTACAAGAACACGAGATAGCACCATCAATACTACGACCAGCGAGCACCCCTGCAGCACAACCATCACCTTACAACGACATGGCACAACAGATCGCCGAACTAACCAGACCACAACTAGGCCGGTTCTACTACGCCGGTACGACTACGCCGGTACTACTACACCGGTACGACTACACCGGTACAACTACGCCGGTACGACTACGCCGGTACGACTACGCCGGTACTACTACGCCGGTACTACTACGCCGGTACTACTACGCCGGTCCTACTACGATGGTCCTGTTACGCCGGTCTCGTTTCGCCAGAACAAGATGACTACTCGACTGCTGACGTCACCTAGTACGCGACACGTCTTAGCGCGTACATGACGAAGCTGTCTCCTTGTCCAACGTCTTGGCACACTACATTGCTATTTTAAGCATCGCACGTCTTCGTCTGACAAGATCGCCTGAGAGGTGCTTGGAGCCACCAAACACCGGCCCCCACAAGGCTCAAACCATCATATATGGCTAGAGAAGCTTAGGTTCCGGTCCAACCAGTCCCAGATGACATCAAATGGACTTCCAGTGGAAGAAAAGTACGCCTACTAGACTTTCATCGCCCGTAGCCACGGTCTTCAGGGGGGAGTACTGTGGCGACTATCCGCCACTAAGATAACTTGGACCGCAACCCAACAATACGAAGCAATCCGCTTCGCTAATGAAGATTGGCCCATACAAGAAGACGCAGGTGCGAGGCAGCTGGCGTGCACAGCTGACAGATGTGCGACACACCTGACACCTGCATTCGCACTTGCGGTGATATCATCGAATGCGCACCTGTTGGAACACGTGTACATTCGGACCACACGCAGACTGAATGCTAGTATATATATACCGCCTTTTGCTGTCTATTCATTCAGTCGACATACGATATCAGCTCGCACACTTGTACGGTCGTCACTAGTTATATTATCAATTTATTGTACATAATTTGTGAAATGTAAATAAATCGTCAGTCTTAGAAATAACTCTCTTCGTTCTTCTTCGCCTTCTTCTCACATCTACCTGCGCTGACTACAACACAAGTGTAGGGTGGCTAATCTCCGCACGCCATCCTACAGTCTCATCTGCTCATCAATATTTACTTCTCGTGAATTTTTCTAGTGATACTAAATTTTCGTCCACAATGTGCAAATTATTTCGATGGTGATAGAACCGATCTCGAACAATGGTATTTGCCACTAAAGGGTATCGTGTCGAGATTCCCATGCCATTTTCGTTTTTGGAAAACCAAGTAATGTCAGGACCATGCTGACGCTAAGAAAGTGCTTAAGTGTTAGTAGGAGAAGTATTCAAATGGCTTCCTTGCTTGGGATGGTCTAGATTGACAGATATTTGACCAATATCTTGGATCAAAGGCTGATCAAAGTTATCTTTATGGTACTACTTTGGGTGTCTTCCACATAACTGCGGGAGAGGGACATGATTTTCCTCATCACTCATGCACACATTCATCAGATTCTAATTGGTCTGAGTAATGATTATCGTCAGAGAGCACTAGATTATCGTAAAGTTGTCATAAAACACCATCGTCTTCTTCGACAGGCTCCTCCCAAATTTGAATCATCCGAATAAAAATTTTCCAAATAATGTTCTATATCAGCTGTGAGACGCTTCGCACCTGTTAACCTTTAGCTGGTGTCGTGGTTTTCATTTTACGTAAGCACTGACGTCGCTTCAGAGGCCTGTACCTAAAAATATTTTTTTATGAATCTAGATGTTTTATTTGTCCCGATATTTAATAACTACATTAAATAAGTATATTCTAATAAAACATACAAAATTATTAAACATTTTAAATTAAAATAAGACTTTTTAACAATTAAAGTACAGTTAATATCTCTTTGGCAGAAATTACTTGAGATCAGAAATCACCTTAAATGCTTTAATTTATTCAACAAAACAAATTAACCTTTATTATAAAAGTTCAATAATGTCTCTAATAAACTAAATAATAAATATTCGTAGTGCTATAGAGAAAATAAAAAACTATAAGGCACCAAATATTACAATTTACGCACAATCTGGGCAAACTTCCTTCGCGCATTGAAGGAACACCTGCTTTTTACATAGTAATAGGTATGTGTAGACTTCCTCTGAAGCTTCAGTGGACACGTGTGGCATCGTCTCCTTTGTTTAACATCTTCTGGAACTTCTGGACGCATATCAGACCTTAACACTCGCGTCAAACTTAGGCGTAGTTCACGTGGCAGTCTTTCGATCAATACTCTTCTTTTCATATATTACAAAACCATATTGCTAGCTAATTCTTTTATAAATATCCCTCTAGTTTTTCATGACATATGTCGTACAATGAGTGACTATTTACTGAGCCGATGTCTAACATGCGATAAAAAATTACCGCATGTTAGACAAGCCAACGACGAGTCCTACGACTACACACAGTACACTGTGTGTAATAGAACACTTTTTCCACAATCCACACCTCCTTTAGTTGTATTATAAAAGGCTATAACTTCAGGTTTTCCAGTAGATTGATCAGTGCTTTCAGCATGGTGCATTGAAGATAATGGGATGACTGCTTTGGATTTCTTCGGGACATGAGATAGAAGCGTATTTTGGCCGGCAACAACATAAAGTATTGGTCCTATTTCTCTTTGTTTAGATAGGAGAAACTCTTTTGGTATTTCGTTTGTTTTTTTTTTCAAAGTAACAACGCATGTTAGACACTTTTTTTTTTCAAATTATGTATAAGTTCCATTGACATTAAACCAATAGGGAATATGCACGAAACTCCAAAATGAATAAATTATTTTTATTTGTAATCTTTATTGCTTAAAAAACGTACCTATACAATTATGTTTTAATTTTATCATTATTTAATAATTAAATTTAATTATCAAAAAGTGCCTTTTTTGAGATTCGCGCGCAAAATTTCTGAAACGCATCGCATTGGTTGGAGTGCTATGATGTCACGTTTTGAACACGTGACACCCGAGTCTACTAGTTAGGGCTGCCTATATTAAAAAAAATTGTTTTTCGATATATCGATATTTTTAAATATATCAATATCGGAGTTCGATATAACGAAAAAAAATCGATATTTCGATATTTTCCCCATGACCACTCTTTAACTTCGTTCATTGCAGGGTTACCGTGCCGAGCTTTTTTTTATCAAATTCTAGGAGTGAGTGATAACTGATCATCAGTTTCATGCCAGCGCTTCTACAGTAGATTAAGTTTACGGTGATTTTATAGAATAAATACTTTAAAAGAAAAGATAAAACACCAAATTTATTCAAATAAATATCGACCCTCGATACGTACTTTTTATTATCGTCCAAAAAAAGTTCAGTATTAAGTATCGATATTTTGACATATCGATATTTTATCAACAGCCCTCCTTGGATAGGAGGAGAACCTTGTGATATCAAGTTGTTTGTATGTTTCTAGTGATTATTTTTAGGGATGGGAAAAAATAATCGATTATTAATAATAATCGATTTTTACCAAAAAATAATCGATTAAAATCGATTTTTACAATCGATTATCAAAATAATAAAAGTCGATTATTAATCGATTTTTTATTATTCGAAATTCTATCAAAATTCATCATACTATGTTAGAAAATAAAGCTCACATTTCCTAGAAAAAAAAGTCATCATAATGCTGTTAGGAGAAAAATCGTTTTTTTTTAAATTAATCGATTATTTTATAATCGATTTTTTTTTAAATTAATCGATTATTTTATAATCGATTTTTCACGGTGCATAAAAGGTTTTAGAGATTGCAGACTATCATACTTGGTTTTACCATGTTTTCGCGGTTCGTTGTATAGTTGAGGAATAACGAATGTAGAGTTACACGAACGAAGACGCTGAGGTTTAATTTTTCATTCGTCGGGGTGGCATAACTTGTAGAAGATAATACCATTTTTGTATCTAAGACCTCGTATGTCATTAACCGGTTTTCCGGTTTTTTTACCTGGACGAATAGTCACCATGATCATAATTCTTAAAAAATGGGTAATCAATATCGTTTACGTAGTATGGTTGTTTAGGTCTTGCTTCTCTCATGCGACTGATATAATCACTTGGTGTGTAGATTGGAGGTCGAAACTTTTTCTCCAACGTAGAGTGGACACTGTCAACTGGCATCATAGTGTGTCCTTTTTCTAGGATAAGTTGTTCAATCTCCAAGTCTGTCTCCTTTATAAATTTTAGCAGAGCTGATGACAAAACTTTATTCTTATTCTGATAAGAACATCCATACGAGACAATTATAAATTTTTTGTAACCTAGTTGAGACTCAATGAAGTGAAATAAGCAGCTTGTAAATTCATTAGCTGTAACACCTCCATCTCCTTCGTGCGAAACGTATAGGTGTACATCCTTGTTGTTATTGACATAAATGAATTGATTATGGACCTGTAGTTTCTGCTTATAATACTGAGCCGATACCAACGTTTTTGAACAAAGGAGAACAGATTGGACATCTATGGTCAAGACGAGAACCTCGGATGAGCACATAGTACGAGCTTCAATATGGGCGTTGTAGGCTTCATTTTTTTTGCTATGTGTACTCATCATCTGAGAGGTTGCCCTCTTTTTTAGCAGTGCATGTATCGCACTGGTCTTTCCGTGGTTTAAAAATAGAAATCTGCTCCTTTTCTAAAATCGCATTAAACAGTTTTCGGGCAATATTTGGTTTTCGGTTATCCTTGCACCACTCGGTATAAACTCGAAAAATGTGAAATCTTCAATATAAACTCTGTTACTGCTAGAGCGGCAATAGTGACTTGGTACTTTATTCAATAAATCCAACCATTCTTTAACAATGTCAGATCTAATAACTTTCGAAACAGGGGTTCTTAGAAGTTTGGATTGTCGTTTTTCATGTCTAGACCTTAAGTCCGTTCCTTCCTTTACATTATTCTGCAACTGTTTAATCCATTCTGATAGTGTATCGCTATTTATATTAAAAGTACTAATGAAAAAGCTTTTGCACACCTTTACGGTAGCGTTCTCATCATTTGGTAAATAATAGCCATAGGCCAGTTGTCTTTGCGCAATTTCTTCCGAGTTACTCGTAGTTTGCCGTCTACTTAATACCGGAAGCAACCGATCAAGATTCTTTAAATAGATTTTTTAGCATCCCATGTATTTATGTTCCAAAAATAATCAAATACTGCTTTGCTTTTTTGTCCAAATATCACACCGCATAAATAACTTCGTTCAGACTTAGCAATACAAGAATGTGTACATGGTTTTTCTTTAAGACATTTTTTAGATTTTGGCACTTATTCATATCTCGCTTTCTCGCCAGTTTCATCACATTGTCTCTTTCTGCCCGTATATTTTTTGCCACACATCCTTTTTAACCGATTAATCTCCCTTTACTTTCTATTTATTTCCTCATCACTATCAGAAAACTCAGTTTCATCAAACACACTATTATTGTCATTGTTTGTAGTCAATGTATCATTAATTGGCTTTAGTAACCCTGTTTCTTCGTCGAGGTAGTAATTGTCATTATTTAAGTTGACCTCAGATAATTCTGTATCCTCTCTTAAATGGTCTGTGACATCATCGAGAATATATCGTTTTCGAATATCACCCGTGTTTTCACGAATGCTACAATCGATTCCTGACTGATCAATAAAAGGATCAAGATGTTCTTCATACGTTACATCCTTTCATTCTTTAAACAGAGGTAGTTCTATATTCTCAGATGAAGAGATATTTTGATTCAAGTTGGAAGTTCGCAAATACTGCGTTGGGTCGTAATTATGAGATATAAATATATCAGAAGTATTTAATTCTTCATTCTGATCATGACTTACATTTTCTTTAGCTAAATTTACTAGTATCTATCCTCGTGATGAAGGTTTGCGTAGATTTGGGTTGAAAGCCATATCGCCTAAAAAATAATATTAAGATCATTTATAAAATTACCAGTTGATTGTATATATAAAATTACCAGTTGATTGAAACCGCCCCGTGGTTTTACCCGCGTAGTTCCCGTTCCAGTGGGAATGCCGGGATATTAAGTAGACTATCCAGGATATAAGGTACCTTTATACCAAATGTCAATCAAATCCGTTCAGCCGTTTTACCATGAAGGAGTAACAAACACATTTTTTTTTTTTTTTATTATAGAATATTGCAATCTATCTATATGGATATTCAGCAATACTTTGGGTTTTTTATTGATGACAGGCTTGTGCGGTACTTGTTCATTAACAAGTCCGCTTCTTCTCAATCAGTCTATAGTAATAGATCCTGTGTGTTTTTTCGTTTGAGTCTTCTTGGTATGGTCGGTCCACTCATTAAGTGCCTTGCGAGTACATTTGGGTGGTGTGTGATTCTTGTTTTGTACACTTTTGTTTTATCCATAATTTCTTGCTTTACTGTTTTTATGTTAAGGTCGTGATGTAATCATTAGTTATGTACCATGGTGCATTGGCTATCATACGAAGCATTTTAGATTGAAACCTTTGCAGGATTTCAATATTTGAATTAGCTGCTGTACCCCACAGCTGCAATCCATAGGTCCATATGGGTTTGATTATTGATTTATAAAGCAGAAGTTTGTTTACCAGTGAAAGCTGTGACTTTTTGTGTAGCATCCAGTACATTTTTCGAACTTGTAGTCCCATTACAAGGCGTTTCGTAAATATATGCTTTCTCCATGTGAGTCTCCTGTCAAGGTAAATCCCTAGGTATTTTGCCTCGTTAGCTTGTGGGACTTGGATTCCATTTAATGTGACTGGTGGACAGGTGTTATGTCGAGTTGTGAATGTTATTTGCACTGATTTAGATTCATTTGCTTTTATACGCCAATCTCTAAGCCATCTCTCAATGTCATTTAGGCTATTTTGTAGTTTATGGGTGGCGTTTTCAGGGAGTTCATCTGATGCAAGTACAGCTGTATTGTCTGCAAAGGTGCCAGTTACTGTTACTTCAGAAGTTGGAAGGTCTGCAGTATAAAGTAGATACAGAGTGGGCCCCATGATGCTACCCTATGGTACACCTGCGTGGATTTTGTGTAATGATGTTACGTCTTCACCTTGCTTTACAAAGAAATATCTATTTTCCAAATATGATCTGACGAACTGATAGAATTCTATTGGTACAGATTTTTTAATTTTATATAGGAGCCCGTCATGCCACACTCGGTCAAAAGCTTGGGAAATGTCCAGGAATGCAGCTGTACAGTATTGCTTTCGATCAAATGCATGATTTATATTGTTAACTAGCCTATCGACTTGTTCTATAGTACTATGTCGTTGCCGAAAGCCATATTGATGATCAGGGATAATATTTCTTTCCGTAATATTTATTTTTTATTTATTTTATTTATTTTATTTAAGACAACACCCTGCACTAAGGAAATAATCCTTGTATTGCGGGGGACTTTACAAACATATAATTAACGGACACAAATTACATCCAGACTCAGAACAACAATTTGTGGATCGCACAAAGTGTTGTCCCGCGTGGGATTCGAACCCCCGACACTGGCGCTGTAGGTCGCTATCTTAACCACTACGCCATCTGTGCAGTCTATTGGTAATAATTGGCATTAGTCAGCTTAAAAATAGGATTTCCATTACTTTTGAGGGTATTGGCAGTAGACTGATCGGCCTGTATGATTTAACATCATCTGGATTTTTACCAGGTTTTGGGACCATTATAATTTGTGCCACTTTCCACTGTCTCGGCACAGCTGATCTTCGCAGGATGGAGTTGTAGATGTATGTTAAGAAAAGTACACCTTCCTCAGGCAATTCTCTCATGGTTCTTGCAGTTACCAGATCATATCCAGGGACCTTGTTTAGAGCTAATTTCCTAATTGCTCTTTTAACTTCTTGTTTAGTGAACCCAGTTATTGGGGGATCTAGTTGGTGCGTTTCATTTAGGAGCTTAGACACTGATTCAGTCTGAGTAGAGCCCTGATCAGGGTTAGGTAAAAATACATTAGTTAAGTGATCAGCGAATGTCTGTGCTTTATCTGAGTCTTTAATTGCCCAACTGTTATCTGGTTTACGTATGGGAGCTCGAGATTCCATGGGACGCTTGAGTTTTTTTGTTGCCTTCCACAGTGAGTAGTCAGTAGCAGCACTAGGGTCTAGATCTCTAAGATAAGCTTGAATATTCTGTTTTGGTTTTCCCTTAATAATTGTTTCAGTTGAGCTACCAGTGAGTTTAGTGTGGTTTTATGTGCAGGATATCGTGTTTTCTGCCATAGTTTTCGAGCTTTTCGTTTCTGAGCAATCATTTCTCTAATACTGATAGGATACCTTTGTGCACTAGGGATTTTTCTGGTTTGATGTTTCTGGTGTGACAAGCCAAGCAGATTGCTGAATGCAGTTATTAAAGTGTTCAACAGCTATTTCTATTTCCACATCTGTTTTCAGTGGTAAGTTCACATTCAAAGATGCTGACACCGACTCTCGGAACAACTCCAGTCAGTTTTTATGTTATGTTGTCTGCATGGCTTTGTAGTTAATGTTATTTTTCTCATAAGCATTATTTCAACGGGGAAGTGATCAGATGAGAGATCGGTAATAGATTTGCATGTGAAATATGTACTAGCTATACCCTTTACAATTGGGTGATTCTTAGATAACTGTGATTTTTACAATTCAAAATTTTTAAAAATTAAAAATGCTTTAAAAATTTTTTCTGGGTACTAAGGGTCTCTGATTATGCTCAGAATTAAGCCTCTAACGTAGTTCTACTACAACTTTAACGGGCAAGAAATTAGAACGAAAATTCGAAATTCTAACGCCACGGTACTGACATCTAAATGAAATATTCAAAGTACTTGCCTAAATCTGTCAAAAATCTTAAACTAATAAAACAAATGATAAATTATAAGACTTTAATAATTATTCAGAGATATTTTTGGTATTTTCTTTCTTTATTTTAACAATCTTGGCAATTTATTTCCATTAGAATTAGAGTAACAATTTTTATAGTAGTCTTAGAATAAAATCAAGTTTAACATGAGTTAATTAATAATACTAATTAAAATTTTTAACAATTTTAAACTTAAAAAACAATTATACAATTTTTATATAGTTAAATATTAATCTATTACAGAGTTTTTAATCAAAATATTTAGTAAATCTTTGGGATTTTTACTATTAGAATTAGAATAACAATTTTTATAGTACTTTTAGAATAAAATCCAGTTTAACATGAGTTAATTAATGAAATTAATTAAAATTTTTTAACAATATTAAATTTAAAAAACAATTATACAATTTTTATATAGTTAAATATTAATCTATTACAGGGTTTTTAATCAAAATACTTAGTAAATCTTTGGGATTTTTACTATTAGAATTAGAATAACAATTTTCATAGTACTTTTAGAATAAAATCCAGTTTAACATGAGTTAATTAATGAAATTAATTAAATTTTTTTAACAATTTTAAATTTAAAAAACAATTATACAATTTTTATATAGTTAAATATTAATCTATTACAGGGTTTTTAATCAAAATACTTAGTAAATCTTTGGGATTTTTACTATTAGAATTAGAATAACAATTTTCATAGTACTTTTAGAATAAAATCCAGTTTAACATGAGTTAATTAATGAAATTAATTAAAATTTTTAAACAATTTTAAATTTAAAAAACAATTATACAATTTTGATATAGTTAAATATTAATCTATTACAGGGTTTTTAATCAAAATACTTAGTAAATCTTTGGGATTTTTACTATTAGAATTAGAATAACAATTTTCATAGTACTTTTAGAATAAAATCCAGTTTAACATGAGTTAATTAATGAAATTAATTAAAATTTTTAAACAATTTTAAATTTAAAAAACAATTATACAATTTTGATATAGTTAAATATTAATCTATTACAGAGTTTTTAATCAAAATACTTAGTAAATCTTTGGGATTTTTACTATTAGAATTCGAATAACATATTTTATAGTACTTTTAGAATAAAATCTAGTTTAACATGAGTTAATTAATGAAATTAATTAAAATTTTTTAACAATTTTAAATTTAAAAAAACAATTATACAATTTTTATATAGTTAAATATTAATCTATTACAGGGTTTTTAATCAAAATACTTAGTAAATCTTTGGGATTTTTACTATTAGAATTAGAATAACAATTTTTATAGTACTTTTAGAATAAAATCCAGTTTAACATGAGTTAATTAATGAAATTAATTAAAATTTTTAAACAATTTTAATTTTAAAAAACAATTATACAATTTTGATATAGTTAAATATTAATCTATAACAGAGTTTTTCATCAAAATACTTAGTAAATCATTTCTTATTTCTTAAGCTTCGTCGAAGAGGTACATTTGGAATTATTTTGGATTTTTTTATTTCACCAGTGACTAGAGGGACTTTTTGAGATCGTTTTGACGCTTTCTGTGCTTTTGGAGAAGCTAATCGAAGTTGATTATCACTGTAGCTGATTTGTCCCATCGAGAAATGCTCACATACTATGCCAGGTTGACAGTCGAGACAACTCAACGAGTTGAATAATATAAGGCCAGAGTTTTCTTTACTCCAACTGTATTGGTGCATTTTCATTGTACCACTAAAGGGGCGAAATTTGTCTGGCAATAAAGTATCAATAGTTTCAATCTGTTGGGTAGTTACGACATCAATACGTATTTTTTTAGTGGAACCACGCAAAGCTGTTACGAACTGGTCAAAATTAGAAATATCTTTGCCAAATTTGACTTGATCATCGACTGAACGTTCCAGAAAGCCTCCAATGCCATCAGCTGCGCTTTTTCCGTGTCCAGCTTCACTAAAATTATAAGAGATAAATTGTATTTGAGGATAGGAAAGTAGAAAATATTGAGTAATAATGTAAAACATTTTACGGTTTCGATATTGAGTCGTCGGGCCATCGCTCATAAAATGTAATTTTTGTACACTTGGATTTTGTGAGAGGTAGTAGTTAAGAACTTGCTTTAAATGAGCAGTAATTGCAGCAGGATCATGTCGTAACGATTGAGATAGGGTAGCAAATCCCTGAGAAAAGTTTTGACCATAGACCATTCCAGTATGCAATGTACATTGTGTTCTGCTAGCACCAACATGGACAGACTGGACCTCAGTTCCATATTTGCATGAATAGTTTTCACTGAAGTCGATGAGAACAACTAATTCATCTGCATTCAAGTTATTCAACAATGTTTTAGTAAATAGTTTTTGATGAAAAATTCTAAATTCATGAGCCATAAATGGATTTGTTTCTTGTTTAAGTAATTTTATGGCCTCTTCTATAGTACATGTTATTTTATTTTTCGATGTTATTTTTACAGTAATTGGTTTCTTAGTTTTTTCACTAATTCTTTCTTCCGACGATGATACCCACTTCATAAAATACATTTGACTTTTCACATCGATGTGACTCAAGTTAATTTCAATTTCCTTGTGTTTACAAAAATCGCAGCTTCGGGAAAGACATTTTTCTGACCGATTATCACAGACTAGGCTTTTTATAATTTTTTCTGAAGTATTTTCTATAATTAATTTCATTCGATGAAGAGCACTGACTAAAAGAGAAAAATTTTCATGCTTAAAACAAGCACATGTATTACGTTGTGTTACTTGTGGTTCTACACAATACCGAGGACGATACTTTGCGAATGTCGAATATGACACTTTATACGTACTTTGAGCACAGAACTTAGCGTGCATATCAAGAATATTGCAATTCATATATCGTTTTGCGATTCTTTCACCATTCAACTTGACAAAACCTTTTTTCCCAGGATCAATCTGACTATTTTCTTCAAAAAAAGTTTTGATTTGTGACTGAATGAATATTTGACCGGCTTTTGGCTTTTTTATGTACTTTAAAGGATCTTGACTTTTGGGAACTCTTGAAGCGACTGATGGAATAATATCTTTCCTGACTCGCGACAACTGTCTATACTTTTTAACGATCTTATTAGTCATAACGCGACTCAGTCTGTTTCAACTTATTGCTTTTACTGTTTTTATACGCATCTTTTATTTGCTGACCAACAACCTCATTAAATATTATTTTTTTCTAATATCACGTTTTCCTTTTAAAAATCTATCAACAGTAGATTTTGGAGAAGTAGAAGAAGATAAATTTTTCACGGATAATCTTTGCATTTTTTTTTGAAGACTGCCAACTTTTTTCTTTAACTGCTCGTTTGTTTTTTTCAACTTGTCATTATCACGATAACATTTTCTTAAATTTTTTTTAATTCTTTTTCTACCCACCAAGGCCTGTTTAGAAATATTTTTATTGTCAGTGTTATTGTTATTCATGTCGCTGTTGTCTTCAACCGGGGCATTGTCTTGAAGTTTTTTTTTGGCTCGTGATGATTTTTGCCACAAATTTTGTAATTTGCGCCGAGATCGTTTTTCTCTTTGGGTTAACTGATCAACAGATTTTAGTTTATTATCGTGTTTCCGCTTCTCATTTCTCTCCCGTTCTTTTTTACAGTATTCTTCATGAGCCTTTGGGTCTTCTCTAATCTTCTGTCGACGTAACCTCTCTGCCTCTTTTTTTTTTCTAATTTTTCATTCTGTTGAGTTTTAGTAATTTTTTTATTCTGTTTTAATGCACCTTTCTTATTTGTAGCCAGCTTATTTTGACCTAAATTTTGAAGCCCGGGTGTATTTTTCAATCTTGTCCGGAGTACTGGGGCCATTTTTCATAATACTAGAACATTTTTAAATGATAATAAATTAAAATATTAAGAAAATATGAATTTATATCTAATTTATTATTTTTACCATGGTACTGACATCCACGGTACTGACATTTAAATGTTTAATTAACCTAAACTAATTACTTACACATAACTAAAATAATTTTCCAAATAATATCGATTTCACACGAGAAATTAAATAAATATTTAGTATAATTAACCCAAACATTGTATTAATATGCGTAAACTTCAATACCATGGTACTGACATGTAATTTTATGACTTACCTTTTTAAAAATGAAACAAATTATTTCTGTCATAACATTGGGACTAAAAAATAAATACACAGCTGTGAATAGTACACAAATAGTGCTTCTTTAAAATGCCACCAGAGCGAGCGAACGAAACTTAATAAAAGATGGCGATTAGGCGGCAAATATTTTGAATTTAAAAATTGAATAAAATTCCAGGACATAAATCAATAACTATTATTCCTTTCTACCAATCAATATTGGGGTATGATTGCAGTATAATTTGATGAAATATACAATAGATTTTAGTTAGAAAAGCTCAACTTTAGATTATAAGATGAGGTTTTATAGAAATTTATACATTTAGTTTGAAAAACGAAAATCAGACATGCCACGGTACTGACATTTTGGGTATATTTCTGTAAGTTATTCATAGTCCATGAATACCTATGCTTCAATATACAATGTCAGAGGTAAAATACTATTAAATTTATTATATTTATAGTTTTTTGATCGAAAAAATCATGTTGAATAATAATTATAGTACTAGACACGAAAAATCACAGCTATCTGAGAATCACCAAATTAGGAAATCTATCAGATCAGGTTTTTTTCTTTCATCAGTGGGCCAGTAAGTAGGCTCTCCGGATGAGATGCAACTTAGGTTTAAGTTTTCAACAGCTCTGAGTAATTGTCTTCCTTTTGGTGTAATTTTACTAGAGCCCCAGTGTGTGTGTTTGGCATTATAGTCGCCACCAGCAACAAATCGATGTCCCAAGTATATGAAGAATTTCTCATAGTCGCCTTGCTTTATGTTATGTTTAGGGGGACTGTATACCGCTGACACTGTGAGTGGTCCAGCCCAATCATCAAGCACTATATTTGTTGCTTGGATCTCATTCGTGCAGTAGCTATTAGTCTCATGATGTCTTATATTGTTTTTTATTAGTATGGCGCTTCCACCATGTGCAGTACCATCAGGGTGCATCGTGTGATATAATTTATAAGATTGAATGTTAAAATAACTCTTCTTTGTAAAGTGAGTCTCTGCTATTAGAAGTATATCAACTTGGTGCAGTTTTAAAAATGCCTTCACCTCGAGGGTGTGTTGGGTCAGCCCATTGGCATTCCAGATGACAATTTTTATGGAATTGAATTTGTCAGTCTAGTTGTGAGGGTTAGAAGTAAGTTTGTCATTGTAGTAAGTTGTTGCATCATTTGTTTCATCATTATTATTAAGTCACGTGTGTCATTAGTGCTGGAGTTGACTTGCTGAGCTGGAGCTGTGATATTATTTTGTTTTTCAGTTAATTTTGAATTCTCAACAAGAACGTCTCTGTATGATCTATTATATTTATTAGTCATGTGCCGAGTTTGATCTGTCTGTTGTATAGGTTCTGACCATATAAGGTGACGTTTTTTTGCTATCTCGGGATTACCAGGTAATTTAACTTTTTGTAGTTCTCTATAAATTTGACATCCCTTATAGTTAGCAGGATGGTTTCCATCACACAGTACACATTTGACATGGTCTGATCTAGTTTTTCGTGGGCAATTTACTGACAGATGATCTCCTGCGCACTTTATACATTTTGGATTTCGATGGAAATAAGCCTTTGTGTGACCGTACTGCTGGCATTTATCACATTGAGGTATTTCACGCTTAGGTCGGGGAGGTTCAAAAGTTATTTTACAATTTAGGAGGCACTTGACTTGATATATGCTTTTATTGTTATTATTTTTCAATTCAATGACAAACATTGGCAATGGTTTTTTTGTTTGTCTTTGTTTAATATTCCAGATATTAACACTTTCATGGCCTAAATCTGATAACACTTCTCTGAGTTCTGTTAAATCAGTCGAAGCATGTAAGTTTTTAAGGATCACTTTAAAGCTTCTTTCTTGTTTGGGCTTATATATATAAAATTCAGTGCTTTTTATTTCAGGTTGTTTAACTATTTCCCTATATGCTTCTGTTGTTTTTGGCTGTATTTTGACTTGTTCATTGTTGAGGACTTTAAGTTCATAATTGTCTTTGGTGTGTTCATTTAGTAGGCCGATTAGTGGTTGTATGTTTTCAACTTTATCGACGAATATAGGAGGAGGCCTTATTGGTTTTTCCCTTTGTTCATGGCTTGACTCCTGAGTTTCATCATATCTCAGCTCTGAAAAACTGTTAGATGTAGGTACTGGCTGGGGTTGAGATTTGTATATATAAAATTACCAGTTGAGATTGTATATATAAAATTACCAGTTGATTGAAATCGCCCCGTGGTTTTACCCGCGTAGTTCCCGTTCCAGTGGGAATGCCGGGATATTAAGTAGACTATCCAGGATATAAGGTACCTTTATACCAAATGTCAATCAAATCCGTTCAGCCGTTTTACCATGAAGGAGTAACAAACACATTTACACACAAACTTTTGCTTTTATAATATTAATGTGATTTTAAATTTATGAATTAAAACCTCTTTTTACATTTTATTATGGTAGTAGCATTCATCTAAATAGCTGTCAAATTTTAGTTCCAAGTTTAGTCAAATGCACAAGTCGTACGTAAGGTACCTATTGTTGATCTGTACTATAATAACTAGTATAGCTGGTGTTTATCATACAAAGCAACATTAATTAACCTTTAACCTTAACCTTTTAACTATTATACTGAAGCATAATAATTATTGATGCATATTTATTGATAATTTTATGAACACGGTAAACACAGTCAAGTTTTATACAATTTTTAGGTTAGAATATTGTTTATATTTGAATCAACACAATATTCGCGATAATTTACCAAGAACTGTGGATATAAGATGAAAAATAACTAATATGTAGAAAATTAAGTATTTATCACTTTTACTGCGTTCTAACACTTAAAACTAATTTATAATAGGTTTACACCACAACGCTCACATCTCGCTTACCCGTTTCGCGCACGAATGACAACGGAACCTAGATCCTTTATGTGTATTTATGCAAATACGATTTTTTGCCAACAGACAAAACATATATGCAATTTGTTAGAATTGTTTCTAATTCAAATATTACAAAATGGATTTTATCAACACATAAAGAATAAAATAGAGATTTGTCTAGTGCAAAAAAAAAACGAAAAATAAAAAAATGCACATATGGGATTTGGCAGGCGCAACGACGTTATGTGCTCTTTGAACGGAGTGACAAAGATAACCTACGCTTATATAAGATTCGCTCATTTGGAACAACGCGTAGTGACATCTTAACATTCCCATGCTCCATCCTCCATCAATTAAATTTCATTCCGTTATTGGCGCCTTCTATTTTAAGTACCACCAGTTCTCAAGAAGGCTGCTGCAGTTCAACCATATTTATTACTTCGACCCCGGAGAGACCGCACCATCACCAGCTTCCATTTCTAAGGGAATAGCAGTTGGTCTACTCAACCTTTGGCTTTTTACTCTAGTTTCACCTTTTATGGTGTCATTGAGTGTCGATACCGTTATATTGTAATAGTTTGCTGCAGCGTATTGGCTTCTTTTTCGTTTTATTATGCTCTCAATAGCAGATTCTAAATCTTCTTGAGTGTAGTTGATAGCCCGAAGCGATTTTCTATAATACTTTCATGACATTTCTGTGGCAAATATTTTAAAGTTTTAGTTACATTATTTATGTATATTTGTTACACCATTTACACTTTTTCAATACTCAAAAATAAAAACTATAATAATTGTTAGTAAAAAAGTTACAAAACTTAACAAGCCATATTTGGGTTATCATACGACTGTCTCTTTATATTTAAAAACTTATTAACTTTTATATTAGAAACTAATTTATAAAATAAAATCACTAATAGGAAAAAAAATTGCTTTATTGGAAAAAAAAAATGTGTTCGTGTGGTAGTATTATGAAACCTTGGTTCCAAATTACAAGTATAAAATAAATTTACATACAAAAATGACAAATATAATACTCCGCGTCACATCCTGAGCATTCAATATGTGCCCACAACCTACATGATTGGCACTGAATCCAAGTTTCACCTGTTGATCGTTGGAGTAATTTGCAGAGCAAAAAATGCAATAAGCGTCATCTTGATTTGTGGGCTGGGCATGCGCGGTAACATTTTCTGACATTACAGTGTCACCTGAAGAAACAGAAGATTCAGAATCCGAAGAGGTCGAATCCTCGCTGTTTAGAGGAGTTCTAGAAGACTTTGCAACACTCTGCCCACCACTACGCCCAAGAGTTCTTCCCCGTCTTCTTCCTCTCTGCGCTATAGACTTGATTGACTCTTCAAGTTGCTGTTTGTAAGGAGACCCGGGCAATAAAGTAGCGCCAGATGACTTACTACCTCTGTTAGATCTTTTATTCTTTGGTGTAGGCACCGGTAAGATGTGTTCAGGAAGAACAACAGGATTGCTATCAATCACTTACGGAGAAGACTGATTTGTCTGTCCACTAGGGCCTGGTTGAAGTTCTGGCTGTGTCATTTGAACAACGATATGCGTACTGATTGATAGACGGTAGATGAGGCTCATTATCAGTAGCTTGAGGTTGAAGAGTGGTCTCACCTAGGGATGGGCAAATGAAAAAAATATATCGATATTTGTTATATCGATATTATTCAAAGCTATCGATATATATCGCGTAAAAATATCGATATTTTGATATATCGATATATATCGAAATTTTTGCAGATTGTCAAAATATAGTGGTGTAGATATCGAAAATGAAATACGAATTGGTAATCATGTCGTTTTATTTATTCAAAACATTACAATACAGGGTTATTGAAAAATATCTGCGTTCCTTTCAGGTGTGGATACCTACTAGGTAGATGAACAACTTTTGTTCTACGACTTTTGTCTGGGGTCGAATTTTTTTTTCAGTTTGGTATGGAACAGCTGATCGACTTTTACAAGCGCTCCATACAAAATCGAAAAAAAAAGTCGATCCCAGCCAAAAGTCGTAGAACTAAAGTTGTTCATCTACCTAGTAGGTATCCACAGTCCACACCTGAAAGGAACGCAGATATTTTTCAATGACCCTGTATAATAATTTAATCAAACCAATAATCGTCAGATATCGACATGAGAAGCACTCTCTGTTTAATGTGCTCCCCTGTCAATCTGCTTCTATTGTCTGGCACTGCCAAGTTAATAGCAGACGCAAGCCTCTCTGACGACACGGAAGATGCCTGGCATATTAAGTATTTTAAAGCGATTTCAGAAAGAACTGGCGTGAAATGTCGGCAACTCATCCAAAACTTTATTGGATCTGATTTCCTTTCAAGTAGTGGTTGGTCCAGATACTGCTTAAGCTCATTGGGGATAGAGCCAGCGGTTGGAACCTCTTGCGCAGCTACGCTAACATTTAAAAGTTTTTCATGTCTGGACCAGATAGAAGACTCGGTCTGTTCTGATGATATTTGTATTTGTCTTGTTTCTGGAGAACGTTGGCCTCTACGTCTGTGTTCTGCACGAATGTCATCGCTAATTTTAGAAATTGCGTGTGACACTTCAATTGGAGACGTGAAGTGGATACGTTTGAAACGAGGGTCCAAAATGGTAGCAATTGAAAGAAAAAGATTTTTTTCTAAGGGTGCCAGTTTATCTTCGATTTTTTTAAGCAAGGCCTGTTGTATAGTTATCCCTAAAGTGGTTGATGGTGTAGCTTGATGTGTTACTTGACGAACTAAATTTAAAATAGGAATGGCTAGACTCGCCGTCGCGTAGTTCGCACCGCTGATTTCTTCCGTGCTTTCTTTGAACGGACCAAGAAGGCCAATGAGATCGCGTATGATATTGAGTTGCGACGTGGTGATCATGTCTGGGGTATTTCTACCAGTTTTGGTAGCTAAAATTTTAGCAACAAGTGCTGACAGTTTGATAAATCGCTCAAACATATCTAAGTTCGAGTTCCATCTGGTGCTGACTGCTTGTGTTAATGTCAGCACCTCACCTTCTTTTTTTCCACAGTCTTCCTGTTCAGATCGTAGCTGATCCATTGCATTGACGGACTGCTTGAAAAACGTCACAATTCCTTTGACACGATCGCAAATTTCGGAAAATTCCTTAATTTCTTTTAGAACTCCATCAACCACAAGGTTCAAACAATGAGCCATACAGGGAATTCTGCGATTATCAGCTAAGAATAATCGCACTGCTGCCACTATATTTGCACCTCCATCAGTGGTAATGGATACTATTTTATTCTTGTCAATATTAAACTCTTCACAGATTTCTTCCCAGCATTCTTTGATGTACTGTCCGTATGACCCTAAAAAAGGCGTGCATATATTTTTACATTGCATTATAAACAATTGTGGAGGTAAGATAATGTTGTTCTCATGAATTTCAAAGTAGATCAAATAATTATACCTGTGACAGTGTTTGTGCACATAGATTTATATTCTGAAGAACAAGCGATCCTTTTAAGGTGTCGATGAAGTGAACCGTCACTACTAGAAAACTCCTTGTAGAATTAGTGATTGTGAGTATGTCACTGGTGAAACTTAAGAAATTTATATCATTTAGAGTTTTTATTATAACCTCCTTTGTAGTGTTGTATCTGTTTTCTATCAAGTTTGTTACCTGAAATAAACAACAAGTAGTAGTTGTTTAGTTTAACATTGATCTGAATTAGTATAATAATATATATTATTATTTTAAAAATATAAACCTTTTTTCTACTAGGCAGTTTATAAAGAGGACAAGCGGTTCGACAAAATTTTTGTAAGCCCTTTTTTTCAACACATGATAGTGGTAAATTATCCTTGCATATTATGTAAATTAATGCCTGTGTAAGTTCACTATGCTTTTGTCCACCTTCTGCTCTGAAAAAAAGAAGATAAAGAATAAAGATAAGTCAGAAAAAGGAATTAATATCGAGTCATCTGCTACTATCGATATTTTCGCAAATTCATTGGTGTACATCACTAAAATGTTGTGTTGAATAATTGTTATTAATAATTTTACTGTGTAAACAATTATTTTAAATTTTGTTGAATCAAAAGAAAGTAGGTACTTTCTTTACAAGGCACGTAGGCATGTTTTTTACAAGTCAACCCACCTTCGAAACTTAATCCTCTTCTCAGAACATTGAGTAAAGTGGGCTGCCTTCTTTTTTTTATGGAGATCTGAGTCTCGGACTCGGTAGATGATGGATAATCTGTAATTTCTTTTGTACTTGTACTTGGAACCATCTGGAAATAAATAAATAAATGGTAGTATGTAGTTAGTAAGAAAACATCAACAAAATATAAACTCATACTTACATAACCTAAAAACAATTACAGTATTGAAATATTGATATACTTACATCTACACTGTTATTACTTTTGTCATTGTCATTGTCTACCGACATAGCATCTTCGGGTTCATTCTCATTGCCAGATTTTGTTGACTTCTGCATGTTAAGTAATTGCAAATAAGCAAAATGGTGTTTTACTTTGATATGAGTAGCTAAATTTTTGGTATTCCCGCATGTTTTATACGACTTGTTGCACAAATTGCACGTCACGGGTTCTTGGTTATCCTTTTTTTTAAAGAACTTCCACACTGCCGACATTGCTGATGGATGTGGATGGCAAAAACAAAACTAATACAATTAAATTCACACAACACAATGAACCGCAGTCCGCCCGCAAAGAGAACCGCAGTCCGCCCGCAAAGAAAGTTATCTTTAGTAGTTATGTCTATGTCAATAAATTTTATTTCTGTTTTAGGCAAAGAGAGCAAAACCCATACAGCCGATATACTCATTCATTCATTCATTCATTGCTTTCTTTCTAGGTCGCGTTCGCAAACAAGTTAAATTCCCTCGGTAAAATATAAAGTGAAGGACAGCTTTAAGCAAAACATTACTTACTGTCAGGTACAGGTAATAAATATCGAATTTGATATCCGGAAAAAAATATCGATTATCGATATATCGAGATTTAAAATATCGACGATAATTATCGATTATTTATTGAAAAAATATCGATATTTTGATATATCGATATTTTTTACTCAAGCCTAGTCTCACCTGAACTTGCTAGGTAGTCGACTTCAGTAAAAACGTTTCCATTAATCGAAATACCAGTTGTTCTGAACGCATTTACAGCAATAGCTTCTGTTTGGCACCTGAGATAAGCACGTCCCAGCAATTCAAATAGGTATGAAATCAAGGTCTGGTTGGAATTGAGTAACCACTGTCTAATTTCTTCACTGTAATACGTTTTCAAAGGACCCATAAAAGACCTGTCAAGAGGTTGCATCTTGTGTGTTGAATGTGCACGTAAACTTATAATTGTAACGTTGTTAGC
This sequence comes from Lymantria dispar, assembly GCA_032191425.1. Classification (NCBI taxonomy): domain Eukaryota; kingdom Metazoa; phylum Arthropoda; class Insecta; order Lepidoptera; family Erebidae; genus Lymantria; species Lymantria dispar. The sequence continues at coordinate 25,356,436 of CM063449.1, forward strand.
TTTAGCTGCCATCAACACATCTAAATTGCGTGAATGTGAATAATGACCATCAAGCATTAATAAAACAGGTGAGGCTTCAGTCGGGCGGGTCTTTTCAACGAAATGATGAAACCAGTCAGTAAACAGGTTTGCTTGAATCCATCCTGACGGGTGACATCTACCTATAGAATCTGGTGGAGCTCCTTTCATCAACGTTTGCGTCATATTTTTGCGTGGAAATACTAACAGCGGTGGAATAAATATGCCATTGGCGCTCATCGCTGATACATCTGTCACCAATGATCCACGCTCAGCCGCAGTTATGCTACCTACTTGTCTTTTCCCTCGCAGACCAAGTACTTTAACCATTTTCCTTTGTACTATAGAAAGCCCTGTTTCGTTGACATTAAGGAATTCTTCTTCAAGGAGATCAAATAACTTATCCACTGCTTCTTTATTGAGACCTTGAGCCCGAGCATTGGACGTTCCTGTTGGTGATCAAATAGACAGTTTATCTTATCAGTTGATCAAGTCAAGCTCCGCTTGGCTATGTTATTTCGAAACGGTTGTTCAATATTATTTTTCCCTCAAATTCCCTCCCATTGTGGAGGAGGCCCGAGCCCAACAGTGGGACGTATGTGTGCTGCGATGATGACGATGATGATGAACTAATAGGCCGTTTTACGAACATCCTGACGGGTCAAGCCATGAAATTTACTTTCTATAATGAGAAGGTATGCCTATGGCTTTCTTTAAGGGGTTATAGTTGCGAGGCTCAAAATAACGTTTTTTTACAATTTTTTTGTGGACACAGCTTTTATTTATTAAGTACAAGTGATAGTAATTCTGAAAGAGCACACTTTGAAGAATATAATTGTGTATTACTCGTGTCAAAATATTGATGTGCACCGCCTCTGCAGATGATGTCCCGAACGACCTCCAAAAAAAGGCGCTCGGCGGTGAGCACGATTTCGTCGGTTTGGATTATCTGAAATAAAAAAAAAGTGAATTATTTTAAAGGATAGATAAGTGCAGGTATTGAACGAAGGAATAAACAAAATTTTCATTTTTGACAAAATTTAAAAAAATTTTTCGTTTTCGATGAAAATTTTCGCTCTAAATTACATCTTATTCCTTCGTTCAATACCTGAAGAATGTATCTAAAAAGATTGTGTTAAAATTTCAGCCCGATTAGTTGAGCCATCTCTGAGAAATCTTGCTCACCGACTCTGAAATGACAGTTTTGAGATAAACGCGTTTAAAGTTTCAGAAGTAGTTTACATATAGGTAAATTTTGTTTTTTTAAACTTACATGGTATCATCGATTCCAGGGCCATAAGAGGGACCTTGTGTAGGATCCTTAGCTTCCAATAAGTCCAGCTGGTGTTGTCGTCGAGCCATTCTTTCTTCGCGCGTGCTCCCTAGCGCTCTCGCGTCGGAGATTATCACACGCTCTGCGTCCTCTTTCTGAGCATAATCATGAGCTGCGGTGCCTAATGAAAGCCCTAATGCACTCATAATGTGTAACAATGATGTTGTACCTTCATTATATGTTGCAGCTGCAATGTAAGCCGCTATTTCAACAACTTTAGAGCCACATGGAACAATTTTCGGACTTATTTTCTAGATTAGTTGATTGTAACTCTCATTATTATTTTGTGTGAATCCACCTACACACCTTTCCAATAAATTTACGTTGCTAAGGTTTTCATAAATTGGATATATAGCTTCGGCAACATCAGCTGGTAAAGCTGGATAATCATGGGTGTAAGAAGATAATGTATCTGTTGCTAGCGCTTGCTGCCAAGTACACCATGAACCTTCTCCACCTGGGCACATTTCGTGTTGAGGATTCTCATCGGTCGAACAATAGTGATAATAAGTTCCCCAAATTGCATTATACATACTGTCCACAGAATCATAATTTCTTCTTATTGCCAAACCGTAATAAACTGTCAGCTTATCTATTAGCTTAGCTGTGAGCTTACCTTTCCCAGAAAGTACTTTTTTATTAATTGTTTTCCGTCTTTTTCCATTAATTTAGTCTTATTTTTTACTAGGTCGCGGAGTCGTGAGCCCATCCTCTTTTGAACATGCCCGATACATTCTTTTTTAACAATTTCATAGTTATTATAAGGAGCAGCTTTCAGTAACCCAGAATATGTTTTTGAATCGCCATCACCTATATAGTTTTTATAACGAACTTGGAATTTTTCGATTGAACGCTTGAACATTTCAATAATAGAATCGACTTCCATTTTACCTGAAGAGCGCTCGTGATTTGCAGCACAAGTTTTTTTATGTTCATCGTACCACTCAGTATAGTCTTCAGTACCTTTTTTAGGTTTCCAAACCTCACACTGCTTACAGTAAGAACTTTTCACAACTATATCAATGATTTTCCAGTGTAATATCCAATCAATGATGTCACTCCATATAAAGAAGAATACCCTCGCTTCTTCCAGGTTCCGTCACCCGAAACTGTTAATTCTCCATCATTTTGGTCACCTTGGTTTCCAGCAGTCGCTTCTTTTTCCTCGGTACAGGCTTTTTCAAACAGTTTTTCAGCTGCTACTTTCACACAAGAATGAATGTTCTCAATAATCAAGTCATAAGTGTTTTGTGTTAAAAAAGCAGGCATATCCATCAAGCCACAAAATTTAGCTGCGCCTTTTAATCCTAGTCCCAGAATTCTCATCACAAATATAAATCTTCTGTTTATTTCGTAAGAATGCTTGACAAAAGGGCTGGAGTTTATCACACGATTCTCACACTTATCACACAGTACAACGATTTTAAAACCAAGTCCACGGGTAGAAGCAGTTTCAAATTTTATGTTTCCCTTACAAGACTTACATTGCACATATTCACTTATCGCAGCAAATACTGTAATGAAGTTTAAAATTCTATATTCAATTGAAGGATCACGTGAAACTAAAATCTCTTTCTGCATTTTGAATTTTTAAGCAGACGCACTAAAACTACTTTCATCCGTCTCAGTAGTCTTTGGATTAAAAATCTGTGTTCTCTTCATTCTTCTAGATATTTGGACATTTTCGGTACTTCTACGAGATCTCGAACATTTACGAGGCATTTTTTTAACGTTTAAATAAAATTCACAATAAAACACAAAATTCACAAGTAAGTTTGAACTGAACGCACGACTTTACAACGTAGCAGAACAATTTAGACTGACGAAACACTTCTTTTAGGTTATAACTGGATGTGACCTTCAAGTCTTTAGTATACCTAACTATTATACTGCTTACAAATTCAGGTATATCTCCGAAAGTATTTATCGGATTGACTTCAAATTTTCAGAGAATATACTCAAATATATGTACATTCCGAAAATGAAAAAAAAAAAAAACAAACTGCGAGAATGAAAATTCTAACTGCGTATAACCCCTTAAGATTAGTTGGCAGGTCAGGTCTTCTTTATATAGTAGTATTTACAACCTCATCGGGAGGCTGGTCACTGTGCACAAACCTTTGCAAAGTAGTTTTTGGAACACTATAATAATAATAATAATAATTTATTTATTTACCATAATAATATTCCAAAAATATATGGTAATCTCTGGCTCCTACACTAGTTATAAATTGTGTTGCAGGAGGCAGTATCCTCCCCCAATATACAAGTCACACTTTTATATTATAATATACGTATAGACTAAATATTACAATTGACGAGTACAATGTAGATTAATGTTAACAACGATAAAGATAGAAAAAAAATAAAAATAACGAAATATGAATGTGTGTGTGTGTGTGTGTGTGTGCGTGCGCGTGTGCGTGCGCGCGTGTGCGTGTGTGTGTGTGTACACCTACTGTATTTACAGTTAGACAGAAACAAGTTTTGACAGTATTAGGAAATAAAAGTAAAAAACATTTGCAGGTGACACAAAATTTCAACTTCTTATGACAGGTCCAAACTGATGCAAAAATGGCGCTAGTGGCGCTAATACGTTCAATGACACCAGTTCGACGTAATTTCATAGGTTTTCAACAGATATCGCTGTCTGTTGATATTAAAAGGTTCCAAATTACCACCTCTTTCTCTACTTTATTATCACTAATAACAGAGAAATAAATAATCGCAAGTATAAAACATTATGATAACTTACCTGAGTAGCAAGTTATTGATGATAGGTTACGATTGGAAATCTCAAAAATTTCGGCGAATATACATAACTGTACAAATATAACGCTCGAAGCTGATTGAGGTGGGGGCGGTATGAATTAACCATTTTCGTTATGTTATCGTATGTAAAATTATTTGCTTTAGATTTGGGTAAATAATACTTATCTATCTTACTACTTTTACGACCTTACCCCAAGTGACTCTACTACTTTTCTAGATCTTTTAAATTCTGTCAGGTCCAATAAATTTTTTGACGTTTTCAACTCCCTCGCTTTTTGCTTCATCAATTTACCTTCTCGTTTCCTTTGAAGAAAACTTCATATACCACTTGTAGCCGATTTTTTCTGACGTATCAGTATAAACCCCGGCTTCTATTTTTTATCTTCCTTTCTTAGATGTCTTTTTATTAAAAACCTATTTAGGATATGGCCGGATAGCTGCTGGAGATATTACATTATTATTTGTCTAACAGGCTCTCCTTTGGAAGTGCAGAGACATTAAGAGGTGGAATAATAATTTGCAGATGTATCAAAACCCGCACCATCCTGTTGAAACCAAACTTTGCCATATCAATACCATCAAGAGCGGGCATAAACAATCGGTTATCATGGTGCTATAGGGACACCTATCGCACCATGGATGGAGACATTCATTGAACATAATGGTTACACCGTCGTCATTTTCAAAGAAATATGCCAATGATGCCTCCGCTCCACAAGCCGCACCAAATGGTCATTCGTAATGGGTGCATTGACTTCTCTAAGTCCACGTGGGGTTTGCTGAGCCCCAAACACGACAATTTTATTTATTAACGTACCCACCAAAATGAAAATGAGCTTTATCCGAAAAGACGTTTTTTTTTTTGGCAAAATCGACATCGTGCAGCTTCTCGTTGGCCCATCTAGGAAAACGAAGCGGATGGTCATGCGGCTTCACGGGGTGCTTTCCTTCCGACTGGTGCAGGTGCTGACGGGGCACGGTTGCTTCAGGAAGTACCTGCACAAGATTGTCAGGAGGGAGAGCACACCGTCCTGCCACCACTGCAGTTGCGACGAGGACACGGCGCAGCACACGCTCGAGGAGTGTGCTGCATGGGAGGAGGATCGCCGTGAACTCGTCGCAATTATCGGTGCCGACCTGGCGCTGCCGACCATCGCCAGGGAGATGCTCGTCAGCGTCAGGAACTGGGACGCGGTCGCCGCCTTCTGTGAGGCCGTTATCTCACGGAAGGAGGCGGCGGATCGTGTGCGAGTAGAGCTTCTATTCGGCGACACGTTCCGCCGCCGGCGACTCGGGCGGCGCAGGCGCGAGTATCTGCGCCTAATGCCGCCCTAGCCGAGGCCGCGGGTGATCGGATCGGGGAATTGTCCATCACCCGCAGAGAGGCTAACCGCGCGACGACGACCGACGTCCCAGGTCGAGAGGTGAGGTTACCCGAAAGGGTATTCCGTCGGGCCGACCACTGACGACAAGTGACATCTGCTCCGGTGGTCGGCCCAACAACGAGGTGACGTGGGTACGGGTGGGTTATGGGCCCACGCGCCGTCCTTTCATCGCCCCGGATGGACAGGACCGCGCGTGCGCTTACCATAGCCCACCCAAAAAAAAAAAAAAAAAAAAAAAAAATGCGGCTTCAATTCTTGAACCAATTGATCTTTGTAAGGCGGATCATCTGGATCTTTTCGCAAAATTTGACGTAAACTGGTGCGTGAAATGTTCAATTCTTAAGTACGATGACGAGTTAATGTTAATGGATTCTCAGGCGCACTTGCAGCCACAGCTTCGATATTTTCGGTCATACGCACTATACGAGCACACTTACGTATTTTGTATGTGCCATTTATTAAAAGCTATTTCCAGTTTTTTTTTACTAGCCGCATACTGACTGAGCGTGCAGCCTCGCGAGGCAGCCTCGGACGTTTGCTTCGCAACGTTTGCCGCGCGAAACAGCCTCGGTCTGTATTAAATCTACCGCATGCGGCAAAGCCGAGCCGGAGCGAGGCTGAGCCAGAGTCAAACGTTCAGTTATGACTCACAACTTGAACAGAGGACACGCGAGTAGCGCATATTTCGCGTGACTTTGCCCTCCTATTAGATCCTAACAAAGACTCCATCTTGTTTTTAAGTCAGTTATTGGCATGTTTGTTTCCCGGTTTATGTTTCTTGATGCATCTTCTCTTAGTTTTCTGTTTGTATAATCAGGACATTGCGCGTCCCAAAGTAGTCTATATTCACCATATAATTGTATTGGTTTGAGACACTGTTCTTTATCCATGATTCAGTGTTCGTTAAACAAGCGAGGCAAAACACAACCGTCTTAAGTACGCGCGGCAAACCTTCTGAGGCACCATTGAGCATCGACAAAAACCGACAACGTTCGGCTTGGGCCGCGGTACGCTCGGGCGAAGCAGCGCGTGCGTTTGCCTTGCTCGAACGCAAGGCAAACGCGAGGTTGCTCTCTCAGTCAGTACGCAGCTATTGCCGATGGTGGCAAACGGGCAGGTAGCACACGTGACGGTAAGTGATACTGCTGCACATGGACTTCTACAATACCAGGGCCACAGCTAGGCCGTTGCCTATCATTAAAAAAATGCTCTTCTTAAACCTCGTTTAAAGAAGTACATGTCATAACGCTCGGGAAACACAGCAGCAGGTAGTTCATTCCAGAGACTGCACGTACGTGGGAGAAATGATCGCTAGAAACGTACATTTGAAGACCATAAAGTTTCCAGGTGAAATGGAAGAATCATGCTGGGGTGTCGAGTGGTACGTTGGTAAAATGGTAATGGTGGCACGAAATCAAACAGCTCCTCAGAGCACTCCCCAAGAAAGAGCCGGTAGAGTAAACAGAGTGACCCAAGGTCTTTTTGCCGCTCTAGTGACTAATCTGTCCGCAAGATTGGGACCCCCCACGATTCTTATAGCACGCAGGGCTCGATCAAGCTATTTATCCGCTCCGGGCAAAGATAATTTTCGCCCTCCCCTCCAATTACATACACAAAATTATAAAAGTTATGATCTAGTATTGTTGGGGAATGTTAAGTATACAAGTAGGTACCTACATAAAATACGTGATATTGTTGGGATTATACCTACCTATAATATTCGCGTTAGTTAAAAAAAAGGCTATTGGGTCTTTTGATAAAGTACTATAGGTACTTTATCAAAAGACCCAATAGCCTTTTTTAGATACGAAAGTTGATGAGTGTTTTTATGTTAGTAAGTATATAAATGTATGTCCTTTAAAGAATTATACAGGAACTACTGAATGGTTTGGTATATCTTTTTATCGACATAGTTATGTACCTTTCAACTTTATCATCATCAACCTATTGCGACTTACTGCTGCGTATGAGCCTGTTTTCCCTTGTGCTATTTTTCCCTGTTTCGGGCTAATCTTGCCTATGTACAATGGCTCTTTGACTAAAGGAATAATAAACATTTTTCATCAAAATCGTTTCAGAAGTTAAATAGATTAGGACCAAGCTGTTTAATTGTTTATTATGCTCAATCGCTTCATATGTATTCAAGTTAAGGTTCATACGGTATGTATAAAAAAGACACAACAAAAGATTTGTTTTAAGTTTTAATGCTGTTAAAAAAAATATTATGATATTACAAAACAAATCAGTTATTTTTTAAAATAATGTAATTGTGTAAATTAAACAGTTTTTCGGAGAATATTAAATCCTACCTCGTAATTATAGTAATTTTTTTCGCACTTTTTGCTCTGTAAAATTCCTTTTCATGGTGGATCGCAGATAAATTTTTATTATCTTTAATTTAGAAAAGCTTCTTTCACCATTTGCAACTGTTACTGGTAAAGTTAAAAGGATCCTGAGAGCAACACTGATATTTTGATAAATCTTAAATCTGTTACAAATTTCAAAACATCTTGAGATAAATTACTATTTAAAAACAAACAAAGGACTGACGGATCCTCACAAAGTTCTAATGCATTTATATCGCTTGAGTTCTCATGAGTTAAAATAGCCTCGTGGTTCTTACAATGTTCTAACAATTTATGTTTTGGGAGCTCTCTTAAGGCATACCTATATGTTATACAAAAAAGCAAAATGTTTACTGTGTTCAGAAATCTGGGCAAATCTTAATTCTAAGGAGTTTATGGCTGTATCCATTATGTGAAAAAATACTTCAATTTTATATTTTTGACGAGGCTCAATGATTGGTTCGTCAACACACTCATAAGTAAATTTGCTTTTTCTTGGATTGTGCACGAGGCTTAGCCACGTTCTCAAAATATTTTTTTTTTTTTTTTTTGGGTGGGCTGCGGTCGGCGCGCCTCCGCACCACTCCGTCCGGGGCGACAGAGGTTCTCAAAATCTAACACCTCGCAATCAATTTTAGAAGCTAAGGCTTTGGCGTCTTCAAGAACTTGAGTAAAATACTCATCTGAGCGTGAGTTTTCAAAGAAATCTTTTCTATTTTTAAGTAATTTAATGACAGAAACTAAGTCAAAATCTTCTTCGCATTAATTTACTAACAGGGTTTATGTTCATTCAAAGTTTCGTACCAAATAATAATAGAACATAAAAATTTAAAATGTTTAATTTGACAAACCAGATTCAACAAACCAGAAGCTTCATCTCGTGTGGAGGTATCCATTCTGTGTTTTGGTAAACACTAAACAACGCATGCAACACGTAAACTTGTCCTATTTGATGTCTTAGTGGTTTTATTGCTTCGATTTGACTTTCTCATTTCGTGTCACTAAGTTGTTTTAGAGTAATACATTTTACAGTCTTCAAAAGAATTGACCACCTTAATGTTGAAGTGGAAAAAACACATATTAATTGCACAGTATTAAAAAAAATGTAACTTCCAGTGAGGACTTTCCCATGTCGTTTACCACTAAGTATAAAGAATGACTACTGCAAGGAACGTAAAATGCCCGTGGATTGATGTTTTTAATTGGACGCCACTTTGAATACCTTTCATTTTAGATCCATTATCGTACCCTTGTCCTCTTATGTTTTCTAAAGACAATCCAAATGCTGTTAATTGTTCCACGATAATTTCTGTTAGTGCCAGACCTGTAGATTTCTCGATTGGTATAAATCCTAAAAAACTGTCATTGATTACAATCTCTGACGTACTTGAATGGTTTTCGGATTGAATAATAGAAATATACCTAATTATCATGGTCATCTGCTCAGTTTTACTAGCGTCTGGAGTACTATATAAAATAAGAGAATAATTTTTCGATGTAATGATAGCTTCCATAATATATTTTTTTATACGGTCTGAAATTGTATTCATGAACTCATTTTGAATAGTTACTTAAGTAGGTTGCTTGTTTCTCCTCTTTTTCCAAAACTCTGCGTACATGTTCCTGCATAACGGGATCAAATTCGGCTAACAACTCTACTAGTTTTAAAAAATTATCATTGTTATGTTGATACAGATTATCAGAAGTACCTTGAAAAGCCAAGCCATTTTTACCCAACATTTTGATGATTGAGACAATTTGTAACAATACTCTATTCTAGTGTTTTATTCCTGATTTAATTATTCTCTGTGACTCGGCATCTATGTACGACACCATTTGAGCCTACGTGAAAGTTCTACCCAAGATTTTACAGCTTCTACACGGTTTCGTGATATCTCATGAGGTTTAATCATATCACCTCCATGCTTCCATTTTTTGTAGCCATCTTCAGATAGACCGGAAGTTTACATCAATACAACAAATTTTTTATCACAGAACATACAAGCAAATCTCTCAAAATTTCTTTACCGTTATTAGGCTTTCTCTGATCGTATCTCGAAGTAAACCTTCGACCATTGATATCTTGTGGAAATTGAAATTCATACAGTGGGTCTGGAGAACCTCTATATACCAAATATATTCTTTCTGAAATATATGGCGACGTGGCCTAATAGATTAACAGATAATCTATTGGGCCACGTCGCCATATATTTCACATAAATAGATAAAACATTTTAATTCTGTATCACTTATTAACCGCTACATTATTCACGATTATGACAAAAATTTGTCTCTAGAGTATAACATTTTTACCAGGAGTCTTCTAAATAAGTAATGGAAAAAGAGTACATCTTTTGCTTATACATTCAGTCAAGAAAGTATTGGGAATGGATGATTTGTTTATGGTTCCAAATTCAAATATTTGTTTTTTTTTTTGCTGTTAGATTGGCACAACTGTTTTCCATTTTGGCGCGGCGTTTGAGTTGCATCTGTTATTTATATTAAATACAGTGCTGTTTTTAGTTATATCATAACTAGTGTGTATTGCGAATTTCATAATGGAGAAAAACATCGAACCAAGAGTTTGTCTTATATTTTGCATCGCCAATGGAATTTCGTGTTCTGAGTCACTGAAAATGTTACAGAAGGCTTACAGTGAATCGACTGTATCAAAAACACGTGCTTATGAGTGGCACAAAGCATTCACAATCGGTCGAGATGTGATGGAAGATTTGCCTCGCTCTGGTAGGCCATCAACGTCTGCAACTGAAGTTAACATTGCAAAAGTGAAGGAAATAGCGACTGAAAATCCTCATTCAATTTTGAGAGAGATAGCCGCCAAACTTTCTGTGTCTCACGAGTAGATCCGTACCTTTTTAAATAATCACTTGGGTATGAAACATGTTTCCGCTCGGCTAGTCCCAAAAGACCTGAATTTTCTCCAAAAACTCAATCGCATGAGAGCTGCTGAGGACATGCTAAATTGAGTCAATTCCGACCCCAACATTCATGAAACGCATTGTTACTGGTGACGAGACGTAGGTTTATGAGTTTGATATGCAAACTAGTCAATAAGCTTCGGAGTGGCGACTTCCAACTGAACCGAAACCGAATAAACCACGCCAAGGTTGATCAAAAGTCAAAGTCATGTTGACTGTTTTCTTTGACTCTCGCGGTGTTGTGCACTCGGAATTCTTGCCAGAAGGTAAACGGTAAATAAAGAATATTATCTGAGAGTTATGCAGCGTTTAAGAGAGCAATTTTGACCCCTGTAAATTAGAAGATGACGTATGGCTTCCCTCGTAATCTTTTCTAAACTTTACGATATTGCAGAGTTACAGGTTTGATACCATATTTGTCAGCTGCTTTTCGAATACATAGTACTCTCGAAGTTACTTCGGCTATGGCGGTCTTATTCCTTTCCTCATCTGTGCCACGTCTATCGGTCTTTAGCTTGTACGTACACCATTTTCTGATGACAATAAAGGAATATATAATTTTAATTGAAATTTTAGCGGTACTAGTCAGTCTAGCTAATCTTCAGAGGTAAAACCAAACGACAAATTGTGACTTAATTAACACTAGAAGGGCATACTATACCTCACTGCATACTATACCTTTAAAGACTGCAGTTGTCAATTGGGCGGTATTTGAGATTCATTCAGAATACTTATGAAATTATTGCTGATATCGTATTAAAATAAAAATAATAACAATTTATTTTTTATGCATAATAAACAATTTTAGCACTTAAACTATAGTATGAATGAAAGTATAGAATTCACGAGTTGCTAAATCAAGTACCTATATTGTAAAAAACGTGACATGCCATCTCCGACTTCCAGCTCTTACGGTGTACTTGCATGCCATTTGACCGATGATGTCTATACCAAATTTTGTTTCATTATAAAATCCAATTGCCTCAGGCATCTTTTTTTAATCAGTACCTATGGTCACGTTGGGGTGCAGAGTACTCAAAATAATACAATTTTTTCTGGTTTTCCTTGATAGATAGTAAGGGTTGTATTGTTTTCGGTTTTCATTATAAAAGTTTCACATCTTGTAGGACGAATACCTCTACAAATCGGCGGTACTTCTTGTCTTGCACGCCGCATTGTTTCAACAATACTAATCTTTCGAATCATTAATCTTTTAGCCAAATTTAAAGATGTGAAAAAGTTATCAGTGGTAACATTACGGCCCTTTCTGAAATAGAGCTGTACCACTTTCAAAACCACATATTCGGGTAATGAAATATCGTTTTGAAACGTCGAATCATAATCTCCTTTACGGAAATTAAGTACGATAATATTAATTTCTAATGCTTTCTTGATAACAACATTCAAAGTTATTTCAATTGGAGTGTGTAGTGGATCAACATAAACTGAAGGACTAATCGCAGCTTTAACATTAGTATCCAAAACATTACTTAATACTAAGTCCAATAATCTCCCTTTACTATTTTTGACATTATTATATTGACACAAGTTATTGAGAGTTAAAAAATCGATATGAAGAATTATTTAAAGAAGAATTATTTGTATTTACAGGTGAATAATGACACGCATTGTTGATATTTGTCCATGTCCAGTTTTTACAGCCTAAAGTCGCCTACAAGCCAAGTATTGTCCAATCTCTCAGAAATCTATTATAATTGTCAAGAAAATGCTTTAGTATGATTTTATTAAGTGGTGGTGGAAGATACACAGCACAAAAAGTGACGCTAAAATTATTGTTAATAGTTACCTTTAAGGTGTGTCTAAACATTGAGCAGCAAGAGCGCGCCAGCAACACGCGGCGTTCGCAGGACACATTTCTGCCGCGCTCTAGTTTGTACCGAAGATTAAAATTTTTGCCAATTTAATTCCACAAATCTTCACGTTTTATTTTTATTATGATATAGTTTTTGTTGACGATCCCACAGCTCTTTAAACGATCCATACATTTCAATTAAACGAATTAATGTTTCGTTGTCCATTATTATGCGCAGAAATACGTCCAAACATTAATAACGACGGATGTTTATTAAAACATGTTCGTGCGCGGTAGGTAGTCAGGAGCGTTCGAGCGCGGCAATCGTCCAATCACAGCGCGGCGGGCCGCGCGCGGCAGCCGCCCTCGATTGCCGCTCGATGTTAAGGCACACCTTAACATAAAGATCTTCACACTGACTTTCATAACAAGTTAATCGAATAGAAGAGAATCTATTTGCAACTGCTATTAAAATTCTTCCTCCATCTTTCGTCGATTGAAATTCTGAACTATTTCGATCTCGTCTATAAACACTATATCTGTTATCAAATAGTTCAGCATCATTAATATTATTATTCAACCATGTTTCCGTCAAAATGACAACATCATAGTTAACACAAGCAATATTACATAAAAACTCATGCGTTTTGGTTCTAAGACCCCTAACATTTTGATAGCAGATATTAATAAAATTACTGAATTTTATAAGAAATTATGCTAAATCAGATGCAATACGAAATTTTTTTTCAAATAAAATAACTATTAAACTGTTTAAGTTGATCTAATGTCTCTAAATTTTTAACATACGAGTACATATATGAATTCAGACGACTCGATTTTGCGCATAAATATTCTTCCTTTTTTAGCCCACACAAATTTATAGCCCTTTGGCTTCTAGACGAACAGCAGCATGAAGTTTTTTAATTGTGGTTGACAAGTGCTCCGTCACGTAAATCGGTGATTTTTTGCCTACAAAATTGCCTGGGTTTATTTTATCAGTTGCATTAGCCTTATTGTATTTGATACAATTAGCCAAAAATCTATCACGAAGCCTGGGAGTAGCAAGCTTGATTACAATAGAACGAGGTCTGCCATCGTTTTTATTAACTTTAGCCACATAAGTACAGTCATGAATATCATTTTCCTTGATTTCACAGCCTATGACTTTAGATAGCTTCATTGTAGTACATATTAGATTTTCATTTTTATGTTCAGGCACACATTGTATCTCTATATTATTAGCTCTATTATTCTGCTCAATAGTCTGTAATTTTGTTGGCAGTTCCTTTATAGTAGTAGATAAAGATAAGTTTTCTATTTGGACTTGTTCTTGACAAGTAATGACAGTTGATTTTGTAGATTTATAACAATCATTTAATAATTGAACACCATTCCCCATTGTAGCAATATCATTTCTTATTAATTGTAATTCATTTTTAACCATTACCTCAATAGACTTTTCAAATTCATGTAGCAAGTTAGACATCATCAAACTTTAATTCATCTTTAAAAATCTTTCTTACAACTTCTATGGTAAGTAGAGAAGGACATTCGTTATTAGCCTGAGAAGTAAATGATTCGGACATGTTTAGTATATTTTCACAATTTAAAATATGATCGGGCTTATTATCGGATATAGTAGGTGATGAAGTTGATCTATCAGAAGTGCGAATTGGTGTATTACTATTATTTGTCTTCGGTTGCTTAACATAGCAACTAGGGCACTTTCACATATTTTTATCGAAGATATTCATCAAATGGTAACGTTTTTCAGTTATATTATGCAATGGAGGTCATATATAGACTTACACAATGCACAATTTAAGAAATTGGTATTTAAGATTTTATTATGATAGCACAAATATTTGGCATTTTGAAGATTTAGAATAATAATAGAGATCAGTAGAGCAGTAAAGTAGTTCAAGATTTGTAGAAGAGAGAATGAAAAGTGTACAGCGAGAAGTTGACCGTATGGTTTGTCAGAGCTTACATCATGAAAGATTACTCACTAGTTTAGTTTACCGTAAAAAAAATCACATATATAAGCAGAGAGCTGGATCATTACTATTCACAATTATAAATGATTAATACAGGAATAATTGGTAAATTCACGGTTTTTTAAATTAAAATCTAGGAGTTGACATGAAATGATGTTACCGTTCAGTGGTTTTTTTAATGATGATTAATAAGTAAGTACTAACACAGTTTGTAATTCAGACGTATTTAAAAAATTGGAATCAGTTTGTCTATTTACAATGATTAGAAAATTACAACACTTACCTAATTGTTTCATTTATTCTACGAAATGTACTGAAGCAAATGTTCAAAGTGTTGACCATGCACAGCCTTGCACGTTTTAATAATTGCCTTTTAACGATTGTAGCGTGATTGTGTCCCTTTTCACATCATTGAAAGCACTCACAATTTTTCTTTTTAAATCATCCACACTGCGAGTTTCTTCGCAATAAACAATACGTTTATTTTCTGATCATAAATAAAAGTCAATGGCTGTTAAATCCGGGCTTCTTAGTAGCCAAGCCACCGGTCCACCTCTCCCGATTCAATTGTCACCGAATTGTTCATTTAGGTAGGCACGTACGTTGAATATATCGCTGCCTATTACTTCATCGTATAGAAGGTTAATATCGTCAACTACACTGAATGTATATGTTGGGTATTCATTTGGAATGTGTGTTTCGCCGAATGTGGAAATAGATGTGGGGAGTTGTCCTAAGGTGCGTGTAGGATTGTCGTCATTAGTGTCTATGCCTTTAATTCTATACCTAATGGATTCATTAATCCCCTATTAGTGTTAATGATAACGGACCTTTTGATTACGCTTATGGATGCACCGGTGTCTACAAGGAGTGATAAGGTCTTGGAGGCGACTGGATTAGTTATTTTTACATACGGTATCTTTTTGAGATATTAGTCGTTACTTCATAAATTTCGTGACTGATTGTTGATTTTTCTTTTACAGGTTTAGCACTTAGTATTGGGTGAATCTACAGTTTGGGGCTGGTTACCCTCTCGCTTGACTTTAAGGGAGTGACCAAGAGTATCGGGCTATTTACCGTGTCCATGGGTCATTGAAGAGATATGGTGACCACGAGTTTCGAGCTGATTACCGCATCCATACGTCATTGAACAAAAGGGATGACCATGAGTTTCAGGCTGGTTACCGCGTTCACGGGTCATCAGATTATCGACGTCGTCTATAAAGCAATGGATCTGTCCCGTGCGACACCCGTTCGGAACATTAATTATTTTAAATTGTAGTCATCGTGATCATTGATGTCAACGGTATCATAATCTTCTTCGTTTAGGAAGTTAAGTTGGGGTTTAAATTCTGTCCTTGGTTTGAACTTAGATGAGCTTGGTTGAGTATTGGGATGGAAGGTTCGGTTGCTATTTGCGAATTTTTTATTGTTATATTCCCGTTTTCCAAAATATGATCATTCTTCTTACAGTAGCGACAGAATAGAGAAGAAGAATTTCTGGGAGGAACAAATGGTTAGGTATTAGTCGGATTAGTTTGTTGTACGCGTTTATTAATCTAGGTTTCGGGTTTTCTATTCAAATCGTTTCTAAAGGAAAATTGCTGTATTTTTTTCTCCCTATACAGGTTGGTTGAAAAGTTTCTGTGCTCGAAATGAAAGAATACCGTTTTTGTTACGAAATATATTTTTTATTCAATATAATCTAGAAGCTCAATACACTTGTTCCAATAATTTTCTCTCATCTCATCTTCCAATAATTTTATCCCATCCTTATAATGGTTTTCCGGAAGCTCTGCAAAATAACCGTATACGGCTGCTATGGCCTCTTCATTCGACGAAAAATGCTTTCCACGAAGGAATTGTTTGAGATTTCTGAAGAGATAGTAGTCGCTGGGAGCCAAATCTGGTGACTACGGTGGATGTTCAAGCAATTCGTACTTTAATTCTTTGAATTTAGCGATCGTCAAAACACTTTTGTGAGCAGGTGCATTGTCTTGATAAAAATGTTTTTTTTCTTCTTTAAACCAGGTCTTTTCTCACGAATTTTTTCATCCAGCTGATCCAAAAGGCTGCAGTAATATTCGGCGTTGATTGGTTTACCTTTCTGATGATAATCAATCAACAAAATTCCTTTTGCATCCCAAAAAACTGATGCCATGACCTTCTTTGCTGATCGTTGTGACTTCACCTGCTTTGAAGCTGAACAACCAGCTTCAGTCCACTGTAAACGTTCTTGTTTCAATTTAGGGTCATTGTGGTTGAACTAAGTCTCATCCATAGTTATAAAACGACACAAGAAGTCGGTTTTATTCTGCTTAAAACGCTCCAAATTACGCTGAGAAATTTGTTTTCGATCCAGTTTTTGTTGAATTGTTAACGTGTGCGGCACTAACTTTCCAAACAGTTTTTTCATGCGTAATTCTTCATGTAAAATATGGAGTACTCGTTCGTCTGAGATGCCTATGGCATTAGCAATTTCACGCTTAGTCAAACTTGGATCTTCACTAACCATATTATCTACTTGCTCAATCATTTCTGCTGTGGTTGCAGTTTTTGGTTGTCCTTCGCGTGGATCGTCTTCACGGCTAGTACGACCACGTTTAAATTCACCAGCCCAAAATTCAACGGTGCATTTTGAAGGTGAGGACTCCTTATACACTTCTAACAATTGTTCATAAATCTCCTTTGCTTTTAAACCCTTCAAAACAAAGAATCTAATGACTGCACGATATTAAATTTTTTCCATATCAAAAAAAAATCAATGACACGTCAACTTCGAATGGCTTGCAAACAAAGAATGCATTGACAGAATGACTTGTAACTTTGCATGTGTTCTCAGGACAGATATACCAACTTGAGAATAAAAAAGTTTGGAGCTAGCAGTGCTATCTCTTGGTGAGCGCAGGAACTTTTCAACCAACCTCTACTGCACAATTTATGGCTTTGTTTAGGTTTTTGGGATCTCTGCATCTAACGAAGATGGCAGTTCTGGGGTTCAAGTCGAACTTG
Organism: Lymantria dispar; assembly: GCA_032191425.1. Lineage (NCBI taxonomy): Eukaryota > Metazoa > Arthropoda > Insecta > Lepidoptera > Erebidae > Lymantria > Lymantria dispar. Next base: position 25,374,050 of record CM063449.1, read on the forward strand.
AACGTACGGAGGGCGATATCTTACATCGCTGTTAGTCTGCGAACAAGATCTATTTTCTTAGAATGGATACTATGATTTCGGTAAATAGTTTCTGTAGACAGGTCTCCACCCGTAGCACAGTGTGATATTTTCGCAATCTAGGGGGACAAAATTATATAACACAATCTACATATGTCAGATACACTAATAGTTAATCAAATATATCTTTCAGGAAATTTAAACACAATGAGAAGTTTTTACGCATATGTATTTCAACATAATTAAAGAAAATATAAATAATAAATATTTTAAATATTCATGCAAATACATAAAGAAATAATTATAAAACAAATGATTAGGAATACAAAAGATCAATAAATTCAGTGAACTAGATTACAATACCTTTCAGTGGCAATCACTGTCGGAGTCACGAGAGTTTCTATCAGATTCTTCAGAATCTTCATCCGATTCTGAAGAATCTGATTGAGATCTTCGTAATTCACTGTGCTCAGATGGAGTTTTCGCCCTTAAAAGCTTGCATACTTCAAGAGTAATTTGTCCACGTTTAGTTTTTGGAGGAGCCCGTAAACTTGAAATGACAGGGTTAGATGAAACGAGTAATCTATTTAATAAGTCCATATTTGTATCAACTCTTGATGTCTTCCTCGTAAATAATTCTCTGAATTTCTTATTGTGCTTATTTCTAGCCTCTTGTGCTTCTTCCGAAAGTTGTCCGATTGGAAGCACACACGTAGAAATTATATCCTTTCCGTGAAAAAGAATTTTATGTACACTTACAGGCATTGCATACCATGGATATTCCTTAATATACAACTCTCTTGTTCCCTTAGCGTATTCCTCAAATTTATCGATGTTAATAGGAAACCCGCTATTTATACACTCTAATATGACACGAAAGCGCTTGATAAGGTCAACATTAACGCCTGTTATTTCGGCAGATATACCAGCATTTCTAAAAAACTTACCGGCCGTATTTCCGTCATTGCTATTTCCTGTTTGTTGCTTAGGCATATCTACCAACAAGCCCAACTCACGCCTAAACTTTTCTTGAACGAATTTTTTTTGGTTAGCTAATTTAATCTTATCAGCTCCCCGAGCCTGCCATTTTTTTATGTCGAGACGATAAGATATATGCAAGATGCATTCAAAAAATCTTATCCAGGAATGCAGAGGTGACAGGCCCAATGAGAGAAATTCGCTCTTTACTGTCTTTTCTAATATAAACCTTTCGTTATTCATGTCTTTAGGCTTCGCTCCACATAAATAACATGTTTGTGTGGAAGAACATGAGGGTACGGCATTACAAATTTTGCCGTCAATCATGCAGAATATTAATGTTGGCTTTACCAATACTTCCGTGTTATTTACAATAATTTTGGTAGGCGAAATTGAAGTTACCTGCTCCTTAACTTTGTCAACTTCTTTAACAATCAATTCTGCAGTTTCCTTGACAAACACAAACTTAATGGGTCTACAATATCGAGTAGAAGATGTGGAAGGATTTTGCCACGCAATAGTTTTGGTGCCTTGGTTATTCTTTGCATACATGTTGATAGGCACCATCGATATACTAAATAAACAAGCATTACTGCTATGTTCTTCTAAAAATTTTTGCTTGTATCTGGTCTGTTCAGCTCCATCACAACCCCATTTTGCTATGATATCTAGACTTTGCAAGTCACTTATAGACTTTAGTACTTCCTCTTGAACTTTACACAGTCGTGTAATTGTGTGATCCATTAATGACTGAAGTTTTATTTCGGCGTGCGTTTCTGTGACACTAATGTCACTAGGATAGCACATCTGTTTTGCCGCTTTTACCTTATAATAAGGTTGATATATTTTTTTATTAAGTTCTTTATTTTTATTATTAAGTTATCTGTTGGCGTATAACATTATACTGATGTGTCGAGAGATTGGCGTCGAGTATTAAGGAGAGAGCTTGATCTTCTGTAAGGCCGTCTTGTTTTGGACGTGCTAAGTACTCCCGCCCTTTTTTTATATTTGTACCTCTTTGAGGTGAACTGAAACAGAGCTCTCTTACAATAGCTGCTGAATCCCGTTTTCCAATTTGGCGAAGCTGTACTTCGGTTGCCATCGATAACTCTTCCTGGCTTGATGTTTCAAAGAGCTGCTGAACTCGTCGCCTTTTAGTTTTCATGCTGGAGTCTCCGAAGTCTTTTTGTGGTCTTCCGGGCCGATTACTGGTCTCTGATAGTGAAACATCCACAATCGGTTTGCTGTTAATATCTGGAAGCAAAATATTTCCCTCTAGCAGGAATTTGAATTTGGAATTTAAACTCAAAATAAAACAAAATTGTATTTAATTATTACTATAATCACAGTTATATATTTATCTATACCAATAAATAAAATGGAGTGTCTGTTTGTAATGTCAAAATAATAGGCTTTTTTCATGCTCACACGGTTATTTGCACGACACCTATGCCTAAAATACAGATTAAAAAATTTTTGTTTGTCCCTCTGTCTGTTTGTTCCGGGTAATCTTCAAAACGGCTGGACCGATTTCAAAAATTCTTTCACCAATGGAAAGCTATAATATCATGGAGTAACCTAGGCTCTATTTTATCCCGGTATTCCCACGGGAACGGGAACTACGCGGGTAAAACGACTAAAACCGAAGCGAAGCGAGGGCGGGTTGCTAGTTACAACATAAAAACAATATGCATAAATTGAAACAAAAAAAGTAACTTCTTCAAAATCAACTGAAACATTTTTTTATTTTTATTAAATCAATTTTTTTTAACGGTAATTAGTTATTCTTAGAGCAAACATTAAAACTAATCAGACTTTATAAGACTAGCTAAACTTTAGGAGCAGTCTACACACATATTAACCTTGTGCTCGCCACACAGATTTTTTACATTTATAACAAACTAATTTTGACATTCTTTTTATTTATAGGAACAAAAAGCGCAGTATTTGTTTTTTTTTTGGCTCAGGTTCTTCTTCTCGATTTTCATTATTTGAATCTGTAGGTTTATCGAGAATTTGGCTTATATTTTCTCGTAAAGATCTTTTCAATGTCGGAATTTCAAGTCTCTTTTCCATCCAAGTCGTGACCGAATCTGTGCCGAGTTGCTTCATGAATTTTCTTTTCTGTTCAATGGTTTTGTATTATTCTTGATCATGTTGTGACCATATATTATAGCAGAATTAACAAAAGGCATATTTAGGATACCATAAAATACAGCCATCGGCCATCTGTTAGTTTTTCGACTGCACGACATTGAGGAGCACATTTGATCAAATGAGTTTACTCCGCCTTTCGTTTGATTATAAAATAGAATCATGCCAGGCTTACCACTTGAATCATTTATAACTGCATTTTAATTGCAAGAGGATAAAATATATACCATCTTTGCAGGTTTTGGCTTATACGATACAAGAGTAAGGGGGCCATCAAAACAAAACATAGAGCTGCCAAATGGACGTGATCTCGAATTCTTCAATTGTTCATGGATCTCTCGTTTATTTGATCGTATTGTGCCTACTAGAGTCAACTTATAAGGTGCTTGAAGTAAACTTTTGGCTAACGGTATGGATGTAAACCAATTGTCACAGGTTTTGTTTCTGTTCGATCCATGAATAGTCTGTAACAATTTCTTTATATAAAATTCGGTAAGTGATACACCGCCAGTATTTGCACTTATGCCTATATATGGATCAGCGTCGATCATGTATTTGAAAGTTGCATCACACATCATCGGAAACTTGATGCCGCATTTATCCGGCTTGTTCGGAATGTAAATCCGAAATGGACACCTACCTCTAAATCCGAGTAACTGTTCATCAATTGTCACGTCAGATCTAGGTATATAATTGATTTGACATTGCTTTATAAACAATTCCCAAACATTTCTAACTGGTTCCAAGGCATCATTTGGTCGAAGAGTTGCTCTCAAAGTCTTATCATCCATCCTAAGGTATCTGACTATGAACTCAAATTTTTCTTTGCTCATAACTGATATGTATCGTATACCAGAAAAAGTAGGATCAAAAAGCTCATCTGTTGAAAGATGATTATCCTTCATGACTGCAGTCAAAGTCAATAACCCAATGAGTGCACGAATTTCTACATCAATGACATCTCTATGAGTCGCTCTAATTTTTGCTACGTTTTAGCGTTTAGAGATCATTTCAACATTAGTCCATTTCACAATTTCCGATAAGATTTCATCAGTTATAAATAAATAAATTAAAAATTTGCGCAGGATCAAAAACATTTTGCACATGAGAGTTGGACCTCGAGAGGTGCGGACTATGTTTATAGCTGGAGTTCTGTGAGATATTTGAGCTTTAACAGTTGACCAAATATATCCATTCTTACCCCGGAGAGTTATTATGAGTATTAACTCATAATAACTCAATAATAAGAATTATCAACAAATATCCTAATACTCTCGTGGTAATCCACGAACACGATAAATTCGCTCCGAGATGGCAGGTGGTGAAGCACAGCCGCCGGCCACTGAGGTGACAGAAGAGCACGATGCGCTAGCTTCAACCGTTAGAAAGAGACAACGATATTCGGTTGCGTGTATATCCCACAGGCGTAGATTAGGCTTCTAGGGTTAAGGATAGCCAGCTCTCGAATTCTTTAATTGAGCATGCGCCTTCGGCTTTCCCTTCTAACTGGCTTAAAATATATTTAAAGACGACATGCTCTTGAGAGTGGCTTGCAAGTGAAATAGCGCTGTCGCAGTTTCGTAGAAATGCTGTTAAATTGTCACTATTTTCGTTAAATGGTTTTATAACTTTTAGTACCACTGGTAGTGGAAGTTCTTCGGGAATATCTTTAATTGCAGGTTTTGGCATGATTTTATGAATACAGGGTGTCCCAAAAGGTTACGTAGCTGGGAAGGGGGGTGATAGGGGTGGTCACAAGGGTCACTAGAAAAATAAAAATAAAATTCCCCTCTGGGTATTTAAAAAAATAAATGGCATTTTTTAAAAAACTAAAAATTTTACACCTTGTGGGGCTATTTTGCTAACTGTACCTACAAATATTGCTTTATTAAAAAAAAAGCTGTTATGTAATCGTCAATAACCCTTTATCAAATTGAAATAAAAAAACAATACATATCTAACTAAGATTTTAAAGAAAATTAAGTTCTTGTCCAGTCAAGGACTTAGTAATTACGATTTCACTCAACTTCCTCCAAGTGTACTGAAAAAAAAAAGTACTATGCAGCTCCGGCGAGTAACTTAAAAAAATAGGTAATTTTATTGCAATTCCAAAATAGTATAACACTTATTTGAATAATTAATACTAGGACATTTAAAAATAATTTTCGGCAACAATACCCCTACAAAACAAAACATATCAATAAAACAATAGTCTCAAATTCGTACGCAAATACATTTTTAAATGTCTATTCTGTTCCTTTGATTTTACTGCCCGTTATAATTCTCAAGATTGGAGTACAGACATACCTCAAACACTCAAGTACAGTCTAGGCTAGATCAAGCTTTACCATATGATAGGGAAAATAACCTTTACTGCATTTACTCAAGTACGGAAAAGTTGTAAAGGATCAAGCTTCATCTTGTCTCGTCTGTACAAAAGCAAAGGTTGATTGATTTGATTGCCTTATCCAGCTGGTCCCTACCCTAAAAGTGGCTTATTTATTAATAGTTTCAGCTCATCCCCAAAATAATTTTGGTAATATTCATCATCATTTCAGTATAGGCCATAGACATCTATTACCCTGTACAGTCTAAGACTAGGTAAGCTGTGATAACAAAGAAAAAAATTATTCCTATTTCCATACAAAAAAAGATTGGTTAAATTAGTTTCATAACGGTCACAGCATACAGTGTCTTAGACTGTACATTATAGTTCGGTTTTAAATGAAACTCGAAAATAAAACAAAATTGTAATTATTTATTTAAATAAAATGCTCGAAATGTCTACCACCAACATAAATACACGCCCTACATCGTTTTAAAAATGAGCGGGAGATATGGCGAGCAAATCTTCTATTGTTAATTGATTCCGCAGTCTCTGTGACCCTCGCCCTCAAGTCAGCCAAGTCCCTGATGGGTTTTCCATAAACTTTTTCTTTTATAGCACCCCAGTAAAAGAAGTCTAACGGGTTTAAATCCGGTGAACGAGCTGGCCACGCTATAGCACCGGCCCTTCCCATCCACCTACCAGGGTATTCTTCGTCTAGGAAATCCCTTACAGGACGTGCATAATGTGCTGGGCACCCATCATGCTGGAACCACATATTCCTTACTGTTTCCAGCGGCACATCTTCCAATAAATTTGGTAATTCGTTTTGTAAGAAGTGTAAGTACGCCTCGCCAGTCAGTGCCTCAGGTAGCTCAAGGGGTCCGATTATTTTACCATTCAGTATTCCAGTCCACATGTTCACTTTAAAACGATATTGGGACCGATCTTCTCTAAGTAGGTGGGGATTTTCTACGTGCCACTCGTGTAAATTGTGTAGGTTTATGTATCCGTCCTTTTTAAAAGTAGACTCGTCGGACCACAATATTTTATTGAAAAATTGAGGGTCCTCCCTATGCATGCGCAACATCCTACGACAAAATGCAAGTCTCGCAGGATGATCGCGTGGTAACAGACCCTGTACGCGTTGCACGTGGTACGGGTGGAACTTCTCAGCTTGTAATTTGCGATGAGCAGTACTTTTTGGTACACCTGTACTTGATTCAATTGCCCGAACTGAAGTACTCGGGTCGTCTGCGACGGCTTGAAGCACTTCATCTTCGACATCGAACCGAGGTCTGCCTTCATTAACCGCTTGATGTGGAAATCGACCCTCAGACAATAGTCGGTGGACATTGACGAAAACACGGCTATCCGGGTGACGTACGGCGTTCGGATATCTTTCTCGATAGAGTCTTGCTGCAGCACCGGCATTACATCTACATTCGCCGTAAATGAGATGCATGTTCGTATATTCTTGTGGAGTGTACGTGGGTGGCATGGTGGCACTGTATCACACACTTTAGTCCTTGAGAAAGCCGGGTCGTTGGAAGAAATCACAAACAATGTCCAAATCACAAAGAAATAATCAAGTCCAGAAAGCGAAGCAAAGTTGTTAGTACAAAATGAACACAAACGAATACAAAGGATGCGCAATAAACGAGAGCACTTAATGTACTGACCGACTATGTATTTGACTAACCAAGAGATAGCACACCTACTTTTCTCTTCCTTAGTGTATCTACCTGTCTCTCTCACTCACCAAACTTGTTTTGTTTGGTTTCATTGTTCTCGCGCATGACTAACGGTACGATAGGGGTACCTGCCTGTTAAAGGAATTAATTTTATGTGCTTTAAGATGGATAAGTAAGCCATTTATTTCAACCAACATTTGCTTTTGTACAGTCTAGGCCAGATCAAACTCCATATTTTTACAACTTTCGCGTAGATCTGTTGATCTAGCCTAGACTGTACTTGAGTGTTTGAGGTATGTCTGTACTCCAATCTTGAGAATTATAACGGGCAGTAAAATCAAAGGAACAGAATAGACATTTAAAAATGTATTTGCGTACGAATTTGAGACTATTGTTTTATTGATATGTTTTGTTTTGTAGGGGTATTGTTGCCGAAAATTATTTTTAAATGTCCTAGTATTAATTATTCAAATAAGTGTTATACTATTTTGGAATTGCAATAAAATTACCTATTTTTTTAAGTTACTCGCCGGAGCTGCATAGTACTTTTTTTTTCAGTACACTTGGAGGAAGTTGAGTGAAATCGTAATTACCAAGTCCTTGACTGGACAAGAACTTAATTTTCTTTAAAATCTTGGTTAGATATGTATTGTTTTTTTATTTCAATTTGATAAAGGGTTATTGACGATTACATAACAGCTTTTTTTTTTTAATAAAGCAATATTTGTAGGTACAGTTAGCAAAATACAAGCCCCACAAGGTGTAAAATTTTTAGTTTTTTAAAAAATGCCATTTATTTTTTTAAATACCCAGAGGGGAATTTTATTTTTATTTTTCTAGTGACCCTTGTGACCACCCCTATCACCCCCCTTCCCAGCTACGTAACCTTTTGGGACACCCTGTATATGAAAATGTAAAAGACAAAGAAGAACAAAACGAAAAAATACAAATGCTAAAATGTAACTCTAATTTAAAATAAAATAATTTCAAGGCAAATCCGCAGGCAAATACTTGTATGCAATGCTGATAATGCTGGTACCGGGAAATACGTGGGCGCAGTATGATCTTGCGTTGGTCTAAGAAATTGCTTATATCTATTGTGTGTAACATATCCCTGACGTATGGCACTTTATCTAATAATGTCGGGATTGTCTCTTATAGAATCTAAATATTTACGTCCGTTGAAATGTCCGTAGATAAAAACTGGTTCAATAACACAAGTCAACACGAGTTTTGAGTCTGAGTTCTGTACCTCTGATTTTGATTACTTATGCCTAACTAATTAAAGAAAAAATATTTTTATCTAATAAAGTTTGCTTTTGTAGTTACTAAAACGAAATTTTAATTTTTATGAAAAAGCTCTATTTTTTAATTTCAATTATATGTAAAAGGAAAACAGTTTTGAATTCACATATTTTTATTGACTTTAATTATACAAGACGGCATAAATAAACCCACAAATACAGAAAAGAATACAAAAAAGACTTTAAAAATGAACAGATTTGGTATTTCTTCTGTGTAAGTTGGGACTTTTTCGTATGAGCCCCCAAATGTAGTCGCCCATCATGTTTTCATTATATTGTCCTTGATAACGCTTTTCAAAGTTCATTACATCTTGGTGGAAACGTTCCCCTTGCTCTTCTGAATATGCACCTAAGTTGTCTTTAAATTTATCCAAATGAGCATGTAGCATGTGGACTTTCAAAGACATTCTGCAACCCATAATTTTGAAGCTGTGAAGCATATCAGTAATAAGCTCCGTGTAATTCTCTGCCTTTCTGTTGCCAAGAAAGCCATGAATCACTGCTTTAAGGCTGAGCCTCGCTTGTTTTTCGTGGGTACTGAGGAGCCCTAGGAATTGTTCACTGGCCATTATTTTCTTTATTTGTGGACCGATGAAAATACCAGCTTTAATTTTAGCCTCTGACAATTTCGGGAAAAATGATTTTAAATATTGAAAGGCCTCAGAGTCTTGACGCAGAGCCTTTACGAACTGCTTGATCAGACCTAATTTAATGTGCAATGGAGGCATTAAAATATGATCGGGCTTCACAATTGGTTCATTTTTGACATTATGTTGTCCTATTTGAAACTCGCTCCGTTGTGTCCATGAGTGCTGCTGGTAGTGAAGTGCATCGGCTCTACTGTCCCATAAGCAAATGTAACACGGATATTTAGTGTACCCGCCTTGCATTCCCATCAGAAATCCAACCATTTTGAAATCCCCTATCACTGGCCAGGCGTACTCTTCATATTTTAAAACTTGAAGCACCATTTTAACGCTCTCGTAATTTTCTTTTAGCATTACAGAATGAGCAAGGGGAAGAGATGGAAATGTATTTCCATTGTGAAGAAGAACTGCCTTTAAGCTTCTTGTAGAGCTGTCGATGAAAAGACGCCATTCAGAAGAAATGCAAGGGATTCCGATTGCTTCAAACAAACCTTTCACATCATTGCAATAACAAAGTCCGTCTTCTTTTGTAAAGAATCCAGAAAATGTTTTATGACGTTTTCTTTGGTCACTTATTTTAACATCGTTCTTGAGCAAATTCCACTGTTTTAGTCGTGAACCTAATATTTCTGCTTTAAGTTTAGGTAGATTTAAATCTCTTACTAAGTCATCAAACTCTTCTGAATTAATAAGATGTGGTTCAACAGACGGTGGTGTGATCACGAACTCGCTGTCTTCGCTAGTACTAGATATTTGTGATAGCGGTAACTGCCCTTGTGCCTTCTGCTTTGGGTTCGAAGGCACAGGGAAATTTTCACTGTGGGGTACTGGAGCAGACGTCGATGGTAGGTTTGGGTATTCAATCTTTTTGGCATTTTTACCAGCGCGGCGCTTTCTTGGATTTACTACACAAAAATAGCAATCATGGATATGGTCAGTTGGTTCCCTCCATATTCTTGGTACTGCAAACTTCATACTTTTTTTTTCTCCTCGGTACCAGGCTGGAAAAAAATTAACATTATTCAATAACGAATAACACATTTAATGTATGAGTCAGAATAGGTATAGTTATATTTATAAATTTTAATGAAAAGTATGATGCATTTTCTTACCCTCTAAAGTGTTTTTGCAGTTACTACATGAGAAATGAGGTGCCCATACTTTATCTTGACTTCGTACGGGTAAATTAAAATACGCTTCATAGGCTTCACAAAGTCTCGTATTTGACGACAAACAAATTTTTTTGGCTCTCACTTTAATGAATTCGCCGCAAATATAACAAAAAGAGTCCACGGAATTTTTGCACTTTTTGGAAGACATTTTAGGCCACACGACACAAAATAGGTTATTCCTTTGCAAAGCGCACGCGCACACTGCCGTTGACAGTTTGTCACTCCCGCTTCACACCTACAACCCCCCCTGCCCCTCTCCTGTATCTTATATGCAACGGCTCCTAAAAAAAACTGCTAAAACACTATAATATTCGTTTTACATTGTGTAAAGGTACAAAAGCAAACTTTATTTATTATAAATGGAGTTTCTGCTTTTTTTTCGATGTATACAATCAGAAAATATTCACTAAATAACAGACTCAAAGAAAAATATTTTTTTTGTTGACTTGTGTAATCTTATTATTGATTACTCCCGCTTAAAGATTAACACTAAATCTCATTTGATGTGAGTGTTGTACTATCACATGGGGATTATTGAACTCCCAATAACGTTCATTATGTATGTTAGAGTCCGACTCTTGTATGACTCGTCCGTCCACAAAATGTTCTCATTGTTGTGTTCGAGTAACTACCACTAGTTTAGGGCGACACGAGGTTGCGGATCTGAGTCATGTAGAGCCTGTCTTCTTCGGAAGTGAAATAGGTGCATTTCGATTTAATTTAAAAGCCGCCATACGAAATAATGGCTCTAATGTGAGCCATCGTCTTATTGCTTCCCTGTTACTGCGTCGTGCTTGCGTTGTACTGGTATTGCTTCCCTGATCCTGCTTGAAAAACGAAAATTTCTTCTAATCGAACAGAATATTGGCGACATTTACTTCTAGTCTGAGCATGTGTAGGTACTCGAAACTGTCCGTGGGTTAGTAGGCGTTGTGTGGCTGATAAAATTGTCGCTGTTGTAGGCACAGGCGGATCCCTAATGCCACGTCTGCGTAATGAATCCAGGTGTTTTGGCTGAGCGAATAGACGTCTGGCTTCCGCCAAGTAGTCTCCAGCAATCGCATAAAAACGAAGCATGTCTAACCACTATACGTTAGAGTACTGGTAATGACTTGTCTTTTTTTCACACTTATTATCACTCGCGTTCGGGATGTATTGTAAACACATATATGTAGTAATGATTCAACGTACTGATTTTACTTAAAAAAAAGTGAGCCGTCGCTCAGGACGCCTAGCAGATGTCAAACATCAAAATTCTTTTATACAAGTAGGGACACGGTATCGAATAGAAAGTATCGATACTGTACTTATGAGTAGTATCGAAAGAAAAGTAACGTACTCACTAAAGTATCGATACTTCAATGTATCTAGTACTTTTCATAGAACTTATGCCTATGATGAGCTTTTTTTTAGATGAACGTCTCTGCATGGATGAAAGTATTTCGAGTCACAAATTTGAGCTGTAAAATCAATTTTAAAATGAATAATTTATTCGATACCCTACCTGCCAAAAAGTAGTCATTGAAATAAAATAAAATAAATGTTAAATAAAATAAATATTCGTATGAAGATTTTTTACGATTTTCTTTTCAGCGTTGTATAGGGTTCTCATCTTTAGAGACATACTTGTCAAATACAAAAACTTTAAAAGAATATTCCCAACGTGATGTTACACAATGGTTAATGGGGTATTTATTTTCTGAGGTCTATCTTGGTATCATATCTCATCATTTCGGTTCATGTACGTCCCACTGCTAGGTCCTCCTCCACAATTTAAACGGACCTATTATACCACGCTGGTAGACGGTTTAATATAATGTTTTATTACGAGTTTTCTTCATATGCATAGGTGTTATCTATGTATTTTAATCCCTTAGTCGTCTTTTACGACACCCACGAGTAAGAGAAGAGGTGATGAATTATATTCTTACTCCGTCACCACATGGGAATTTACTACTGACATCTTTGCATCATACTTATCGTAACATATTTATTTTATTGGATGTAGAAAATGATACAGTCAATAATTTTACACTAGACGCTCCTAAAAGTTATGGTGGTAATGTGAATACAAAGTTCTATTACTATAGAAAGCTAAATAAATAAATTTATATTAATTATGGTTACTGTATAATACTGAAAATTCGAAAACAACATATTAGAAAAAAATTAACAAAAACCGAGCCTTTATTTTGTTAAGAAAACTAAAAATAATGTATAATTCACTACTCCCTTTTTGGTCAAAGCGCAGGAAAATTCGAAGCAAAGCCCTATTCAGTCTGTCACACCGGCGTGGTTAAAACCACGCTAGGTCAAGTTCACTCTCATTACGGATAAGAACGGAGTCCAGTGGGACATATATGGGCTTAGATTTGTTGACATATCCGCTAATCATTTGATTACTGTGACTTAATCCTTGTAGCTATAGAATTACCGACATCTATCGAGCCACGGCCTAATCTCACAGCCACAATATATTTTATAAAGAAATCTCTAATCCTGTAATGATAATAGTGTTATTCTCTCTCTCTGGTCGTTCCCTCATGACTGAGGATCGTGGTCATCATTGGCGAATGCTGGTGCAGTGGTGCACCTAGATTTTATGATTTGCCTCCATCGGTGCCTATCCATCGCGTCTCTGACAACAGAACAGAATTTGGCTGCAGATGATGCCTTTACTCGATCGCTCCACCTGGTTGGGGACCGTCCACGGCCTCGTTTGCCCTCCGTGTTCCCAACAACGATCAGTGTTTCTAGGCATTCATCTCCTCTTCTCACTATATGGCCGAAATATGTCAAAATTCGCTGTTGACAGATTGTGGAGAGACGGTTTTGGACACGAAGCTGTGATAAAATCGATGCATTGGTGCGCTTGGCGGTTCAGGGGATCCTCAGCATGCGCCTCCAGCACCACATCTCGAAAGCATCGATCCTTTGTCTTTCTCGAGCTCGTATTGTCCAAGTTTCTACCCCATACAGAAATATAGGAAATATAAGAGCGCGTATTAACCTGGTCTTTGTGGTGTTGGTAATTCCCCTCTTCCTCCAGATATTATTGAGACGGGTCAAAGCATGCTTAGCCATACCTATACGCCTCATTATTTCCGGTGCGCAAATAGTGTTATTATGCTATTAAAATAAATTATTTAAAGTATTGTATCGTCATTGGTCCTTGTCTACTAAGTCTACAAATTTTAAATGAAATCTGACTTCAAAGTGGGTCAAAATCCAATTCCTAGGAATCGGTGACATACAAACAAATAAAATACAACTGAAAATTATTATTTTCAGTTTTATTAAAAAAAACCTATAAAAAACGGTTGTCCAGTTTTCGTACGTGAAAGTGAAGTAGGTATGATATACTTATGTTATGAAGTTAGAGAATTATACATTATTTTATAAAACAAGTATATATGCATAAAAGAACAGATTACGACAGGAACTAATATGGCATAAAGTATTAATAATATAAATATTACTTTCTTTTTCAGAAAATGATTTTTATTCAATAAACATTAATTTTCATTATAGGTAATAATTTATTTTTAACCCACTAGATGCCGTTGTACAAAATTCTAAATCACGCTATGGTTTCGTTACAAAATGTAGATATATGTATCCGGATATTTAATTAACAGTTAAGATGCTACCGCGAAGCGTGGCGTTAACGCCACGCGACGATCGCGTTTACCTTCGCCTATAGATGTTTGACATCAAAAATACTTTATTAAGCTTACAGTAGTTGTGCAGTTGTTACAACAGTAGACAGAATGACTTGAACGATTGAAACATGCGTTTATATAATGCACAGTTGTTTACAAGTGTGTACACGTGCAAGGACTCTCACACAGCAGACCAGTTGAACGAAAAGATACTTAATATAATTGGTTTGGTCACCATTAAGATGATACTAATTAATATTTAGCATTCAAGTCGGTGCTTTATTTTATATGTTTGGACATCGTTAAGTTTACGGTTATTAAATCATTAAACAGATGATACCCGACTGATTTCCAGTGACCTCAAATATATCTCAAATGAGTGATACCTCAAATGAACACATGTACATTTAGAAGGGGTAACATTCCTTAAGTATTTTATAACAATTATATATTTATACTAGCAATCCGCCCTCGCGTTGCTTCGGTTATAGGTTATAGTCGTTTTACCCGCGTAGTTCCCGTTCCTGTGGGAATACCGGGATAAAATATAGCCTAGTTTACGCCCTGATATTATAGCTTTCCATTGGTGAAAAATTTTTTGAAATCGGTCCAGCCGTTTTGAAGATTACCCGGAACAAACAGACAGACAGACAGACAAAAATTTTTTAATTGCTATTTTAGGCATAGGTGTCGTGCAAATAACCGAGCATGAAAAAAGCCTATTATTTTGACATTACAAACAGACACTCCATTTTATCTTATTTATTTGTATAGATTTGGACGTCGGAATTTTTCACGGAATGATATCTCTAAGACGTCTTGAAGACGTCGAATGCGCCACTTCAAGAGCAAAACAAGACTTCCAAACATATTCTCAAAGACATCTTTTTTCTGAGTTCAGAAAAAAGAGTACCAATAGATATTAGCATGGAGAAGTCTTTTCGATTTCAAAAATAAGATGTCTTCCAGAAATCATAATTAAGAGCTTTTTCTGACTTTCTGCAGAAAATTCGCAGGAAATAAATATTATCATTATCTCCGATTCACGGCTATCTCCCAAGGGAAGATACCCGGTCCTTTGAAAGGCTTACATGGGGATATGGATCCAACACACAGAGGCCTTTGGAGAAATTTAATGTAAAAATGGGATAGTACGTCTACCGATGACACTCCACGTCTGCACATAACACACGTGGACTGCCAACTATAGGTGTATAACTATTGTGTGATGATGGTATCTAATAACTGTTTATGGGGTTGGAGGTTTGATGGACTGGCTAAACTAAAAACTATTGATTGAAAACTGTCGTCTGCCTTCAATATCTTTATCGTCTTGAACTTTGGCAGACGGTGACTCGCCAACTCACTGAATGGGCGCCCCAAACGGTCGCCAGATACACAACTATTATTTTTATTATTATAAAGTAATTAATATTATTTATTACTTTATAAAAATATTAATATTAATTCTTTTGATGTAAAAGAAAAAATGTATCACAAGATTTATAGGAAAGCCAATAACCAACCGCAGGGCTTGTGGCGTGCCGAATGTGAGTGGCGACACTGCGGTCCTGAATGCTCCAGAGAGTCCGCTAGGGCCTCGTATCCAGCTCGTCTTTACTGGCTGGCTGGAGTCGAAACCGAAGAGTGCCCACAGGATTCTCAACTCTGGCTTGCCTTAAACGGCCGGTCAGAGAGGGGTCGCCATGCTATATGCTCGGGGGTGGAAGTGTCATTTTCAAGGCCATAACTACGGGGAAACCACTGCGGGTCTCCGTTTATCGGGGGCTTGCAATGGTGAAACCGGCGCCGCACCGCTCGACACCCCAAGCCACTTGCAACAATGTTGCTCCCCTGTTGCCCGTATGGCCTGCGAGTCTGTGGCGACCGTTTAGGGGGGGCTCATTCAGTGAGTTGACGAGTCACCGTCTGCCATCGTTCAATACTATACAAGGGATTGAAGGCAGATGACAGATTTAAATCAATAGTTTCATTTAATCCAGTCCATCAAACCTCACCAAACCTGATTATGGGGTTCATAATCAGGTTTTAGATATCATAACTGCACAATAGTTTTACACCTACCGTTGGCAGTCCACGAGTGTTGAGTGCAAACGTGGAGTGTCATCGATAGATGTCCCATCCCATTTTTAGATTAAATTTCTCCAAAGGCCTCTGCGTGTTGGATCCATATCCCCATGTAAGCCTTTCAAAGGACCGGGTATCTTCCCTTGGGAGATAGCCGTGAATCGGAGATACAATAATAATGATGATTATAGTATTAAGAATAATCATATTTTAATATTAATATTAATAATAATAATTTTATTAGAGTGACAAACGAAAAATTTATAAAATATTTATTTTAGAACGTAGTATTTTTAAATTAGGTAGTTGTTTCAGAACAATTATTAATTTACCATTAATTTTTTTATTATCTTAAAGAACACTTTATATGTTATTTGGTTTTGATTCCTTGACTTTGGTTTTGTTTCCTGAACGATAATCAATCCTGTCACCACTATGCTGGAGCCATGACTCAACAGCTGATTCAATCATACTGTTTGAACTTGCACGATTACTCTGAGTAATTGTTTCTGAAAAAAAAATAATGACTAACATTAGACATAATGTATTGTAATTTTTATTCAAAGTTACTTATACTTCAAAAATGTTTTCTATTTTACCACAATTTTGAAATAATTAAACAATATATATATTTATTTATATAATATATTTATCAATCATAATAATAAATTCAACATGGCTCTTTCAAATAATTTTTAATCAATAATGACGATTTTTGTGGTTTTCTTAACAAATGTATATACGAGGCATGCCTTTTAAGTTTTGTCGTTTGAAGAAAAAAAACAACTAGAACCTTATAGTACTTTTTATTGTTTTTCAAAGTATTCACCACGTAGCTTAATACACTGTTCCATTTGCTCCAACCAGTTATTATAACATTTATTCCACTCTAAAGTGGGGCTGTTCAAAATGGCTGACTTGAAAGCGCCGACTGCTTCTTCACCGGACTGGAACCTTTGACCACGAAGACTTTTCTTAATTTTAGGAAATGTAAAGAAATCGTTAGGGCTTAGGTCAGGACTGTACGGAGGTTGGTCAAGAATATCTACTTTTTCCTGCTTCAAATACTCAATCGTTTGACGAGCGCTATGTGAGCTTGCGTTGTCGTGGTGCAGGATGATGCGTCGCTTTGAGTTAGATTTTCGAAGTTCGGCGATGACTTGTGGTAAACAAATTATGGTATACCACTCTGCGTTAACCGTTCTTCAAGTGCAATATTCGCAACATGGCCGATTTTTCCAATGAACGTGGCCACCATCTTCTTTGAAGTGCTTCGAGAACGAACAACTTTAGTCGGCCTTGGCTCGTCTTAAAAGACCCAGATTGTAGATTGTTGTTTGGAATCAGGATCGTAGGCATAGATCCAAGATTCGTCACCACTGATGATGTCGTAGACGTGATTTGACTCGTCTCGGTTGAACCTTTGCAGAGTTTTCTTACACCATCTGACGCGGGCCGCCTTGTGATCGTCGGAAAGCAGATGCGGTATCCAACGGCAAACTAGCTTTCTCACACCAAGCGCTTCATGCAAGATCTTCTGAATGGTTGTCCCTGATATGCCTAATAGAGCTTCTATCTCTCAATACGTCACATGACGATCTTCGAGAATTAGTTGTCTCACAGCAATTATGTTATCTTCAGTGAAGGCGGATTTTGGGCGTCCTTCGCGAGATTTGTCACTAACACTAGTATGTCCACGCTGGAATTCTAAATACCAGCGTTCGACAGTCCGCAGACATGGGGCTTCATCACTGAACACAGATGTTAGCTCTTCAAAACACTGAAGCTGTGTCAGGCCTCTTCTAAAGTTGTAAAAAATTATTGCCCGAACATTTTCCGTAGAAAGATTCATTTTCGTACGTAACCTGACAGATTCTAATCGACGCTGTGACTAAACAATAGCATTAATCCTAATACTTTCAACTGTTTTGAGATTCAAAATTGCCGGGTAATATGGAAACGACAGAACTTAAAAGGCATGCCTAGTAAAACTTTAAATCAATATCAGCTTACTTCTTTTTGCTTTACTAATGGATTTAAAAATTCAGTTAACAATTATTATCTTTATTGGGTTAAAAAAATAAATATTAAAATCTAATCATCTCCATGATCAATTTAAATTAAATAAATAATTAAATTCCATAAAAATTTCACTAATATAATTTAAGAGTATGTTGATATTTTGCAAAGCAATCATTGGTAGAGTATAATTTAGATAAAAATTGCAATAGTTAGCAATTTACAATAATGGAACTTTTTTGAATATCAATAAATTTATGGTCGAAACTATATCTAAACGAAAATAGGACTTATTTTTATCAACTCACCAATTAAAACTTTAACAAACTCCATATCCTTGACTTTAATAGTATTTTTTGTCCAGTCCAGGAAAGTGGGCGAGCAAACTCATCGATCATAATGTAGGATAAGACATTACGCCCATGTTTCTTGCTATCGTGATCGCGTCTTACATTAATTATATCAATCTGTAATGAACAATTACGAAGTTATGAATGAATTTGATTATTTGATTTGAAATTATAAGAGCAAATATATAAAAGAAAAAAACGAATTTTGTGAAAAACAGATAATAAAAATATACAAATGATTTGTTTTAAGTAATAAAATAATTATTTACGTATTGAGTGCGTGGAGCGTCGTTATCTTTTCAATAACTGATTATTTTTTTTTAATTGAAGGATATTAATAAGTGGAAATACAGGTAATAAATTTTGATGAAGTGGTCTAGAGCTTGTTGAAGCTTCAGAAGGACGTGTAGTGAAAAGTTCTTGATTTATAATAAGCGTATTTACCAAGCGTAAAATCGTGTCAAACTTTAAGCTACATGCAACTGTGGATGAAAAAATTATATTACTATTGTAACATAAGGATAGTTAATGAATGTATGAATATTGGAACTCAAATGATCTAAAAATTGATAATTAATTATCATCATAATAGCTGACCCGGCGAACTTCGTACCGCCCTAATTTTTTTCGTAAATATATTTTCTAAATTGCCGAATATACAGGGTGACTGGTAAAAGATTGTACATATTGAAGGAAACTATAGACAATGGTCACAAGTAACCAATAAAAATGTAAAAAGAAAACAATATTAATTAACCACATAGTAAACATCAACAACATTAGTGCCTCAAGACTCCTAAAAAGTGGGTCACCCTATAGGCGATACGGTGATTCTGATAGCGTTACAATTAACGTTTTGTTACAACTGTTGTCAAAATTTTTATATTTATTATTAGAATTATTAAAACTAGGTGTAGGAATAATGTCATAAAAACCATTAAAAGTTGCAGACTCAGCTCATACCAATCCCGAAATAAGGTGATTTGTTTCTTGTCAAAAGAATAGTTTTGCCAGTGTACCTTGTTACGACCATACGTCTCACGACGAGGGCACATTAGAAACCGAAAAACACTACACTTAACATATGATAACACATTGAATCACACTTAACACTTTCTTGGCCAAATTGCATTAGCGGGTAACAATCCCGTTCACCAAAGTCTTGAACACGTTGAAAATGACATATGTGTAATCGCTGCTAAATTGTTATTGACATAATATTAAAAAAACAATAACGAACTGCATAAAAAACAATACAGCGTGCGGAGATACGCAAGGATTAGAAATACATTATTACGATTCCGTAATTATTTTAGGTTATGTTATTTTAGATTGCAGTGTGACCAGATTTAAATTATGCTATCTACTCATTTGAATTCTGCTAAAATCTGCTATTTTTTTTTCGGAAGAAATGCTAAAATTCTACTATAGATGAAGTTTTAATGTGCATGAATATTATAGGAAAACGCAACTTAATATTTTCAAATGTTTATCAACAAAAAGTTTCTAAATTCTATTCACATTTGAATGCAGAGTGTATTAGGTTATGGGCAACTGGTCAAACGCGAGTTAGGCAATGGCGGTAGGAACCCATGAAAACTATTTTAAGGCAAAATAACGATTTGTTAATGAATTAGTGACATGTAAAATTTTCAAATTTATCATCTCTTTTTCGTGTAGTAGTAGTAGTAGTAGTAGTAGTATCTGATTGAAATGTATAAAGTTAGTGATACTTAATCTACAACATATTCGTACTTTGTTAAATGTTCATTAGAATTCGAATAAATCAATGATTACACTTGCATAAACAGACAAACTTCGCTTTAAATCAGCTGATCGGCCGATGACCGACCAAAAAAAAAGAAAGAAAAAGTTCAGAAAAAAAACTTACACTATTTAAGAAAAATAGATTTTTTAAATATGTTTAGGGCAACTACCCTAGTGAAACACATTTATTTAGTCAATGTCTAATTCAACTACTTTCCTGCAAGGCTTTTTAATATTATGCTAAAATCTGCCAAATTTTCGAAATCTGCGACATAATCTGCTAAGCCCTAAATTAGGGATCGAATTCTGCTAAAATCGCAGAATTCTGCTAAATCTGGTCACACTGAGTCCAATGGGAGTAGCGCGCAGTGTTTCCACTTTTAGGGATTTCGCCCTATTTTAGGGTGAAATTACGAATTTAAAATAGGGCTTAGGGCTATTTAATACTTTTAGGGTTTTAGAGTAATTTTGGGGTAAAATTGAATATAAAAATAGCAAACACTATTTTATCATAGACTTTGCCGACCACAAACAATGGTTACCCTCTATGGGCTCCCAGAGTTCACCGAAATTGCTTTGTGTAAGACACGATAGTAGAATTTAAATTAAATATATTGCAGTGTTTAGATGTCGATATTTCAGTGTGATACTAACAGCTGGTATAGGAAAATTGCCCATTGGGTAGCCCCGCTACGATGTTGGGGTCGTCAAGGCCTTCCGGCCGGTGCTCTTGGAGTATTGAGGACGGCGGCACGGGGTGTTTTCTTGCTGACTGGCGTAAGTAGTGACGACGGACGGTTGCTTCGCCAAGTACCTGCACACGGTCGTGAGGAGAGAGTATATCGTCCTGCCAACGTTGCGATTGCGACGAGGATCCATCAGCCCAATGGCGAAGGGGAGGGTTATGAGACTTGCGCCACCTTTTCATCACCCCCGGAAGAAATGGACGAAGTATGCGTTGGCTCAAAAAAACAACCCAACCCAAGAAAAAAGCGTCATAATGAAACCCTCAATGGTTTGTTGCACACCAGACTAATGCCGGTTGCAGACCGAAAACTAAGCTATGCCAAAGCTAAACTAAGCAAGTCAGGCTGAGCTAAGCTAAGCTAAACTTGAAATAAGTGGCTTGCACACCAAAAACTAAGCCAAAGCTCAGTCAGTGTTGGGAAGTTTAACTAGACGGACGACGCTCGCTATGAATGTAATCGATGAAGAAAGCAATGAATACGTCAGACATAGAAAAAGAAGATTAATAGTGATTTATTATTATTTGAGGAAAAGATACTCCAGACCTTGGATATGTCAACACATTAAATCTCGGCACACAAGTGGAGAGTTTAGAACTTTATTTTATGAGTTAGATGATGAACATTTTCAGTTATATTATCGTGTTACAAGAGTTCAGTTTTATGATTTGTTATCATTGATTATTGGAGATATTACCAAACAAGATACTAACTATCGAAAGGCTATAACCCCAGAAGAAAGATTAGCTATTTGTTTGAGGTAAGTAAAACAATTTTAATTCAAAAAAATGTTTATTCATATTTTTTATTGGTAACTGCCAAAAGGTTACAAATTATCTAAGCTATCGTTTTGAGCAGGTGTCGAGTAACTGGATGATGATGAGTACCCATATTGGTAAGTCTGCGTAGACAAATATCTTTCATAATTTTCCTCTGCTTCGTTTACAATTTGAAAAATCTTTTTTTTTACATCTCTTTGTATCCAATCGGGAAACTTTTTAGTTGACTCGCACATACTGTCAAAAAACAAATTAAGCGGATGTCTGTGTTTCTCCGCCTCTTTTGCCTCCTCAGCCTTCCGTTTCTCTCTTTGCTCACATCGTTTCATAAAATCGTTATCGACTTCCTGAAGTAAGTCGCGTAATGATGAGTCATCGGCAACTTTTCTTTTTTTTAACCTTGGTGGTTCGGAAGTGCTTTCATCATCATCATTCGGAATTGCTTCGAAAATCCCAGTACTTTGATCATCATTTGATGCACCGGGCAAAATACTTTGACTTTCGGTTGATGGGCCAGGAAAAATACTTTGACTTTCGGTTGATGTACTGGCCACTGTACCAGTTCTCTTACGGTTTTTCATATAAGGTAAAAGAAATTCGAGAAGCTCGGCATATTTCCAGTTATTCGTCGGAGAAGCAGCCTGACCACTTATACTGGCTTTCATCCTTTTGAGTGATTCCCGATGACTATCGCGTAATTTTTTCCACTCATTTTTAGCAGTTTTCACTGTAACATACACCAAGTCAAACTTAGTAATAAATATTTATGTGTTTCAGGTTTTTAGCTACGGGCGACTCCTTTAGAACGATTGGATACAATTACAGAGTGGGTAATAATACAGTTTCTTTGATAGTAAAAGATGTGTGCAATGTACTTTGGATTAATTTGCAACCAACGTATATGAAGTTACCGACAGAAAGTGAATGGGAAGCAATTGCAGAAGACTTTAATGATAAATGGCAATTTCCTAACTGCCTTGGTGCCGTGGATGGGAAGCATATCTCAATAAAATGCCCTCCTCAGTCGGGTTTTAATTATTATAATTATAAAAAATTTTATTCTATAGTCCTTCTAGCAGTCGTTGATGCGCACAAAAGATTTATTATAATAGATGTTGGTTCAATGGGGCGATTTAGCGACGGAGGTATTTTTTCAGAAAGCGCATTTGGCTACAAATTACAAAACGGGCAACTAAACGTACCTAATCATAAACCTTTAACGCCCGGTGGCGATCCAACACCTTTTGTGTTTATAGGTGATCAAGCATTCCCGTTACAAAAACACTTTATGAGACCGTACCCACGGAGTACATGTTTAGATAACAGAGCAAAAAACACCTTTAACTATCGTCTCAGCAGAGCACGAAATGTAGTAGAAAATGCGTTCGGCATATTGTCAGCCCGATTTCGTGTGTATCGTCGACCATTTGAATGTCAATTAGAACTAGTAGACGTCATTTCAAAAACCACCTGTGTCTTGCACAATTACTTAATGTCTACAA
Source organism: Lymantria dispar (assembly GCA_032191425.1). Lineage (NCBI taxonomy): Eukaryota > Metazoa > Arthropoda > Insecta > Lepidoptera > Erebidae > Lymantria > Lymantria dispar. Next base: position 25,397,256 of record CM063449.1, read on the forward strand.
CAAGAACAACAACTAGTAACGCCAATAACGTCAATATTGAAGAACAACAAACTTTAAGATCGGTACAATACGACAACATACGAGCAACTAGAGAAGCATTTTGGATCAGAGAGTCATTTTGTAATTACTTTAATAGTGTATTACATTAAACTTTATATGAATATGAAATAAACTCATGGTCTGGTATATCTGGATTACTTATTTCCTCTACTATTCTTTTCCATGCACTATCCTTTTTTCCTAAATTGTGGTAGTCTTTAAACTGCGTGTTCCACAGTATAGGAAATTGTTTAACTGTTTCGATAAATTGCTCCATACTCGCTATAAAATGACGTGCATATGACAGAAGACACTAGACGGCACTGGCGAAGGATGTGCAAAGGGAGTGCGGGGAAGGCGGGAGGGGCTTAGCTTAGCTCAGTTAGTACGCATCGGCATACACAACTAACTTAGTTTTGCATATTTTAGTTAGCTCACATAGGTTAGTTCGCATAGTTTGCGGTCTGCACACAAGTATGGAAAACTGCGTCAGCTACGCGAGCTAAGCTAAGCTAACTTAGCTTATTTATATTAGCATTATTAGCTTATAATTCGATTTAAGAACCCGACATACAAATATACTCAACATTTACCCGCAGCTAAAAAACTTAATCCAAATGCTTCAGCTTCAACAACAGCATCATATTGTTCATCATCTACTTCTTCCACATATTAAAATGAATTCTTTTTATGATTACATGTTTACTACCTTTGATTAATAGATGAAATTAAAATAAAAATCAAACCATCAAGTTTTGTTTTATTTCAAACTCATTTAAATTTTGCGCCCTAAGTCAAGGATTTTTGGAGACTGATTAGGGTATTTAGGGCAAATTAATGAAAAAATCTAAGGTAAAACTACAACGTAATAGTGGAAACACTGATAGCGCGTTCAAGTGCGTTGGCCTATAAATAGGTACCTATAAATAATACAGCTGTTTCAGCTGTGTCCGTAACTAAATATCTTTATAAGATAATTGGTTCAAAATTTAAGTACCATTTTTTTTTACATATTCGGTATCAGAATCGATTACTGAATACCCTCTTTCAATATGTACAATCTTTTACCAGTCACCCTGTATAGTCCCTAATTGAAGAACCGTCACGGCTTTGTCGGGAAAGATTTGATCGTCTTGGTCACGGCATTGTTAATGATGATTCAAAGAGAATCCAAATTACTCATTATTGATTTCTGACATAATTATAATTATCAAATTTTCAACCATACTTAACTATAGACAGAATTACGTTTAGCTGTCATTTGCGTTTTGTTATTCCATATCAAATGCGGTTTTGTTATCCTACGTTTCATAGTGATTTGTATTGTCTTTGACATGAGTTTCGGTGCGAATATGGAAATGTCATGTTAAGCTCTAGTATTATATAAAATTTTTTAGTGTTGTATAATTTTGCTGATATTTTATGTAATATAATACAGTTAAGGTGCTGAAGTGTGGTGAATGTGATATAAGAGTGGTTTACGTGTATTTTCATATTCTACTGAAATTCCCAGAGAATTTATTTAATTAGGATTTCACTGCCTAATTAATGGTAACGACTTGACTTACTGACGGACATGACTATAAATAAGCTATTATACACGGTGACTTTTTTATCGTCTTACAAAAAAAAACCATAAAAATATCCAACCTAAGAAACATATCTAACATATTTAAATGTTCAATAGTGGTAGTTTTAAAAAAATAATAAAATAAATTAAAGTTAATATTTTGTAACAGCCTGTTTATCATGTTTACATTTTAAACAAAAAGAATCATGTGGAATTTCGTTAGCCAATAGCCAATCATAGCTATGAACGCTATGGACAGCTTTTACCTAAACCCTACGCTAATCCCTTTGTGATGCTCGATTCGCCGCCTTTGTTTTAAATTTTAATTAGTATCCCCCCGCGTGCGCAAGGGACAGGTCGCGCATGAACTTACAATTTCCTTACAAGTAATTGCCTATTTCGCGACATCGTTGTGTGTTTGTGTGTGTGTGTGTTGTTATACGAATATCGAGTAGGTACGTAAAAATGGTGCGTCTGTATGGGATAGCTGGCGACAATTTAAGAGAAGCGAGAAAACTACGCAACTACCCAAGAGCACACATGTCTCTGTTTCGATGGTTAATTGAACATCCGCAACATTAATATCCATAATGAACACTGGTGGACTCCTAGTCCCCATTCCATCCCCAAGTGATACTAAATAAATTAAAACGTAACCTCCAAAAACGTGCCTGTTTATGCATAGAGAAAAAAGGGGTGAGTAATTTGAACAAATAATTTCCGTGTGGTGACGGAGTAAGAATACAATTCACCACTCCCTATCTTGCTCGTGGAAGTCGTAAAAGACGACTATGGGATATAATATGCACATAACATCTGTGCAAGAGAAGGAAAACTCGAAATGAATCCCTATACTAACATATCTGACCAGCATGGTATAGTGGGTCAAATTACCTCCTATTATGGAGGAGGCCCGAGCCCAGCAGTGGGACGTATGTGGGCTGCGATGAATTTAAACAATTATTTAAATATCAATAGAACGATATTCTTGTATACCTATTCTTACTTTGTTCGCAATTATTTGTAAATAGTGTAAATAGCTGATTAATTTTTTTTCTAAATACATCTGAATCAATTTACTTTATTGAAATAATGATCTACTAGTAGTCTAGTAGATATCGTATTATCTCTCACTAAGACTACATTATTGTATCTGACGGTCCTAAGTGCGTAGAAAGTATTAAGGAAAATATTTGACTCCGTACTTACTGAATACGTAGTGGTATTTCTGAAAAGGACGTAGGTAGATTATGGTAGGTACAATTTTACGAGTTGATAATCGAACTTTTTCTAAGGTTTAATATGAATGAACGACGCGGGCGGCGCGGTAACGTGGTTGCCGCAGTAAAGTACCTACATACTACATAGTAAAACAGCTGTCGTATGCGCTCGCTACAGGCTGTTTACTTACTATTTTCATCATCATCATCATTTCAGCCTATCGCCGTCCACTGCTGGACGTAGGCCTCCCTCATGTTGCGCCACAATAAGCGGTCCTGTGCCGCCTGCATCCAACGACGCCCAGCTACTTTCACTAGGTCATCGGTCCACCTAGTGGGGGGGCGTCCTACACTGCGTCGTCCGATACGTGGTCGCCACTCGAGAACCTTTCTTCCCCAGCGGTTGTCGGTTCGTCGAGCGATGTGGCCTGCCCATTGCCACTTCAGCGTGCTAATTCTTCGTGCTATGTCGGTTACACCCGTTCTGCGGAATTCCGGATTCTATCTCGCAGAGAAATCCCGAGCATAGCCCGCTCCATAGCACGCTGAGCGACTTTGAGCCTCGATATGAGGCCTACATTTAGGGACCACGTTTCCGTGCCGTAAGTCATCACTGATAACACACACTGGTCAAAGACCTGTGTTTTCAGACACTGAGGTATGTTGGACGAAAAGATCCTCTTAAGTTTCCCGAACACTGCCCAACCGAGTTGGATTCTTCGGCTGATCTCTTTCTCGAAATTGGATCTACCTAACTGGACTGTTTGTCCTAGGTAAACATAGTGATCGACAACTTCAAGAATCGCATTGCCATCTAGGACCGGTACAGGAATGACATGGGCATTTGACATGACTTTCGTCTTGTCCATGTTCATTCGTAAACCCACTAGTTGGGATACCCTGCTGAGATCATTGAGCATTGTGCCAAGGTCCTACATGGATTCTGCCATAACGACTATATCGTCCGCAAATCGAAGGTGAGTGATGTATTCGCCGTTAATGTTGATGCCGAGTCCAGTCCAAGAGCTTGAAGACATCTTCCAGTGCAGTGGTGAACAGTTTCGGAGAGATGACGTCTCCCTGTCTCAAGCCTTTCTGCAACTGGATCGGTTTCGTACTCTTATCCCGGATACGGACTGACATTGTGGCGTTCCTATAGCGATTAGACCAGCACTTCGATATAGCGATAGTCGATTTGGCACCGCTGAAGGGACTGCAGCACCGCTGAAGGGACTGCAGCACCGCCCAAGTTTCGACTGAATTTTGCCTTTGGGCTTTATCATAGTCCACAAACGCTAAGCACAGGGGCCGATTATACTCCTCGGTCTTTTGTATAATCTACCGAAGCGTGAGGATATGGTCTATGGTGCTATAGTCTTTTCGGAAGCCGGATTGTTCGGGCGGCTGGAAGTCATCGAGCTTGCGCGAGAGTCAATGGGTAATAACCCTCGAGAACAACTTATAAACATGGCTCAGGAGTGAGATGGGTCTGTAGTTCTTTAGAAGAGCTTTGTCACCCTTCTTGAAGAACAGCACCACCACACTCCTGGTCCACGACTCTGGAACGTCGCCCCCGAGGATAACGGAATTAAATAGCTTTTGAAGGGCTATTAAGACTGGCTTGCCGCCCGCCTTCAGAAGCTCTGCCGTAATTCCGTCATCTCCCGGTGCCTTACCGTTACGTAGTTGTTTGAGAGCCATTCTGATCTCGTACAAGCTGATGTCCGGAATATCTTCGGTATAGTGCCGAGTTAGCTTGGATCTGGGATCTTGGTCCAAGCCGACAACAGGATTTCGGGATGATTTGTATAACTGTCCATAGAACCTTTCGACCTCTCCCAAGATTTCACTTTGGGATGAAATGACAGTGCCATCGTCGGTCTTCAGCTTAGTCATTTGGCTTTGCCCAATAGACAGATCTTGTGCGAACACTTTTGAGCCACGATTCCGCTCTATCGCTTCTTTAATACGGAGCGTATTAAATCGGCGAATATCGCGACGCACAGACCTGGAGATCTGCCTATTTAGCTAGGTTTGGACCAATCGGCTGAAGACTGTACCGTCATTTCTTTTCTCCGCCCCATGAGCTCGAGAGTCTGGTCAGAAAGTTTTTTAGGTCTATTAACGCGGTGAGCCTTGAAAATTTCGACCCAACCGCGCGGACAGTTTCCACGAACCTGTTGTTCATATCGTTCGGAGATTCGCATTCGTCCAGACATTGGAAGCGATTGTGTAATTCGAGTTGAAAGCCTTCGAGGTTCTGGTATTGGACGGATGTAGGTCGGAGTGTAGACTTCATCAAGCGTGACCGCTCGACTTTTGTGTGGATATTCAATGTGGCTCGTACCATCCGGTGATCGCTCCCAGTTTTAATCCTGCTGATCACTGAGACATCATTGAATATCTGTCGTTTGTCTGACAAGATGAAGTCTGTCTCGTTTTTTGTTAAACCATCGGGGCTAATCCAGGTGCATTTCCTTTGTGACTGCTTCCTGAAGAAGGAATTCATCATAAAGAAGCTTTCCTTCTCCAGAAAATAAGCCAGTTTCTGGCCCCTCTGGTTTCTCTGTCCATATCCATGTTTCCCCACTCTCAACTTATCATCACTCCCTTTGCCTATATTCGCGTTAAAGTCTCCCATGACTACCGTGAAGTGGGTTTTGGACGTGTGTATGGCTTTCGAGATGTCCTCGTAAAATGCCTACACCTCGTCGTCGGGGTATGTCGAGGTCGGTGCGTATACCTGTATAACCTTCAGCGAATACCTCTTGGTAATTCTGAGTATAAGGTACGCTACCCTTGTCGACACACTCTCGATCCTCTCCACGTTGTCTACGAGAGACCTACGAACGATAAACCCTATACCACCTTGGGACGGGTGATCGCCCTGCCGGTAGAAGAGCAAGTTTCCAGACTGGAGGATTATCGTGCCCTCGCCCTCTCTTCGCACTTCTGATAATCCTACAATGTCCCAGCGGATTTTGCTCAATTCCTCTTCCAGCTCGCTTACTATTTTAATTAGTAATTATTTATAATCATTTTTATTAAAAAATATTCTAGTAAATCTTTTTTTTTAACTTTTAATTGTACGAATGTATTGTAGATACTTGATACTTTAATTGGCCTGCTTTTGTAAGATGACATAAATGTCACCGTGTATATAAAGAAATGTTAAATAATATGAAGAATATTGTATCAGACTTGACTGTATGGGCTTTGACCCCTTTGCCTGTCCGAATGGACAACAGAAACAAAAAAAATCTATTTGACATTTGTCGCGTCACACTGGAACGCGATCGAACGGAATGAAAAGTAGCTCATTGTCATTAAGAAGAAGAAGAAGCACGGGCTAAAAAGTATCCTATGTCCTTCTCCTAGTTCTAAGCTACCTCCCCATCACCTGTTCTTTAGTTATAAATAGTGTAATTAAGAGCGTTATCGGTAATCGGCACTTCTCGCATTTTTGGTTTTTTGCTACGGTCCGATATCGACGCACACTAATGCACTACACACACGCGAGTTCATAGAATGACCAGTCTTGAGCCTTGGCGCTTATAATAATCAATCTCTAATATATTCTTCGGAGAAGGAGATTTTCAAAAATCAACATGATGTAAATTTTTAATTAAAAACCAAATCTCATAACAGTAAAACGGTTAAAATTGTATTTTTAATATGTAAAGTACAGGAAATAGTAAAATATAGGCACATAGTATAACTTACAAGGAGACCCTCAGACGTGTGGGTCGGGGATTTCCATGATTTTTGGTGGGGTGGTAGAGGGGGCACGAGGGTATCACAACTACCAAATATTAGGGTCAACTGGGCCCTCGTTAAAAAGATTTTAAGGGTCAAAGTTGGATGGGTAATTTATGTACTAGAAAAATTCAAAGTCGAATCGCCAACAAGCGGTAATCTCGTGGTAACGTGCTCGCCGGCGGGAACTCTGGTCTCGGGTTCGAGACTCGACAACTTATTTTTTTTAAATTATCACATTACTGTGTAATAATTTTAAGAAAATAAAAAACCTTAATCGACGTCCCTATCCCGGGACGTCGGTCGCCGTCACACGGTCAGGCTCTCTGCGGGTGACACACTAAAGTCCCCGGTCCGGTCACCCGCGGACTCGCCTAGGGCGGCGTGAGGCGCGGATACTCGTATCTGCGCCGCCCGAGTCGCCGGTGGCGGAACGTGTGACCAATGATTGATCACACACGACCCGGCTTCTCCCTTCGTGAGATGACAGCCTCACAGAAGGCGGTGACCGCGTTCCAGTTCCTGACGCTGCTGAGCATCTCCCTAGTGATGGTCGGCAGGGTCCGGTCGGCACCGGTGATTGCAACGAGTTCACGGCGCTGCTCTGCCCACGAGGCACACACCTCGAGCCTGTGCTGCGCCGTGCTCACGTCGCAATAGCAGTGGTGGCAGGATGGTGTGCTCTCCCTCCTAACGAGCTTGCGCAGGTACTTGGCTATCGTGACCCATCAATACCTGCACCAGTCGGAAGGAATGTACCCCGTGCTGCCGACCCAACCACCCCATCAGCACCAGCTGAAAGGACTCGACGGTCCTGATACCGTATTGAGGCTTCTCCAGTCCGATTGCCCAACGAGCAATGGCGTCTCGGCGGGCGTCGACCCGCCAGGCGGCAATCACCTTGATTGAGGCTATATGTGGCTCGCGTCTCTGATACTCGCAGGTAAAGCTCGGCGAGTACCTCCGCCTGCAGGTCCCACCGGAGAGTTCCGGCCAAGAGGCACGCTGCCTCCGTAGCTGCTGTGCAGTAGTCGAGTATGGCCTTAGTCGCCATGGCCATGGATGTCCAACAAGTCCAGTCAGAGATTTAAATCTACCCACTACAGAAATTAGTTATTAAATTTTGATCCACATTTTGCTACATATTTATTGCTAGTACAAGAAGAAAATGATTCTCTATGAAAAAATTATATTGTGTATCGTTAGTAATTATTAAACATTAAATTTGAGTTAGCTGATAATCTTCAGAAGATGAGGCTGCATAAATGTTCCGTTCGGATTTTTGATGTGAAATATCTATAGGCGGGGTGAACCTGATCGTCGCGTGGCATTAAAAGCGGCATTAACGCCACGCTTTGCGGTAACGACTTCAAAATAATTTTGATGTTTCACGTCTGCCAGGCGTCCTGAGTGACGGCTCACTTCTCTTTTCGTTTACTCTTTTGAAACTATAAATACCTTACAGTTTTGTCGTGTGTTCTCAAAGTCCGACTTTACACCACCTGCATACGGCCTATCATGACCTATGCCAGCGTGGTGTTCGCGCACGTAAAGCCACACAGGATCCACAGGCTACAGACACTACAAAATCGTTTCATGCGCCGAGCTACGGGAGCACCGTGGTTCATACGAAACGTCGATCTCCACATCGACCTCGAACTGCCGACCATCAAGCAGTTTATGAAACGGTGCTCTCAGAGCTACTTTGACTCTGCCATGACACACCCCAACCAACTAGTGGTTGGGGCGCCTTCCTATAGACCCTCCAAAATCTCATCCATCCGACGTCCTCGACGAAGAGGACGACAATATCACACTCGCTCAACAAAGAGCCTACACGGCCCGCGAGGCCTTAACAAATAAATATCCGCGGTTCCGCCCTCGCCGTCGAGGTGCGAAACCGCGCCGCGCAAAAGTCACGACTAAAAACGTGGGCACGCCCACTTTGCCTCCAGTGACGCCCCAAGCCGAGGTCCGTTCCCCACAGGGGGAGCCCTTGGGCTATGTCGCTTAGCATACTTTTCTCCGGGTTGATAGCCCTCAGCGCTCACCCATAGTCCGCGTCAAGCTGTCAAGGCCATCTGCGGCCAACAGCAGTAAACACACACAAAAAAAAACAAATCGTGTGTTCTCTTTTTCCTTGCCTTGTAACCGATTTTGTTCCCAAGATACAATCTGCTTTTTCGACCCATCACCTAAAACGTAAAAAGATTCTATATTATTCTTTATAGAGATCGCATGAAAGTAATTAAAAGAATTAGGTAGTAATAAATACTTACGAATCAAAACCGATCAGTCGCAGTATACGCTCAAGTTCGTATTGTCGTCTTTTACGCTGTGAGCGGAGAGCTCGAGCGACGTGACCCTGCTCCGTTGAGCGCCAAGGCGCGACTGGCTTACGAACAATTATGCCGTTCAATTTATAGTAATATTTAAAAAATTACGAGGGTGACTATTCGTATTTCAATTTGGTTTTTTTTTTACTGCTTCTACAATAGTCGAACAAATAGTGGATATTTTTTTAAATATTCCAAGGTTAGTATTATTCACAAAATTAAATGTTTTACAGGAGCCATATTCGTCAAATTAATCTTAAGGAAATATTTTTTTTTTAGTTTTAAAAGGAAGAAATCTTGAATTTCATTTTATACATACCCAAGAACAGTAATTTTCCTAACATCTACAATTTTTTTCGAGCTGCCACGACTTATCGTTTATTCGTACCTGAACTTCAAAACTCAGCGTTTTCGTAAAATCTCATTAACTTAAGTTCAAAATACCCTTGCCTTTTAATAAAATAGTTACAATATTGAGTTATAATTCTATACAAGCACAATATAAAGATGTGTTTAATGTAGTGGTTATATAAATTTTTAGTAAGCTATTATGATGAACGAGTAACCAGTCCTCAAAAAACCACATTTTTGGGTTTACGGCCGCTTATTACCGATAACGCTCTTAACACGACTTTCTTTTATTTATATATATATATATATATATATATATATAGATTATAAGTGTGTCATAACAAAATATTAAATTTAACTTCATATTTACGACAGCAATTGGGCGAACAATCCAATTTTAGAATTTCATAATCAATAGTTACACCTTCGGTACCATTAGTGAGAATTGGTTGTACTGTAGATACAGAACGGATTTCTCGACTCGGAGTTTGACTATTGACACCATGTTCTGTAATTGCAGGTACACGATTTCCACCACTGTTTGTATCCACAAGTGTGACAGTACCCGGAGCTTCCGGAACTTCTTCAGTGCCCACAAATTCTTGTTTTTTATCTACCGATTGAAATGCTTTACTTTTTATGATGAGATTAGGTAACTTTTCAATTGTTGTCACAAAGTGTTTTTAGAGTTTTGCTCTGTAGAGTATTGAGGATGATCCTCAAAAAAATCATCATATTATAACTCTTGTGTCTCTTCTACATTCTTAGAGTTATCATCACCAGTATCCTTAAATTTGAATATAGGTTTCGGTGCACTCGTGTCAGATACAACAGATTCTTCGTCACTATAACGTTTGGGTGTCTTTTTCACGTCCGGTACTTGAAGTTTGACCATCCTGCAGCAGTGAGGTAGCTCGTAGATAAATCAACAGCAGCTATTATTTCAACGGCTCTAGTCGTATCATAGGTCTCTGTGAAAGAAAAATTATTGTAATAGAAATTTATAAACAATTTAACGTGAAATTACAAAATATAATACACACTATGGCCCAAGAAGTCTCGAATAATCCATAGTCTGCCAATCTTTATTTGGTTTAACTTGCTTTATTGCAGCTGTTGTCGCATTCTCAGTTTTAGATGGCCATTTCAAAGTTGTGTTTTCTTTATTTATCCAAGATTCTGGCGCGGTAGAACACCAAACATCATAAAAAGCTACGTAAAACATCTAACAAAAAAAAAAAATTTTAGTTAAGTATCTAATTATTATTATCAAGATTTATTAAAATTGATGAATTGCAAATCTAATATATTAGTTCAGAATCTATACAAAGATCAAATATTTTTTAAAATGGGTATTCTTTTATTAATCGTATATATGGGCGCATATCGCCCTCTATCGGCAATATTTGTAAATTGTTGATGTATGTGTTATCAATTATAGTTATAAACGTGTTTGAAATATTTGCAACTAATATTTAAATAATTATTTGTAGTAACAACACTGCTATTTATCATGCTATGATATTTAAAAGACACTTTTTGAATGTATTTCTAGATATATTTGATTTAGTTGTTTAAATATTTATATAGTTGATTAAATTAAAATCGATTAGAATTAATGTAATTATTTGTAACCATATTTAGTTGTTTTTACACAATAAATATTGCAATTTATTTCTAGTTACAGCGCCGTCTGTTGAACAATATATGAGAACAATATTTCCTTTAATTACATTAATGTAAATTGTGTAAAATTGACTATTTGGAATTATGTTAAATGCATTAGAATATTTATCATTATTATTTAGCTATATGCCGATAGTTATTTAATAGTTGTTTTATTTGTTTGTTATAAAAAGTAATTGTAGTTGCTAAGACTAGACCGTTTCATTGTAAAGCGGAGGTTATAAAAACATTGTAAGATTAGAATAGAGGACAGTTTTACTTCACTCACTTCTCCGGCAAGAACTCCTAATAAATACAGTGATTACATACTCAGTATTTTACTATCATCGTCCAAATTCCTGGCGCAACGCCGACATATATATGCAATAGTGAAAATCATAAAAATTATAAATAATTAATAATTAACTGTAATTATTCGACATCTATTATTATTGCTAGCATCTTTATTTTTTTAAGTGCAAAATTAATAATCATAAGTCATAACCTTTAATTTGATATATTTTTGATTAAACTTATTGATAACTTTTAATATCGTCAGATAAGTAATTAAATGAACTTACTTCAACTGTTTTTATAAATCACAATCAGCACTGAATATTTATATTGTAATCGGGACTGCATATAATTTAAATCGACTAATATACAACGCGAAACTTCTCTATGCTGGTATTCACATATTTGTATGTATTGGTAGTATGTGTATAACAATATAGTAATGTGTGAATATTGATTTTTACAAGCAGCACCTTCAAAATTAAAGAATTTCTCAAATAAACACTGATAAAAACTTGCAATGTAAACAGAAAATGAACCTTATAGTTTATAGGTTATGATTATATTAAAACGGAGATAACAATAACAAAAAAAATGTATACCGTTGTGCGCATGCGCCAATTTAACATTCTACCTCAGCAATACAACTTCTGAGAGAACTCCAATTTATGGCATCTTACGAAGTCAAAAGAAAGACCTCTTAAAGAGCTCATATTTTTGTTGTCTTATGAAATAGAAAAAAAAACCTCTTAAAGGGCTCATATTTGTGATGTCTAATGAAATCAGAAAAAAGATCTCTTAAAGAGCTCATATTTGTTATGTCTTATGAAATCAGAAAAAAGACCTCTCAAAGATCGCATATTATTGATGTCTTACGAGGTCAGTAAATAAACTATTTAAAGAGCTCATATATTTGAGGTCTTAAAAAGGTAGAAAAAAGATTTCTGGACGACTTCTTGATAAAGAGTTCTGAAAAATGAAATCTTTAAGGAATCATACTAAGACTTCTTATTGATGTCTTTGAAAAGACTTCTTCGACAAGTCTTTCTGACTTGGATGCTGTCTGGGTAGATGCGTCAATAATGGGTAGTCCAAGTAGTAAGTAGTCAATAAGTAGTAGGTAGGTACCTAGCTTCACTAAAACAACAAGACGTTTTTATATTATTTACAATTAATGTACACTATTCACTATTATTAAATACTAGCAACCCGCCCTCGCTTCGCTTCGGTTTCAGTCACTTTACCCGCGTAGTTACCAAGTGTCTAAAATTACACGAACCATTTGGAGCCACTTTTTACCTTCTCATAACTCAAAAACTATTTCATATAAACATCTCAAACTTGGCTCATATATTAAGACTTAGGAATAATTCATATATTAGGGATTAGAACGAGATACATATGTATTCCAAATTTAATAAATACACCTTAAACAGTTATTTAGATAATAACATCCAAAAATCGTAGCTTTTCGTCGAAAATTCTAACCCAGTTGACCTAGAAAATTGAAATTTGGCATCCAGATAGATAATTGGGTGAATACACAGGAATAAATCAGAAATTAGCAAATTTTTATCATTTTGCTATAATTTTTTAATTAATTGATTCTATTAGGGACACTTACTTATAGTGCCTGTAATGTAAGAATCAGCAATCAAAATTGATGATGGCCGGTCTTTATGTATATTTTAAGGTCTTCAGGTGAATAATTATAACGAGTGACCCCTAATGTGTTTTATTATTTGTTCCTGCAAGCCATGGCGGAGTGGTTGATAGGAGTAGCCGTAGCCGCGGAGCCGTACGTGGTGCCCGACCGGCCTAACTGGTTGGGTAGCACCGATGGCACCGTGGCAATCGTCGCCTCCACGTCGTGGCCTTCGTCGCCTCTGACCCTTAGGGACAGGGGCGTCGGATACGTCGCGGCGGATTGGGGGGTGATTACGCTCCTCGGAGTCTATCTCTCCCCTAACTGGAGTGTGACCGATTTCGAGGCCTCCCTCACCATCATGGAGGCCTCGTTACGGCGATTGGCATCGCGCCAGGTCTTCGTCTTGGGGGACTTCAACGCCAAGTCCGTGGCGTGGGGATCTACCCGGACGAACGATCGAGGAGTGGGCGGCGGCACTGGGCCTCTGTTTGCTGAACAGGGGCTCGGTGCATACGTGCGTGCGACAACGGGGCGGGTCGATAGTGGACCTTTCGTTCGCTAGCCCCGAGGTCGCCGCACGCGTGGGGAGCTGGCGCGTCGTGGAGGAGGTGGAGACCTTGTCGGACCACCGGTATATCCGGATGGAGGTCTCCCCGGCAATGCCGACGCCCAGCAGGGGTCACGGGGCAGATGAACGTCCTGCGTTCCCGCGATGGGCTGTGGGTCGCTTAGACCGGGACCAGCTGGCGGAGACAGCCATCGTTTACTCGTGGCTGTCCTCTGCCAACCAGTCGGACGGGGTGGACGCCGAGGCTGGCCGCATCCGCAGTGCGTTGACGCAGATCTGCGATGCGGCCATGCCCCGGGTACGGCGTCCGCCCCCGAGGAGGGCGGTCCACTGGTGGTCCCGGGAGCTGGCGGATCTCCGGGCCGCGTGCATTCGCGCCCGGAGGGCCTACACCCGCGCAGCCGGCGGCGCCAACGCGACGCGGAGCGGGAGGGAGGCCTTGCTGTATGAGGTCTACCGCAATCCGCCTTCAGGCTACCGCCTTCAGGCTGGCCGTCCGCTCCGCCAAGGACTTCAGTCGGCAGGAGATGCTGGGTGGTCTCGACTGTGGTCCCTGGGGACGCCCCTATCGCGCGGTGCTGAATAAGCTCCGCGCGCGGGGCCTTCCCCTCACCGAGACTCTCCAGCCCAGCCTTCTCACCCGGGTCGTCGAGGACCTGTTCCCGCGGCGGGCGGAACACACGCCCCCGGTCATGGCTCCGCCAGACACTGACCGGGAGGCCGACGACGACAGTGTTCCGCCCATCACGGAACCCGAGATGGGAGTGGCAGGGGCGCGCATGTGCGCAAAGTCCACCGCCCCTAGCCCGACGGTGTTCCTAACCGCGTGTTGGGCCTGGTCCTCGACCACCTGGGTCCCCGCCTCAGGGAGCTGTTCGACGCGTGTTTAGCGTCCGGACGGTTCCCTGGGTGCTGGAAGGAGGGAAGGCTGGTGCTCCTGCCAAAGCCGGGACGGTCTCCGGGGTCGCCTTCGGCCTACAGGCCTATCGTGCTGCTCGATGACACGGGCACGCTAGTCACAGCCCGCGGTGGGACGCTAGAAGAGGCGGTAAGCCTGGCGACCTATGGCACCGAAGAGGTCGTCAGGCGGATCGAGGCGCTGGGGTTGAGGGTCGCCCTTGACAAGACGGAGGCCCTCTTGTTCCATGGGCGCCTTATGAGCCCTCCCATCGGCGTCTCGATCACCGTCCACTCGGTTGACATCAGCATCCGGGCCCATATGAGGTACTTGGGCCTGGTGCTCGACGGGCAATGGTGGTTCCGGGAGCATTTCCGCAGGCTCGCTCCGCGGCTCGTCGGTGCGGCGTCCGCCCTATCGTGGCTTATGCCGAACGTGGGCGGACCGAGCGCTACGTGCCGACGGCTGTACACAGGGGTCATCCGGTCGATGGCCCTGTACGGCGCACCGGTGTGGGCGGGGTCCTTGACCGTCCGACTTAGGGCCCTTCTGTGGCGACCACAGAGGGTCATGGCGGTCAGGGCCATCCGCGGATACCGCACGGTGGCGACGGACGCAGCGTGCCTATTGGCCGGGACTCCCCCGTGGGACCTGGAGGCGGAGGTGCTCGCCGGATTGTATCGGCGGGTGACGGGGGTGCGAGCGGAGGGCGGTGAGATCTCGTTAAGGGAGCTCACTGCCTGGCGCGTCGACGCCCGCCGAGACGTCATTGCCCGTTGGGCAGTCCGGCTGGAGAGTGCGAACCGGGCAGGTGCTGATGCAGTGGTTGGAAAGGTGGCACGGGGTGCTCTCCTTCCGACTAGTGCAGGTGTTGACGGGGCACGGGAGCTTCGCCAAATACTTGCACAGGGTCGTAAGGAGGGAGAGTACACCGTCCTGCCACCACTGCTATTGCGACGAGGACACGGCGCGCCACACGCTCGAGTTCTGCGCGGCTTGGGCAGTGCAGCGCCGTGAACTCGTCGCAATCATCGGTGCCGACCTGACGCTGCCGGCCATCGCTAGGGCGATGGTCTTCAGCGTCGGGAATTGGGACGCGGTCGCAGCCTTCTGCGAGACAGTGATCTCGCAGAAGGAGGCGGCGGATCGTCTGCGCGTGGAGCGCAACCTCGATGAGGAGATCCGCCGCCGGCGACTGGGGCGGCGCAGGCGCAACTACCTGCGCCTCATGCCGCCCTAGCCGAGAACGCGGGTGACGTGACCGGGGATTAGTCCGTCACCCGCCGAGAGGCCGACCGCGTGAGGAAAGACCGACGTCCTCCCCGAGGGGGAGACGTCGGTCGATGGGAGGGTACCCCACGTAGGGGGTATTCCGTCGGGCCGACCACTGATGACAAGTAAACCTGCTCCGGTGGTCGGCCCAACGACGAAGGCGAGGTGGTTTTCGGGTGGGTTGCGGGAGTTACGTGCTTAAGCCCCTCTGTCGCCCCGGACGGAGTGGTGTGGAGGCGCGCCGACCGCAGCCCACCCAAAAAAAAAAAAGTTTTACTATTTGTGGTGCGAGGAGCGAGCCGACCGCGGCCCACCCAAAAAAAAATGTTTTATTATTTTTAACCGACTTCAAAAAGGAGGAGGTTCTCAATTCGTCTGTATTGTTTTTTTTTTATGTTTGTTACCTCAGAACTTTCGATTTCGTAAACTGATTTTGATAATTCTTTTTTTGTTTGAAAGCTGGTGCTTCCCGTGTGGTCCCATTTCAATTTCATCCAGTTTGAACAATGGCATCCATGGGAAAACCACATAAGTCTTTAATTTGCATTAAGTATGTGCGCGATAAATGGACGAAACTCAATAACCACGCCAACCGAAGCCGATGATTCTTTTTTAACCGAATTTAAAAAAGGAGAAGGTTGAGAACCTTCTTTTTTTTTAAAGTAAATTCGAGTTTATTTTTTTTTATATTCGTTACCTCAGATCTTTCGACTGCGTGAATCGATTTCAATGAATCTCTGTTTTTTATTTGAAAGCTGGTGCTTTTCGTGTGGTTCCGTTTCAATTTAGTCCAGTTTTGAACGTGGTATCCATGAGAAAACTATTTAAGTCTTAAATTTGTATAAAGTAAATAGTACACATGGACGAAAACTCAATATAACACCAACCGATTTCGATGATTCTTTTTGTTGGATAGGATGTACTTCAAGGGTATTTTGATTAGGTTCTGATTATAGGATCCATGCTAAAGTAACTGTACTCTTCAATTCTTAGGAGCAAATTATCGACACTCGGCTGAATCTCTTATAGTATCCGGATATTTGAGTCACCTACCGTAATGTTGAACGGAACTGTCTCAAACGAGCAGCACTCTTAGTAGGTTGACTTATAGGTAGAAAAAAAAAATGTGCACTTCACATTCACTAAAAATCAAACAATAAAAATAATTTTTAACAAAAAAAAACCGACTTCAAACAAAAAACAATTCCCAAACAAATTAATATGCACTAAAAAGCAGGAAAATAATTCTTGTACAATGTAGTTCCCGCCCAACCTTACAACAACTTGATGAAAAAAAAAATAGAGTACTTAAAAGTCAATCAAATTATTGCGATAATATAATGTAGTTACAATTATTATTATTTTTGGAGTCAGTGTCAGTCAGCAAAACTAGGATACCGACCAACATACCGACATAGACATAGACACCGACTCCAAAAATGACAATAATTGTAACTACATTATATTGTCGTAATAATTTGATTGACTTTTAAGTACTCTATTTTTTTTTTCATCAAGTTGTTTTAAGGTTGGGCGGGGACTTAATTGTACAAGAATTATTTTCCTGCTTTTTAGTGCATATTAATTTGTTTGGGAATTGTTTTTTGTTTGAAGTCGGTTTTTTTTTGTTAAAAGTTATTAATAAGCTAAACATCAGTGTTAGTGCTTGTAACTAAGAGTAGTCGACTTTCGTATTTATTATTTTATTAAATAGGTTTGTATTAGTTATGATTGCAATATTTAGCACATATCAATAGTTACTACTTATAAAAAAAAGTATTTTGGATCACGACGTACGGTGTAGCAACCGTGAAGCAGCGGGGTGAGAGAGAATATAGAAAATAACACAAAAAGACATTTATACATATGTTATTTATATAGTCATACTAAGGTATGCTTCAATATATTATCCTAATTTATGAGAAGAAATAATATTTTATGTTGTTCTAAATAAATTTTAGGACTGACCATTGAACTTGGCACCCATTTAGATCTCACTTTTGTAGTTGAAATGAACAACCAAGACATATATCATAATATAGAACTTTGCTCTCATATTACATTTATGTTTTTGATGGGATGTATGTATGCTTTACTTTTGAGTACCAGCATTTGAGATGGAAACCCATATTACACTTAGAACACATTGTTCTTGTACGTTCATGGCATAGTCCGCAACGACGTTACGTAGCTATTTCCAGCGAGTGAACAGTGTTTCTTAAACTTGTGAAAATACCTCCTACATACTGCTAAAGAAAAATTGATTTCGGATATAGAGACCTCCGGATATAGCGACGACATTAAAGTGGTCCCTCCGCGGTTGTTATAACCGAAATACACTGTAATATTAAATGTTCGCTGACGACATCGTAGTCATGGCAGAATCCATAGAGGACCTTGGCACTATGCTCAATGACCTCAGCAGGGTATCTCAACTAGTGGGTCTACAAATGAACATGGATAAGACGAAAGTAATGTCTAATGCCCATGTCATTCCTGTAACGGTCCTAGTTGGGAATGCGATTCTTGAAGTTGTGGATCATTATGTTTACCTAGGACAAGCAGTCCAGTTAGGTAGATCCAATTTCGAGAAAGAGGTCAGCCGACGAATCCAACTCGGCTGGGCAGCGTTTGGGAAACTTAAGAGGATCTTCTCGTCCAATATTCCGCAGTGTCTGAAAACAAAGGTTTATAACCAGTGTGTGTTACCAGCGATGACTTACGGCACTGAAACGTGGTCTCTAAATGTCGGCCTCATAAAAAAGCTCAAAGTCGCTCAGCGGGCTATGCTCGGGATTTCTCTGCGAGATAGAATCCGGGATACGGCAATCCGCAGAAGAACGGGTGTAACCGACATAGCACAAAGAATTAGCACGCTGAAGTGGCAATGGGCAGGCCACATCGCTCGACGAACCGACAAGCTGGGGAAGAAAGGTTCTCGAGTGGCGACCACGTATCGGACGACGCAGTGTAGGACGACAACTAGGTGGACCGATGACCTATTGAAAGTTGCTGGGCGTCGTTGCATGCAGGCGGCACAGGACCGCACATTGTGGCGCAACATGAGGGAGGCCTACGTCCAGCAGTGGACGGCAATAGGCTGAAATGAAAATGATGATATATGTAATTATGGAATGGAATGATAATATTTATAACTGATAATATTTATTATTTTTATTTACTTATAATATTTGAATAAAAATTATTATGGAACACTTAGGGTCCGTTCACACAGACGGGCTCGGAGAGGAGAGTAGATTTTTATCACGTTGGAAACAGTTTTGAGTGATTGTAGTAAGGTTTATTTTTGCATGTGCACTTCTTTTGTCATTAAGAATCCTTGAAGGCGCTTCGTGTGAAATAATAAGAGGAGCCGACCGGCTCCGATTGCATGATCTTTTTTCGCTCGCGCAGCCGATCGGCTTCGAATGCGTGCTCTTTTGCGCTCGCGCAGCCGATCGACTCCAATTGCGTGCGCGCCGCGCCGACTGCCATTTTGATAGCAACATTTGAACGGAACCTTGCCCTTACGTTTGTTTTGTTCTGCTTCAAGTTATCTTACTAACAAATATATTTTTCATCGAAGTTATCTAAATTCATGTTTCGAAAAGCTCACGTTAACACACCGAAAACAAAACTTGGACTGCACGGAATACTGGCACTGCCTTTGTAGTGTATCCACCCGGCTCCGAACGCATCCGACCGCCTTCAAGCGCATTCGACCGGCTCCGAGCGCATCCGACCGGCTCCAAGCATATCCGACCAGCTCCGAGCGCATCCACTTTCAGACCTCTTCCAACCGTTCTATGTGAAATAGTTAGCGGCTCCGCTCCGGCCGATTCCAAGCGTATACGATCCGGTCTGTGTGACAAGAAAAGAGTGGGACGAGGTTCTCGATGGGCTGAGTTAACGATGATGAATCTCAAATTACAACGAGTATTTTCGAGTGAACCTGACTAGTTTCATTCATTCAACTTGCAACGGTTAACGTTGGCTATATTTGGCTTAAACATGGCTGGTACGAAATGTCAAACCCGTATGATATTTTGCACGCGCTTTATTTGAAAGCCAACATTTGTATTCACATTCGCGAATATTGAAGATGAATATTCGCACTCACATTCGCATTCGCGAATGTCTCAATTCTAACATTCGTTACATCACTAATATGTATTATACATATTATAATTAAAGTCATATGTCTCATTCACAATATAATCGACATAGATGGACACACTAACAGAGACTATAATCGCCCAATAGTGATGGAAACTTCTAGAAATCGTTACCTGAGAAACAATTCTTCTACGTCAAATGCAATTACCACACGTAATATGTTTATGGCTTACTTCACGGATAATCAACTATGTTTTTTTTGTTTTATAGAATCGGCACACTATAGACCTAATTATCAACATACCTACTTGTTTAATGGGATGCTCCATATCGCAGTTAGTACATACACTTACCTATATTACGTTTATTTTATATATGAATGCTATTTAAAATTGTCTTATGATAACTTATTGCTAATGCTAAATAGTACTTACTGAATAGTGATGGAACTACTCTGTAGCACATGTAAAGGCTGCTCCACAAAAGATAAATGTAGTGTGGAGGCACCATAACAAAGAATAATAATAATATAACTATTTGTATTACTGTTTAACTTGTGAACAAATAAATATTTAGTAAGCATATTAAACAGCTTGTTATTTAAATAGGTATCTACTTATCATCCATATCCAAAATTTCTGATACTTCCGCCCCACTTTCGTTTCGTTATCACTCTCTATTTTTATACTATGAATGACCAGCCATCCACAACTTGGGTCGCTCCTGTATTGCAGAAATAACTAGTTCCAATTTTTCGTCATTCATGCTGTAAGTTGCGACACGTGCGCTCCCATCTCTCGCCAACCTAAAACAAAGTCGGTTTAACTGAGAACCCCGCGTGCACTGCAGTGATGCCCGCCGCGTGCTTCGCTACATGCTTGAGAATATGACGCGGGCGCAGCAGCGGGCACCGCCACTCTTCCCGCCTCGCGTCTCTATAAATGACATCGTATATTTCTATAAGTCTGTGTTTACGCGTACGATGATACGTGCCGCTTCACGCGCCGCCGCTACGTAAACAATAAACTCTCGCCACGCATCGCGCGAAGCCCCACGTTTTCGTTAATGAGGTCTTAAGCGGAGTCACACGACTATCACACGTCGCGATATTTGGCGCGAACATCTTGGGCCAGCGCAATAGGACACGAAGAAAGGGTATCTGTGGTGTTGAATCTAAAGGTAGCCGGGCGAGCCTGAGCACAGGCCACCGCAAACTGTTATATGTCGTTTCTAGGTTCACAACACGCAAGACTGCATCCTTCCCAAGTAATGTGCGGGTGATTCTTCCGAGTCGCCTTTGTAGCGTGTGCAAATTATCTTCTTTTATGACTACCAATTCTCCAACTTGAAGAAGGGAGAAAGGAGAGAGCCACTTGGGGTTGGTTTGATGGGTATATCGGTAGAATCTGGTCCATAAGGCCCAAAAACGCTGAGAGATATAGATACCCTGAATGAGCTGAAATTGCCTAAGAGCAGATAATGACCTATTATCTAAGGATGGCTCTGGCAGAGCGATGAGGGGACGGCCTATCAAAAAATTGCCGGGAGTTAATGGCTCAAAGTCTGACGGATCTGATAAAAGAGGGAAGAGAGGTCTGGAGTTTACACAGTCTCGATTCTTGTTAAGAGTGTTGAGAATTTCACAAAGGTTCACTGATGACGCGATAAAGTAACTGTTTCATAGACTTTACTGATATTTCGTGTAGGCCACCAAGTGGCTATAGGTAGATTAAGCCACCACGTTATGCGCTGATTTGCTAATTTATGAGTAATCGCGTCATTGTTTTCGGCGAGGAAGGTCTGGACTGCCTTGAGTTGTTTACTAGCACCTATATAATTTGTACCGCAATCGGAACGTATGAAAAAAAGAGTACCGCCGTTTACACATTATGCCGCTGTGGCAGTGTTTTCCGTAGGAGCTGCGGCGTTTTGCTGCAGAACCAGGGACGCAAATGCGGCTTATGCGGCGCTATTGTAGAACAGTCTCACTCGGTCAGTCGGACAGAATGGACAGCACTGAAACTACTTGCGGTGCTTCTTTGTGTTCTGCGTCGTCGTAAAAAGAGAAAAGAAGAACAGCTTGGATTGATCTTCAAGGAAAATTAACGAAAAGTTATTGTGATTATGCGAGCTTGAGAAGAAATCCTAATAAATTCCGTGTTGCCGTATGAGTATTGATACATTCGACGAAATATTAGAACGTGTCCACATCGGCTTACAGCGCAAGGATACGAAAATGAGGGAATGTATTTCACCTCCTGAAATGTTAATGGTGACCAGTGGCGGCTGTACCTTAAGTACGTTCGTGCGCTGAACCACCAGATCAAAATATTTAAAAACTACAAAAGTTAACTTCATCTTTATTTTTAAACTAGCAACCCGCCCTCGCTTCGGTTTTAGTCGTTTTACCCGCGTAGTTCCCGTGCCCGTGGGAATACCGGGATAAAATATGGCCTAGTTTACACCCTGATATTATAGCTTTCCATAGGTGAAAGAATTTTTGAAATCGGTCCAGCCGTTTTGAAGATTACCCGGAACAAACAGACAGGCAAATTTTTTTTAATCTGTATTTTTGTCGTGCAAATAACCGTGTGAGCATGAAAAAAGTCTATTATTTTGACATTACAAACAGACACTCCAATTTTATTTATTGGTATAGATTACCATTAATATTTATTCTTTGAACATAAAAAACATATAACAAATAAAATTTCAAATTATGACGAAACAATATAAGCGCATTACTAAACTATTAAAACTTATATTCCTTGTAAAAAAAATCTCGTGCGCTGAGGCGAGCGCACGGGGACTGCCCATACAACTTGTATTAGATAGGAGTTAAACGCCTGGCGCTTGAGACAGAAGATAGTTCATAGAAATATGCTGAAAAATGAGTCTGTTCCCGTACGGCGCACGGGCGAACCGAACGTTGCCGAGAGAACTACTTACAACGAAATTCGCCGATGATGTCTCATTAAGTACAATAAGTAGATATAGTTTCGATGTATCTGTGACAAGTTAAATATGGTTTGTTTACATTGTTTTTTTTATTTTGGTCTTAGTTCTATTTTATACTGCGTATACAGTGGGTGAAAATGAGTATAAATATAGACTATATTAAAGACAATAACAAAACGTTTTAAAATAAAGTTGATATAAATTGGCGGGACCGCCAAGGCCCTCTTTTATAAATATTTTTTGAAGTGTGAAAAACAAACAAAATGCCTATTTTTCTTCGCAAGTACACCTACAAAATGTAATGCGTTCAAAAATAATAAAAAAAAATTACGTAAATTGTTGTTCCATTGCAATTTCTGATCTTAATACTTAGTGAGGAAGTAAAGTGCACCACCACTTTGATGACCCACCAGCCGCCACTGTTGGTGACATTAACATAAGTAAAAAAAACTGCATATATGAAATCAAGTTTTATATAATTCACAGTAAGGCACACAAAGTTTAAGTAGTAGTAAGGCTTGTATAATTAAAATTAGGTAATGAATCGTCTGACGTTGGTGATGTGATCTGTGCATAAGAATTCAGAGAACTTCTAGGCGGCGTGCTCTGATAATGATCATATGCCGATGTATTATATCCAGTCTGGTAGCCGTAATTAGATTGATTTTGCCATACATTAGTAGGATACTGAATTTCTGTTATACTTTATAGTACTCTACTCTGAAACTCTAATACTAGTTGATCATTAATTTTTTCGAGACTTGGCAAGACTATTAAAAAAAGATCAATGTCTATTATTTTTTTCTTTTTCCTAAATTTTCAAAACTTCTGTTTCAAAGTCATCTGGTTTGTGTTTGCGACGCAATGTATTTGAAGTTCTCATTTTATTAATATGTACTGAAGCTTGTTGTTCGTTAGGAGATTTTTCTTGTAGTTGTTCGGATGGTTCGTCTAGTTCACTATTTCTTGGAATACTCGAATCTGTCCCGGACGGAGCATTTTTTTTCAAAAACGATAATTGTTCAAACAAATGATATTTCTTAGTAGTACTTGCAGCTGATCCTGATCACTTTGTTTTGATCTATATTAGGTATTTGAAAAAATTGTCCTTCACATTCTTCCATTTAGTAAAGACTAATTTACCTGAAAAAATAAATAATTTAGTTAAATGACACGTATCCCAGATTATACTTTATCATTTGTTTTTCAGATATTTGGCCAAAGGATATACATTCATAGACCTGTAAGATAATTTTAAGCTTGGAATATCTAGTATAGCTAAAATAATGAGAAGCACCTGTAAAATGATTTGGAATGAACTATCTCAAGAATGTATGACAGAATTGACAGAACAGCGATTAAAAAGAATCGCAAGAGAATACAAGTCTAAAACTAACTTCCCTCACTGCATTGGCGCCATAGACGGCAAACATATCAGAATAATTAAACCTTACAACAGTGGATCTCTTTTTTCAACTGCAAAGAGTTTTCTCTATAGTATTTTTTGCTGTAGTTGATGCAGATTACAGTTTTATTTATATAGATGTGGGCTCATATGGTAAAGAGGACCGGCTGGGACCCTCTGGTGAAGCCTTACGTTGTTTGACTTCTGTCATGACGGGTTGGAAGTTTAAGTCCTCCTTGACTATTACTTTAACGACTGGACACTCGCGCGCTTCTTAACCCACCAGCCATACACATTCACGCCCAGTAGCCAAACTTGAGATTTGGGTAATTTTTACAGGGGTTTTCTTCCCCGCGGTCTGAAGGTGGCCCCGAGCTTCAGCCGCAGTTACACTCAGGGTTACGGGTCTGGCCGCTCGCAAAGGATGCCACTGTGCATAACATAGCCCTTTTTACTCCAATACGTCGCATTTTCCTCGTCACTTCTAATGCAATAACAATTTTATCTATTTGGTTATCCTTCATTTGTTGTTCGCGAATTACTTCCGAGCTCTTTCTAGGCATATCGACGATCACACTACATACTCCACAGCTTTCAGCACTATTAGGCTCACAGATAGGTCGGGATAGTGCGTCTGCGACCACGTTGGTTCTGCCATTGATATATTTAAAGCTAATGTCGTAAGGTTGCAACTGTAGCGCCCATCGAGCCAGGCGTTCCATGGGTGATTTCAATGACATAAGCCACTTTAGAGCCTGGTGATCAGTCAGGATTGTTACTGAGGATCCCTCTAGATATCTTCGGAATTTATTACCTGCCCAAACAACTGCTAAGGTCTCTCGTTCGGTGGTTGAATAATTTCTTTCGGCTGGCTTTAATAAGCGGCTGGCGTACTCAACGAGGTGCTCTTGCTCTTTCTCCCCCTGGACCAGAACAGCTCCGATGGCGTAGGAACTAGCATCTGTTTTCAAGATAAAGGATTGAGTTTCATCTGCTTGGGCCAAAACTGGAGCAA
Organism: Lymantria dispar; assembly: GCA_032191425.1. Classification (NCBI taxonomy): domain Eukaryota; kingdom Metazoa; phylum Arthropoda; class Insecta; order Lepidoptera; family Erebidae; genus Lymantria; species Lymantria dispar. The sequence goes on from CM063449.1 coordinate 25,422,367, forward strand.
TCACAAGGAGCTCTCGAAGTGTGTCAAATGCTGTTTCTTGCTCTTTTTGCCAAGTCCAAGGAATATTCCTTTTCGTAAGATGTGTGAGAGGTTCAGTTACCTTGGCGAAGTTAGGTATGCACCGACGATACCAGGAGCACATTTGGACAAATGAAAGCAAGTGTTTTAAATTTCTAGGTGCAGCCATGTGGGTTATTGAGCTAACCTTTTCCGGATCCATTTCCAGACCATCCGGTGTAATATAGTGTCCTAGATATTTCACACGAGAGCAGCAGAATTTACATTTATCTTTGTTAGGCATAAGGTTATATTCGCTCAGACGCTGAAAGACATCGTGGAGATTTTTTAAATGCTGATCAAATGTAGGAAACAGCACTATAAGGTCATCCAGATATGTAAGAATCTTTACGTTAGTCAGCGTTATACGAAAACCATCCATCAGCCGCTGAAAGGTTGCCGGCGCGTTCCTGAGGCCAATAGGCATTCGAAGTAACTTGTACATGCCGAAAGGGGTTATGAAAGCAGTTTTTAGTTGATCTCCGTCTCTAACTTTAATTTGCCAGTAACCCGCTCGGAGATTGATAGTAATCATGAATTGAGTACGTTTAGCACTATACAGCAAATCATCTATCCGAGGGAGTGGATATCTGTCAGGAACTGTCACCGCATTCAGTTGCCTATAATCGATACAGACTCTGGTTCCACCATCTTTCTTAGGCACCAACACCACTGGAGATGACAATGGTGATACACATGCTTTATAATGCCGTCATGAACCATTTTATCGACTTCTTTCTTTAATATTTCTGTTTTTGTAGCCGATAATCAATAAGGTGGAACAGCGATAGCGTTATGATTTCCAGTATCAATATGATGCTCTGCATGGCTCGATGGCTTTCCATTTGTGGTAAAAACTGCATCATTTGAAATTATGAAGTCATTTAGTGTGTTGATTTCTTCACTGCTTTATGCTGTAATTTCCACACTGTTTATTTCCGTCGAGGGAAATTGACTTGCAGACTTAGCTGATAATTCGACTTCTGTTTCAGCTCTAGCTCTCTCAGCATCGCGATATAACGCATCCACGATTGGCGAATATCCATCAAACAAGTAAGTTCGCGCTCTTTTAGGTGGTGTGGATGCTTCTAATGGTATAAGTGGTCCATATGACTGGGTCTTATTTCTGTAGCAGACTCTTGCGGCAAGTCGGGGTAATTTTGTGCATACAACATGGACTAAACTGTCTTCATTAAATGTGGTGAAATTTTCGTCATATAACTCGTAGGTTTCCTTAGCATCATCTACGAAATGCCACATAAATTGGGGCAGATTTAACAACATGCCAGCATCTTGAATAAAACCAATGCCTAGCAATGTTCGGTTGTTCCGGGCTTCTGGCAAAACAATAAATTTTGTCGGCATCGTTCGATTACAGAGAGTAACAGGAACTTCCGTTGTTAGCACATACTGTCTTTTCTTGTGTCCATCAGCCAGAGTACCTACTCTGGCCATTCATTACCTAATGAAGGCAGTATCTTTGTGAAATTGGAATGATTTTTGTCTTAGTAAAGTATATAACTTATACGATGCGACACTGGATCTCGCACAATTGTCAACGTAAGCCACGCTCTGAGTCTCTGCTATATTAACGAACACAATCGGATGGACACGAGCGTCGATCTTGACATTGAGTGCACAAAATCCGATGTCAGCATCAACTGTTTATAGGTACTCCGCTACCTTTGCAAATTAAAATTATAGTTTTACAAAATAAAACTAAGTAGACTTTACCACCTTATACAAAAAAAACATATCTTCTCCATACAACATGAAGACAACTTTTAAGCACATATCTTATTTTATAAGAACTTTGTAACTTACTGATTCATTTCTTTTAAATTTAAACCATGACATAGATTTTCCAATAAAGTTTTGTTTAAACTTTTTGTACATAAATCTGCTAGTTGTTCTTTGGTACTTACATATTTCAACATTACAATTTTCATCTTAACTTTTTCTCTTACAAAATGATATTTTAAATCAATGTGTTTCAGTCTTTTATGGTATTTTGGATTCTTTGCAACATGAATAGCTGATTGGTTATCAATGTTCATTACAAAGCTTTGAAATTTAATCCCAATTTCTAACAACAAATTTCTGATCCAACAACCTTCTGCTACTGCTTTTCCTAACGCTACATACTCAGATTCTGTTGAGGATAAAGCTACACATTGCTGTTTCGAACTGTACCATGAAACTGTACATCCATAAACCTTCATTATACATCCCGAGGTTGATTTCCTATCATCTTTTTCACCTCCCCAACTTGCATCTGTAAAGCCTAACAAAGGTTCATCTGTATTCTTTTTATATATTAGTTTGTAATTTAGAGTGCCTTTAATATATCTTAATACTCGTTTCAATGCTTTCCATAAATTGATAGTTGCAAAACCTTGATAACGGCTCAAATAACTTATTACATAACACAAGTCTGGTCTGGTTCCTAACATGGCATACATTAGACTTCCTATCAATGCCCTACATTGTGTAACAAGCTTTTTATCTGGTGTTGCTTCTTTTTCTATTTCTAAACCTTGTTCCATTGGTGTGGATATAGGATTGCAATTATCCATTTTATACCTTCTTAATATGTCTTGTAGATATTCTTTTTGCTCTAGTTCTATACAATCTTTTCTTCTATTTATGTTGATCCCCAAGTACTTATTCTCTGAGCTTCCTAAATCTGTCATTTGAAATCTTCTTTGTAATGATTTCTGTAGTTCTTGAATGTGATTTCTATTCTCTCCCATAATCAAAAGATCATCAACATATAATATCACATAAAACTTTTCATTTCTTTTGTAATATAGACAGTAGTCTGCTTCGCTTCTTATAAACCCTTCCTGCATCATAAAGCTGTTGAATTTTTCATTCCAATTCTTTGGAGATTTCTTTAATCCATATAATGATTTTTTTAGTTTTAATACTTTGCCCTCACATCTTGTTATCCCTTCTGGTATTTTCAAATACACTTCTTCTTCTATATCACTGTAAAGGAATGCACTCTTTACATCCATCTGGGTTATATCTAAGTCATACTTGTTGGCTATGGATAATAGAATTCTTAAGGTGGGTAGCTTTGCCACTGGAGCGTAAATCTCAGAGTGATCAAAACTACCTTTCTGTTGAAAACCTCTTGCTACGAGTCTGGCTTTGTGTATTTCTTTATCTTTATCTCCTTTCTTAATCTTAAAAACCCATTTTGCATCTATTACTTTCTTTCCTTCTGGTAACTTTGTCACTATCCATGTATTATTTTTTTTAAAGAATTCAACTCTTTTTCTATTGTCTCTGTCCATTTTTGTGAGTCTTTGCTTTTCATAGCTAATTCGTAAGTCAACTGTTCTTCATTTATCGCTGCATATAAATAATAATCATCAAATCTTTTAGGTTTATTTACTACTCTTGTCCGTGTTTTCCTCTGTCCGCTATCTTCTGTATCTTCATCAGTCTCTTCATCTTCTTCCGGTTCGTATGCGCTTGTTTCAAAGAATGTTTCCTCTTGATCTTCTTCTACTCTCTGTTCTACATCTTCTAACTGTCTTCTGTCTTCTATTTTATCTATCTGTTCTTCTTCTCTTTCTGTCCGTTCTTCTTCTCTATCTGTCTCTGTGTCCTCTATCTGTATATATTCTGAATTTCCTCTTTGTTGATGCTGTATTTCTTTACTTTCAGGCTCTTCTTTTATAAATGTTACATCTCTATATGTTTTCACTATTCTTGTATTTGGTGTCCAAACTCTGTATCCTTTGCTGTCAATACCATATCCTACAAATATACCTCTCTTGCTCTTTGGATCCCACTTTCGCCTTGATTCTTCTGGAATATGTATAGATACTTCAGTTCCAAACGTCTTCAGCTCATGCATATTATAATCTCGTTTATATATCAGCTCGAATGATGTTTTATCCTGTGTTCTCGAATTTCCAGTTCTATTTATTGTGTATACTGCTGTACTTACCGCCTCAGCCCATAGACTCTTCTGTAATTTCTTTGCCTGTAACATTGTTCTAGCAGCTTCTACTATTGTTCGCATTTCCCGTTCTACTCTTCCATTTTGTTCCGGAGTGTATGGCACTGTTTTTTGATGAATGATCCCCTCTCTGTTAAAGTATGACTCTAATTCCTTGTTTATAAATTCTGTTCCATTGTCTGACCTAAACCGTTTTATTTTAAATCCTGTCTCTGTGTGAAACCTCAGTACAAAGTTTTTGACTATACTACTGACTTCACTCTTATTTTTCAGAAAGTATACATACCTGTAGCTGCTGTAGTCATCTTTCATTAATAAAAAATATCTTGAACCTCCTAATGATTCACTCTCCATTGGACCGCAGAGATCCATGTGTACTAGTTCTCCAGGCAATGCTGATGTATTTGAACTTTTTTGAAACGGTAACCTGTGCTGCTTTCCCTCTAAACATGGTAAACATTGATAATCAGTCTGTTCCTCAAATTTAATATTATTCCTCTTTAAAATTTTTGTAACCTGTTTATAATTTTGGTGAGCTAATCTCTCATGCCACTCTGTCAATAAAGCTACTGATGTTACTGCTATTGTTTTACTATCATATTTGAAATTCATTACAAAAAGATTTTCATCTCTTTTTGCAATGCAAATCACTTTGCCATTTTCTAAAAATTCACAAACATCCTTTTTAAATGACATGACATAACCTCTATCTACAGCACATCTAGCCGAGAACAAATTAGCTTTCAAGTCTGCTACATGTAACACTTTCTTTAAAATTGAGGGATAATTGTTGTTACCGACCAATGCACCAACTTTAATATCACCTACCCCTGACACTGTGAGCTTACTGCCATCTCCAATAATTATGAATTTACTGCTTACCTCTGTGTAGTTGTGAAACAACATCCTATCCTTACACATATGGTCGCTTGCACCTGTATCTAAAATCCAGGTATTTTGTTGTTCATTTGCTAGTGTTATGTACGCCCTGTCAACATTTTCATTCTTACTTTTATTTCTACTGTAACAGTCTTTATATAAATAATATAATAATAATAATAATATATTTATTTATTTTTATAAAACGGCATGCAAATACAAATTCGAATATAGAGTAACAAGTAACACATTTCCAATTAATTATAAGTGACGAGTTTTACAATTACAAGTACTTAAATAATTTTTCATCCTGCTGACTCCCAAACTAAGCTATCGCTTGTGACTCGGGAGGCAGAGTACGCATATACATAATTAAGTGTCCTCTCCGCATGAAAGTCGGTTCGCACAATGTACATTACTCAGAACAAGTAGAGTGACAAAAAACAAAAGAAAAATAATAAATAAAAGTAATTGTAATAAGTAATATAAAGGTACTAATAATAGAAATAATAATAATTTATATATACACATATATAGTTGTCTAAATGTCTCATTATAATTTGTGTGCATGCAAGAATGCGCGCGAAAGCGGGCGAGGGTCGTGTATATAATGTACGCGCCTTTATGTGTACCCGTCTAATGCAAATGTATGGAAATTAACTTAAAAGAGACTCCGTCTTTAGATAGTCCAGTGTTAAAAGCCAATTTTGAATGTCAAATGCCAAAAATGTCCTGGTTTACCACAATAGTTGCACTTTCTTAATCTACAGTCACGCTTGAAATGTCCAATTTTTCCACATGAATAACACTTTGCTTGTTCCTTCTTCTTTTCTGTAGTATGCCGCTGTTGACCCTTCTTTGCTGCTGTAAGCGCTGTTGACGTCTCTCTCCTATCTGAATCTATGCCTTGAATGCGCTCTTCTTCTACTAACAGTCGTGCAGTTAAATGTTCCAGTGTCTGTTCGGTGTCCGGGACGGATTCCCAGGCCGACACAAAATATCTGTAATCTTCGGGGAGGCTCATTACTACTTTAGTTATTACCATCTTTTCTGATATTTTTTCACCGAATCCTTCTAATTTATGTACTATATCTTCAATTTTCGCAATAAACTTTGCCATTGGCGATTCAAATTTTTGATTGTAGAATTGCTGTTGTACTAAGTGGATGCCAACCTTAGACTTGGATTCATATATTGTTTGCAGCTTCTCCCACATTTTTTTTGCGCTGTTGCAAGTCACTAAGAAGGTTAAAACGTTTTCGTCAACATGGGTCACAATAACCTCCTGCGCCTTCGTGTCTTTTTCTTCACACTTCGCATCTTGTTTTTGATCAGTTATTACGTCATATAATCCCTTTGCTCTCAATATTATGGATATTTGAAACTTCCATGCCGCCCAATTGTCACCTTTCAATATAATCGCGCGATCCATTTTTTTTTTTTGCAAAATGACGCCACGCTTCCACGACAACGCCGGAACTTTATTTTGCGATGTGTTTGTTCTATTCCTTCTCTATCTGTTGATGTCTGGGCCCATAACCTATTACGGTATAAGGGGCTATAGAATTATTAAATAAAGTGTTCTATCTTCTATTAGTTATTTATTTCTTTAGCACATCTTAAAAATACTACTGTACACCGGCGCCATTAAAAAACAAGAGACAAGGGAACATAGAGAGCTTATTTGAATGACCAATAATGTTGACATTGACAAGTGACAGTTTACTACTCTACGTTCCACAGTCTATGCTAACATTCATTGCTTTCCAACACTGCCGCTCATGGACCTTTACAGGGTCGCTGCCTATTGCGAAGAAAGTGAAGGGAGTGAGAATGCGTGCATTGAGGCTCGGTGATACCAAAGGGCACCACCAAAACCCTCCACACACAAACACCCTCAGAAAGTTGGGCTGCCGGCTCCCTTGCTCACCGAACGAAGCGCAGTAACAAATTGCTACTACTCAGACGTCTATTTTCTGCGAGAGTGTGGTACTACCGCGGACGGACCGGCCCGCGGCTGTAGACAGATAACTGTCGACAGTGTGGTCCTACCACTCCAAAACAACTGTTACAGGAAGCAAACGAACTACCACTCACGCTGGTGATGGCTGTAATCAGTTGCTGAAACTGATCTTCAGTAAAGGAAATTGCTATTTTCGGATCAACTTTCTGCGACTTCGAACTTTTTATGGGCTTAGGTTCTTTCTTAGTTTTAAAAGAGGGACCCGAGCTACGACATCTTGTTTTTGTTTCGTATACGTCTTCTTCCTTCATTGATTGTAATGGGTCGTTGAGATATTTTTCCAGGCCACGAGTTGAGGCGCCACTGTAGCCGGACTAGTCTTCAGGGTAGAACAAAACGACTCAGGCAATAGATAAACACGAAGATATTTATTTGGATGTACCACACAATCGTGACGTAGTTACAATAACAGTTAATTTACTAAGAGGGCTCTAATTTATACGAAGATCCAGACAAGTTGTTACAGTTGTATACTTCGTATGCTAATTCCTATCTGAAGTGAATATAAAATAAATCTAATGACGTTATAATGACATATCGGGTAACGGAACCATATCGCGTTTCAGCAAATGGCACAACGCCATCTATCGATGAAAAAGTCAATTTGCCGTTACAAAATTACTTTATTTATTTCCTTGCAACAATTATTTATAAAACAGTAAACAGTTTTTTTTTTAATAACAACTTACATTATCTCGCTTTTGTTTTCGAAAGAAGTCAAGAAATTAAAGTCTTTTTTTTATTTGAGGTGGGTTGCGATCGGCGCGCTCCTCGCACCACTCCGTCCGGGGCGACAGAGGGGCGTAAGCACGCACACCCGCAACCCACCCACGATGCACGTCGCCTTAGTCGTTGGGCCGACCACCGGAGCGACGTCAGTGGTCGGCCCGACGGAATACCCCCTATTTGGGGTACCCTCACATCGACCGACGTATGACTTCCCTGCGGGCGTCGACGCGCCAGACGGTGAGCTCCCTCAAGGAGACTACACCGCCCTCCGCTCGCACCCCCGACACCTGCCGATACAAACCGGCGAGCATTTCCGCCTCCAGGTCCCACGGGGGAGTCCCGCCCAACAGGCACGCTGCCTCCGTCGCCACCGTGCGGTATCCGCGTATGGTCCTGACCGCCATGGCCCTCTGTGGTCGCCACAGAGAGAAATTAAAGTCTGCATGTAGATTTTAATTTCTTCTATCACATCAGTCCATATTATTAATTTAATATTTTTATATTACAACTAGTTTTTAGTATTTCTATTATAACATTTTCAATATTAAAATAATTTTAATAAAAAAACCGACTTCAACTGACTCAGACACGTGCAACGCCAGCTTTCAAATGATAAGCCTAAGCACGATACGAGTACAAAACTCGTAGTTCCTGATACATTTAAACGACAAACCACAAGGAAAATTGGCTTTAATCAACTTTAAGAATTACAATTAGTTTGTTAGAAAATCTCCATAGTAATGACATATCAATTATTTATATAAAAATATAATAGAATTAACGTGCCAGTAGTGTGGCAGTAAGGAGTATACATATCAGTTCCTGTACACATATGGGTACCGATGTGGAGTTCCCTCGGCTCTGTCATCTCCATCAGATCCAAACTCTTATAAATTTGTAGTATCACCCGATATACACACGAATATCAAGTTTTTACCCGACGCCTAAATTTTTCGAGATTTGCCCTCAATTTCTCAGGGTTGCCGTCATCAGAACCTGACGGGTTGCAATGGAACCACCTCGACAACATACCCTTTCATAACAAAAAGATTAATCGTAATCGATTCCTAAAAGACGAAGTTATCCGCGAACACACATAAATACATACGTAAGTATATATGCGGTCGAATTGACTCTCCTTCTTTTTTGAAGTCTGTTAAAATAATCGTTATTTGGGTAACAAAGCCAGGGTTTTGTTGAATCAAATTCCTTTATACATAAAAATTTCCGATCACTGATGACAAGTAACCCTGTAACCCTGCTCCAGTGGTCGGCCCAACGACGAAGGCGACGTGCATCGTGGGTGGGTTGCGGGTGTGCGTGCTTACGCCCTGGACGAAGTGGTGCAAGCTTAGAGTATACATAAGCTATAGAGCGCGGGTATCGCTTTGGCCCGTTGTGCCGATTATAAGCAAATGTGTTATAGATACTTAACTATGGTATAGCGCTCTTATAGTGATGTCTATGCGTGACGAAATGTCTGCAAAATATCGATAGATTTGTAGGAGGTTATGAACAAAACACATAGATAGTTTGAGAATGTAGTATATTCTTTTGGTAAGTTAATTGACAGGTAAAGTATTATTGCCCCTTAAAATGCGTTAATTTATTTAAAATTTGTCGTTTCGTCTCCTTTATATTACATTCACGTATCATTTGCTCTTATGTCACATATTTTTGCACCACTGCACGTATCAAATGAACCAAATGATTACTGCAGGGCGGGTGTTGAAATATGTGTTCTTCCAATCTTGTAAAAATTTCTTTTCTAAGAAAGAGCTTCATTCTCATTAACGACACTAATGCCTGTTAAATGAACATTCTTTTTAGGTTTTATGGTCCTTTTTATTACTTTTTCCGTCTGCATACAAATATCAATAACATTCTTTGAAGGATATCTGCGATTAAAAGATAGGGGTATCTTTTAATACAATAAATAAACTTATGATAAACACTATTATTTCTGGACATAAGAGCATTTTGGCATTCTACACAAGTTATCGTGTTGAGCAAATATCGGACCACGTAGCCAGATATGTATGAAATAACCTGCTTGGATGCTTCGGACATAAAAATCACAGATCATCATCATCATCTCAGCCCATATACGTCCCACTGTTGGGCTCGGGCCTCCTCTATAATGGAAGGGTAATTGACCTACTATACCACGCTGGTCAGACGTGTTGGTATAGGGTTTTATTTCGAGTTTTCCTTCTCTCGCATAGATGTTATATGCGTTTTATATCCCTTAGTCGTCTCGTACGATCACCCACGGGTAAGATAGGGGGTGGTGAATTGTATTCTTACTCCGTCACCACACGGATATTGTATTCTTACTCCGTCACCACACGGATAAATCATATATCCATTATCATAATAAATAATAAAATCACAGATAAATCAGTAAAATTATCATCACAATCAGTCATTAGTTGTGAGTCTGTCATATGACTTGTTTCACCAGCCTGTGATCTATATCCTCTGGATGTAAGATTTATGCTTTCTGTGGATGATGAGCAATGCAGCAAATTTATATTTTCTAAAGGAAAACAATTACCATTCTCGGTTTTTCTTAATTCCATGTGAATCAACAGTTTTTTGTAAATTGCTTTAAACTGCATAGAAGATGGATTATTATTGAATCCGCCGTGAGACCTGATTGCTGAAAACAACAATTTTACGTGATCTTGACTGATCTTATACATAGGTAGAAATCTTATTTGTTTCTCTTTTTTTATCAACTTTATATACAATGCTTTTATGCTGGTAATGCAGACGCATAGGCCTAAAAAAGCGACCTTATCATTACCGGGATGTTTTTCTACTACGCGTCCTAACATCCAACGACTGGGAGGTAAATCGTCATCCTTTATTAAAACAACGTCGCCAATCTTTGGTTCGGGAACTTGAAACGACCACTTATATTGATTCATAAGATTGGATAGGTACTCTTGGGACCAAGGCTTCCAAAACGATTGTACCATTCTTTGTATCAATTGCCAACGTGATAAATAACTAATATTTGAACTAACGTAATTCGAGTCAGGAACGTTCACTATTGGTTCACCAATTAAAAAATGTCCTGGGGTTAAGGGAAGAGGTTCACCAGGGTCAGATCCATCAATAACACTCATAGGTCACGAATTTAAACAAGCTTCGATTTGACTAAGAAGAGTGCTGAGCTCCTCATACGTCAGAGTTGTGTCCCCTATAATTCGTTTGAGGTGAAACTTCGTGGATTTTACACCTCTTTCCCAAAGTCCGCCGAAATTTGAACTGTGCGGGGGGATGAAATGCCACTCCGTTCCTTGTGCTTCGATGTGTTCTGCTATCGACATTTGAATGTCGGATAACTGCTGCAACTCTCTGGAAGCACCTACAAACGTGGTACCATTGTCACTGTACATCTTGGCACTGTGTCCGCGTCTAGCCACAAATCGTTTAAAAGCTGCCAGAAATGCTGACGTACTCATGTCACTTACTACCTCGAGATGAAGAGCACGTGTAACCATACATACAAATAAACAAATTTACCCCTTGTATGAGCGATGGCCATGACCTTTAGTCGTCCTAATATTGATAGGGCCGGCGTAATCCACTCCGCTGTGGAAAAAGGGTCTAGCTGGTATGCATCTTACCGATGGAAGAGATCCCATGAATTGATTCTTGGTAAGAGCCCGTTGCTTAGCGCATACCACGCATTTACGAACGTGCTGCTTTACCAAATTCTTAACACCTATAACCCAGTAAGCTGATCTCAGATAATTTACCATCAACTGAGGACCACCGTGTAAAGTCTTTAGATGGCCATCAGCGATAATGAAATGGGTAAAATAGTTTGAATTTGGAAGAAATTATAGGGTGTTTCGCGTCTTCACTAATCTGTGCCTTCTCAATTCTGCCTCGAACTCTCATAATACTGTTTGGGTGACTATTTAACCAAGACAGCACTACGGTAGAATCTGTCCACGCCCTGATTCTGTCCTTTGAAATACTCAAAACTTCTGCGGTTTCCATCAACAACCTTACCAACAGTACTGCTCCACATAACTCCAAACGTGGTATGCTTGTTTTATAGGTACTACTCTGGTCTTTGCAACTAGCAATGAAATCTTAACCTCACCAGCGAAATCAACAACTCTTAAGTATACCACAGCAGCGTAGGCAACCTTAGAAGTATCGCAGAAACCATGGAGCTCTACGTTACTCCCTGATCTTGTACCAAGCCAACGAGAAATGTGAACTTTCGTAAGTTAAGATAGTTCTTCGCGGTAAGTCAACCACTCTCTTTTTAAATCCGTAGTTAACTCTTCATCCCAACCTAAACCTGCTAGCCATAATTTTTGTATGAATATTTTAGCTATCACTATACTAGGAGACAACCAACCTAACGGGTCAAATAATTTGGCTATATCAGATATTACAGTTCTTTTTGTTACAGGTTCGTTCTTCAGCGGCGGAAGATTCACCATGTACTGAAAGTAATCATCGTTGCGGTTCCAGGTAAGTCCTAAAATCTTAAAGGTGCTATCCAATTTAGTATCCATTAACCTCTTATGTATATCATTTCCTTTGTTGTTCTCGCTCTCCTTTTCCTCGTTTTCTAGTGCCCTTATTCTCTCTAATGTTTCCTTATCATTGCTGTTCCATTTTGTAGTATAAATCCATCCTTACTTAAAAGTTCCTTTAATTGCTTATAAATCTCAACTCCATTTGTGACGTCATCGCACCCTGTCATTAAATCGTCCATATAAAATGAATTTAAGACCCTTTCAGCCACCAGAGGATACTTATCCCCTTCATCATACACTACCTGATGCAGAGTTCTAACAGCCTGGTATGGAGCCGAAGCTGTGCCAAAGGTGACTGTAACTAGCTCGTAATCTTTGATTTCCTCTTTAGGATCGTTTCGCCAGAGTATTCTTTGATACATAGTATCATCATCAGCAACTCGAATTTGCCAATACATTTTAACAATGTCAGCTACAAGTGCTATTGAATGAGTTCTCCATTACAAAACTGTGTGTCTGAAATCAGCTTGCAATGTGGGACCGACAATTAATGTATCGTTTAGAGATACTCCTCTACTATTCTTTTCCGACGCATTAAATACGACCCGAACCTTTGTAGAAGATTTGTCCTCCCTTACAACAGCGTGATGAGGTAAGTAAACCGCTATTTCCTTTTTATCATCATCTTCCTTTACCAGTTTTAAGTGTCCTAAATGTAAATATTCCTTTATCACTTCTGTGTACTTTACCCTTAACTCTGGATGTTTAGCCAATTTTTTCTCTAATGACCTAAATCTGTTTTCAGCTATAGCCCAAGAATTACCTGACGTGCATGGTGGATCCTCGACTCGAAATGGTAATCGAACCTCATACCTACCGTCTTGTCTTCTCTTTGTTGTAGCCTTGTAGAATTCTTCACACCTTTGCTCTTCTAATGTATTTCCTAGGGCTGCATTGTTCTTCAATCTCCCAAAATTGTTTCAGCATTTGTTCTAAGTTGACCTGAGCATGCATTACAGAAACGTTTGGTTGCGGATGAGTTGAACTATTATTTGAACTGTATACTACACCAGATAAGATCCATCCTAACGTGGTATATTGGGCGATTAATGTAGAAGACGGACTCTTCACTATGCCTGCCTTCATTATGCAGCCATAGACATCTGCTCCCAACAAAATGTCTATCTTGCGTGATGTATTGAATTGCGGATCTGCTAGAACGAGATCTGTCGTGTCAATCCAAGACAACGCATTTCTATTTATGGTTTGATCGGGTATGTACGATGTAATCTTATTTATAATGTATGCATTAAAATCCAATTTGAACTTATGATCTACACATGATTTAAGCTTTATGTTTACCATATACCTTGCCACAGTTAATTTTTGTCCTAATCCCGACACGACTCCTTGAATCGGCATTTTTGTTAGCCTAAAGTATTGCACTGTAGCTTTCGGAAAGAAGATACAAAATCAGGGTCCGGCATATTATTTTTGAACCTCTTTTCATTCACACCCAATTTATCTAAATAAATCTTGACTAAGATTCTGAGATCGTACGCTTCCAAGGGATAGCCCCATTCAGCACATATATATATATTTATATACTTAATGGATTCTAATTCCGTTTCTTTTGTCAAAACTGTTTGACCACCCTGGATTTTCATATGTCTTGTACAGAGTCTGTGTAACACCGATCTGTGTATTTTATATTTATTTGCGACAATTTCAAGGTAACTACCTCCCGCAGAATATTCATTGACGGCTTCTTCAAATAATTTAACGTCGTATTTCGTATATTTTTTACCTCGAGGGTTCGGTTTATAAGTACGCGGCATGTCGTAATACCTGGATATGAATAAAAAAAATAATGATTAAATATAGTAAAATAAGATGTTTTAAATAAATAGACAGAAATAGGATATAAAAAAAACTTAAACATGATGATATAGAATAAAAGTACCAACCCTAACAACGACGTTTCTAAAAACCCCATTCGCAATTCTATTGAACCCTTTCTCACTTTTATTCACTCCTCTCTTGTTTCTTTTCACCCCATTCGTCATTTCTATTTACCCTTCGGTCATCACTATTCGCCTCAAAATCAAAAGGTTTATACGAGTGTTAAGTTTTTGTTTAATTTACCATTATAATTTAATTATTTAAAAAAACTTACCTTTCCAATTTGTACACGATAAACGTCACTATAAAATTAACAGGGTTTATTGTAAAAAACACGATGTATCTAATATTTAGAAAGAAGTTAGTAGAGGCACAAAACGCATACAAAAAGCAGTTACAGTTCAATTCAAACTTTTTCTTCTAAAATGCCAACCTCAGATGATTCGAATGTTGTCAGACTAAAGGCAAATATGTCGCCAATGTAAAAAAATACTAAAAAGTACGAATATTGATGTAGTTTTTGTCTAACAGGGTTTTAGACTTTTCCCAAGAATATTTCTGTTTACCCCGTGAATTCTATTCACCTCATTTTACGGTATTTCATCTCTCTTTCCAGTTTTCATCATCATAGAGTGATTGTCCAAAAATAAATCCCACTGTTTATCTAAATTATCTATACAAGTTTCAATATAAGAATCAGTTAATCTTTCCTTTGGGGATTTCATAAAGTTTGTTTAAGAACGAATCATATTGCTACGGATATCTTCTTGAGAATATCTAAGCAACGCTTCCATTTTTCTTATTAACTAAAGGCTAAACCAGAATAAAGGTGAATACTGCACTCACTGTTACAATATTTTGGCGAGCGGTCTTCCAAAGGGCGAACTGGCCCTGTGTTGCAGCTCTGCCAACAGGTCGTCCTCCTTGCGTCTTCCTCCTCCGGGTATTACAACCGGGCAATACCCAACAGCGACGTTTTAACAACGTCCGACTGTGGGAACGCTTTGGACAGCAATCCACCGTCCAACAGGGACGCGTAGGGGTCAAGCAACACTAGTCGCTACTACCACGGTACCGACACTGACGGACACCAACTACCGCGAACACTTCCGGTAATCCGACTCGTAAGGACCATGTACATTCTAGGTCCGAGGCGTGAAATAAGACTTGTATCTAATACTTGTGTATAACGTATACTTGTATATATTCTGTATTCCACAAACGATTCACACAAAAGAAACAATTCTGAACATATTTATATTAAAACTTACAATGAAACCATAGTGCGATCTTTTTTGGTTTTTTTTGAGGTGGTTGCGGTCGGCGCGCTCCTCGCACCACTCCGTCCGGGGCCACAGAGGGGCGTAAGCACGCACACCCACAACCCACCCGAACGCCACGTCGCCTTCGTCGTTGGGCCGACCACCGGAGCAGGGTTACTTGTCATCAGTGGTCGACCCGACGGAATATTTGGGGTACCCTCTCATCGACCGACGTTGCCCCCTTTGGGAGGACGTCGGTCTTTCCTCACGCGGTCATAGATTGAAACTGGCACGCATACTACTTTAAATCGCGGAGTGCCACAAGGATCAATATTAAGTCCAATTTTATTTTCAATTTTTACAGCTGATCTCCCTAGTCATATAAAGAAATGTAAATATAATATATTTAATATTTAATATAATATTTATTTATTTCTCACCACAATACATATGTTTAAAAATACAAGTGATTTAGAGAAAGAATACAGGATACATATTGTGCAAGACTGGTGCCTAAACTAGGCTTCACGCCTGTATTTCAGGACACCAGGTCTCCACCCACAAGCCATCCAAAATTTTTTTTATTTATATAACATAGTAAACAACAAAATATTACAAAGTATTTAATCGGATTTAGCCTTTTTTTTTCTTAAACTATAAAAGGTTTCTAATAAAAATTTCGATGTTAATAAATGTATATCGAGACAAGTTTGTATATAAAAAAAATATGTATATGAAAACAAAAATAAAAAAATTGTATATGAGAAAATTAAATCTAAAAATATATAGCGGTTATACCAATATACCGTATGCGTGTATGTTGCCTGTATATACGTTGGTGTGTGTATGCGTGTGCGTGGGAGAGTGTGTGTTTGTGTGTGTGTGAGTGTATGGACGCGCGCGTGTGCGCATGACTGTGATTGTAGATGTAACACTACATCTGAGTATCAAATAGTTTTTCAGTATCCATGTACCCCAAGTTTTGCATCCATGCCGTCAGTTTCATTTTATAATTAATTTTACTGAGATGGTAGATTGATAGAGTTCTATTTATTTTATTATATAGGTAGGGGCCAAGAAAACAAAAGAACCGTTTCGAAAATTGTGTTAGGAGGCGTCTACAATATCTATCAACTGGGTTGAACCGTCTTTTTGTACGTGAAAGAGATGGACTGAATTGAAGTAGGCAATGCTGACGAAGAATAACTTGCTGAACAAATAACTGCCGAACCGTTAATACCTTGGCTTTTTCAAATAATCCCTTTGTGGGATATCGAAAAGGCAGTTTGAAGGCAACCTTGAGAATGGCCCTCTGTGCTCTCTCCAATTCAATCAAGGTATATTTAGGAGCACCACCCCAGGAAGATATGCAATATGATATTAGAGATTGTGCAAGAGCAAAATACACAGATCTCAAGGTACTTTCGTCAGCTATATCTCTTAAGTTTTTGAAAACATAAATTAGTTTACGCAATCTGCTACTTAGATGTTCAATATGCTCGTGAAATCTTAGGGTGCTATCTATAGTTATCCCTAGGTATTTGACATTGTCACTTTTGCACAGCTGAGGGCAATCACACCGACCGCATAATGGACTTTGACAGTTGTGAGCTATGATCGAGAATTCGGTGGAAGTTAACAGTGATGGTCTGTTGCTTAACCTTAAAGAGAAATTAATGTAAGTTGTTTTAGAGGCATTTAATGTGAGTACATTATTTGAAAGCCATTCAAAAACAGTATTTAATCCAATCTGAGCTAGTCTGTAGACTTCTTCGCAGGTATCAGCGTTAAATATGATGGCTGTGTCATCAGCAAAAGAGAAAATTTTGCCTTTAGGGAGAACAAGTTTGCCTAGGTCATTCATGTAGATAAGTAAAAGGGTCGGACCAAGCACACTTCCCTGTGGAACACCAGACGTGACAAGATGCTCATCACTTACGTACTGATCCACTCTTACAGCCTGCATTCGACCACTTAAATAACTCTCATACAGTTTGAGTTGGGTACCTCTGATTCCTAAGCATTCCATCTTCCGGATTAGTAAGGGCGTTGATACCGTATCAAATGCCTTTGAAATATCCAGGAAGATCCCAACAACTTTTTGACTCAGATCATGCACTGCGTCAGCCGTAGATTTATCCCATCTAAAACCATACTGTGATGAGGTTAAGAGATTGAACTTCTCCAGGTATGCAACTAGTCTACTATTCATAATTCGTTCCAAAATCTTAGAAAGAGCTGGTAGTATAGCAATAGGTCTGTAATTGTTGATAGAGTTTCTATCACCACTTTTAAAAATCGGACGAATGATTGACTTTTTTAGATCTCTAGGGAATTCACCAGTGCTAAGTGCAAGATTGCACAAGTAAGTAAGCGGTTTAACAATTATTACCATGTGCTCTCTCAGAAAACCACTAGAAATTCTATCCCAGCCCATGGCACATCCCTTGCGAAGGGACAAAATCAATCGAGTAACTTCCGCTTCATCTGTAGGTAACAGCACCATAGACGTTGAGCTATTATTTGTGCTACTACCAGATGACAGTGGTGATTCAATACTCTCAGCCAATCTTTTGCCAATATTGACAAAGTACTCATTAATTAAATTGACAGATTCAGTGGGTGTAGCTGACATTCTCAGCAATTCAGTTACATTTTCTTTTTTAATGGTCCTGTTCGTGACATTATTAATAACTGTCCAAAGTTGCTTATTATTGTTGCAAGCAGCTCTAATTTCCTGTTTATCGTGTTCTACTTTGGCATTTTTAATTTGTTTATTGCAGTAGTTTCTATATATTTTAAAAGTTGATTTTAGTTCTAAATTATCTGGGTGTCTTAATTTTTTTGTGTAAACTATCTCTATAACGTATACACCGTAAGAGTGCAGGAGTAATCCAACTTTTCTTAATTCTTTTACGATTTGGACATAAGACAATTTTTGAATTTGCATCAATCACTTGCATAAGAAGCTTAATCTTAAGTTCAGTCGCCACATGAACATCTGTCAACTTGTATATCTCATTAAAATCTAGAAGTTTCAAGTCTTTAGTAAGTTGATCTTGATTTATATGAACTGATGTTTTATTGAAAGATGTTCTTATGGGATTATTTTTAAGGAATTATAGCACAGTATCATAGTCAGTGAGGGCGGAGTGAGCCACTAGAGTGTGGGCTGGTAGTTGAGATTTGAGAAAATAGTGATCCAGACATGATAGTTGCCGTGTAGGTAGAGTATGTGCAGGTAAAAGTCCATGAGATGCTAGTAAATTTAAGTAAGAAAACTTGTTTGAATCTAGTGATTCCTGATGTATATTAATATTTATGTCACCAGTAAATATAATATTTTTATATTTTTTTACTTTGCTAAGAACTACGTCGACGGAACCTAAAAAGTTGTTAATGTCCCTATACCCTGGTTGGACGGTAAATTACTAATAGAACAGTGTTGGTATTAATTTCTATTTGGAGACAATTGGCGTCCTTAAAGGTAGGTTCTACAACAGACACCACAAGATCTTCACGCACATAGACCACAACACCTTCATTTTGTGTGTGGTTACTGTTAGTTTTAAAGTATGTGTACCCAGGTAGAACAGTAATGTACTGCGTAGTAGGTAGCCAACATTCTGTCAATACTATTACGTCCCAGTCTGTTTTTGTCCTAGAAAGAACGGTGTAAAACCCCAACATATTTTTAGTAATACTTCTAATATTTTGATTTAAAATTTTCAAATATTGTTTGGGGATAATGTTGAGTGGAATGCAATAGTCGAGATCACACACCGCTGCCTTGGCAACAGAAATTGAATCAATATAAAATGTATTTTTTTGTGTGTTATCGAATTTTAAAGATATAAAATATTAAATATACGACTAATTTAATTGATTGTTCATTAATTCCATATATACATACATATATACAAATAAACACCACACACATACTATGGTATGGTTGCTTAGTCTGACTATTCCTATATTTAGCTATTATTTTGTTGTAAATAGAAAATATTGTAATGAATTTTATATCACTTAGAATGTATATTTCGGCGTAGTGATCATAAACAAATTGTATAATTTGTAACATTTTACTTTTTAAAATAGTTATGTAGTTGCAATTTAAGAGATTATAATACATAAGAAAGTGAGTGTAAAAAGAAACTTGATAGCAATTTGAGAATATATTTATATTTGAATTGTGAGGTAGTATATATGCAAAAAAAAAATATGCAAAAAAGTATATATGTATAGTATGCAAAATATATGATGTGGTAGTTGTAATATTGAGCTTAGTAATATTGTATTGAAAATGTATTAGTATCATAGAATAAAAATATGTATGCGAACGGTAGGTATAAGATGTAACGCTATACAAATAACAAGAAAAAGTAGCATGCAATAACAAACCCATTAGCACGGTATTTAAAACAAATATTTGAAAAATAATTTTATATAAAATCATACGTAAAGCTAGTCATTCGGTAATTTTAAACTTGACAAGATCTCTTTCGTTGTTAACTCTCATAGCGGGTTGACCCTCTTGCCTTCTCATGTAAACTTTTCCGTACGACATCCAACAGAATTTTATCTCATTTGTCTTCGCAAATTCACGAGCAAGGTAGAAGAGTCGTCTTTTCTTAGACGTCAAGTGTTCAGAAATAAAGACAGTATTGGGAGGGCCAATAATCTGTAGGTCACTTGTACCGAGTCTATTTTCTTTATTGTTTCTATTATAAGTTTTAAATGCTTGGAGTAAATTTTCCTTGGTTGGAACCGTTGTAAAATCAGCTACTATTAACCCCATGTTATTATTTCCTCGAGTGTTTGATTTTAAGCGGTAAATATCCCGAATATCCGATTTGTTTAAATATATGTCCAACGTTTTGGCGGCATTTATTATTATATTAGACAAGGTCGACTTACTTTCCATTTTTGCCGCCGGAATGTTTCTTATTTCTATACTAGAGGAATTGTTATATTCGTCCAGATTCTCCAGTTTTTCCTCTAAACTTTGAATATAGCCAATTTCTCCTTATTTTCTGATTGAAGCTTGTCTATTTGAACTTTTATATCGTCATATATACCCGACAGGAAATCTAAAGCATTACGAATATCATTGTATTGTTCTTTAATCTCATTTACGGTTGATTGAAGATTGACAAATTTTAAATTCTGTTGATCTACGAAATCTTTAAACATTTGTTTGATGTCTGTCATAAATACAGAAATATCATCTATTTGTTGGTGCTTTCTTTTGAATCTCTGCGATGTATTTGTGCTAGTTTTTGTAGGTATTGCGATCATAGGTTCACACATTTGTAAATCCGGCTCAGAATCGCATTTTGGTTCTGTAGATGTTTTTGGTGGAGTTCTTTTCAGTGGCATGTTGTAAGTTTTACAATATTGTATCGTAAGATTCACAAAAAGCGCGCCAGAGCTAGCAAGGCGCGAACCCGACGCGTAGTAATCGACGGATCGAGCGTTATGGCATTGGATCAACTGAACACTGTTGTAAATTTTAAAATAGTACTATATAATAGATTATTTGCAAGTTCTATTACGTTGTATAACTTTTATAATAATTTGTAAAGGATACCATCATAAAATATCGAACTTTTGACACAAATTGTATGAAATGTTTTTGCAATTAAATAATATCACGGCACAAATATCACTAGTACTTCACCACTGATTATGAGATTAGTGTAGAAGATAGGTCTTAGAGTGAATTGTTGTACTAAATAACTGCAATTTACTTGGTAATAAAAATTATCAAACAGAGCTAACACTGAGGGTCTGACTGCACGGAGCGCGGGAGTGGAGTGACCTAATAAAGTCAGTGAGTGACCTAAAATATCATTTATATGTTGATGATACGCAAATATACTACTCCTTTAAAGCCGACAATACATTAGAAGCTGTACGTATGATTAACGAAGACCTAAATGATATTTATAAATGGGCTAATTATAATTCATTAACACTAAATCCTACAAAATCTAAAATGTTAATATTAGGAACTAAATCACAAATTACAAAAGTAGAATGTCAAAACCCAAAGTTACTAATAAATAATATCTCTATACCTATTGTGATTGAAACTAGAAATTTGAGTCTTATATTCAATAGTGAAATGAGATTTGAAAAACATATCAGTGAAAAGATCAGAACTGCTTTTTTTAAATTGAAAATACTATA
Organism: Lymantria dispar; assembly: GCA_032191425.1. Lineage (NCBI taxonomy): Eukaryota > Metazoa > Arthropoda > Insecta > Lepidoptera > Erebidae > Lymantria > Lymantria dispar. The sequence continues at coordinate 25,443,901 of CM063449.1, forward strand.
TGGTATTAGGAAACATTTGTCAAAAGAAACTCGTAATTTATTATGTGACCTCCTTATTCTATCTTCTTTTGATTATTGTAGCACTGTTTATGGTCCCCGATTATATACTAAAACTGAAAATGCCATACAAAGAGTGCAAAATGCATGCATGAGATTCTGTTTTAATATACCTAAAAGGGAACATGTAACGCCATATATGATCAAACATAAAATTTTAAACATGAAATCAAGAAGAGAGCTCCAGCTCGCATGTATGACGCTAAAAGTATTATGGAATAAAAACCCTGAATACTTATTTGAAAAACTTACATGGCTTAGAGATATTCACTCAAGAACTATACGCTCTAATTCATCTTATACTCTTCAAATACCAATGCACAAGACTAGTGGTTTCAAAGGCTGTTTCAAATATAGTGCATCAAAAATATGGAATAACATTCCTCCTCTTTTAAGACAAAATACAAGTTTTAACAGCTTTAAAAAAAAATTAAACTGCTACTATTATACCGAAATAAAACCATATTTGATGCGACATTTGTATAACGAACTGATGAATAATTACATGACATAACCTACAAATTTGCAACAAATAGATACGTCAATCGCTGCCCACATACATGCATACGCACACACATACATACATTCACACACGCAAACAAACACTCAATACTCATACACACAAAAATGGAAAGCGAACTCATCATACAAAAGCACATCCTTCATAATTCAATTCATTAATGTTATTTATATTGTTATCATTCTTATTGTAAGTTATTTTTATTCCTTTTCTTTTTTTCTTTTCTTTTTGTTATTTTTCTTTCTTATATGTTTGAGGAAAGGGGTTTGCTGAAAACCAGCCCTGCATAATTTCTATGCAGCACAATGCTGAGCATTCCCCTATTGTCAAAATTAATTAAAAACATGTATTATAATTTTTAGTTATTATGTGACAATAAATGCTATTCTATTCTACTACAGTTCCAACACTTATAATGAGGTGACTGCACTTTTATAAATTTTATTATTGTATTATTTATGGTAATTACCATTCACAGAATCAAACAATATATCAAGTAATATTAGTAAATCAGCTGTTTTTCAACTTTCTGGGACAGCTTGCCTAGTGAAAGTTGCAAAAAAAAATCTGAAAAATAGATGAAAATCTTATGAAATGAAGTTAAGAATAATATAGTTAATCAATTAATAAAGGTTCAAATTAATATAGGTTTATCAATAATCAAGTTAATAATAGTTTATCAATGTAAAAAAGGAACATAAACGTTTTGTTTTTTTTTTCAATATAGCACCCACAGTATATATTTTTATCTGTCACCAGAAAATTGGAAGGAAGGAAATATGTATGTAGCTTGCCTTTAAAATCACTGGCCACACCACTGAATCTGAAAACTTATAGGCCTCTTAAATTAGTAATTATTGTTTACAAATAGTGCAAGAAATTAATAAGAACTACTAAAGAAGAATATCACAACTATGTGAAGACTATAAATAATGGTAATGTTCAACAGCGACAATGTTACAAAATAATGATGTAATCCTAGTATAAAGAAACTAACAACGTTAACATTAATATTATTACATATTATTAGAAAAACTGGGGTCAGTTGTCTCGAAGGAAGCCAGTCTAAGCCTAGCTGGTCTAAGTGGGCTCTCATTCACATGTACCCGCCTTGTAGGCGGTGTAAATAACTAAGCTTTGTGTCAACATTTACTGTCAAACTCTATGCGATTTCGCTAAAATTACTTCGAATTCAACGATGCCAGTTCGCCAATTGGCCTCTGGACCCCACCCTTCCGTGTGGTGACGGAGTAAGAATACAAGTCACCACCCCCTAACTTGCCCGTGGGTGATCGTACGAGACGACTAAGGGATATAAAACGCATATAACATCTATGCGAGAGAAGGAAAACTCGAAATAAAACCCTATACCAACACGTCTGACCAGCGTGGTATAGTAGGTCAATGACCCTTCCATTATGGAGGAGGCCCGAGCCCAGTGGGACGTATATGGGCTGAGATGATGATGATTAGAAAAACAGATATAAAATCTTTTCATCAATTGTAAAACGTCTAAAAACTTGTCACAAAAAATGCGGTGTTTATATTGAGGAAGTCACACAAGCGCTGAATCACACCAACATGATTCAAAAATATATTAAATTTCCCCAGACGATTGCTGAAAGACAGTTTGCAAGTCAATGGTGGGTATCATTTGGTATTGTATCAAAAATATAAATATTAATCTCAACACTTGCTAACATATTCCCTTTTATTTTCAGCTTTTACACAAAATATGGAATACCATCTGTGATTGGAGCAATAGACTGCAGCCACTTTCATATATTTGGTCCACCAAGAGAGAGTGAACATTTATACTTTTGTCGGAAACAGTTTTGCTCTCTGAATCTGCAAATGGTAATAAGTGTTACTTATATGATATGATCAAATGATTAGAAGCTTTATGGAGAATGTGTACTGTTGGCCGTGAGAGGAAAGGGCCGTGTGCGCCGTGTTTCGTGTGCGTGTACAAGAAAGGACGTGTACAGTTAGTGTTTTGTTTACAAAATATATTTAAATTAATGAAACTGTATTTTCATTGCTTACAAAAAGATGTTTCAATATTTTTTGTAATCAACATATAGGTGGCAGAAATAGGGATGGTGTTGGTTCTATTTCACTCTTCAGCGATGTGGTAAGTTAAAGCCTTGAAAATAATAACGACGTTATCTACTAGATGGCGCTTTCAATATTTATTACCTAATATTTGGTTTTTGTTCAGTCATCCAAATTTATACCTTAAGTCTAATGACTTAATATGTAGTAGAGAAATACAGATTTTTTTTAGTATCTATATAGTATATATTTAAAAAACTGCCTTTTTATGGCCGGTTGTGTTCTGGTCGCATCTTCGCAGCTTGCAGATTATTTAAGGTGATGGAAGGCCGGCTTGGAGCTTCATAATTTGAAATATTGTCGTCTCTTCAACTTTTGAGTAAGTAATAAAGGCATGAAACATAAATTATTTTGTATATATGCATAAAATAATAGATCACGACAGGAACTAATATGGCATAATGTATAAATAAAATATTACGATTTTTTTCCAGATAAGTTTATTTTTATTCAATAAACATTTATTTTCATTAAATACAAAGAATTAAACATTTCTTACGCAGACATAGTCAGGGGACATCGCTAGTTCATCGCGTTGTCTCAATACCAGCGACATCAATTGCGAGACTCAACATGGGTGGCTACACAGAAAGATGACTCAAGAACACCTGGCGTGGACGACTCACGAATTAACGAATTCTGATGGGAACGCTCGTCACTTTTCGATCGATCGCCGACCGTTATAGTCACCCTTAGAAGAAGAGCACCACGTGAGATATTCCGGCCCCGCCCCCCATTCCGGCCCCGCCCCCCAATTATTTGAACCATCAGCTTAACACTGTACTAAAGCAACTTCAATCTTTTGAAATGAATCGTGGTAAAAGAGGTCTCGTTGATGGTCTCGGTTCCGTCATTAAAAGCATTACAGGCTAGATACACAAATTTAGCACAAATGATTTTATCCTTAGTGATAACGTAGATATAATTTCTCAAGAGATAGATAAATTGCAGAACATTTTAGCATTTATAAAACCTTATCGCTCACTATGTTGCAATTAGTTTTAATTCTATCAAAGCTATAATCGTTAAATTAATTAATATATATGGTAGAGATAAAGTATTAGATTTAGACATACGTGAATATTACGATAAAATTAAATTAGGTTCTTATTACGTTAATAATGAAATATGAAATAGTCTTAGTATTCAAGTTCCCAATAATCGTACCTTATACTTACGATTTATATAAGATATCAATTGTTCCCAACAAACATCATAAGATTCTTATCCCATATTCCCAATTCCTTGCAACCATTTGAAAGATTACAAGTACATAGAGGCTGAATGCCCGAAGTCCACAAAAGGGTATCTATGCGAAGAGATACGCAACATTTATAGGCAAAAGCCCCAGGACTGCATCCATGGCCTCAGCACTCAGCAACAAGAAATACCGGAATGCAATTCCACCATTCTTTCGCTACAGAAACCACCTTACGAAAAACTCGATGATCGACATTATACTATCAGCTTCCTAAAACCAGTAAAGATAAAACTATCTTGCGCTCAAGATCTCTTTATGGTGGAAGGCAGCTATCTGGATGGTCCAAGGCAGCTATCTTGTTTTACAACAATCCAATCCTAAATAACTGTTATCTGGAGACACCTGAATTCAGAATCGCCAATGGAAAAGATCGACTTAAAGGTTAAGTATTGAAACTATAGATGTACCGAGAATGGAAGAAAAAGCCCCAAAAATTACTGTCATCGTTTAAGCTCAATTCGATCAATCAAACTAACAAATTCGAACTAACAGGAAGATATTCCTACAAGCAGCAGTGCAACCGACTAATAGCAGTTTATATCATACAACTATACCAATGTATTTACTCTTGGTGGGCGCATCTGTACTCATTAGCGGTTTGGCTTACCAAAGATACCATCTCGATCGTATAAGATCCCAGACAAGAAACTCGAATGACTAAAAAATGAAGCAACAAGCTGTCTATGCCATCCCAGTTACAAGAAGAACGGATTTAAATAATCTCCCAGTTCAATTTGTGACATCTGTCACCAATAATCGCTGTTCTTCGGGGGGAGATATTACGCAGACATAGTCAGGGGACATCGCTAGTTCATTGCGTTGTCTCAATACCAGCTACATCAATTGCGACACTCAACATGGGTGGCTACAGAGAAAGATGACTCAAGAACCCCTGGCGTGAACGACTCACGAATTGACGAATTCTGATGGGAACGCTCGTCACTTTTCGATCGATCGCCGACCGTTATAGTCACCCTTAGAAGTAAATTATAACATTAATTATGTAACTTTAAGTTTATATTAAATTCGTTATACTACATCGGGTTTTTTACATCCTCTGCTGCCACCGCTCATAAATCATTCAAAAATATTTCCAACTGTGACAAATCAATTCCTATAGTGTGTACTAGGGGTCTAGGGATAGCATACACTGTAGGTATGTGAGCTCAGTCCGGCGAGGGAGATAGGCACAGGCCCTTGTGCACTACATCGAGTCGCTCCGTTTCACTCACACACTACTACGTATAGACTACATATGTACATATTTATATAGTGGCCTCTTGTGTCCACGAGCTGTTCCACCACGCCAACAATCCGTTTACCCTCGTATATTCCGTCATATAGCGTGACGTCATATCGCCACACGCTGTTTACGCCACGCCAACGATCAGGTTCACCATCTAAAATAGATGTTTCACTTTAAAAATTTACTAAAACCGGCTAAGTGCGAGTCGGAGTCGCCCACGAAGAGTTCCCTATCATTATCTATAGAAAGGGCATAAAAAAATCGTATTTGTTGTATGGGAGGCCCCCTTTGCCGCTTGGGCAGAGCAGCGTCGTGAACTCGTCGCAATCATCGCCGACCATCGTCAGGGCGATGCTCGACAGCGTCAGATGCTGGGACGCTGCGCCTTCTGCGAGGCAGTAGTGTCGCGGAAGGAGGCAGCGGATCGCGCGCGCGAGGAGCGCAGCTTCGATAAGGCGATCCGCCGCCGGCGACTGGGGCGACGTAGGCGCGATTACCTGCGCCTCATGCCGCCCTAGCGGAGGCCGCGGGTGACGTAACCGGGGAATTAGTCCGTCACTCGCCGAGATGCCGAACGCGTGAGGAAAGACCGACGTCCTCCCCGAGGGGGGGGACGTCGGTCGATGGGAGACCACCCCAAATAGGGGGTGGTCGGCCCAACGACGAAGGCGACGTGCATCGCGGGTGGGTTACGGGTGTGCGTGCTTACGCCCCTCTGTCGTCCCGGACAGAGCCTACTGCAAAAAAATAAAAATGGCAACCCTCATATATTCATTTTATTTTGTTTTTAGTATTTGTTGTTTTAGCGGCAACAGAAATACATAATTTGTGAAAATTTCAACTGTTTAGCTATCGCGGTTTTTGAGTTACAGCCTGGTGACATACATACAGACGGACGGACAGACAGTGAAGTCTTATTAATAGGGTGCATTTCTACCCTTTGGGAACGGAACCCTAAAAAGCAGTGCAATTAGGAACACAAGAGGCCTTTATATGAGAATGTTTATTTACTTGTACCTAGGTACATACCAAGGCTATTGATTATGTATATCATAATAAACTTTAAAAAATGACGTGATGTAAAAAGATAAGGCCCTGCATTATAATTTGAACAAATCATAATGTGGTGTTTCTGGTAGTTTTTCTTAATTTCGTAACATTTATTAGGCGATTCTCAATAGCAAGCTTGAAGTTTGACATCATGTTTGGTTAACGGCAATAGGTTTCTTGCCCAGGGTTGACGTTTTAGCGATTTTGTCGCCAGATCTAGCGGATTTTGGATGTGCTTAGCGACTTTTTTTTTCAATCTAGCGACTAAAATAAATTTAGCGACTTCTAGTGATTTTTTGTGTATGTTAAAATGACCTACCCAACTTCCAGTAATGTAGTGAAATTAGAAGAAATAAAGTTTTCAATATTAAAAAATCATAATTATTTTAGTACAAATTTAAATGTAGGTACTAGCAACACTATGAATATTGTTATTGGTTTTTTGGGTAATCCCCTGACAGAATAATGTTCCGTCTCGGATTTCAATCAGTTAGATGCCTCTCATTCTATCAAGCGATCCATCAGATATTGCTGCCTCTTTCTCTTCCATTTCATTCGGTCATCACCACCGTTTAGAGAAAGGAATAATCATATTCTATACGTATAAAGTAAGGAATAAAAAAAATTATGTTTCGCAGTGTTGTAGTGTGTGTGTTGTTCAATTGTCGTAATTTTTAACAGATTTTAATAATTGTAAAAATGGAAACTCCTTTAAAAAAGAAGACTTATGCTCAAAAGTATAGACCAGAATGGGAACAACAAGAAGATTTTAAAATGTGGTTAAAACCTGTTATCACTGATCCAAGTAAAGCCTTTTGCTCGTTTTGTCACAGTGAAATATTCGCTAAGTTAAGTGATTTAAGGAAACACGCTGATACAAAAAAACACAAACAAAAATGCGAAGCGATTTCAAAAAACCAGCAATTACGTTTTACTCCAGCATCTAAAGCGAATATATGTACTCAAAAAGCCGAAGGTAAGCTTGCTTTATTTATAACAGAACACAGTGCAATTTCTCAAATAGACCATCTGACAGAATTGTGCAAAGACGTTTTCGCGGATTCAAAATGTGCTGATTTAAAAATACATAGAACGAAGTGCACTCAGATTATTAACCAGGTACTAGCACCACATTTTAAAGAAAACCTTATCAAAGATATTGGCAGTCAAAAATATAGCCTTATTTTGGATGAATGTACAGACGTTAGTGTCACCAAGTTCATTGGTATAATCGTGAGATATTTCAGTGTAACACAAAATTCTATTATATCTGCTTTTCTGTCCCTGGAGCCTGTAGAGCGAGCTGATGCCAACGGCCTTGTCTCATCATTAGTAAATTGTGTACAATCACACAATTTATCGCTCCAAAAGTTGGTTGGAATTGGAACTGACAACGCTGCAGTAATGACAGGCTGTCACAACAGCGTATACGAAATACTCAAGAGGCAATACAATTTACCCAATTTAATTCTAATAAGATGCATCTGTCATTCTTTACAATTAGCCGTCAGTCACGCGGCGCAGCACTTTATTCCACAACATATTGAATTCATGATAAGGGAAACCTATAAGTGGTTTTCTATCTCATCAAAGCGCCAGCATGAGTACAAGGAGCTGTACAGCCTGATTAACTGCGGCGAAGAACCTCTTAAAATTCTTAAGGTTTGTGATACTCGCTGGCTGTCTATCGAACCAGCTGTTGTCAGAATTTTGACACAATAGGAAGAGCTTAACTTACATTTTTCACTTACTAAAGATAAATGCTACACTGCAGATTTATTGAGTGGAATGTACAGAGATGAAGCTAATCGCTTATATTTCATATACCTGAAAAGTGTTCTAAATGATGTACAAATGGGAATCAAGATCTTCGAGGGAGAGAACACGGATCCTGTCAAATTATTATTCTCATTGATGAATTTATTGCGATCAGTCTGTAACAGGATATTGATACCGAACTCTGTAATAACTGAAAAAGATTATTTGACCATTGAAATTGAAAACCACTTAAGCCCAGTACCGCATCTCGGATACATGTTTGAGTCCCACGTTGCTAAAGCCAATTTACCATCTCAAATAGTTGCAACAATTAGAAAGAGTTGTATTGACTTTACCGTGCGTTTAGCAAAAGAAATTCAAAACCGTTTACCTAGCAATTACATGGCTTTACAAAAAATGATACAATTATCTGTAGATAATACTCTAAAACAGTTAAAAGATAACTCAATCGCTGAACTCGCTGTGGAATTAGGTTTTGAGGGGGACAAAATTGAAAACATTTTAAAACAATGGCACAGTATTAATTTTGTGAAATGGGACATCATGACTACAGATACTGTACAATTTTGGTCTCATGTATTAAAATACAAGGACGCTGCAGGTTTTAATTCTTACAGAGACATAGCAGATTTAGCCATCACAGTCCTGTCGTTGCCACATTCCAACGGAGAGGTGGAACGAATGTTTAGTCAAATGAATATTATAAAGACCAAACTGAGGAACAGACTGGCTTCAACAACCTTAAACTCCATTCTCCTTATAAGGAATCAGTTAAAGATTTTAAAACGAAATTGCCATAATTACGTCTTGCCAGATGATGTCTTAACCAAAATCACTAAAACTATTAAAAAACCAAGTAGTTCTACAGTGGAACCATCAACTTCTGCTGCTTCAGTGCCTTTGGAAGTAGTCGAGGTCGAAAATGACGCAATAGATAACGAAATTTTTGCTTGTTTAAACATATAGGAATTTGATTGTTATGATTAAAAGTTTGTTTATACAAATTTACTTTTATTTTTACCATATTTTACCACAGCATATTCTGAATTATTTAGCGACTTCTGGGGTATTTTTAAGTATTTTTATTTTCATAATTTAGCGACTTTTGCATCGAAGTCTAGGGACTTTTTTTTTTCCTAAACGGCAACACTGTTCTTGCCTTTTTAGAGCTAAATATTGCTTGGTATGTATTATAGTTGCAATATATTTATACTATCAGGTTAAAAATAGCCTTAAGTAAAAATAAGCCTGTGTAAGTTATGTAAAAACTAATTTATTTCTAAGATAGTTGGATTCCCCTATGTGGCGAATAATGACGTCAACATAGCAAATGATGTCTTTCTTATTATTTCGTCCATTCCATTTATTAGTTTCTCGACATCCACTAACAGGTCTCTTCCTTAGGGTTGGGATACTGCCATAATCGCTACACTTGGTAAGCAGATTACCCAGCCCCTTTTGCGTTATTAGATTTTTAAGGATAGCACTTTCTAGTCACTCATCTGGTGCTCGGGATTATTTGATTTTAATTTGGAGATTGTAACAGACAGATTTTAATTTCACGGAATATCACTATTCCGTGAAATTAAAACTTAAGTTAAATTTTCGTTTGATCCTATATAGAAACAATAACTATTGTGTAATAAGAAGTCCTTGTGGTGATGCGGTAAAAATACAGTTCACACTATGTCGCCGGCGAGTATAGTAAAAGATAACTAAGGTATATCCTTACTTCCTTACTAATATTATAAATGCGAAAGTAACTCTGTCTGTCTGTCTGTCTGCTACGCTTTCACGTCTAAACCACTAGACCGATTTTGATGAAATTTGGTACAGAGATGGACTACAACTTGAGAAAGGACATAGGCTACTTTTTATCGAGAGAAAATGGGTATAAGGGGTTGAAATAGGGGATGACATTTTGTATGGAAATTCGTCATTTTCGATGATAGAACCACGAATCTTTGTATTAAGGCACCTAATAATAAATAAATAAATATTCGTTCAAGCGTTTTGGAAATTTCTTTTACATGGGGATGAAATTCAACCCCTAAAATACCAAAAAGCATACAGCCGAAACCACTGGGCCTAGAAACGTATTTTTTTTTACACCATCATATTTCTTGGGGTGCACGAGCACTAGCAAAGGATTTTTGGAAATTCACCCCCTTAAGGGGGTGAAAAGCATATAGCCTTTCAAGTCTAAACCGATTTTGATGACATTTGGTATAGAGATAGACTAAAACTTGAGAAAAGATATAGGCTACTTTTTATTGCGAGATAATGGATATAAAGGGTTGAAATAGGGGATGATATTTTGTATGGAAATTCGTTATTTTCGATGATAGAACCGTGAATCTTTGTATTAAGACACCTAATAATAAATAAATAAATATTCGTTCAAGCGTTTTGGAAATCTCTTTTACATGGGGATGAAATTCAACCCCTAAAATACCAAAAAGCATACAGCCGAAACCACTGGGCCTAGAAACGTATTTTTTTTTTCACCATCATATTTCTTGGGGTGCACGAGCACTAGCAAAGGATTTTTGGAAATTCACCCCCTTAAGGGGGTGAAAAGCATATAGCCTTTCACGTCTAAACCGATTTTGATGAAATTTGGTATAGAGATGGACTAAAACTTGAGAAAAGATATAGGCTACTTTTTATTGCGAGATAATGGATATAAAGGGTTGATATAGGGGATGATATTTTGTATGGAAATTCGACATTTTCGATGATAGAACCACGAATCTTTGTATTAAGACACCTAATAATAAATAAATAAATATTCGTTCAAGCCTTTTGGAAATCTCTTTTACATGGGGATGAAATTCAACCCCTAAAATACCAAAAAGCATACAGCCGAAACCACTGGGCCTAGAAACGTATTTTTTTTTTCACCATCATATTTCTTGGGGTGCACGAGCACTAGCAAAGGATTTTTGGAAATTCACCCCCTTAAGGGGGTGAAAAGCCTTTCACGTCTAAACCATTTAACCGATTTTGATGAAATTTGGTACAGAGATGGACTACAACTTGAAAAAGGACATAGGCTACCTTTTATCGCGAAAAAATGGGTATAAGGGGTTGAAATAGGGGAACGTATTTTTTTTACATCGTCTTATTTCTTGGGGTACACGTGCACCAACAAAGGATTTTTGGTAAATCACCTCCTTAAGGGGGTGAAAAGCGTATAGACGAAACTATTGGGGCTATTCTATGCAATTCTCTTTCTTTTGTTGTAAGTGAGCTCTAAGAAATTATTTTATTAAAATCAACTCCTAAAGGGGTGCAAAATATACAGCTGAAATCATTAGGCCTAGAAACATGAAATTTTGTATAAAGTTGCCTTTCTTGGGGAAAGTGCTCACTAAAAAACAGCTTTTTTGCAATTTTAGCCCTAAGGGGGTGAAAAGCGTTTAATCGAAATCACTGAGTCTAGGAAGGATCATTTTAGTACACGGTCGGCTTTCTTGGATTACCCCAAGATTTTCTTAGTGCTCCCTTACCAAGCATTATGAAAAAATTTTTGGCAAGGATAAGCGAGCTCTAACAAAGATTTTTGGAAATTCAACCCCTTTTTTTTGGGGTGGCCTGCGGTCGGCGCCCTCCACGCACCACTCCGTCCGGGGCCACAGAGGGGCGTGAGCACGCAACACTCGCAACCCACCCGAAAACCACGTCGCCTTCGTCGTTGGGCCGACCACCGGAGCAGGGTTACTTGACATCAGTGGTCGGCCCGACGGAATACCTCCAACTTGGGGTACCCTCCCATCGACCGACGTCCCCCCCTCGGGGAGGACGTTGGTCTTTCCTCACGCGGTCGGCCTCTCGGCTGGTGACGGACTAATTCCCCGGTCACGTCACCCGCGGTCTCGGCTAGGGCGGCATGAGAAATTCAACCCCTAAGAGGGTGAAAGTATATAGTCAAAGATACGGGCCTAAGAATGTGAAATTTTGTATACCGATCGGTTATTTGGGGTAAGCGCGCACTAAGAAACAATTTTGGACTGCCCCAAAAGGGTAAAACGCATATAGTCGAAGACACCCAGCCAATGATATATCATCATTATCTTGCTCTTATCCTACTCACTTTGGATCGACGCGATCTGTAGGTACTCTTCTGCCATCATAGATATATTGCAAAGATTCTAGCAATATTTTATGACCGGCTGCCTGGCGGACGACATTGTTGGCCAGACGGCATCACCGATTGGTCCAGGTCGATGTAAATCTTTGTCTTAGTAGTATTTTCCGACACCCACGAACAATGAAAGCGTGGTAATATTTCTAGCAGCTACCAGACAGTAAGTTACAATCAAGATATTATTCCAATTTTCTATCAAAATAATAGGTTTTATTTATGCTCACACAATACGGTCCAAATTTTTTTGTCTGTCTGTCTATTCGTTACAGGTAATCTTCAAAATGGCTGGACGGATATTGATTATATTTTACCATCAGGTCTACCAGGCGTACATAAGGAATAACTTAGACTATATTTTATCCTAGGCTATATTTTATCCCGGTGTAGCTGGAGCAACCTTGAGAATTAAGTCGATTTTAACATTATTTCACTAATGGAAAGCTATTTTTAAGCGAGTAACATATTTAAGCTATTTTTATCCTGATATTCCTACGGGACCGGGTACAATGCCGGTGAAATCACGGGAATTTCATGGTTTTAAAAATTAATTCACTAATGAAAAGCTATATTATCAGTGAATCCTTACTAATATTATAAATGCGAAAGTAACTCTGTCTGTCTGTCTGTCTGTCTGTCTGTCTGCTACGCTTTCACGTCTAAACCACTGGACCGATTTTGATGAAATTTGGTACAGAGATGGACTAAAGCTTGAGAAAGGACATAGGCTACTTTTTATTGCGAAAAAATGGGTATAAGGGGTTGAAATAGGGGATGACATTTTGTATGGAAATTCGTCATTTTAAATGATAGAACCACGAATCTTTGTATTAAGGCACCTGACAATAAAAAAATAAATAGTCATTCAAGCGTTTTGGAAATTTCATTTACATGGGGATGAAATTCAACCCCTAAAATACCAAAAAGCATACAGCCGAAACCACTGGGCCTAGAAACGTATTTTTTTTTTACACCATCGTATTTCTTGGGTTGCACGAGCACTAGCAAAGGATTTTTGGAAATTCACCCCCTTAAGGGGGTGAAAACATATAGTCTTTCACGTCTAAACCGATTTTGATGAAATTTGGTACAGAGATGGACTAAAGCTTGAGAAAGGACATAGGCTACTTTTTATCGCGAAAAAATGGGTATAAGGGGTTGAAATAGGGGATGAAATTTTGTAGGGAAATTCGTCATTTTCGATGATAGAACCGTGAATCTTTGTATTTAGGCACCTGGTAATAAATAAATAAATATTCGTTCTAGCGTTATGGAAATTTCATTTACATGGGGATGAAATTCAACCCCTAAAATACCAAAAAGCATACAGCCGAAACCACTGGGCCTAGAAACGTATTTTTTTACACCATCGTATTTCTTGGGGTGCACGAGCACTAGCAAAGGATTTTTGGAAATTCACCCCCTTAAGGGGGTGAAAAGCATATAGCCTTTCACGTCTAAACCGATTTTGATGAAATTTGATACAGAGATGGACTAAAGCTTGAGAAAGGATATAGGCTACTTTTTATTGCGAAAAAATGGGTATAAGGGGTTGAAATAGGGGATGATATTTTGTATGGAAATTCGACATTTTCGATGATAGAACCGTGAATCTTTGTATTAAGGCACCTGATAATAAATAAATAAATATTCGTTCTAGCGTTTTGGTAGTTCCACTTACATAGATAAATAAATATTCGCTCAAGCGCTTTGGAAATTCCATTTACATGGGGATGAAATTCAACCCCTAAAATACCAAAAAGCATACAGCCGAAACCACTGGGCCTAGAAACGTATTTTTTTTACACCATTGTATTTCTTGGGGTGCACGGGTACTAGCAAAGGATTCTTGGAAATTCACCCCTTTAAGCCTTTAAGGGGTTGAAAAGCACAAGTAACCCTGCTCCGGTGGTCGGTCCAACGACGAAGGCGACGTGGTGTTCGGGTGGGTTGCGGGTGTTGCGTGCTTACGCCCCTCTGTCGCCCCGGACGGAGTGGTGCGAGGAGCGCGCCGACCGCAGCCCACCCCAAAAAAAAAGGCGTTGAAAAGCATATAGCCTTTCACATCGAAACCACTTAACCGATTTTGATGAAATATGGTACAGAGATGAACTAAAGCTTGAGAAAGGATATAAGGCTACTTTTTTGTCGCGAAAAAATAGGTATAAGGGGTTGAAATAGGGGAAAGTATTTTCTTTTTACGTCGTCTTATTTCTTGGGGTACACGAGCACTAGCAAAAGATTTTAAACTTTCTATGCAATTCTCTTTCTTTTGTTGTAAGTGAGCTCTAAGAAATTATTTTATTAAAATCAACTCCTAAAGGGGTGCAAAATATATAGCCGAAATCATTAGGCCTAGAAACATGGAATTTTGTATAAAATTGCCTTTCTTGGGGAAAGAGAGATTTTTGCAATTTTAGCCCTAAGGGTGTGAAAAGCGTTTAACCGAAATCACTGAGCCTAGGAAGGATCCTTTTAGTACACGGTCGGCTTTCTTGGATTACCCCCAGATTTTCTTAGTGCTCACTTACCAAGCACTATGAAAAAAATTTTGGCAAGGATAAGCGAGCTCTAACAAAGAATTTTTGGAAATTCAGCCCCTAAGAGGGTGAAAGCGTATAGCCAAAGATACCGGGCCTAAGAATGTGAAATTTTGTATACCGATAGGTTATTTAGGGCAAGCACTCACTAAGAAACAATTTTGGGCTGCCCCAAAAGGATAAAACACATATAGGCGAAGACATCCAGCCAATGATATATCATCATTATCTTGCTCTTATCCTAATTACTATGGATCGACGCGATATGTAGGTACTCTTCTGCCATCGTAGATATATTGCAAAGGTTCTAGCAACATTTTATGACCTGGCGCACGACATTGTTGGCCAGACGGCATCACCACTTGGTCCAGGTCGATGTAAATCTTTGTCTTAGTAGTATTTTGCGACACCCACGAACAATGAAAGCGTGGTAATATTTCTAGCAGCTACCAGACAGTAAGTTACACTCAAGATATTTTTCTAATTTTCTATCTCTACAAATAAATAAATTTGAAGCGTCTGTTTATCTATCAAAATAATAGGTTTTGTTTATGCTCACACAATACGGTCCAAATTTTTTTGTCTGTCTATCTATTCGTTACAGGTAATCTTCAAAATGGCTGGACCGATATTGATTATATTTTACCATCAGGTCTACCAGTCGTACATAAGGAATAATTTAGACTATATTTTATCCCAGGCTATATTTTATCCCGGTGTGACTGAATTAAGTCGATTTTAAAATTATTTCACTAATGGAAAGCTATTTTTAAGCGAATAACATATTTAAGCTATTTTTATCCCGATATTCCTACGGGGTCGGGAACAATGCTGGTGAAATCACGGGAATTTAATGGTTTTAAAAATTAATTCACTAATGAAAAGCTATATTATCAGTGAATACCATATAAAGGCTATTTTCATCCCGGTATTTGCCCAGGAACGAGAACTATACCGGGGGATGTCGACCAATTTTTAAAATTCTTTCACCAATGGAAAGTTACCTATGTTGTCAGCAAGTAACATAGGCATTTTTTATCTCGGTATTGGCATGGGAATGGGGTCTACGTGAATGAAACTGCGGGTGTTTGATTGATATAATTTTTTTTCACCAATGGAAAAGTACGTTATCAGAGACTAAGGAAAGTCATATTTATCATCGTATTTGCACGGCAATCTGAACTACAAGGCTGGAAGTAATATTCAAATGTGAAAGTTTGTGAGGATATTTGGATGTTTGTTACTCAATCACGCTTAAACTGTTGAGCAGATTTGGATGAAAATTGACACGTAGATAGAGTATTTCTTAAATTAAGAAATGTAATACTCTTTATGCCGATAATATTCTTTGCGTTAATAGTTCAATATGCAAGTAAATTTTTACGCGGGCGAAGCCGCGGGCAAAAGCTAGTAACATATAAAGGCTATTTTCATCCCGGTATTTGCCCGGGAACGAGAACTAACCGGGGAATGTCGACCAATTTATAAAATTCTTTCACCAATGGAAAGCTACGTATGTTATCAGCGAGTAACATTGGCAATTTTTATCTCTGATATTTCTGGACTTTATATTTTTTTTTTTCTCCCATGTAAATTTATACTATCAGCGAGTAACATAGGCATTTTTTATCTCGGCATTGGCATGGGAATGTGGTCTACTGCGTGAATGAAACTGCGGGTGTTTGATTGATATAATTTTTTTTCACCAGTGGAAAAGTACGTTATCAGAGACTAAGGAAAGGCATATTTATCATCGTATTTGCACGGGCGTCTGTAATGCAAAGCTGGAAGTAATATGCAAATGTGAAAGTTTGTGAAGATATTTGGATGTTTGTTACTCAATCACGCGTAAACTGTTGAGCAGATTTGGATGAAAATTGACACGTAGATAGAGTATTTCTTACATTAAGAAATGTAATACTTTTTATGCCGATATGTACTTTGCAATAATAGTTCAATATGCAAGTAAATTTTTACGCGGGCGAAGCCGCGAGCAAAAGCTAGTAATATATGAAATCTATTCAAGAGATGTAAAACTCGAAATGAAACCTCTAAATAGCGTGAGTTAGTAGTAGCGTGAGAGTATAGTAAGTTGATTTCCCTCTTATTGTGAAGGAGCCTCGAACCTAATAATGGGTATATGAGCTGTGATGATGAATAAACACAAAATTCTTTTGTTCTAACCACATTTATTTAAGATTTATTTGCATATAATACATACTATATATAATACATGAAAGATATAAAATTAAAATTATTTAGTAATCTTCATCATTTGAATTACTTTTAATCCAAGAAAGATCCCAACTCATTCTAATAATATCAGGTGTACTTGTTGACGGAAGCTCCTCAGATTGTTGCATTGTTTCAGAAGTCGATGTTTGAATTTCATTGATGAAAGTTGAAGGAGCTTGATTATGATGTTGTACATATTGATGATATTGCTCTTCTGTAAAAAACTCTGACTGCATATTCGTATTCAATACTGGAGCATTAACTTAAGGCATCATATCAGTAGTATTCGAGATAGGCATATTTGAAGTGGAGCATACAGTAAATTGGTCAATATTACCATTAGGATTATAAACCTCACTAGGCAGTGAATATTGGTCATGAACAGGGAATGGTATTTTCAGATTACCAAATTCAGGCGATGATTCAGTTGTAGCAGTGCCATCTTCAGAATCTTCCATACTTTCAGCTCTATCTTTCTTTTTTTTCATACGACGGTTTTGAAACTATATTTTGTTAGTTCTCTCATTTAGGTGAAGAATGTCTGCAAGCTCAATTCGACGTGCTCTGTCCAAATAGCGATCTCTTGCGTACTCTTGTTCCAATTCCATCATTTGCTGGCTTGTGAAGGCAGTCCTTATTCGCTTTTGTTTCTTTACTCCACCAGAGGGTTAATTATTATTCCATGTTGACGTTTGAGATAGATATCTTCCTATGTTAACTTGATTCTGCCAATTTGATCCACTTGCTATTGGATTATTTTGTATAAAGTCCGGAGCATTGATTGTCTGTCCATTAAATGGTCTTGCGTCATTCATTGTAGGGTAACTATTGGGTATACTGTTTCTTTGATAGGCAATATTCCTATAATTCGGAGTACTGTATGACGGTTGTTGATTCCATCCATTAATGATGTTAACACCGTTAGAGTTGTGAAAATTTGAGGTGTTGGGCTCGTTATTAGTTGTTACTGGCATTGGTATTATGTTTTGCACCGACGGCGTTCTCCATTCTAATGGCTGTAAAGTAATTAAAAATTATTAATAAAAATGTATAACAATATAACTATGACTTCCCTTAGAATTTTTATGATTTTGCTTACTATATTTTTATTTTAATCACGTTTTCATTATAATAACTTGATATGCTAAATTTTCATGAGAATATTGCTATTTTAAATTACGAGGTATATTTCCTATCCAAAATTTAAACTATTTATTGAATTATTAACCATTTTTTACAATTTCGAAAATTAGAGCAAATCAAAGACGAATATTTCAAAATAAGAAATATTATAAAGCTTGATACTACAGACTAAATGGTGCACCACAATTAGACTAACTATATCAAAAGTAAATATTAAGTTTGAATTACCGTTCCACTCTGAAGATTGCTCTGACAGTAGTCAGGCAGTAGCCTGCATTAGCTGGATCCCATAGAGTTTTGTTATCGCTGGAAGAATTATTGCCTCCATTGCAAGTTGTCGACGTGAAACACTGACTGGTTGAACCAGACATGATTGCACCATGATTGACCAGTACAAGATTTATTTGCATATAATACATTCTATATATAGTACATAAAAGATAATAAATTAAAATTATTTAGTAATCTTCATCATTTGAATTACTTTTAATCCAAGAAAGATCCCAACTCATTCTAATAATATCAGGTGTACTTGTTGACGGAAGCGCCTCAGATTGTTGCATTGTTTCAGAAGTCGATGTTTGAATTTCATTGATGAAAGTTGAAGGAGCTTGATTATGATGTTGTACATATTGATGATATTGCTCTTCTACTCTGACTGTATATTCGTATTCAATACTGGAGCTTTAACTTGAGGTATCGTATTAGTAGTATTCGAGATAGGCATATTTGAAGTGGAGGATACAGTAAATTGGTCAATATTACCATTAGGATTATAAGCCTCACTAGGCAGTGAATATTGGTCATGAACAGGGAATGATATTTGCAGATTACCAAATTCCGGCGATGATTCAGGCGTAGCAGTGCCATCTTCAGAATCTTCCATACTTTCAGCTCTATCTTTCTTTTCTTTCATACGACGGTTTTGAAACCATATTTTGATAGTTCTCTCATTTAAGCCAATTTGATCCACTTGCTATTGGATTATTTTGTATAAAGTCCGGAGCATTGATTGTCTGTCCATTAAATGGTCTTGCGTCATTCATTGTAGGGTAACTATTGGGTATACTGTTTCTTTGATAGGCAATATTCCTATAATTCGGAGTACTGTATGACGGTTGTTGATTCCATCCATTAATGATGTTAACACCGTTAGAGTTGTGAAAATTTGAGGTGTTGGGCTCGTTATTAGTTGTTACTGGCATTGGCATTATGTTTTGCACCGACGGCGTTCTCCATTCTAATGGCTGTAAAGTAATTAAAAATTATTAATAAAAATGTATAACAATATAACTATGACTTCCCTTAGAATTTTTATGATTTTGCTTACTATATTTTTATTTTAATCAAGTTTTCATTATAATAACTTGATATGCTAAATTTTCATGAGAATTTTGCTATTTTAAATTACGAGGTATATTTCCTATCTAAAATTTAAACTAATTATTGAATTATTAACCATTTTTCACAATTTCGAAAATTCGAGCAAATCAAAGACGGAAATTTCAAGGTAAGAAATGTTATAGAGCTTGATACTACAGACCAAATGGTGCACCACAATTAGACTAACAGTATCAAAAGTAAATATTAAGTTTGAATTACCGTTCCACTCTGCAGATTACTCTGACTACTGCCTGCATTAGCCGGATCCCGTAGAGTTTTGTTATCGTTGGAAGAATTATTGCCTCCATTGCAAGTTGTCGACGTGAAACACTGACTGGTTGAACCAGACATAATTGCACCATGATTGACCAGTGCAAGATTTATTTGCATATAATACATACTATATATAGTACGTGAAAGATAATAAATTAAAATTATTTAGTAATCTTCATCATTTGAATTACTTTTAATCCAAGAAAGATCCCAACTCATTCTAATAATATCAGGTGTACTTGTTGACGGAAGCGCCTCAGATTGTTGCATTGTTTCAGAAGTCGATGTTTGAATTTCATTGATGAAAGTTGAAGGAGCTTGATTATGATGTTGTACATATTGATGATATTGCTCTTCTACTCTGACTGTATATTCGTATTCAATACTGGAGCTTTAACTTGAGGTATCATATCAGTAGTATTCGAGATAGGCATATTTGAAGTGGAGGATACAGTAAATTGGTCAATATTACCATTAGGATTATAAACCTCACTAGGCAGTGAATATTGGTCATGAACAGGGAATGGTATTTTCAGATTACCAAATTCAGGCGATGATTCAGTTGTAGCAGTGCCATCTTCAGAATCTTCCATACTTTCAGCTCTATCTTTCTTTTTTTTCATACGACGGTTTTGAAACTATATTTTGTTAGTTCTCTCATTTAGGTGAAGAATGTCTGCAAGCTCAATTCGACGTGCTCTGTCCAAATAGCGATCTCTTGCGTACTCTTGTTCCAATTCCATCATTTGCTGGCTTGTGAAGGCAGTCCTTATTCGCTTTTGTTTCTTTACTCCACCAGAGGGTTAATTATTATTCCATGTTGACGTTTGAGATAGATATCTTCCTATGTTAACTTGATTCTGCCAATTTGATCCACTTGCTATTGGATTATTTTGTATAAAGTCCGGAGCATTGATTGTCTGTCCATTAAATGGTCTTGCGTCATTCATTGTAGGGTAACTATTGGGTATACTGTTTCTTTGATAGGCAATATTCCTATAATTCGGAGTACTGTATGACGGTTGTTGATTCCATCCATTAATGATGTTAACACCGTTAGAGTTGTGAAAATTTGAGGTGTTGGGCTCGTTATTAGTTGTTACTGGCATTGGTATTATGTTTTGCACCGACGGCGTTCTCCATTCTAATGGCTGTAAAGTAATTAAAAATTATTAATAAAAATGTATAACAATATAACTATGACTTCGAATTTTTATGATTTTGCTTACTATATTTTTATTTTAATCAAGTTTTCATTATAATAACTTGATATGCTAAATTTTCATGAGAATTTTGCTATCTTAAATTACGAGGTATATTTCCTATCTAAAATTTAAACTAATTATTGAATTATTAACCATTTTTCACAATTTCGAAAATTCGAGCAAATCAAAGACGGAAATTTCAAGGTAAGAAATGTTATAGAGCTTGATACTACAGACCAAATGGTGCACCACAATTAGACTAACAGTATCAAAAGTAAATATTAAGTTTGAATTACCGTTCCACTCTGCAGATTACTCTGACTACTGCCTGCATTAGCCGGATCCCGAGTTTTGTTATCGTTGGAAGAATTATTGCCTCCATTGCAAGTTGTCGACGTGAAACACTGACTGGTTGAACCAGACATAATTGCACCATGATTGACCAGTGCAAGATTTATTTGCATATAATACATACTATATATAGTACGTGAAAGATAATAAATTAAAATTATTTAGTAATCTTCATCATTTGAATTACTTTTAATCCAAGAAAGATCCCAACTCATTCTAATAATATCAGGTGTACTTGTTGACGGAAGCGCCTCAGATTGTTGCATTGTTTCAGAAGTCGATGTTTGAATTTCATTGATGAAAGTTGAAGGAGCTTGATTATGATGTTGTACATATCGATGATATTGCTCTTCTACTCTGACTGCATATTCGTATTGAATACTGGAGCATTAACTTGAGGTCTCATATCAGTAGTATTCGAGATAGGCATATTTGAAGTGGAGGATACAGTAAATTGGTCAATATTACCATTAGGATTATAAGCCGCACTAGGCAGTGAATATTGGTCATGAACAGGGAATGGTATTTGCAGATTACCAAATTCCGGCGATGATTCAGGCGTAGCAGTGCCATCTTCAGAATCTTCCATACTTTCAGCTCTATCTTTCTTTTCTTTCATACGAAGGTTTTGAAACCATATTTTGATAGTTCTCTCATTTAGGTGAAGAATGTCTGCAAGCTCAATTCGACGTGCTCTGTCCAAATAGCGATCTCTTGCGTACTCTTGTTCCAATTCCATCATTTGCTGGCTTGTGAAGGCAGTCCTTATTCGCTTTTGTTTCTTTACTCCACCAGAGGGTTAGTTATTATTCCATGTTGACGTTTGAGATAAATATCTTCCTATGTTAACTTGATTCTGCCAATTTGATCCACTTGCTATTGGATTATTTTGTATAAAGACCGGAGCATTGATTGTCTGTCCATTAAATGGTCTTGCTTGTTTCATTGTAGGGTAACTATTGGGTATACTGTTTCTTTGATAGGCAATATTCCTATGATTCGGAGTACTGTATGACGGTTGTTGATTCCATCCATCAATGATGTTAACACCGTTAGAGTTGTGAAAATTTGAGTTGTTGGGCTCGTTATAAGTTGTTACTGGCAATGGTATTACGTTTTGCATCGGCGGCGTTCTTCGTTCTAATGGCTGTAAAGTAATTAAAAATTATTAATAAAAATATATAACAATGTAATTATGACTTCCCTTAGAATTTATATGATTTTGCTTACTGTATTTTTATTTTAATCAAGTCTTTGTTATATTGACTTGATATGCTAAATTTTCATGAGAATTTTGCGATTTTAAATTACGAGGTATATTTCCTATCCAAAATTTAAACTAGTTATTGAATTATTAACCATTTTTTACAATTTCGAAAATTAGAGCAAATCAAAGACGAATATTTCAAAATAAGAAATATTATAAAGCTTGATACTACAGACTAAATGGTGCACCACAATTAGACTAACTATATCAAAAGTAAATATTAAGTTTAAATTACCGTTCCACTCTGAAGATTGCTCTGACAGTAGTCAGGCAGTAGCCTGCATTAGCTGGATCCCATAGAGTTTTGTTATCGCTGGAAGAATTATTGCCTCCATTGCAAGTTGTCGACGTGAAACACTGACTGGTTGAACCAGACATGATTGCACCATGATTGACCAGTGCAAGATTTATTTGCATATAATACATTCTATATATAGTACATAAAAGATAATAAATTAAAATTATTTAGTAATCTTCATCATTTGAATTACTTTTAATCCAAGAAAGATCCCAACTCATTCTAATAATATCAGGTGTACTTGTTGACGGAAGCGCCTCAGATTGTTGCATTGTTTCAGAAGTCGATGTTTGAATTTCATTGATGAAAGTTGAAGGAGCTTGATTATGATGTTGTACATATTGATGATATTGCTCTTCTACTCTGACTGTATATTCGTATTCAATACTGGAGCTTTAACTTGAGGTATCATATCAGTAGTATTCGAGATAGGCATATTTGAAGTGGAGGATACAGTAAATTGGTCAATATTACCATTAGGATTATAAGCCTCACTAGGCAGTGAATATTGGTCATGAACAGGGAATGATATTTGCAGATTACCAAATTCCGGCGATGATTCAGGCGTAGCAGTGCCATCTTCAGAATCTTCCATACTTTCAGCTCTATCTTTCTTTTCTTTCATACGACGGTTTTGAAACCATATTTTGATAGTTCTCTCATTTAGTTGAAGAATGTCTGCAAGCTCAATTCGATGTGCGCTGTCCAAATAGCGAGTTCTTGCGTACTCTTGTTCCAATTCCATCATTTGCTGGCTTGTGAAGGCAGTCCTTATTCGCTTTTGTTTCTTTACTCCACCAGAGGGTTAGTTATTATTCCATGTTGACGTTTGAGATAAATATCTTCCTATGTTAACTTGATTCTGCCAATTTGATCCACTTGCTATTGGATTATTTTGTATAAAGACCGGAGCATTGATTGTCTGTCCATTAAATGGTCTTGCTTGTTTCATTGTAGGGTAACTATTGGGTATACTGTTTCTTTGATAGGCAATATTCCTATGATTCGGAGTACTGTATGACGGTTGTTGATTCCATCCATCAATGATGTTAACACCGTTAGAGTTGTGAAAATTTGAGTTGTTGGGCTCGTTATAAGTTGTTACTGGCAATGGTATTACGTTTTGCATCGGCGGCGTTCTTCGTTCTAATGGCTGTAAAGTAATTAAAAATTATTAATAAAAATATATAACAATGTAATTATGACTTCCTTTAGAATTTATATGATTTTGCTTACTGTATTTTTATTTTAATCAAGTCTTTGTTATATTGACTTGATATGCTAAATTTTCATGAGAATTTTGCGATTTTAAATTACGAGGTATATTTCCTATCCAAAATTTAAACTAATTATTGAATTATTAACCATTTTTTACAATTTCGAAAATTAGAGCAAATCCAAGACGAATATTTCAAAATAAGAAATATTATAAAGCTTGATACTACAGACTAAATGGTGCACCACAATTAGACTAACTATATCAAAAGTAAATATTAAGTTTGAATTACCGTTCCAATCTGAAGATTGCTCTGACAGTAGTCAGGCAGTAAGCCTGCATTAGCTGGATCCCATAGAGTTTTGTTATCGCTGGAAGAATTATTGCCTCCATTGCAAGTTGTCGACGTGAAACACTGACTGGTTGAACCAGACATGATTGCACCATGATTGACCAGTGCAAGATTTATTTGCATATAATACATTCTATATATAGTACATAAAAGATAATAAATTAAAATTAGTAATCTTCATCATTTGAATTACTTTTAATCCAAGAAAGATCCCAACTCATTCTAATAATATCAGGTGTACTTGTTGACGGAAGCGCCTCAGATTGTTGCATTGTTTCAGAAGTCGATGTTTGAATTTCATTGATGAAAGTTGAAGGAGCTTGATTATGATGTTGTACATATTGATGATATTGCTCTTCTACTCTGACTGTATATTCGTATTCAATACTGGAGCTTTAACTTGAGGTATCATATCAGTAGTATTCGAGATAGGCATATTTGAAGTGGAGGATACAGTAAATTGGTCAATATTACCATTAGGATTATAAGCCTCACTAGGCAGTGAATATTGGTCATGAACAGGGAATGATATTTGCAGATTACCAAATTCCGGCGATGATTCAGGCGTAGCAGTGCCATCTTCAGAATCTTCCATACTTTCAGCTCTATCTTTCTTTTCTTTCATACGACGGTTTTGAAACCATATTTTGATAGTTCTCTCATTTAGTTGAAGAATGTCTGCAAGCTCAATTCGATGTGCTCTGTCCAAATAGCGAGTTCTTGCGTACTCTTGTTCCAATTCCATCATTTGCTGGCTTGTGAAGGCAGTCCTTATTCGCTTTTGTTTCTTTACTCCACCAGAGGGTTTGTTATTATTCCATGTTGATGTTTGAGATAAATATCTTCCTATATTAACTTTATTCTGCCAATTTGATCCACTTGCTATTGGATTATTTTGTATAAAGTCCGGAGCATTGATTGTCTGTCCATTAAATGGTCTTGCGTCATTCATTGTAGGGTAACTATTGGGTATACTGTTTCTTTGATAGGCAATATTCCTATAATTCGTAGTACTGTATGACGGTTGTTGATTCCATCCATTAATGATGTTAACACCGTTAGAGTTGTGAAAATTTGAGGTGTTGGGCTCGTTATTAGTTGTTACTTGCAATGGTATTACGTTTTGCACTGGCGGCGTTCTCCATTCTAATGGCTGTAAAGTAATTAAAAATTATTAATAAAAATTTATAACAATATAATTATGACTTCCCTTAGAATTTTTATGATTTTGCTTAGTACTATGGTAAAACCTTTACACATGAAAGATAGTGCTCATTATATAAACAATTATCGTCCCATAGCACTCATTCCCGTTATCTCTAAAATCTTTGAGAAAGCAATGTATTAAAAAATGATGAATTTTCTGTCAAAGCATAATATCCTTAAATCTGAGCAATTTGGTTTTAGGAAGAATGTGTCAACGACTTTAGCCTGCTTCTCACTCATAAAGACCATAACTAAGACATTCGTCGTAATAAAAAAAATCCAATAGTGACTATTTTTCTAGATATGTCTAAAGTCTTCGATTTTGTCCAGCACAAACTTCTATTATATAAAATAGAAAAGTACGGGATCCGGGGTAAAGCTTTGGAATGGCTGACGAGCTACCTAAATGATCGGTTGCAATGTGTAGAAATCCCAACATTACATATGTTGGGATTTCTACACATTATAAACTATTGCTCCCTTCTACGTTCAAAGTCAATAAACGTGGAATACCGCAGAGAAGTATCCTAGGTCCTCTTCTCTTTTTATTATATGTGAATGATCTCCCTGATGTGACCGCTCATAAATGCTTTTTGTATGCTGACGATACTACTCTGTTGATTGAGGGACATGACATAAATAACTTTGAAATTGACATTAATAATGCTTTGATCTCTGTTATTGACTGGTTTAAATGTAATAATCTCAATGTAAATATCCATAAGACTAGCATGGTACAATTCCAGACATACAACAGCTATCCCATTAAATTAAATATCAGATATAATGAAAACAAATTAGAATTAGCGGAAACTTCTACTTACTTAGGTTTAGTAATTGTACAAATTGACAAACATTGTAATTGGAAAAAACATATCGAGAAACTCTGCGTTAAGTTAAATCGATATGTATATATCTTAAGCCGATTGAGACATGTTGCCACAATAGAATCTTCGCTAACTGCATACCACGGTTATGTTTCCTCACTGTTACGGTATGGCCTGATCATATGGGGTAACTCTGTTGACTCAATGAGAATATTTAGAGTACAAAAGAAATGCATTAGAACGATCGGTGGTGCTGCTAGTTACCTGGACAGTTGTAAGCCACTTTTCAGAAATCTCCAAATTTTGCCCTTACCCAGTTTACATGAAATATGCCTTTTTGTCTATAAACATCACAATCACATCGAATTACGTAATGACGTCGTATGTAGAAAAAATCGCCATAAAAATAAGCTGTATGTCCCTAAACAAAGAATAAATTTATTTAGTGAGAATGTCTACTGTAATGGCAATACGCGTATATAATAAACTGCCAGACTCTTTTAAAGACCTGTGTTTAAGCAAATTTAAATGAGCAATTTTTATTTCTTAATGAATAAGTGTTATTACTCAATTAACGAATTTATGGACAACAAACTTTAATAATATTATTTAAAAATGTTTTTATATGTTACTAGCTGACCCGGCAAACGTTGTTTTGCCATGTAAATAATTTCTAGACAATTTCTAGTGTAGAAAGAAAATAACTAACTTATTGGAAGTGTTAAGGATATGGTATATGAGTGAAAGAGGCAAGGAGTGGAGCGCTGTGAACAATGAGGGAATATAAAAATAACAAAACACCAAACATATTTTTTTTTAATTTATTATAATTTATTTTAAGTAATAATTATTTATATCAATAATTCATTACATAATATTAATCTCTTTATGCTACAGCGTGAACGATATTTTTTGTTAGCCCGTCTTCAGCTAATACCTACAAACTTGATGGTTTACCCACTCAGAGCATGCAATGACATAATTGTCCGTGTGAAAAACATGGTGTGCTCAAATCTAAGGCACAAACAGACATTGTTTGGCTTTGGGATTTATTAAAAGTCACTGTAAATGCCAATCTAATCGGAAATTGAATCGGCTCATCTATGGATATAATAGGTATTCGTGGTATTTGGCATTTATAATGGTGGCTTCGCGAAAACTGTAGAGGGAGTAAGAGAAAGCTTATTGTTTGAGAGAAATAGGAGACCATCGTCGTTGTCATCCCTACTCCGTGCTGTTTACTGAGTGAGAAGTGACACCAGTAGACACATGGAGGGGATAACTTACCAACTTATCGAGCGGGATAAAAAATTATGAAATTATTAAAATGACTATTAAAAAGCAGGGATTGGTGATAGAAAAATGATAATTTAGGGTTGTATGTATTTTTAATACCACATAATAAAAAATTAAAAAAATCATAAATATTAAAAAAAAAATTGGGGTGGACACCCCTTATCACTTAGGGATTTGAAAAATAGATAGTAGCCGATTCTCAGACTTACTGAATATGCATAAAAATTTCATGAAAATCGGTCAAGCCGTTTCGGAGGAGTATGGAAACTAACATTGTGACACGAGATTTTTATATATTAGATTACTTTGACATATCAATTGATTTCTATTTTATCGCAATCCATGACATTGTATTTCAAATTATTATTATTTCTGTGTGGTATTCTTCTATCCGTGTGGTGACGGAGTAAGAATACAATTCACCACCCCCTATCTTACCCGTGGGTGATCGTACGAGACGACTAAGGGATATAAAACGCATATAACATCTATGCGAGAGAAGGAAAACTCGAATTAAAACCCTATACCAATACGTCTGACCAGCGTGGTATAGTAGGTCAATTACCCTTCCATTATGAAGGAGGCCCGAGCCCAACAGTGGGACGTATGTGGGCTGAGATGATGATGATGATGATGATTATTTCTGTTTGTTTGACTGTTTTCTATTTCAATTTATCCACTAAACTACTTGTAATATTTGTACACCGGAAACGGTAGAATATTTGAAACTTTATTTAAGATAACACTAATATGACAATATTTTGACAAATAAATTATATTTTAATCAAGTCTTTGTTATATTGACTTGATATGCTAAATTTTCATGAAAATATTGCGATTTTAAATTACGAGGTATATTTCCAATTCAAAATTTAAACTAATTATTGAATTATTAACCATTTTTCACAATTTCGAAAATTAGAGCAAGTCAAAGACGAAAATTTCAAAATAAGAAATGTTATAGAGCTTATACTACAGACCAAACGGTGCACCACAATTAGACTAACAATATCAAAAGTAAATATTAAGCTTGAATTACCTTTCCACTCTGAAGATTACTCTGCCTACTGGCTGCATTAGCTGGATCCCATAGAATGTTGTTATCGTTGGAAGAATTATTGCCTCCATTGCAAGTTGTCAACGTGAAACACTGACTGATTGAACCAGACATATTCGAAATAAGCACTTGATTTTACTAGGATTTAACACACACACTAGCAAAGCTGAAGAGAAAGTGACGACTGTCGTAGCTAATTCCTGTTTTTATATGATTAGCAGAGCCCTTTAAGTAAAGGTAATTAGCAAACCGGCTTAATCCTTCAATTAGGCGCCTAATGTTTAAGGGTTGTTATTGACTACTTTCATTATTTCTTATCAGTTCTATTGTGTGTTATTTGTTTTCGTTATTTTCTATTCATTAATATAAATTGGGTGGCCATTTGATATGCATATTTGCACCTAAAGTATGTATATATTTTAAATATTGACGTATAAATAGAAATTTAATTATCTATTTTATCTCCATGATGAATAAATATTAAGTTTGCAACTATACTGAAATATGTATATGTATTTATAATTACTTCGGAAATCTTTAAAATATTATTATTGGTTATTAATTTTTGTCCTTATGTGCCATTTTATTGCCCAAACCCCCCGCGCATTAAAATTTAATCTAGTTTAATTTTTGGTTTTCATATTTGTTTGCAATTATATTATCCTCGTACAGTTCTTAGTATTAGGTACATAGGTTTCTATAAGATATTTTCGTGCAATTTAAGTCATTTTATTTATATATTACAGCTAAAGGGTAAATCATTATATGTATAAGTAGATCGTAATTTATTTTAAACTAAACCTAAGATAGAATAGTATAAATGCAAATATGATAAATTGTCTGCTAAGTCTACTTAAGCTTACTAATACGTATTAAAATAACTATAATTCTGTATATAAGTAGATATTTATTATTGAAAAAGAGCATAGGCCTCCCCACGAGAATGCCACTCGGAGCGGTTCTACGCCATTTGCATCCAACGGTTATTTATAACTTTCAAGATGTCGTCAGTCCATCTAGTGCGGGGTCGTCCTACGTGCCGTCTTCCGATTCGTGTTCGCCACCCGAGATCCTTTCTTCGCAATGGTCATAGGTTTAACGGTTCAGCCACCGATTGGGATTGAGCCACTGTTTTAAAATATACTATGAAGAACAAAGTATGAGTTTTTGGCAGAAAACGGGTTTTAGCTACTAAGCAGTGTTCCTTGAGTGGTAGGTGATTGAGCCATAATTAACTATCAAATAAAAAGTTCAGATTATAGACTCCATCTCTATTGCTCTTTTTTAGGGTGTGCCATGATCGGCGCACATGCCGTCTGCTCCTTCCAGTGTACTGGTACAACGGTATTCCCTCTTTTTCGCCGTTGGGCCGACCACTGTTACCGAGTTCCTTGTCGTCCGTATTCAGTCCGGATCTCAATCCCTCTATCAGCAGAATGATTTTCTCACTAGACGAAATCTATAATTAATATTCAAGAAAATACCTACATAGTTTGGCTTCCTTTTCCCTATCTTTTATTCTCACTGATATGTATAGTACACTAAGCAACTGTACCAAACACTGTAAATTTTTATACTAAGTTTAATTAGCAATCTAGTTAACTATTAAATATCATAAGTTTATGTGATGTTTCTTAAATGTATAATTTCTAATAGTCTTATTAACTGACATCGTCGTCTTCATATTAGGAAGAAATTTGACCTTACTATTCCATACTGGTCCAACAGGTTGCTATAGGGTTTTATTTTAAGTATTCCTTATCTTTTTTTTTTTCTTTTTATTGCCGACGGGGGCAAACGAGCAAGCAGCACACCTGATGGTAAGTGAAACTGCTGCACATGGACCTTTGCAATACCAGGGGCACAGCCAGGCCGCTGCCTACCGTGAAGGAAATAGTCTTCTTAAACCTCGTTTAAAGAAGCACATGTCATCTTGCATAGATCTGTATTACATTTCTTAGTCACCTTTTACGACATCCACAGTCAAGATGGGAGTAGTAAAATGTATTCTTTCTCTGTTATCGCACGGAACTATTATTATTTTATAAACTGTAAGTGGGTAATATTGGTTGCTGTTATTTATATCAAAATTTAATATAAATATCTAATAATTCTAGGAGCCTCGCACGCGGGGTGACGATAATTGTACCTATTCTTAACTTGCTGCCCACATGGGCTATAATTATTCTACCTTAGGGAAATGTTAATCTAACGTTGGACGCCGATAGTCTGATCTGTTATATCTACTATAATAATCAATGTTAAGGCTCCAACAAGCTCTCCCATATCCCTGGTGCTATGCGCCTGCGTTTGTCGTAGCAGCACATCCTCTTATTTATTGGGTAACTAGTCTGTTCCTTCATGTCTCCCGCATTTCATAGGAGGAAAGGGGAATCAATCTCTTCCAATTCCTCTTGTTTAACTTTTTAATTAAATTTGTTGTGGGTTCAGCGTGGTATAGTAGGTCAATTTCAATCCCACTGGCGAGGCGGCCCAAACTTAATATTGGGACGATATGGGCTGATATGATTATTAAAAACTAACTAAGGGATACATTTTAAATTCAGATATAGAAAAACATTTTCCGTGTGGTGACGAAGTAAGAATATAATTCACTGCTTCTAATCTTGCCCGTGGATGTCGTAAAAGACGACTAAGGAATATAATATGCATATAACATCTGTGCAGGAAGGAAAACTTGAACCTATACCAACACGTCTGACTAGCGTGGCATAATAGGTCAATTGCTCTCTTATTATGGTGGAGGTTTGAGCCCAACAGTGGGATGTATATGAGTTGAGATAATAGAAAAAAAAAGTGAAACAACGTATTGTCCAGCGTGGAAATAGAACCTAGGGCACTTGGCACGGACAATCGATATTTTAGCCACGGCACCATTTGTACAATGAAATATCTACTTACATTTGTTTAAAATTGTTATGCATAAATATAAACTTCTAACAGACCATTAGAGGTGGTTTTATTCTTTACTTTTACACAAATAGAAACATGCTATAGAAATACTTTGGTATAAACAAAATGTAGACTTGATAATAATCTTTTCGAGAACCATAAATTAATTCAGTTTGATTTTACAATAACGATAAATTATAATAAGAAACTTAGCGCAGCCATTGTCTTTTGTGGAGAGGGTACTCCTCCGAGGGTATTCCGTCGGGCCGACCACTGACGTCAAGTCACCCGCTCCGGTGGCCAGCCCAACGACGAAGACGACGGCTCGCGCGGGTGCGTTACGGGTGTGTGTGCTTACAGCCCTCTGTCGCCCTGGACGGAGCGGACGAGGAGTGAGCCGACCGTAGCCGGTGGTCTACGGTCGGCCAAAAAAAAAGCCATTTTCTTTTGTAGATATTTTACGAGTCTTAGATTCTTACGATGTAGGCATAACTTAGATGATGTATAAAATAGATTTCCGTGTGGTGACGGAGTAAGAATACAAATCACCATCTTGCCCGTGGATCTCGTAGAAGACGACTTAGAGATATAATACGCGTATGACATCTATGCAAGAGCAGGAAACTCGAAACAAAACCATATGCCAATCAATCTGACCAGCATGATATAGTAAGGTCAATTTTTCTCCTATTATGGAGGAGGCTGAAGCCCAGCAGTGGGACGTACATATATGAGCCGAAATGATGAATGATGATAAAATAGATAATTTTATTTTATTTATTTATATTCTAACGCCTTTCTTCCCGAAAGAGTAAGTAGAGATGTAAATACACTTGTATATTGCTACAAATTTATTTATTTATATTTTTATCTATTTCTTCCCGAAGGAGTAAGTGGCGGTGTAAAGGCACGCCTATATCACTACAAATTCCTTTACCTCTCACGTAATATTGTCACTAATCTGGTACACTTCCAAATTTTAACTTTGCTGTTTCCAAAATTCTCATTTATCTAATAATTTCTGATATTTATGCGAGTTGCACATTGGAAACCAAACTATTTTGACGGGTTTTTTTTTGCGTTTGTATTTGATTTTTGGCGGACTGTCCGCCCGTGATCATGAACGCTGTAAAGTGTTCGAAATGCTGAGCAATCAACAGTCAAATACAAACGCGATAAAATCCCTAAAAATAGTTTTATTCTCATTTATCCTGAAAATATACAAAACAGCCCTAACCAGACAGTTTTTGTACAACCAGATTAGAAACTTGTTCTTGGTAGGCTATGGTTAGGACACGCTCCGCCCAATCCGTCTGATGGCGCACGGCCTCATAACCTACCGTGTTCATCATCATTAAGCTGATCATTGGAACAATTCCTCAATCGGGGCTAGCCCGGGACAGGATACCTACGAATTTAGGACATCACAATCGCAGTAGCGAACTTATGCCACTGGATCAACAAATAAGGTAGTTTATTTTTATAATCTTCTGTCGTATTATAACGGTTTAAGAGTAGAGTACAATGTATCGCTATTTCTTTCCGTGAGAGTATTAAAAATAAACTAAGGATTCACTAGGAGAAAGAAAACCATTGATCGTCTAGGAAATTTATAACAACTACGATCGCCCATCTGCCATGTCGATAATCATTTTGACTCCTTTCGCGGGGAGGCCTATGTTTAACAGAGGACATTAATTGCCAGATAGACGATAAGAATAATATCGTTATAAATATTTTGGAGCGTATTTTTGCCCATAGTAAAAATAAAGTCAGTTTACTGACGATAGTTGAACGTGACAACGTCATAAGAAAATACTGATGGAATGGTTTCATTTATCAAAAGAAAATTTTAATTTTATTTGTTTGATAGATATTTTGTATGTATCAAGCCTTAAATGGAACGCCTCAGAGCGAGGTAACGCCACATACGTCATGTTTTTTCGTGTGTGCAGCCGGCTCCATCGAATTATAAGACGTTGTCACGTCAAAAAATGACATGTCTATCTCTATACTATATCATTATCATCACAGTTATTAGTTATTCATGGTTTATTAATTTGGTAACGTACTATGGAGTATAGGTAGGTAAAAAACTATTTTTGTTCTGTTAACGTAATCTATTTATGAAATTTCAAAAAGGTTTAATGTTGCAAATTAAACAAAAAAATCCTTTAATGTTAATTCATCTTCTTCTCGGCCTAATACGTCACACTGCTGGGCTCGAGTCTCCTTCATAATAAAAGGGTAATTGATCTATTATGCCACGCTGCTTAGATGTATTGGCATAGAGTTTTATGGAGAGTTTTCTTTCTCTAACATTGATTAATAACTCTGACATCATCATCTCAGCTCGTATATGTCTTACTGTTGGGCTCGACCTTCCTGCATTATAGGAAGAAAATTGACTATATCACGCTGTTCAAACGTGTTGGTATATAAATTATTTTGCAAGTTTTCCTTCTCTTATATAAATGTTATTTGCAAATTATATTTCTTCGTCATCTTTTACTACACCCACGGGCAAGAAAGGGCGTGGTGAATTGTATTCTTACTCCGTCATTATACTTACATCTTTAGTTTTATTACATATCTACCTACCTAAAATTCGTGATTCATTCCAAAAATTACCATTAAGTAAATATTAAGGCTGTAATAAGTCTACCAAGAAGTAATCGATTAATAACTACGTGCTTTATCGCACAAATTGTATTAATGACGTAAGATATATTAGTTAAGTTACCTACAGCAGGTATACTTAGCACATAACTACGTCCTTTAATATTCTTCTTGCAAATTATAAGTACTTTCTTTCTAATTAGTAAATGAACTAATGAATATGAAATTACTAATATTTATATCTAATTTCTTTATATCTAAAAGCCATAATTTTATGAACTCAAAAGAGCCTTGTCCGTGTGGTGATGGAATAAGAATACGATTCACCACTCCCTATCTTGTCCGTGTGGATGTCGTAAAAATGACTGAGGGATATACATAATGGACTTAAAGCAAGAGAATGAAAACCTCGTGGTTACCTTAAAAATGCCTCAAGCTAAGGTTCTTGAATTCCTCCTCTTTTTAAGTCATTTTTGATAAAACATTATAATATGTATTCTTAATGACTTAAAATATATAAACTAAAGAATAATGCCATGCTTTTATTTATCACCTTTTTCGAATAATTTATCAAGATGAGTGTTTCAAGTTAGGTAGGCCTTATTTGTATCACTTACTTTTGTATATTCATAGTATGTTCTGAGTTTTCCTAGGAAAATAAAGAATGAAATTGTTATTGTAATAATGTTAATGTTAGCGTTGTTAGTTTTTTTATAATGGGATCATCATTATTTTGTAACATTATCGCTGTTGAACATTACCATTATTTATAATCTCTATACATAGCTCTGTTATTCTTCTTTAGTAGTCTTATTAATTTCCTGCACTATTTGTAAACAACAATTACTAATTTAAGAAGCTTATAAGTTTGCAGATTCAGTGGTGTGGCCAGTGATTTTAAAGGCAAGCTCATATCTATTTCCTTCATTCTAATTTTCTGGTGACAGATAAAAATATGTACTGCCGGGGTGGATGCTATATTTAAAAAAAAATGTATGTTCCTTTTTTACATTAATAAACTATTATTAACTTGATTATTGATAAACCTTTATTAATTTGAACATTGATTAACTATATTATTCTAAACTTCATTTCATAAGATTTTCCTTTGTTTTTCAGAAATCGGCAAGCTGCGCAGTAGAAGTTGCGAAACAGCTGATTTATTAATATTATTTGATAAATTGTTTGATTCTGTGAATGGTAATTACCATAAATAATATAATAATAAAATTTATAGAATGCAGTCACCTCATTATAATTGTTGGAACTGTAGTATGCATGCCAGTTACAATTTTTCAATCAGATTATGGTAGGTAGAGCGAGTACCTGCTCAGTCCGGCCATCTAAAAAAAATAGAATTAATTTCGGTATTTTCTGCTCTTAGTCTTCATGCCACGGATTGAAGATATTTGTTACATATTCATAGAATGTACTGCTGCACATCCACCCACTTTCTGACTTTCCTATCGCCCAATTTTCAGGCACGCTCGTTGCGATATATGACGGGATACGTTCGTAGTTGTAGATTGTCATGGGTGGGACAAGCTTTCCAGCTGCATTTCCGGTAAATAAAACCGTTTGATTTTCTTTTTCGTCACCACAAGAGTAAAAATGGTTATCTCCTTTTTTGCTGTAACACAGCCTGGCTTTGGCGATAAAAAAATGCACTTTCGTCAGCATTGAACACTCGGTTTGGGTCTTCTACTATTTCTTTTAAGTGATTTTCTTCTAAATAGCCATCTATTTCTTGAAACCACTTTCTTATGTCTTTTTCAGATACGTTGTCCCGAGCTTTGGATAGTTTTTTTGGCAATTTTTTAACCAAAACCGGGTGCCTGTTTAAGAACAATTTGCATCACTTTTTTCCAGATCTATTGTTTGTAAAGGGGTTCGGTATCTTTTGATCCGCTATTATTATTTGCACAGTGTCTTGTAGGCAATCTTTTGACCTGGGAAAGTGTTTTTTAGCTAGAGCTAAGAGCCACCTGGCCAAAATTTCTTCTTGCTCTTTTAATAACATCGTAATAAGCCCCATTGTGCAGTTTAACTGAGTCTTTCCTGATACTTTATTGTAAAGTGTTGTACGATATACCCCAAACGACTTAGCAGCAATGACAACCTTCTCTCCATTGCGAACAGCTTCGATCGCTTTGTCCATCTGTTCGGGCTTATAGTTTTTTCTCGGCGCCATCTGAACGATGGTATAAAAACCAATAATGGATACTCACTGGATCCAGTGATCGACACTTTGTTCTTTACTGGTACATGAACTTCAATTTGTTTAATATAGAAATATACTTTATTTCGATTTTTCTTCTCTGACATAGATGTTATATGAATATTATATCCCTTAGTCGTCGTTTACGACATCCACGAGTAAGTTGAATTATATTCTTACTCCGTCACCACAAAGACCCTCTCTATACAACCTCACAATAATTATATTGGTATTTACTAAATCACTATGGAACGTTTCTCAGAAGCGACTTTAATATTTTTTAACCGACTTCAAAAAGGAGGAGGTTCTTAATTCGTCTGTATTTTTTTTTCGTTTGACATAACGACCGTGTGCAGGTATTTGGCGAAGCTACCATGCCCCGTCAAAACTTACACCGGTCGGAAGAAGAGCACCCCGTGCCGTCCCTCCAACCACTGCATCAGCAACAGCCGGAAGGCCTCGACGGTCTGCCGGACTGCCCAACGGGCAATAACGTCTCTATAAAAGATATACATTAAACTGATTTTTCCCATATGGTGACGGAGTAAGAATGCAATTCACCACCTTATCACCATATCTTGGCCTTAGGTGTCGTATTGCGTAGTTATTATATGCATATTAGTGCATATAACAACTATGCAAGATAAGGGAAACCTCGAAATAAAATACTATATCAACTCGTCCGACCAGCGTCATATAGTAGGTCAATTTCCCTTCCACTAAGGAGAAGGCTCGA
Source organism: Lymantria dispar (assembly GCA_032191425.1). Classification (NCBI taxonomy): domain Eukaryota; kingdom Metazoa; phylum Arthropoda; class Insecta; order Lepidoptera; family Erebidae; genus Lymantria; species Lymantria dispar. Next base: position 25,481,211 of record CM063449.1, read on the forward strand.
GCCCAGTAGTGGGATGTATATGAGCTGTAATGATGATGATGAAATAGATTTCTTTTTTAGACCGTGTGGGACCGCATAATCCTCTTCATGTCCCATTTACGATTATTGAAATGTATCTTCGTTAGTTATTGGCGAGTTCGTTTGAATTAAGCAATACTGTTTTTATTTTTTTTTATTTTATTTATTAGGGACATAAAACAGTTACATGTTACAATGAAAATCTTATTAAATAATTTTAGCTTACATATAACCCACACTAATGTCCACATATTTGCATAAAAGTAAAGGAAGTTACAGACATGCACATTTTACAGTTTTCATACACTAGTACTCTCAAATAATACATCATTAACTTTTTTTTTAAAGCTGTTCTTAGAATATAGGAAAATATCTATATCTGAAAATTGTGTGTTATATATATATCGGTCAGTCGTCGCAAAGGCGCTCGTGTTCCGGCGTTAGTTTTGCACGTATCCAAGTGAAACAACCGAGGTACACGAGCTTGCCGTCGCATCACAGTTCTGGGCACTGTATAACATAACCTATTCGTAATCTCCACACAATCATATATGTTGTTACAAATGTTATACAACACCATAGTTCCGAGAAGTCGTCGTCTAGATTCTAAACTGAGAATGTTATAGCGTTGCAACATGGCAGCGTATGATACTTTGGAATTACGGCATTCTTAAAAATTTTCTTTGTACATTTTCAATTCTATCACTATATTTTTTATATAATGGATTCCAGATTGAGGTCACATATTCTAACTGGGAACGAACAAGAGTTTTATACAATAGCAAATAAGTAGAGGGACGCACAAAATCAACGGAAGATCTCATAACGAAACCATACATTTGAAGAGCTCTATTAATAACACTATCTATGTGGATATCAAAATGCAAAGATGAATCAAAAATCACTCCCAGGTCTCACACAGCGGTGAAAATATTTAAACTATAATTGTGTAAAGAATAATTAAAATTAATTTTAGTTCTGTTTTTTGTGAATGATATGCTGTGACATTTAGCTAGATTAAGTGATAAGCTATTATCTATACAATATTTACAGAACCTGGTTAGATCGTCCTGAAGTAGTATGCAATCCGCTATACTTTTACAGGATTTGTAGATTTTGATGTCATCAGCATACATTAAGATATTGGAGTGCCTGAAACAATCCTTAATGTCATTTATAAACAATATAAACAAGAGGGGGCCCAAAATTGAACCCTGTGGCACACCTGACTTCACAAATACAGATTCGGATTCGTAACCATTAATAACAACCTGTTGTGTTCTATTAAAAATATAAGAAACAAACCAACGGAGTAGATTACCACGAATGCCGTTGAAAGCGATTTTATCTAAAAGGAGTTTGTGATCCACCCTGTCGAATGCCTTTTGAAAGTCTGTATACACCACATCAACTTGAATTCTACGATCCATATTATCAAATAAATTATTAGCGAAAACTGTGAGATTTGTTGTGGTAGACCGCTTTTGAACAAAACCATGTTGCTCGGGTATAATTATCTGATGCAAATGTGGATATATAGCGTTTCGAACTAGACGCTCAAAAAGCTTCGCCAGGGCGGAAAGTATTGAAATAGGTCGATAATTCTCCACATTACTTTTTTCACCACTTTTATAGATAGGGATAATAAGCGCACGTTTCCAAATGACCGGAAAAAAGCCGTCACATAAACATTTATTGAAAATAATATACAATGGAATACAAATGTTGTCAAACTGTTGTCGCGCAATATACGTTTTACAACAATGTAATAGACGAATGCGATCGTTGAGATTGATTATAATTAGACTTCGGCTGATCTACTTCCTGGCGTGGTAATACAATGATCTTTATCTTGTACAATCATCAAGGAATGGATGTAAATTGTACGTTAAAAATTGGGGTATGGCCGATATATACTGCGACGCCTTATGGGCGTAGGTATAAATGTGGGTTGAAAATGTAGGTTATTTTCACCAAACGCTTCCTGCCGCCTATTGATGCCTAAAATAGTTTTTGAAGTGTCTGTTTGTCTGTCAAAATAATAGGTTTTATGTATGCTCACACAATTATTTGCGCGATACCTATACCTAAACCTAAACCGTTCAAAATATTTTGCCTGTTTGTCTATTCGTTAATAAAGTTCGTTCGTTAATAAAGAAATCGCAGTAAGGAACCTTAGACTTGGTACGACTTTGTCTAGATTTCATTACTTTTTAGAGATAAACAAGAAGCTCCATCGAGATTTGGCTAGTTTTTTACAGAATGTTTTTGGTGGGATTTTATTTCTTTTTGTAGAAACGTGGGCATATTGATTTATTTTATTAGATTTTCTTATTTGACACTTTTTTTTTCTTTTGTGTACCAAATAGTAGAAGGGGGCATTACCATATCTCTAATATAGCTGAGACAAGCTGAGGGTTCTTCATCAGATACTTCAGACCTTCGATTTTTGACATCAAATGAAGAGGCAAACAAAGTTGAATATTTTTTGAAAGGCGATATGTCGATCTTTAATAGTTTGTTTGGGCTCTTGTGTTTTCAAATAAGTGTCATCAGGTACTCCAGATCTTAGATTATCCTAGTTTTTATAGTTTTCCCTTTATGTGGCCATTAAACCCTAACTCTATACCAAATTTCAGCTCTCTGAGTTTATGGGGAGTACTAGTTCTATTTTGATGATCATGAGTGAGTGAGTGTCATAAATGCGAAACTTTGCTTTAGCTTAACTTCGGAACTAAATGACCTACAGATTTGAAGTTTTTTATTTTAAGTGTGATTTTATAGCTTACTGGATGACGAAAATTTCTGCGTTCTGGTCTTATCCAGAGGTTCTCAAATAGGGGCCTGAAAATGCGGCGAAATGGTTCCAGTAAAGGATGGTACGGCAGTGTTTGCTTCGCGCTCGACTTGGCGGGGGCACTGCCGTGCCCCCCGATTTGGTTTAAAAATAAGCCTTTTACTGAAACTATTCATACTTTCTAATAATAATAATGTTTAAACTTTAAATTACTAAACACCTTTGTCTCAGACGTATCTACTACAGAGCCTGCGATATTGTTTAAGTTCATAATAAACGTAATTTATTTCTGGTATCTGTTAGTATCATAATGACAATGTTTGATTTAATATTTGTTTATGAACTTATTTACTATTCAGATGCAGATCTTATCAGTTAAAAGTAAACAACTATCAAATTAAGAAAAAAAAAATACGTTTCGACTTGTAAACAAAGTGATTAGTACTAGTGTTATCAAAGATCTTTAGAATAATATTGATATTGTGTTACTTACTTAAAACTATACATTTTCAGATAACATTATCTGGGCCACAAAGCATAGCCAAATAGTTTGTCTATATAATAATACGCGAAGGAAAAACTTTGTACCCCTTTTTACAAAAATCCCGGCGATGGACCAGTATAAAATTTGTCACAGTGAACGAATATACTGTTGGTCTAAGATCCCGCTATACCACGACCTTCACCGAGATGTTTATTTGATGAAACTTATTTTTTATTTAATTTAATATGTCAATAAATATATTGCATATGGGTTGCCTAACAAATTTTAGTCCAGAATATGATTAGTTAAGAATTTTGTATTTTTTTATACATTGCACCGGTTTGATTATTAGACAAATTCTATACCAATCGAAAGTATGAAGCCCATAGAATATGCAAACGTCGATCAGACCGGTGCAAAATGCTAGTATCGATTTATCTGTTTATACCTGGCTACCCGAGAGTTGTGACCGGAAAAGACTAGGCAATCTAACGTCGAACTTGCGTCCCTAGAATTTAAAGCATACTTTCGTAGGAAATTCATTCGGTAATAGCGACTCCGGATATAACGCCTAATTCGGGTATACCGACTTGTTTTTATGAACTATTTGGGACAGATTCCTAGAAATTCCTTGCTGATGTTGTGGCTGAGTCGGCAAAGGCACAAAGTCTCTTTCATAAGCATTAACTATTAAGTTTTCTTATCCTTTGTTTATATTCGCAGATGGTCAAATGCTTTGTTTGTATGTAGCTAGTGTTGCCCAAAAAAGTCTTGGTCTTACGGTCTTGGTCTTGGTCTTGCGAGAAATGCGAGACCGAGACCAAGACCAAGACCGCTTAATTTTTGCAAGACCAAGACCAAGACTGGCCCTGCAAGACTTGAGCAAGATCAAGACTGGGCCTGCAAGAGTCTCGCGGTCTTGCATTTAATTCAAATCACCATTTCAGCTTATATACGGTTGAGCTCGTGTCTTCTACATAACAGGAGGAGAATCGACCGTGGCCGGAGGGGAATCACCACGGTGATCGGCCGTGCTGTTACAGGTCATACATGTCAAGTTTTCCTTCTCTTGCACCGATGTTATATATTATAGCCCTTAGTCGTGGGTTCGCAGTCACGGGTAAAATAGGGGGTGATGAATTATATTCTTACTTCGTCACTACACGGCCAGTCAAATCAGTCTTGAGATATCCATCTATTGGCCAATCGATTCCCAATGTTGGTGTTGGCTTTTCAGAATTACTCTTCGGAAAGGCTTAAGGACAAAAATACCGTAATCACGAGAGTGCTCTTGCCCATTATACATATTAATATATCCGTTTATTCCTTAGCCCAACGACGTTCACTGTTGGACATAGAAATATGCCTACAATTAATCTATATAAATGTCCATGTAGGGACAGAGTACGATCACCATCAGGCAGTACATGAAGCGTTGCTCCCAGCGCTATTTTGCCTCTGCCACGACTCACCCCAATCCACTAGTGGTTGGGGCGGTAAACTACGTCCCTTCAAAAATATCCGCGGTCCGACGTCCTCGTCATCTTCTTGAAGAAGAAGATGACGCTATTATGATCGCCCAAGAAAGGACCTACACAGCTCGCGCAGCGATAACAGATAAAGCTCCGCGGTATCGGCCTCGCCGTCGAGGTCAAAAACCGCGCCGCGTAAAAGTCATAAACCTAAACTTGGCCACGCCCACTTTGCTCTCAGCGACGCCCCGAGCCGAGGTCCGTTCCCCACAGGGGGGAGTCCTCGGGCGATGTTCACTTAACTTACTTACCGGGTTGAGAGCCATCAGCGCTCACCCATTGACCGCGTTAAGCTGTCAAGGTCATCTGCGACCAACAGCTACACACACACAAAAAAAAAAGACAGAGTACGAATATAATTCACCACTCTCTTACCTGTGGATGTCGTATCAAATCGGATCGGGCAATGGTGTTAGGAACCCATGAAAAAAAATTTAAATAAAAATATCGATTTGTTAATGAATTGAGAGACATGTAAGTTCTCAATTTTGTCATCGTTTTTTCGTGTAAATTGATTAAAATGTATAAAGGAATGATACTTAATCTACAACATATTCGTATTTTGTTAAATGTTCATTAGAATTTGAATAAATCAATGATTACGTTTGCATAAGCAAGAGAAACTTCGCTTTAACATAAATCAGCTGATCGGCCGATGACCGTTGATGAGTCGCCTTTGTACCTACGTAACCATTGAAAGGTTCGCGCAAATCTAATACCTATTTATACTGTCGAAATTTTACATGCTTACATATATCCTGTCTGTACATACCTACATAATGCATAAAATTTAAGGCATAAACTCTTAGACACACATTTTTGTAATCACTATAACTTTTACGTTATATTATTTTTGTGTAATATACATTCTAATTATGATCTATGACTGTTGAACTACAACATACATGAACAGTTGTCCCATAACCTGATACACCCTGTGTATATAACATATGTGCAAGAGAAGTGAAACTAGAAAGAAAACCCTGTACCAACATGTCTGACCAGCGTGGTATAGTAGATCAATTTTCCTCTTACTGAAAGGAAGCTTAAGCCCAGAAGTGGCACTTTTATGAGCTGTGACGATGACGACGAATATCATACATTTTACAAGTATTAAAACCATAAAATTTTAAATCAGTTTTATATGTTCTTGAATAAATAGTATATTAAGAGCTACATGGATCCAGCGGCCAAAGTATTTATATAGGCAATAGAGCAACAGGTTTTTTCAAGTATCCAGAGTATCAGTAACTAAACTGGAAATACAATAGATACATACCACTTAACTTGAAGGGAAATATAAACAATTGCATTAATTGTAAAATATCGCATTGATTATAAAATGACATAAAATTTATTGTATCAATTGCCTCGTGTGGTGACGTCTTAAGAAAATAGGGTCGAAAGTCCTGTCATAAGAGTAGTAACGCTGTCTAATGGAACACCAGGGGAATAGAAGAGTAATTTTCTCCAGTGGTAAGTATTGTATTCAATAGTGAACTATAGGCTAGCAGATGGATAGATAGGATAGGATATTTGATTAATTTAGTTGGATTTTTCATTGCCATGATAAATTACTGTTACGTTATTCTAACTGCAAAACTTTGCAAGACTCTTGCTGCAATACCAAGACTCGGGTGCGCAAGACCAAGACCAAGACTCGGGTGCGCAAGACCAAGACCAAGACGAGACCAGGTGTGATGTTGCAAGACCAAGACAGGTCCAAGTCTCGTCTTGGTCTTGCATTTGGGCAACACTATGTGTAGCGTTACTTAGCAAGTGCGCGAAGTTAAAATTATGAATCAGTTACGTAGCTATTTCCAGTGAGTGAACAGTGTTTTTTAAATTTGTGAAAATGGCTCTTAGACGTACATTTACTGTTAAAGAAAATCTGATTTCGGATATAGAGACCTTCGGATATAGCGACGAAATTAAAGTGGTCCCTCCGCCGACGTTATAACCGTAATACACTGTATGTCTCATCATCATCATCATCATCATCTCAGCCCATATACGTCCCACTGTTGGGCTCGGGCCTCCTCTGTAATGGAAGGGTAATTGACCTACTATACCACGCTGGTCAGACGTGTTGGTATAGGGTTTTATTTCGAGTTTTCCTTCTCTCGCATAGATGTTATATGCGTTTTATATCCCTTAGTCGTCTCGTACGATGACCCACGGGTAAGATAGGGGGTGGTGAATTGTATTCTTGCTCCGTCACCACACGGATAGTAGCACAGCACAGCACACTGTATGTCTAATACTTATATATTAGTAAAATACAGCTTGCTCAATATACAATGATACATAAATATAATTAAAAGAAAATGGTGTAGGAGAAAAAATAATTGAAATGAATTTGGCCGAATTTTAACCACTCGGCGACCACTAGTTTATTTAAATATGCCCCAAAATAGACCAACACAGTTAGTACCTACTATGCATGTCATCTTCATCCTCTCGGCTCGTATATGTCCCATTACTGTGCTCGAATCTCTTTCATACTAGGAGGGCATTTTAAGTTGACCTACTAGACCATGCTAGTCAGACGGTTTAGTATAGGGTTTTATTTAGAGGATATTATATGCAAAATGATCCAAGATAAATATCTTGGATCATTTCACAATCGCAACTCATAAAGGTTCCACGGGCTCAAGCCTACTTCATATGGAAGGGTACCTGATTCCATAGTGGTCAATTAGGTATAGGAATTTATTTACATTATATAGTGATGTCTACTTGAATTCCTCGTTCATCTTTTATGATTACTCATGCAAAAGGAACGTGTCGTAGGACATTACATTCCTACACCATCAATTATTAAATAATTTTATCAAATATTCTAATTGCTATATAAGTATTTGTAATAAGGTTCATTTAACTTCGTAGAACACTTATAATTTATTAACTAAAGTATTCCTAATGCTAATTAAAAAAAAAAAGAAAGTGTAACTTGCACAATAAATAGGTAGGTACTTATTAAAGAATCTATTGTTATTAAACGATGTACGATTATCTAATTATGCGTTTACAGCAGGAATTTCTGTATTACTTTTCGGTAGCAATAATTTAGTTAATTGATAGGATTAATAAATGCTTAGTGGAAATCCATAATTATTTTAAAATATAGGGAAAAGGAGAGACGCTCCACTTTTCCACAGTTAATCAATATACCGCACAGCATAATGGTATGGAAGGAATACGGGATATGATCAAGGTAGAATACAACATAAGGTAATCCCGACGCTCTCCGAAAAAGTCGGATTTTTTTTTTGTTGGGGGTGGGTTACGGTCGGCGCGCTCCTCGCACTACTCCGTCTGGGGCGACAGAGGGGCGGAAGCACACCCGTAACCCACCCGTGACACGTCGCCTTCCTCGTTGGACCGACCACCGGGGCAGAATGACTTGACGTCAGTGGTCGGCCCGACGGAATACCACCTTAATGGGTACCCTCCCATCGAGCGACGTCCCCCCCTCGGGGAGGACGTCGGTCGGTCTTTCGGCGGGTGTAGGACTATTTCCCCAGTCCAATTACTCGCGGAAACTGTCAGATAAGGCGTAATTGCCAACCGTAGTCGGAAACGATACAATCTTATTCTAATATCCTTATTTGTATCAACATCTTCATCCTGCTATTATCCCAATTAGTTGGGGTCAACACAAAATATCCTGTTCTGCCATCGTACATATTGCAAAAAGTTTTGGCAATAGTTTTATGATCAGCTGTCTACTTGATGTCATTCATCCTTGGAAATGTACCAGATCGATGTAAACGTCTTCTCTTACGACATTCCCAAGGACTATAAGGGATGGTAGTATTCGTAGCAGTCACCACACAACAAAATATCCGTATCTGTATTAGATCCGAAGCTTCATATCCATAACATAGTATTAGAAAACATAAACGTTTATTACCGCCATCTAGTAGCTAAATGTATCATCGCAAAGTTGGCCGTGAAATTGTAACTTTTAATTCGATACGACAAAACTAAACTCTAGTGCCACGACTTTTGTAGAATAAATAAAATCATAATCAGTTAATATTTAAGTACTTACTTAACAATATATCTTAGATACTTACATTGAATTTTCAAACATTACGCTTCAAATAAGAATAAATAATGTTCAAAGTATGGCTTAAATTCATTAGCTGTCTTCAGCCAGCAACGTCTTTTTACATTTGTTTTTGTCAATAAATATAGATGGCATTAAAACTAACTTCTTCGTGTGGTGACGTAGTAAGAATACAATTCACCACCCCTACTCTTGCCCGTGGATATTGCAAAACAGAACTAAGGAAATAAATAGGCTTATAATATAAATATTAGATAATAGCAATTTATTAGATAATAGCAATAGAAGAAAAATTCCAAATAAAACCCTGTAGCAATATGGCTGATCAGAGTGGTATAGTAGGTCCCTCCTATTGTGGAGGAGACTCGAGCCCAGCAGAAGGACGTATACGAGCTGAAATGATGATGATGTTGTTAATTCTTGATGCTACGTCGGTTAAACCCGTTCTTCTACGGATTTCCGTATTTCGGTTTCTAATTCGTAGAGAAATCACGAGCATAGCTCGTTGCATAGCCCTTTCCGTTGAAACATTTAGCAATACTTAATTATTATTTCTACGTGTGCCTCATTAAATACCTATATTATTACTATTTTTTTTCTTTATATCTAATAAGTATTTAATCAGTTCTAAGTGCTCAATGAATCTTAATTACATTAACATTGAAAATAATTAACGAACTAAATAGGTAACCGGTATTTTTAACCCCCGATAGAAAAAAGGAGGTATTATAAGTTTGACGTCGATGTCTGTCTTTCTATGCGTGTGTGCGTGTCTGTCTGTCTGTGACATCATAGCTCTCAAACAGTTGGACGGATTACAATGAGATTTTTTTATTTCAAAGCCAGTTTCCTAGCGGTGGTTCTCAGCTAGGTTTTGGTTACCTAATGTCGGTCCAGCAGTGTAAGTCCTCTTTTTTTTTTATGGGTGGGCTATGGTAAGCGCACGCGCGGTCCAGTCCCTCCGGGGCGATGAAAGGACGGCGCGCGGGCCCATAACCCACCCGTACCCACGTCACCGTTGTTGGGCCGACCACCGGAGCAGATGTGACTTGTCGTCAGTGGTCGGCCTGACGGAATACCCTTTCGGGTAACCTCACCTCTCGACGTTCTGGGACGTCGGTCGCCGTCGCGCGGTCAGCCCCTCTGCGGGTGACGGACAATTCCCCGGTCCGATCACCCGCGGCCTCGGCTAGGGCGGCATTAGGCGCAGATACTCGCGCCTGCGCCGCCCGAGTCGCCGGCGGCGGAACGTGTCGCCGAATAGGAGCTCTACTCGCACACGATCCGCCGCCTCCTTCCGTGACATTACGGCCTCACAGAAGGCGGCGACCGCGTCCCAGTTCCTGACGCTGACGAGCATCTCCCTGGCGATGGTCGGCACCGAAACGGGCAATGACTTCTCGGCGGGCGTCGACCCGCCAGGCGTTGATCTCTTTGATGGAGACCATGCCGCCGCGGGCGCGCGTCTGCGACACCCGCCGATAAATGTCGGCGAGCATCTCCGCCTCCAGGTCCCACGGGGGAGTTCTGGCCAGGAGGCACGCTGCCTCCGTCGCCACCGTGCGGTAACCCCGTATGGCCCTGATCGCCATGACCCTCTGTGGTCGCCACAGGAGGCCCCTAAGACGGACGGTCAGGAACCCCGCCCACACCGGTGCGTTATACAGGGCCATCGACCGGATCACCCCCACGTACAGCTGTCGGCACGTAGCATTGGGTCCACCCACATTCGGTATCAGCCGCGAAAGGGCGGACGCCGCGCCGACAAGCCGGGGAACAAGTCGATGGAGATGCTCCCGGAACCAAAAATGCCCGTCGAGCACCAGGCCCAAGTACTTCATGTGGGCCTGGATGCTGATGGTGACCGACTTCACGCTGATCGAAGCGCCGGCGGGAGGCCCGGCGGTACGGAGGCCATGGAACAAAATGGCCTCCGTCTTTTCCAGGGCTACCCTCAACCCCAGCGCTTCGATCCGCCTGACGATCTCCTCGGTGCCGAGAGTTGCCAGGCGTGCCGCCTCCTCTAGCGTCCCACCCCGGGCTGTGACGACTGTATCGTCGGCGTAGCAAATTACGCCCAGCCCGGGTGGGAGGCTTCCTCTCAACGCCCAGTCGTAGCCGATGTTCCACAGGGTCGGACCCAGAACCGACCCCTGCGGGGACACCGCACGTCATGGGCGTTCGCACAACGTCCCCTACTCGGTCAACGTAGAGGACGCTGCGCCCCTCCAAGTAGTCTACCACCAGCCGCCTGAGGTACACGGGCACCCCGTAATACCTCAGCCCCTCCCTGATACAGCTGAATGACAGACTGTTGAAGGCGTTGGCGATGTCCAGGGACACCGCCAACAGGACTCCTCCGCTGGTGACGGCCTCCGCTACCACGGCCCTCAGGCGCAGTAGGGCCGCGATCGTCGAACACCCCCTCCGAAAACCAAACTGGGCGTCTGACAGATCGGGCCCAACCCCGACGAGGTGCCGCTCGATGCGGGCAGCCAACACCCTTTCCAGCAGCTTGCCCGCATCATCGAGCAGCGCGATGGGCCTGTAGGCCGAGGCCCACTCGGGAGACCGTCCCGGCTTCGGCAGGAGAACCAGCCTCCCCTCTTTCCAGCACCCAGGGAACTGCCCGGACGTCAAGCAGGCGTCGAACAGTCCCCTGAGGCGTGGTCCCAGGTGCTCGAGGACCAGGGCCAGCACACGGTTCGGAATACCGCCGGGCCCGGGGGCGGTGGATTTCACTCGCATATGCGCCACTGCCGCCCCCATTTCCGGCTCCGTGATGGGCGGAGCACGCAGCACGAGCAAGAGGTCCTCGACAACTCTGGTGAGGAGGTTGGGCTGGAGAGTCTCGGTGATTGCCGCCCACAAAGCTTGTTCAGCGCCGCGAGGTAGGGGCGACCCCAGGGGTCACGCTCGAGACTGTCCAGCGTCTCCCGCCGACTAACGTCCTTGGCGGTACGGACGGCCAGCCCGAAGGCAGACCGCGCACTGCGGTAAGCCTCGTACAGCTGGCCCTCCCACTCAGCGTTGCGGTGACGCACTCGGCTGCGGGTGTAGGCCCTCCGGGCACGTATGCACGTGGCCCGAAGGTCCGCCAATTCTCGGGACCACCAGGGGACCGCACTCTTCGGGGGCAGACGCCGCACACAGGGCATGGCCGCATCGCAGATCTGCGTTAACGCACAGCGGATGCGGCCAGCCTCGGCATCCACCCCGTCCGCTTGGGGCGGTGAGGACAGCCACGACTGAACGATGGCTGCCTCCGCCAACAGGTCCCGATTCAATCGACCCACAGCCCACCGCAGAAACGCGGGAGCTCCGTCCTCCGTGTGACCCCTGCTGGGCTGCAGGAGGGTCCGGGAGACCTCTATCCGGATGTATCGGTGGTCGGATAGGGTCTCAACCTCCTCCTGGACGCACCAGCTCCTCACACATGCTGCGACATTAGGGCTAGCGAACGACAAGTCCACTATCGACCCGCCCTGCTGCCGCACGCACGTTTGCACCGAGCCCCTGTTCAGCAAACAGAGGCCCAGTGCCGCAGCCCACTCTTCGACCGCCCGCCCGCGGTCATTCGTCCTGGAGGACCCCCACGCCGTGGACTTGGCGTTGTATTCGCCCAGAACGAAGACTTGGCGCGGTGCCAGTCGCCGTATCGAGGCCCCCAGGATGGTGAGGAAAGCCCCGAAATCCGTTGCGCTCCTGTTAGGGGAAAAGATCAAAGCTGTTTCATTTCTCAAAATAAAATCCCTTGTTAGTGAACATATAGTGTGATGAAAATGTGTATTCATGATAATCGTTCTCCTCTAAAGTATTTTTACTGTGACCAACTGGGCCACGAGTTTACAGATTGTCTCGCCAAGCACCGTGCTTGCAGGTGGTTGCAGGTTTCGATGCAGGTGCTGTAGGCACCTGCATCGAAACCTGCAACCACCTGCTTCCGCTATCGAGGCCAGGGTCACTACGCATCCGCAACGAAGCAACCATGACGGGAGCAACAGTAGAGGTTCAGCGAAAGAGTAACGATTTGACTTGTGCATCGTGAATTGCCTAAAGGAACACTACGCCATAATGGTGAGCAGTTCTCATTTCATTCGGCTTCTGATGTCATGTACTCTTTGATTCGGAATCTGTTGCTGCAAAGCTTAGTGGCAAAAGGTTTAACAATCATGTAGCTTGTGGTTAGAGTAGGTCGGACTTCTGTGCATTCTACAATACACTTTTAGTAATGGTTGACATCGATGATATTACCTTAGAAATTCTTGTTGACGTTTTGACTGACTATTGCTTGTGAGGTTCTTAAACAAGGCTTAGCGATTTAAATGTCTGCTAACTAGTTGGTTTCTTTTGGAAATCTTGTTATCCACTAAAGTGAGCTTCAATCTGATGATGGTAACACCATTGACATTGACACCATTAATACTGACGAGACCAAAAGATAATGAAGGGGTTAGACCTTCGGAAGCGAGTGTAGTATGCAAATAGCTCAGTATCCGTGCGCCTTTGCGCTGGCCGTGGGTGCAGGTCTTTGGTCTGACCCACGTCTAGTGTGGAGACCCAAATGTGTTGTATGGTTTGAAGTGGGTAATGGATGGAAGTCCCACTTGCGTGCCGGATGGAGGCAATATACAGAGGTGTCGAGTGTTGCATACTAGACTCGAGACTCGATTTCTGATGAAAAGTTATTGTTATAATCTGATTAAAATGAGCGTTACGTACTGACAAGAATCAAATAATGCTGCCTTAAGCTCGAGGGTTTTAATTGCCTGATTTTTAAAACCCCGGACATTGAGTTGACATTACAGTGAGTTTTTTTGGTATCTGTCTAATAGCACTTCATAGTTTCTAAAATTAAATAGCGATTGCGCAGAGAGTGCGTAAAGTTTGATAAATTCACGAAAGAACTTGTTAAGGTATCAGACGCCGCAAGGTTGTCATGTGTGGATAGACTATCAGACGCCAGGGATTGATTGTCTGGAGTCTGGAAATGAGATTGACTATCGGACGCCGGATGGAGGTTGTCCAGAGTCTTGGTTAGATGCCATATGATGGTTGTGTTGATAGCCTTACTAGTTGTGAATGAATTTCTGTTTTCATGTTTTGATTGGAATTATATCTGGTGCTGTTTGATGGATAGCATATCACTTATTGTGATTATTTGTTATCTTGCTTAGAAGTTAACTGTAATTTTAAGACAATTCAGGCTATTGACTGCTGTAAATTGCAACAATGCCGTTATAAGTGATGAAGATTACTTCTTGAAAAGTAAAATTGAGTTTTGTACAACCGGTTTGGACCTGAAACAAGAGAAATGCTCGCATTTACTGTGCGAGCATTTCTCTTGTTTCAGGTCCATCACATGAGGACGTGTGATTTGTCAGGACGGCCGTGTCGCAGCGTCACTACCTCTGGCACCATATCTTGATAGATTTTAAGAATCAATCGATTACGGAAACGTTAAGTATTATACTTGAGTGTTTTTGGTACAACGTTGGCAATGATATTGGTGTTTGTCGTTTGACCGTTAACGTTTGAAATATTACCGAGCTTTCGTTATTGAGAGTTGTCCGTTGAATACTCAGTTGGGAACGAGACACGAGAGCGATCGGTCGTTGTTGCTGCCGTGTTGTATCAAATTCACCGCGTTTCCCTAACTTGTAAGTTAGCTGTCGGTATTTGTGTAATTAGTGTTTATGATAGAAAAGTGTTAACGCTAATTCTTGAATACAGTTTAAAAGTAGCGACCTGATAGTGATACAGCACGGCGACCCCCAACCCTCGATATATATATACAAGAATTGCTCGTTTAAAAATATAAGATATCATTTTGTTTACAAGTCAGTAAAAAGTATTTCTCTTATCAATTAGTTGGTTACTTCTAGAAGATTAATTAGGGTTAAAGTTATTAGCAATAGTTATACGACCGGCCTGAGTCAACCTTTAGGAATGAATATGTTGACTTGACGGCATCGGGAAGTGACAGGGCTCGTTTGATTCCTACGTAGTACAATGTTTTGTGTTTCCACAAATTGTTGTTCTGACTTTTATTGTAATTTGGATCCGTTATTAATGTGTCTATGTTTCCGAGTGGTAACGGAGTAAGATACAATTTACCACTCTCCATCCTACCTGTAGAAGTCGTAAAAGACGGCTAAGGGATTTAATATGCATATAACATCTATGCAAGAGAAGGAAAATTCGAAGCAAATCCCTATACCAACCTGTCGAACCAGCATGGTTAATAAGGTCAATTTCCCTCCTATTGTGGAGTAGGCTCGAGCCCGACAGTGGGACGTTTATAAGCTGAAATGATGATGAAATGATGATTAATGTGTCTATATAGTTTGCAATAAAAAACTATAATACCTAATGTTTTTACTGTAACAATGCGCTTAGGAATTTACTGAGTTTGCATTGTTTGTATAGCTACAGTTGTGCCATCGGCTTCGTTGGAGTGGATTGTTTACCCAATTAAGGCTTTTTGTTTGAATACTAGCATGGTCCCGCTGTATTAGTAATAAAAACAACATTAATAATATCCATAATTCATACCTAAATAACATCATTTTTTTTATCTTAGTGATTGTTATAATAAGGGTAATTTCGTAGTTTTATTTGGTAGAACCACATTGTCGATAGTCACCTGTCTATAGCCGTGGGCTGGTAGCACACTCTCGCAGAAAATCGACGTCTGAGTTGCAGCTGTTTGTTACTACACTTCATTCGGTGAGTGAGAGAGCCGGAAGCTCAATTTTCTGAGGATTATTTAAGTTTCAGAATTTATAAATAGAATTACTTATTATCATCATTTGGTTCTTCGTCGTCTCTTTGTCATCTCAGCTCATACACGTCCCCCTGCTGGACTCGAGCCTACTCCCCAATTGACTTACTATACCATGCTGGTTAGACATATTGATATAGAGTTTTATTTCAAGTCCTTCTCTTGCACAGATGTTATATGCATATATATCCCCTTTTTTACGGTCGGCGCACTCCTCGCCCGACTCCGTCCGGGACGACAGAGGGGCGTAATCATGGGCACCCGTAACCCACTCGTGTAGCACGTCGCCTTTCACCATTGGATCGGCCACCGGTGCAGAATTCCTTGACTTCAGTGGATATTATATCCCCTAGGGGAAGGTTGCGATGATTGGACCACATAACTTTAAAGTGTCATATCTAATAAAATAAAAGTGATAGAATAAAACTAATGATTAAAATTTAATCCATTCTTAACACAAATACGATGCTCTATTTATTTCAATTGAAAGTCAAACAATTTTAGCAATTTAGTGTTAAAATTATTTATTTATTTTTTATTATTTGTTATTGTGTTGTACCGTCCAGTTGCCATCAATGGACTTAGAAAGCTTTAGGCAAAAGGTCCAATCATGGGAATATGATTAAAACACATAATTTTAATCAACTTTTATTAATGGGAACAATCACATAATTAACGATTAACGTTTCATTTTAAAACTTAAAACATGGGTAACAATATGTAGGTGTTTACTAATCTATATACTATATATATATATATACACACTAGGGATGTAACGAATGTTAGATTTGTCACATTCGCGAATACGAATGCGAATATACATTTTCAATATTCGCGAATGCGAATATTGACTTTCAAATAAAGCGCGCGCAAAATTTCATACGGGTTTGACATTTCGTATCGGCCATGTTTAATCCGAACATAGGCGCGGTTAACGGTTACAAATTGAATGATTGAAACTAGATAGTTTCATTCAAAATATTCGTTTTGATTTGAGGTTAGGTTATTATTATTGCATATTGAAGTGATATTATACAAACATGAGTAATGCACGTGTTAGTGAACTTTGGACTTATTTTAAAATTTGTGACGCGGGAAATGTTAAATGAAAGTTAGATAGATAGATAAAAAAAGGTAGATAAAAAATAATAGGGGTTTAAATTTGACATTGCCGTTTTAACGTACTGGCCACTTTGAATTAAAATTAAACATGCATGGTGTCAGATATCAAAGTAAAACTGTTTCCAAACGAAAACTATAACGTACGACATTTGATCGTTTGACGTTCAGTTGTTTTTACATTGAGCTTTTGAAGTGAACATGGATACTTTTCGAATATGAGTTCCGACGTAAGACTATCGCAGCAGAAACGGCTCGTAATGTCAATGCTGTGTTTAGAAAGGATACGGCTAACGAACGCATCGTGCGTTTTTGGTTTAACCGCTTTCATAGTGGAAACTAGGATTTCAAGAATGAACCACGAGAAAGACCAGCCATTAAGGTAAATAACGATGAATTGAAGGTGATGGTGGGAGTTTGCCTAATCCTGTCAAACCGGTATAGAAATGGAGGGATTTTGGACCGAATTGTGACGTGTGATGAAAAGTGGATTCTTTATGATAATCACAAGCGAACAACGTAATGGCTGACCGCAGGTCAGACGATCCTCCACATCAACGCCCTAAAGCGAAGCTTACCCATACAAAGGTGATGGTAACTGTTTGGTGGTCACTTCATGGTGTAATTCACTACAGTTTCCTCGGATCTGGTCAAACAATAAACGCAGATGTCTACTGTGCAGAACTCGGAACAATGATGGCAAAACTCGTAGTAAAACAGCCCCGACTTCTCAATCGATCTTTACCATTACTGCTCCATGATGACGCAGACCTCATACTGCCCGAGAAACTGTTTTAACACTACAAGACCTCCAATTAGAAACCATACGTCATCTTCCGTACACGCCAGACCTCGCCCCAACCGACTACAATTTTTTCCATAATTTGGACAATTTTTCACGGAAAAGAATTCTTCCGAGGAAGCAGTAAAAAATACCTTCACACAGTTTGTGGAGTCCAGGACCCCAGAGTTCTATCGCAAAGTCGTCGTATTGTTAAATGATCTTGCAATTAGATGGCAGAAATGCATAGATAACGAGGGTAAATACTTTTATTAATGAAATCTGTTTTATGAACCAAAAAATGGTTTTAATTTATTTGTACCAAACGGCAATTTCAAATGTGTAATACCGCATAAACATCAGAAATCATTAGGCAATTTCATACTGTACTATACGAAATCATCTAGAAGCCAATGTATAATTACATAATAATTTCTTTTCATATTGTCAAATACGAATGCGAAAGTCAAAAAATTTGGGATTATTCGCGAATGCGAACATTCGTTACATTACTAATACATACCTATTGCACGATTCACCGATAATAAAAAAAAAAGTTGTAACTTATCAATTCTAGTAATACTGAAGTAAGTATTATTATAATATTTATAAAAGTAGGCTATATTATTCTTACTTAACAAATATAATTTATAAATTCGGTTTAAAAAGTATGAAGAAACAATATCGATTCATAGTATCGATGCCTAGATGGTATCGATTCATCCTTACTTTCATTTCATCACCATCTTATCCCACATAAGTTCCACTGTTGGACTTGGATCTTCTCCATAACAGGAAGGTAATCGACCTAGTATATCGTGCTATTCAGACGCGTTGGCATAAGGTTTTATGTCGTGTTTTCTCTCTCTGGCACAAATATTATCTCATACTTATTAATATCTATACGACGGGTCACATGCCCCTATGCCTCTATGCATCCTGTCTGGACATGCCTATATAATATGTAACATTTAACTCTTATGTTTTATTGTTTTTTTTTTTTTTGTGTAATATATATTCTAATTATGATCTATGCCCGTTAAACTACAACATACTCGCACAGTTGTTTCATAACCTGAAATATCTGTATATAAATGTATACTTGGGTATGTCTGCATATATGTGTATTTCATGTATATTTATGTGTGTAATGTATTTAGTTGATTTCGAGAGTCATTAGTAATTGACTCGCGTGCAAGCTCGATGATTGCCAGCCGCCCGAACAAGCCGGCTTCCGAGAAGGCTTTAGCCCTTGCCTGAAAGCACCGTAGACCATATCCTCACGCTTCGTCAGATTATACAAAAGACCGAGGAGTACTCGTATAATCGGCCCCTGTGTATTCAGTCGAAACTTGGGCGGTGCTGCAGTCCCTTCAGCGGTGCCAAATCGACCATCGTTATATCGAAGTGCTGAAGTGTTTGTATAGGAACGCCACAATGTCAGTCCATGTCCGGGATAAGAGTACGAAACTGATCCAGTTGCAGAAAGGCGTGAGACAGGGAGACGTCATCTCTCCGAAACTGTTCACCACTGCACTGAAAGATGTCTTCAAACTCTTAGGCTGGACTGGACTCAGTATCAATATCAACGGCGAATACATCACTCACCTTCGATTTCCAGACGAGATCGTCATTATAGCAAAATGCATGGAGGACCTTGGCACTATGCTCAACGATCTCAGCAGGATATCCCAACTAGTAGGTCTACGAATGAACATGGACAAGACGAAAGTCCTGAGTAAATGCCAATGTCATTCCAGTACCGGTCCTTGTTGTCAATGCGATTCTCGAAGTTGTCGATCATTATGTTTGCCTAGGACAAACAGTCCAGTTAGATAGATCCAATTTCGAGAAAGAGATCAGCCGACGAATCCAACTTGGACATCGTTCGGGAAACGTAAGAGGCACTCCCCAAAGTGACTGGTGACGTGAGGGCTGGTGTGGAGGATACCAGGGTCACTGTGTTGGTCCTGGTAGACTTCTCTAACGCATTTAACGTAGTCAGTCACGAATTACTGTTGTCTCTTCTGTCCCATCTTATGATCTCATCGGGTTTTCATCTTATCTTCGGGGTCGTCAACAGTCCATTCGCATCAACGACACTTCGCCTGATTGGTGTGATATGGACTCTGGCGTTCCTCAAGGTGGCATTCTTTCTCCTCTTCTTTTCTCTCTTTTTATAAACTTCATAACCTCCGAACTTCAGTGTACGTATCATTTGTACGCCGATGACCTGCAACTGTATTCCCACGCCAAGTTGAACGATCTCCACTCAGCAATTGCTGCAGTAAATTGTGACCTAGCAGCTATAAGTGCTTGGGCTGCGAGGTTTGGCTTGGCAGTGAATGTCAGTAAGTGCCAAAGTATTACTATCGGCAGTCCCCGCATCATCGGCAGAGTCGACGCAAATAATATACCAGCAATTATCTATAACGAAAGCGATACCTTATAGTAATCAAGTAAAAAATCTCGGACTATTTCTAGACTCGACGATGGAGTGGCAAACGCAGGTCGCTAACGTATCTAAGAAGGTTACAGGAACACTCCGCTCTCTATACCGTTTAAAAAACTTTCTCCCAGTCAATACCAAAACATCGCTGATTCAAACCTTAGTCCTTCCTATAAAACACTAAGACAATGACGTATATATTATCCTCTATTCGTATACCTCCATAATTACATCTTTATAAATACACACTTAGCCTTAATAAGCACTTGTAATCATCATCATCATCTCAGCCCATATACGTCCCACTGTTGGGCTCGGGCCTCCTCCATAATGGAAGGGTAATTGACCTACTATACCACGCTGGTCAGACGTGTTGGTATAGGGTTTTATTTCGAGTTTTCCTTCTCTTGCATAGATGTTATATGCGTTTTATATCCCTTAGTCGTCTCGTACGATCACCCACGGGTATGATAGGGGGTGGTGAATTGTATTCTTACTCCGTCACCACACGGACTGCACTTGTAATGTTAAACTGTTATAGATACTTCTTCCTTGCTTCTGTTGACTCTTCCATGTGTGACCACCGAATGCCCTCAACTCATTTATGACCATCTTTACCATTTATAACCGTTGTTCGCTAGTAAACCACTCAAGCGTGGCCATACGCAGCTACCAATGTTGTCAGAGCATACTTTGTGTTGCCACCTTTCGTTTGGCGAAAACATTCCTATCATCGATTATGCTGATGTGTGCTACCTCGACCTGAATGCAGATCTGCTCAATAAGCTGGATCGACTTCTCAACAATTGCATTCTTTTCGTTTTTAACCTTCGCAAGTTCGATCATGTAACCTCATTTCGCTCTCGGCTCAATTGGTTACCAAAAGACGGAGCTTGCGAACTTTTTCTTTACTCTATTCAATTCTTAACTCTCCTAACGCCCCTTCCTACTTAAAACCAAAGTTTAAATTTCTCTTCACCACTCATGACCGTACTCTTCGTTCCTCCAAAAATCTTCTTCTTCGCTGTCCCTCTCACTCTTCTAGTCTCGTGCATTCCTCCTTTAATATCCAGGCTATTCTTCTTTGGAATGCATTACCTCTGGACATCAGAATGGCTACTAGTCGTGACATTTTCAAGGCCAAGGTTAAACGAATCTACTTAGATTTTCTGGCGGAGTCATCTCATCTGTGACGGCTCCCATCCATTTTTATGTATGTATTGTATACGTATGTATGTATATATATTTATATAGTATATATATGTACTCATATTTATATACTGTATCATTTGGTAATCATATATTTGATAAATTCTGGTTATCCTCAACTATCTGTATTGCACCTGCCTTAAATTATTTCTGCTCCACCCTAGGTCGACTGGTAGAGAATGCCTAAGGCATTAAGTTCGCCTTGTACCTTTATTGTGCAAAAGTTTTAAAATAAAAAATAAATAAATCTTCTCGTCCAACATACCTCAGTGTCTGAAAACACAGGTCTACGATCAGTGTGTGTGATGTGACCAGTGATGACTTACGACACGGAAACGTGGTCCCTAAATGTAGGCCTCATAACCAAGCTCAAAGTTGCTCAGCGTGCTATGGAATGGACTATGCTTGGGATTTCTCTGCGAGATAGAATCTGAAATACGGAAATCCGTAGGAGAACGAGTGTAAGCGACATAGCACGAAAAATTAGCATGCTGAAGTTTCAATGGGCAGGCCACATCGCTCGACGAACCGACAACCGCAAGGGAAGAAAGGTTCTCAAGTGGCGACCACGTATCGGATGACGCAATATAGGACGCCAACTAGGTGGACCGACGACTTGGTGAAAGTTGCTGGGCGTCGTTGGATGCAGGCGGCACAAGATTGAAGTTTATGGCGTAACACGAGGGAGGCCTACATCCAGCAGTGGACGGCGATAGGCTGAAATGATGATGAATGTATTTAGGGATGCATATTTTGTATGTTATTTCTATTATTTATTATTTTATATTGTTTTATTTTTACAGTATTAGGTTTATACAAATTAATGCATAACATTTATTTATATTTATATAACTTACACTGTTTAGACTTTATTTCTATTATCGTCAGCAGCGAATTACCTACCATCTCCCTTTTTTCTCTCTCTTTTCCATCCTAAGGTTGTCTGGAAAATATCACGTATATAATATAAGGTTGCCTTTGCACAATCTGGGATATGCTAGTATTTAAGTTTTTCTTGTAACTGATGTACAAATAAAGAATTATCTGTCTATTTAACAGTTTTTTATTTTACCATTATACTATAAAATAACCCAATATAAACGTGATCAATAGCAATAATTTAGGCAATTTAAACACCAAAAAAACTACTTTACTCTGTGTGGTGACGGAGTAAGAATACAATTCACCGACCCCTCTCTTGCCCGTGGGTGTCGTAAAAGACTACTAAGGGATATAATATACATATAATAACTATGCAAGAGAAGGAAACCTCGAAACAAAACCCTATACCAACACGTCTGGCCAGCGTGGTATAGTAGGTCAAATTCCCTCCCATAATGTAGGAGGCCCGAGCCCAATAGTGGAGCATGTATAGGCTGAGAGGAATGATGAAAACACCAAAAAAAAATAAAAAACTATTTATTAGGTAATAATTATACAACATATTAACTATTTATCCTTATTACAATATTTCCTTATTGTGGAAGGTCAACCTCGATATCGCATACTTAAAATACTGGTCAAGGTTTAATCGCTTTTTGAATATGACGGTTGTAATAATCTAACATTTCCGTTCCGGTATAATTGTAAGCTAGATAGTCTCGAACTGGAATGTATTTTGCACCACCGAACCAGTCGATCATAGCAATTTGAACTATCTTCAACTTGGCAACAAACCAATTGTGATCTGGTGAAATAAAACACAATAATATTAAAAAAAGGTAAACTAGATAGGTTGTATTGTAAAGATACTTAGGGAAACATTTATTATTCACTAGCAACCCGCCCTCGCTTCACTTTCAGTCGCCTTACCCGCGTAGTTCCCCTTCCCATGGGAATACCGGGATAAGATATAACCTATGTTTACTCCCTATTATTATAGTTTTCCATTGGCGAAAGAATTTTTGAAATCGGTTCGGTGGTTTAAGCTTGATAGCGTAACAAACAAACGAACTTACTTTCGCATTTATGATATCAATATGGATGAATAGCATAGATTTTTGCATAAAATTATGAAAGTCAGAAGACCATATGTCAGACTCTTCTCAAGTTCGCGAGGGTAAGAACTTATGCAACAGTTATATCGCATACTTATGCGCATTCGTCACACACTTTACCATAGTTATCTTAAAATCGATTGAGGGCTGTAAGTAAATAACATTATTGCGAGAACAGGAAAACTCCAATCAAAATCGTGGAATAGTGGGCTCTTTTCTTAATCTAGATAGGGCCTGTATCTTAATATACTCGTAATTATCGAATATATATGATATAGGCTGAAGACTACGAGTAATTACTTAAACAGGTTAAGTAGAAGAAGATGTATCGATATCGCATAATTCTACAGAATAGATTTTTTTTTTATTTATTACCAAAAAGCAAAATACGAATACAGTAGTAGTAACAAATTTGTTTTGTGCGACTCGATGCGTATATATAGAGTGATTTATTTTATGTTGCACTTGGAGTGTTAAAAAACTGTTCTTTTAGGAGGCTATTTTAACTTTTTCATGTATTGGTAGCGTTTTACAATATTTAAATAGTGTGTTGTCATCTTGGCTTTGAGATCCGATTCTGAGTGGGACTATTATCTTTAATATACTGCGTTGGATTTTATAAATAGAATTTAAATACGTTTTAAAAGTACGTCCGGTAGGCGGTAGAGAGTATAGGGGTCCCAAGCTCCTGTGACGTAAATGTAAACTAGATCAAATAGTTCATTCATACATTTCGAGAAAACTGAAATAGAAAAATTCGAAAATCTGAGCTAGCCATCCTTGTTCTCATCATCCAGCCTCGGGCCCGGGCTAAGGAGCCACCCGGGCCTTTCTGGACTGGAGTTCCACCTTACGCCACACCAAATAGAAAATAAACCTATAATCGTCGGGAGAAATTAGGTAATTCCATTACTCCTCACCGAATAGAAAATAAACCCATAATCGGCGGGAGAAATGAGCTAATTCCATAAGTAAGCAGAACAATCTACTTATTTATCTTCATAATAATATTGTGTGGCATAATTAAAAATAATAGACAAGCCCGTTGAGTTTCTTGCCGGATCTACCACCGGATCGGATCACGACCGCTACTGGTCGTGTTCCGATCCGGTGGTAGTTTATTTTTTTGGATAATTTATTTTAATTTTGTAAACTTGACAATATGTAAGTGCCCTCTCGGGGTTTATGTATAATAAATGATCTGAATTTTAATACATACCTGGAGGGAAATCAGCCATAGCCGGATGTCTCTCGAACAAGGCAGCCTGTGCGAACTTGAACTCCGGTGTGCCATCCCTCAACTGATAAATAACGCATCTTTATTAAGAAACAATAATCGTTTATCTGGGAACAAACCTGTCTGTCAAACGCTAAATAATAGGTCCTATTGATATGATAGAATAGCTGAGAGACGAATGCATGTATCAAAGATGTGAATGTTGAGATAGATGTGCGACGTGACGAGAAGGGATAAAATAAAGTATGAACATATTAAAGAAAAATTTAAAGTTTTTTAATGTTAAACATCTGTATCCGCGCGTAAAACCGATTGCTGGCATGGCGTGCTGTGGTGAGGCGCCGCCACGCTATATAATAGTAAGAACAGTTCCAACTAATTTTAACGCGACACGTCTTCCTTCCCCGTCGGCGGGGGCGGTAACGTGGATATTTACTACTATTTGTCAAGGCCGCGCGGGCTGTGTATGCCTCAGTCTGGGCGAGCGTTAGACTTTAAATAATGCAAGTTATAGTTATAGTAGGTACATATAATACTAATACTAGAAATGTGTTTTTTCTTTGTTGCATTTTCACGACTTGTCAACTAATTGTTATGTAATTTTAGATATTATAATATTAGGCATATTGGAAGACATGGATACCATGGAGACGTGGATCCAGAAAAAAGTACTATTCCCGAGGAAATTTGAGATTTATAATAGCATATCCTATAACAATGTCCTTTTCCTAAGCACGATGAAGATTCCTGTAAGTATAATAAACAACGGCGAATGCGCAGAATCCTTTACGGCCCTTGTTACCGTGTACTATATTTGCCCAATTTAACTACTCTACCTACTACTATTTATTATAGAGTTATGTTATTAAAAACAACAGTGGTTACTTATAATATATTGCTGAGTTAGGACCGGGTTGTGACAAGAATAGGCACTATGCACGATTGGTATTTTTTAAATAATTATTTCTAACTAGCAATCCGCCCTCGCTTCGCTTCAGTTATAGGTTATAGTCGTTTTACCCGCGTAGTTCCCGTTCCCGTGGGAATACCGGGATAAAATATAGCCTAGTTTACGCCCTGATATTATAGCTTTCCATTGGTGAAAGAATTTTTGAAATCGGTCCAGCCGTTTTGAAGATTACCCGGAACAAACAGACAGACAAAAATTATTTAATTGCTATTTTAGGCATAGGTGTCGTGCAAATAACCGTGTGAGCATGAAAAAAACCTATTATTTTGACATTACAAACAGACTCCAATTTTATTTATTGGTATAGATGATATGATTTGTTTATAATTTTTCTTGTTTATCTGTTACAGTAACATTACATCGAATACAATTGATAGCTCCTGAGATTAACGTCCTCAAACAAACTAACGAACGACTTAACTTTTCAATACTAATATAGATTATTATGTGCCAGGATACGATGAGGAAACAGGTACCTACTAAGTAAGATAATAGTAACTGGTTGGGGTTTCACTCTTGGGCAATTCCAAACTGATAAAGACTATAAATAGAATAATATCAAAGAATGATAGTGCAAATACAGGACAATATTCAACGACAGATGGCTTAGTAGTGTAAGTATCAACAACCCATGCCGAATATCGTGGGTTTTTATTAGAGACGAGCAACCCGCCCTCGCTTCGCTTGGGTTATAGGTTATAGTCGTTTTACCCACGTAGTTCCCGTTCCCGTGGGAATATCGGGATAAAATATAGCCTAGTTTACGCCCTGATATTATAGCTTTCCATTGGTGAAAGAATTTTTGAAATCGGTCCAGCCGTTTTGAAGATTACCCGGAACAAACAGACAGACAGACAGATAGACAGACAGACAGACAAAAAAATTTTAATTGCTATTTTAGGCATAGGTGTCGTGCAAATAACCGTGTGAGCATGAAAAATACCTATTATTTTGACATTACAAACAGACACTCCAATTTTATTTATTGGTATAGATGAGCTGACTAGCCGATTAGGCAGTTGTAAAGCGGCCGATAAAGCAGCTAATTAGTCGGCCCAGCCAGTCGGGGATATACGGCAATTGCCGTGACCCTTCGTTTACCTACAGCTGATCCGTGTACAAATGCGCACTGCCTCCACGGACGTCAAGGATTCGATACTAGTGGTTCGACCACTTGGGACTCCATTGGGTCGACCCAATGGAGATGGGGCGGGAATACAGTTGGTTATGGGGCTATACTATTGTTATTGTTCATTAAAGTAATAGAGTTTAATCAAAATTTAATCATGTCAAAAACAACGTCTCGGAGAGGGATTCTTTTGGCCCATTGGACAATAACAAAAACGAAGTGTAGCAAACGATAATTTAAATCAAGTGATAATTTCTCATGGTAGTGGGGAAAAATAGCAAATGCTAGATGTAATTCCTCCTATATTCATTTTATTGACAAATACATCTATACTAATATTATAAAGAGGATAGATTTGATTGTTTGTTTGTTTGTATTGAATAGGCTCCAAAACTACTAGCCCGATTTCAAAAATTATTTTACTAATAGAAAGCTATAATATCAGGGAGTAACATAGGCTATATATTATCCCGATATTCCCAGGGGAACGGGAACTACACGGGTAAGACGACTGAAACCGAAGCGAAGCGAGGGCAGGTGGCTAGTACAAAATAAGAAGCCAGATAATCGGCGCTCTTTGCCAAATATTCGCCGACTATTCGCCAACTACGATACTCTTGTGCTATCTCTAAGCGGATGTTCTGAGTCTGGGTGTAACTTTGTATCCAGTAATTATATTTTTCTGTAATCCCCGCGATACAAGGTTTTATCTCTTAGTGAGGATGTTATCTTAAAAAAAAAGATGGCTGATTCTGGCGGACCGTTATGTATTTTTACAGTAGCTTATTTCAGCATTCTAAATTTAAAAGTTCAACTATGAGGACAATGTCAAGTTCAATGAGTAGGGAACAATGCCAAGAACAAAATACGTATGCAAATTAGCTGTGTTTGATACCTAAATCGGCGTAACTAACGATACCATTTTTAAAATACATTATAATTATGTAAATAAAATTAAACTGGATCGACAATAAAATCCTCATAGAAATTTAGAATTAGTTCCATTTTAGAAATTGGGCAGTTCTTATTTATGATTTTCATGTATTTTGTTTTATGCTCAAAAGGCGTTAACGAGAATCGATATTACAAAAAAAAAATGGCAACTTGCTCAATCAACCATTTATATGACATCATTTATAGATATTTTGGTTCGTTTTTCACAAAAACCAAGCAATAAAATAATTAAAATAGTTACAATGATAGAAAAAAAAAACTTATTGTCGTCTTTAGAATTTGAGATTCGGTATCCAGATTTTTGGACTATACGGACTTTTTAGGGGGTATGGTATGATCACACCCTATCCGATCCCGATCCCGATCCATCCAGGGCGAAAGAGGAGACTGCGCACGTTCCTATAACCTGCTATACACAGTACCCACCATACGCCATGTCGGTGGGCCACCGGTACCCGTCCTTGTCATCAGTGACCCGTCCGGCGGATTACCCTTTCGCGTATCTTCTCGACTCGACGCCCCGGAAGGGCACCCTCAGACGGTGACCTCCTCGGGTGGCCGGACTAAAATCACCAATGCAATCATAGAAAAGAAAAAATATACCTACATACGTAATATTTATTATTAGATTACCTTCTTCATCTTGCCTGATAGCATTAAACGAGTGCATCTAGGATCTTCTGGGTCCATTTTCTGGTTCTCGCAGTATCTGGTTTCTTCTAGCGACACTAACACGGTTGCACGATTATTTTTCTGTTGGCAATACGTTAGATAATGAAATAACCTTTAATTATTTATATAACAAACAAAATTATCACCCAAACAAAATAAATAAACAACAATTAGTTTGGTATCTATTTAGAGGAATTTATGCATTGTATTTAGCCTAATTAGGTATTATTCCATCCTTCCGTGCGGTGACGGAGTAAGAATACAATTCACCACTGTCTATCTTGCTCCTGGATGTCATAAAAGACGACTATGGGATATAATATGCACATAACATCTGTGCAATAGAAGGAAAACTCGAAATGAAACCCTATACCAACATGTTTGACCAGCATGGTATAGTAGGTCAAATTCCCTCCCATTGTGGAGGAGGCCCGAGCCCAACAGTGGGCTGCGATGACGAGGTATTATTATTATTTACTTTGCGTGGAGCCGGAAGCAAGGATAATACATAAACCTATAAATAATGGCGCTTTGTTGTAAGAATCGATTGAATCGGGTATTGTAAGTATAGATCGAAATAAGCAATCATCATCGCTATAAGGGAATTCAAACTTGAAATAAAAGTCGCGAGATATTGTAGGATAATGTTTGTTATAGAATAAGGACAATCCTCTTATGGCAACGTAGAAAATACAATTATCGCCACCCCTTACTAATCCGTGGAATACGTAAAAGCAGCTCTCATCTAGGAAACGCATAGCACCTTACTGTGATCGCTAAATTGGCGATTACGACACTGCGGGAGACATACGTCTAGCAGTGGACGGCGAAAGAATAACTGAAGACGATAATTAAGGACTTAAATATTTGGTAGGGTATTGATAAATACAAATATCCGTGTGGAGTAAGAATAGAAATCACCACCCCTTCTCTTAGCCATGGGTGTAATATAAGATAAGTAAGGGATATAAAATGCATAGAACATCTATACAAAATGTGTCCACCTGTGACCATGAACGCTGTAAAATGTTCTAAACGTCGGGTAATCAAGAATCAAATACAAACGCGATACAATCCGTAAAATAGTTTTATTTACAATATGTAACACTCCCGTAAACATCAGAAAACATCTATACAAGAGAAGAAAAAATCCCATTAAAACCCTAACCCTACACACGTCTGACTAGCGTTGTGTAGTAATCAATTTCACTGCTACTCGTATTGTAGAGGAGGTTCAAGCCACGTAGTAGAATATATATGAGCTGAGATAATGGCAAAGTTAGGTCTATGCCACTCTACTGTCACGCTCGACGGACAGCGCATGGACAGGTCATGCTAATATTCGACAGAATACCTATTAAGACTTAACATGGTGGCTAACATACACCTTATCGTTAGTGACGATAAACGCAAACAAGCTTGTATGGATGCCGTATAAGTATGTATACTTACGAATGTATGCATAAGAGCATACCTTCTCAATCAACTTGTTCAAACAATGCCTAAGTCATACAGACTTCAAATTTTAATGTTTCATTTAAGTTTCAGATCGGTACACAATTAACTTCTTCTTTTCCAGCCTATATAAGCTATTGACCACAATCGACTATTTTCGTGTGATGGCAGAGTAAGAATACAATTCCCCACCCCGTTTCTTACCCGTAGGTGTTGTAAAATACGACTAAGGGATATGATATACAAATGACGTCTATGTGAGAGAAAACTCAAATAAAATTCTATGCCAAATCGTCTGACTAGTCCTATTGTGGCTCGAGCCCAGTAATAGACCTTGTATGAACTGAACGATAAGGATTGGCCACAATGAAATTTTTTGTATGATGGCAATTTTACTATATGATGTTTTGCCACCGCCTTTGAGACACTCAAGGAAAACTTCAAGTTATGTCTAGATTCCTAAGAGATTTACATCTCTCATCATATTTACATATGATAATTCAAATTCAAATACTTTATTATGCATAAACCCCGCGGGGGCACTTACATATGGTCACTTTTTTACATTTTACCTTACACTACTACCGGATCGGAACGCGACCGCACTGAGAAGATCCGGCAAGAAACTCAGTGGGCTTGTCTTCTTTTTTATTCATTTAGTTCACAGTTCATTCATAATAACATGATACAACAACTATTGGGGAAGTAAATCAATACCTATATTAACCCGTTAGGCCGGCGTGGTATTCAAGACTAATTTTCTTTATCGGAGGAGGCTGGTGACCAGCTTTACTATTTGTATTTGGACTTGAAGGATTTAACTGCACAGATGGCGTAGTGGTTAAGATAGCGACTTACAACGCCAGTGTCGGGGGTTCGAATCCCACGCGGGACAACACTTTGTGTGATCCACAACTTGTTGTTCTGAGTCTGGATGTAATTTGTGTCCGTTAATTATATGTTTGTAAAGTTCCCAGCAATACAAGGATTATTTCCTTAGTGCATGGTGGTGTTGTCTTAAAATTATTATTATTATTAACTTCTTTCTATTGCCTTTGGTGGCAAACGAGCAAACAGCCGATCTGGTGGCAAGTGGTAATTGCTACTTATGGACTTCTGCAATACTAGGGAGACAGCCAGGTCGTTGCTTGCCCTAAATGGACATGAGCCTTCGGCTCTCTCACCTTTTAAACCTTTAGCCTGGCGTCGTTGGATCGAAGTTATCAATCAGTCCACCTATTGGGACGCTGGTCTATGCTGATTTGTCCGATATGTAGTTTCCACCTATATTGTCCATCGATCGCCTAATATCAAGCGATATCGTCTACCTATTATCACTTTAACGTGCTTTTCTTTCAGAATATCCTACATCTGTTCTCATTAACATATTTTTGATCTTATGCCATAGATAAATCCATAAACCTGTTTAGAAAATAAATATGCATGTTTGAGTTTTCTTTTTTTTAATTGATACATACCGTTAAATCCTTCGCACTGAAATCTAAAGGCGACATATAGAAGTATGGTACGCCAGTAGAATTAGCCAAGGATCCGTCTACCACAGACTTCACATTTGAGAACGGAAATCCTTCAATGGTGGGCAAGACAGATATTGTTGCCAGCGCGGCCCAGTCTGTGAACAAAGTACTTGTGACTTTATGTAATTAAATGTTTCTACCCGTCCGATATTAAACACGGGTTGCCCAATAGCAAGCCTAGCAATAAGCTTACGAGCAGGTGCTGATTGGAGACAACTACCAGCGAGATACCTCAGTAAACGCCATCACTAAGAGAATACACAATAGCTAATATTATAAATAGGAATGCGAATTTCTTTGTTACGTTTTCACACCTTTGCTGCTCAACGGATAGTCATGAAATATCGCATACAAGTTTTCAAAGATACATAAAATGTTATAAGATAGCTTTTGCCCATAAAAAAGACTAGTTCCCGAGAGATAAATAGGTTGGTAAAATCTACGTTAATGTGGTTAAAACCAAAGCAGTCTGGCATGGGTGAGCTGTTCGAACTGTCGAGGCCTGGTTGGGTCGGCATCACGGGGTACTCTCCTGCCGATTGATGCAGGTATTGAAGGGGCATGGTTACTTCGTCAAGTACCTGCACAAGGTCGTGAGAAGGTAGTGCACACCATTCTGCCACCATTGCGATTGCAACGAGGACACGGCGCAACGTGTAGCTCGAAGTATATGTCGCGTGGGCAGAGCAACGTCGTGAACTCTTCACAAACATCGGTGCTGATCTGACGCTGCCGACTATTACTAGGATCATGCTCGACAATATCACGGATCGGGACACGATCGTCGTAAGTGTGCACGGGAAGTAGAGAGTAAGAGTGCATAGGCGCAAGCACTTGCGACTGATGCCACCCCAGCCGAGGCGGAGGTGACTGGACAGGGGAAAAGTCCATCACCTGCAAGAGTTCGACCGTCTGAAGTCGACGCTCCGGGGAGTTTCGGTACCGCGTAAGAGTGACGAGTGGCGAGTACCCCATACCCGATTAAAAGCCGTGCCTACCAGTCCATCTAGAAATTCAGCCCGCAATAGATTTGACTTAATTTTGGAAGTAATAGTGCCGGATATTAATTCTAAAAATCATAACAATGTTTTCTTTCAACAATTCTACTAATAACATTATTTTTCCAAATATCTTCAATGAACAGGTTTTGTCTCTCTGTTTTATTACAAACTAGCAACCCGCCCTCGCTTCGCTTCGGTATCAGTCGCTTTACTCGCGGCGTAGTTCCCGTTCCTGTGGGAATACCGGGATAAAATATAGCCTATGTCACTCCCTGATATTATAGCTTTCCATTGGTGAAAGAATTTTTGAAATCGGTTCTGTGGTTTAAGCGTGAAAGCGTTACAAACAAACAAACAAACATCCTTACTTTCGCATTTATAATATTAGTATGGATATAGATTTCATAACGATAATAAATACGTTTGAGATATAGATACTTTTTTTATTGCCGATGGTGGCAAGCTAGCAAGCAACACACCTGATGGTAAGTGATATCACCGCACATGGACCTTTCCAATACCAGAGGCACAGCTAGCCGTTGCTTGCCATGAAGGAAAATAATGATATATAGATATGTCATTACCTGCATTATGC
Source organism: Lymantria dispar (assembly GCA_032191425.1). NCBI lineage: Eukaryota > Metazoa > Arthropoda > Insecta > Lepidoptera > Erebidae > Lymantria > Lymantria dispar. The sequence continues at coordinate 25,514,007 of CM063449.1, forward strand.
AAAACGTATCTGGCCATCGGAATTAGCTTCGTATGATCAGGAGGATCCTGTCTGTAGTATGGTTTTCTAGGGATCTCATTTGCAGTTTCAAACCAGGTACCTCCATAATACTGCATATCATCACGTTTATGATTCCTCTTGCAGTCCGTACAACTAATATACAACAAACACGCGAACAAAATCGCCGTCAACTTCATTTTGCTGAAATAAAAATGAAAAGACCGCTTTATTTTAAAAAACTTACCTAATTAAAATAATATATTTGAACTCATTAGAATTGTTAATTAAATATTTAACAATCAACAATGAGTTGTTGATTGTTATATTTCCCCCTAAACATAATTACGGCGTACAAAATACTTATAATGTAAATTTAGAATTCAATGTCAGGAGTATTCCTAACACGTGTTTCATGTTTAAAAAAAAGTTTAAATAATGATATCGAATATAATTTTCTCAACAATATAAAATACACAAATTAAAATAAAAACACATACGATATTATAAAACACGCTCGTAATTAATAAACACCCAACCGGACTAACGATTCTAATGAACTACTAGCCACTGGCGAACAACGAAGACAGAATGATATTGCAATTTATTTGAATGGAGAGCCAGCTGCGTAACGTGAGTTAACTTTCATTCAATACATTTTGAAACTTGCGTATTGCTCGTATCATATGGAATGGCGCTAAGATATATTTATTTTGTTCCCTTTTCCCTTCAATATTAGTCTAGTGCAGTGGTTCTCAAACTTTTTAAATGACGGAACCCTTTTGGGAAGCAAAATACTTGATGGAACCCTACAATAAAACAATTATTTTTATAAGTGTATTCTATATTAATCAGCATAATAAAAGTACAATGTATCAGTTACTAATTATTATTTACTTCACCACTTGGTAAGGACAATAATAGAAAACATTAAAAAAGAAAAAATCTAACTAGTGGGAGGTATGAAACTGTTTTTTATTTTTCATCAATTGCTTGATATCAGGTTTGATGGAAGAAAGTTGGAGTCTCATATCAGCTTCAGCGTCCAGTCTATTGCGATATTTTGTTTTCGTGGCTGCGTAGGTAGAGAATCCTGTTTCGCACAAATATGTAGTTGGGAACGGGAGAAGAATATCCAGAGCCATTTGGCCAAGCATTGCATATTCATCTTGGATTCTGCACCAAAAATCATTAAGAGGCGTCGTTTTGAACAATGACTCCATACTTGTGTCTGATGACATTTCTAAAAGAGATTCATATATCTCATTTGACATGTTTTCAGGCTTTTCCAAGTTGGGTAAAAAAGGATTATGAATCCAGGAGTTCACTTTAATTTTTGTATTGTGTTCTTCGGGAAAATACTTTTCAAAAGATGCGCGCATCGAACTGAGATATTGGACCAATTCTTCAAACACATTATCTTCAAACATTTCTGAGTCGTTTTCGCTAACAAACTCACTGAGTAACGTAAAACTTTCTATTTCTTTCTTACCAATGCAAATGATCCAAAAATCTAATTTTCTTTTAAAAGCAGTTATTTTATTATAGGCCTGAAACACTGTTGTCTGTTTACCTTGCAACGATAAATTTAATTCGTTAAGTTTTTGAAAGATATCCGCCATAAAAGACAATCGGAACAACCAAGTTTTATCATACAAACGGTCCTTCAAATTAAAAGAAGTATCTGCTGAAAGAAACATTTGTAACTCGGCTCTAAGTTCAAATAGCCTTGTTAAAGTTTTTCCCCGAGACAGCCATCGCACTTCTGTATGGAGCAGCAGTGTTTTATGTTTGCTGCCATAATCTTCACACAATAATGAGAACAATCGGGATTGTAGTGGTCGTGATTTGATAAAATTAATTATTTTTACCGCTTCATCCATAACTAATTTTAGATTAGACGGCATTTGCTTCATCGCAAGTGCTTGTCTATGCAGAATACAATGACTGGAACTACAATTAGGCGCTTTATTTTTCATTCGTGACACTGCTCCTGCTGTTTTACCTGTCATCGCCTTGGCCCCATCTGTACAAATGTCAATGCAATTGTTCCAACTGAGATTATGTTCTTCAAAAAATATATTTATTTTATTAAAAATTTCTTCCCCGGTAGTGTTTGTAAGCAGCGATGAACACATAAGCATGTCTTCTTCAAAAGAACTTTTATATGGATATCTCACAATAACCAGCAGGATAGCCAAACCAGCGACATCAGTCGACTCGTCCATTTGCAAAGCGAATCGTGTATTTTGTAGACGTGTAACTAGTTCTTGTTTGACGTAGCTTGCCAGATCATGGATTCGTCGTGAAACAGTATCGTTTGATAGCGGAACAGTAGAAAGATGCTTTGCAGATTTTTCATCAAGCATACATTTTGTTATGTCTAATACACATGGTTTTATTAATTTCTCAGCGATAGTGTGCGCTTCACCTGCTTGTGCAATGCGATAGCTAACTAAGTATGATGCCTCCGTGGCCTTTTCGTTGGTAGTTTGTGTTACATGCATCATATTTTTTTGACTTTCTAATAACTGATCTTTTTTGCGAACAAAAAATTCTTTATTCTTGTCTTTAGTCTCGGGGTGTACGGTTTCTAAATGTCGACGCAATTTGGCAGGTGCCATGGAACTATTAGGAAGCAGTTTACTACAGAGCATGCAGAGAGGTGAGCCGTTGGAATCAACAAATCCGAAACTGATATAAGATTCATCATACTTCCTTTTTTTCGTCTTTGAAACCGTCGAGCTTGACGTCGTGGCACTCGTGGCATCATCTTCTGGATCGGTGATTGCTAAATTCTCCGCGCGCATTGCTTTTGAACATTCAGCGTCATTAGAAGATGTTGTTGGAACACGTTTAACACCTTTAAGCCAACGTTCCATTCTTCTTTATTTATAATGTTACAAGTCAGGATAGTGGGGTTTAAATAATGCACAATCGTTACTGCGTATAAGAGACTAAATTTAGAACCTACAGGGAAGAAATGTATAAAACTGAGACAACAGAATACAGCAGGCAGTAAAACAATGAACACTAGTTTCTCGCTAGCGAGCTTGTAAGTAGGTAGTAACTTATCGCTCCGAACGCTAATCATCAACTGACGACGCCAACGCGCGATCGCCGCTTTTATACTTAGTCCTAGACTCGATCTCAAATATTCTCGAAAATACTCGAGTCGGCACCTTTGATAAACAAACAGCAAAAATAAAAACAGAAATTTAAAAATAGGGTTGTAAACAATATCGACTTTATCCTTTGAAGTTAGAGACGAAAGTCGCTAGTTGACAACTATAGCGTCTAATTCAGAGGCGGCTTTTATCAAAGAGACTGAGCGCTTACAAGTATACTACCCGCTCGTTTTAAGTTTGCCGCTGGCGATAGGTATGAGTGTATGACGTTCGAAATTTTTTATTTAATTGTAACAATAAAAATTGTGTACGTTAGATATTTGGGTAAAACTATGACACATTATAAGTTTTGTTGTCACGTGGGGGAGGGTACGCGCATTCCACAGACCGGCAAACTTAGAGCGAACGCGTTGTACAAGTATAAAATTGTTGAGACCAAACTTATGAGATATTGTACCAGCTAATGTAACACAAGCTTATACAAATACAAATAAATAAATAAATAACATTCATAGCGTTTTGTCTCCGCGCGGCCGCGGAGTCCGCACAGCCGCGGAGCGACCAGAGAGAGGTGTTTTGATTTTTTTATTTCTAAATTCTTGCGGAACCCCGACAGAGGTATCACGGAACCCTAGGGTTCCGCGGAACACACTTAGAGTATAGCTGGTCTAGTGTGTTTGGCAAGAACTTCATTATATAAAAGTGAGCCGTCGCTCAGGACGCCTGGCAGATGTGAAACATCGAAATTATTTGTACAAGTATATATGCATAAAAGAATAGATTACGACAGAACTAATATGGCATAAAGTATTGAATAAAATAATACGATTTCCATTATTATTTGAAATATTACACAGTAATAAAATTAATCCACCGCACACTGAATAAATTCTAAACATTTATTTTCATTAGTATACATTATAGATAACAATTTAACAATTTACTTTGAGTTCACTAGATGGCGTTGTACAAAATTTTAAATCGCACCGTGGTTTCGTTACAAAAATGTACATATATATCCCGATATTTATTTAACAGTTAGTCAAGAGGATACCGCGAGGCGTGGCGTTAAACGCCACGTGACCATCGCGGTCACCCTCGCCTATAGATGTTTCACATCAAAATAAAGGAGAGTGATCCAATACACCTACGATATACTGCCTAGAGGGATTGTTATACATTTATTTCGAGTTATAGTTCTTAATTTTGATTATTATAGAAACTATTTTATTTAATCCATATAGTGACGGAATAAGAATATAGTTCACCACCTATCTTACTCGTAGATCGTAAGGGACGATTAAGGACAAGTACATAACATCACTGCAAGAGAAAGAAAATTCGTAATAACACTAATACAGACAAAACATACAGATGTATGTATATATATATCGGTAACCAAAGCTTGCGCGTTAAATTTTATTCACTTCCCGACGTCTGATTGACCTAAAATTTTGTATGCATCTTTAATTCCGATAAAAGTGCAATATACAATACTCAATATCATAATTATTTCAATATAGCCGTCGCGTAAATATATACAATAACGTTAATGACATCACACTAAATTCAATGTGGCCGGTGTTCTAAGATAGCGGTTTTAAGTTTTCTATTCAAATAACTTAATATGTCTAAAAGGAAATTACTCGAAGGGTAGAAAAACGATGCAGTTCTCTGCAGCCTCATTGCATTAAATTTATTAAATTGAGGCCAACGTTCCAAGAAAGTGGATTACGTACTTTTTTTTAATTCCAATAAATACGCGTATGGAATAAAAGGGCTTGAAGACTAAAAAGGTATATGGTATTTAGTGACATTACACAAAAATGATGCCGAATGTTACGATAAGAACACGAAAGCTACATAAGATGTAAAATTCAATAAAATATAACATTAATTATATACTTAATTATTCTGCTACCACATATGTAAGGCTAAAATGTTAAAATAAATGTAAAAAGAATATGTTTCAAAAACAAGCTTTTTTTAATTTTGTTAAAATAAATTAAAATATCCTCCAGAATAAAAGCGTGTTACACGCAGCTGTGTAACACGTTGCCAGGCGTCCAGATAAAGCCGGACATATGTAGGTTTTTTAATTGCGTGTCCGGACAAAATAATCGGTATCCGGCTTGTCCGGCTTTTATTAGACTTTACATTTTGCAAACGAGCTAGCGCCGAGCGTGGCCGAGCGCAGGCGAGTCGACTGTTGTCATAATAATCCAAAAAGCTTAATTTTATATAAATTTTTTTGTCGTATCTAATAATACTAAAACACAAAATCCTCAACAATGTAGGGTGTCCGGCCTTTCTACCCAAATGTCCGGCTAAACTGGCTGGTTTGTCCCGGCTATTAGGTTTGACGACCTGGCAACCCTAGCTGCAACAGCAGCAAAACAAAGTGTAACACGCTTTTATTTTGGTAATGCATAGATTATTTTGACTTTTTAGTTCTTGTCTAAGCTGAATCGGCGAACTTCGTACCGCCATTTTTCATAATTATTTTAGGGTAGTATTTATCAGTTTGGTTTTAGTATTATCCATGCGGTGACGGAGTAAGAATACAATTCACCAGCCGTGTGTGTCGTAAAAGACGACTAAGGGATATAATATACATATAATATCTATGCAAGATAAGGAAAACTCGGAACAAAACCCTATACCAACACGTCTCACCAGCGTGGTATAGTAGGTCGATTTCCCTCCCATAGTGAAGGAGGCCCGAGCCCAACAGTGGCAAATTTATGAGTTGAGACGATAAAGATGATTTATCAGCCTCCTACAAATGGCGGCAAGTTGCCGAAGCTGAGGCGGTCTCGGGACTCGGCCTCAAACGTATCAAAATAATGGAATTATTGATAATCCAACTGAATTGAATTTACGGAAAGAGTCGTATTTCCTTAGTTCGCAACTTTACACTATTTGTGGGAGGCTGATAAATCATCATCATCATCTCAGCCCATATACGTCCAGCTATTGAGCTCGCACCTCCTACATTATGGGAGAGAAATCGACGTACTATACACGTTGGTCAGACGTGTTAATATAGGGTTTTTTTTTCGAGATTTTCTTCTTTTGCATAGATATTATATGCATATTAAATCCCTTGGTCGTCTTTTACGACACCCCCGTCTGTTGAATTGTATTCTAGCTAGTTAATATACCGCCATTTTTATCGATTCCAATACCTTTTTTAATCTTGATCTATGTGTAATTATGCCAAAAATGCTGAACCGACGTGACGAATATCAAATGTTTGACAAGTAAGAACAGTTTGTAAGGAAAATAAAATTGTTGGTTTTAATATTTTACTCGTAATTTTCCATATTTTCTCACCGTTTAAACCTTTCCTGGACAAATAATTCAAGATCAAAATTAGCTAAATCGGTCCAGTCGTTCTCGAGTTTTAGCGAGACTAACGAACAACAATTCATTTTTACATATATAGATCATCATCATTTCAGCCTATCGCCGTCCACTACTGGACGTAGACCTCATGTTACGTCATAGAGTACGGTCCTGTGCCTCCTGCATCCAACAACGCCCAACAACTTTCACCAGGTTATCGATTCACCTAGTACACTGCGTCGTCCGATACGTTGTCGCCATTCAAGACCTTTTCTTCCCTAGCGGTTATCGGTTCGTCGATGTGGCTTGCCCGTTGCCACTTCAGCGTGCTAATTCTTCGTGCTATGTCGGTTGCACCCGTTCTTCTGCGGATTTCCGTATTTTGGATACTATCACGCAGAGAAATCCCAAGCATAGCCCACTCCATAGCACGCTGAGCGACTTTGAGCTTGGTTATGAGGCCTACATTTAGGGCCCACGTTTCCGTGCCGTAAGTCATCACTGGTAACACATACTGGGTTGTAGGCCTGTGTTTTCGTTTTATGTGTACACGCTTCATATTAGCTCCACGCGTAACTGTGTAACTAATCAACTAACAGTGTAATAAATCCTGTAAATCCATTTTAACCTACTTCAAAAAGACGCTGGATGTGAAACTTTGCCAGCATGAGTGACATCTTGATGAGAATACAATAATTTGCTAATACAGAATTGATCTCAGAGTTGATTATTATCCGTCTGGTTACGAAATAAGAATGCAATTAACCATCCTCTCTCTTGCTCGCGGATGTGTTAAAAGTCAAATAAGGTATATCATCTCAGCTCGGCTGAACCAGAGATTAGTCCGCCACCCGTAGAAGTAGACCGCGCGAGGCAAAGAACACGGCAACGTTGTTTGCTAGCGGAGGACACCGTCCTTCCATCGCCCTGTGCGGAATTAGCGGGGTATATCCACGCTATTGGTAGTTAAAAGATAAGGATATTCGAAGTACTCTGGAAAGCTTTCTATTTCTATTCATTGTAAGTATAAACTATATATTTCGCTTCTTATGTGTTGACTGTGGACCACCGATCTGGTGAACGTTGCTGGGGGGAGTAGTTGGATGCAGGCGGCACAGAACCGCACTTTGTGGTGAAACATGCGGGAGCCTACATGCAGCAGTGGAAGGTGATAGGCTAAATGATGATGATTGTAGTGGTAGGACCACACTGTTGACAGTAGTTTCACCGAACCTCATGGCACGTAATCACACTCCCTTCACTTTCTTCATGACAGGCAGCGACCTAACAAAGGTCCATGAGTGGCAGCAACACTTACCATCAGGTGTACTGTTTGCTCGTTTGCCACTGTTAGCAATAAAAAAAATCTGTTTCCGTTGTGTAAATAGGTTAACGTACACATGTTAATACGGAACCTCTTTATACACAATCCAGGCCAAGAATTAACATACTGTTGGCGGAATTTACTTTCAAACAGACCACAGAGATCAGAGACGAATTGTTTCTTACACAGGTCTGTGTAAGAAGCAATTCCCTCTAAACTGACTTGCAGATCTTTGTATCCCCATTAAATAAGGTTCGCAGTTTCTTTTTTTTTTTTTAATAGCGTAGTACCCTGCGTACTACGCTCCGGACCAGATTGGATGGGGTGTATCATATACACCATAGCCTACACAAAAAAGGGAAAGATAGTTAACAAAAGCTAAAATACGTGTTTGTTTTTCCTGTGGAAAATTTTAAGACAATAGACGAATGTTGTTTTCTCCCCATACAAACTTCCCTAGCGCGTTTCACTCTCATTGAGTTTGAATTTTGGGAAATACTTTCTTAGTGGATCCTAAAAAAACGTATCACAAAAAGAAAATACAGTCGATATTTTATGTTTCTAAGTTCAGTAGTTTCCGCTCAGCGTTGATGAGTCCGACTCCCAGTTCCTCTATATATACAGGTATTATTGCTTGCATTAAGGACAAAAGACTAATTCGCACTGCTTCCCCGAGTATCGCACTATATTAATGATATCCTAGACTCTGATCCGTTGTTATACCAATTTATGTGCACATAGAGGTGTTTCATGACCATAGATGAGCGGTTAACGTACGCACTAACTGAAGTTCTTATAGACCCATCAAATGGCTATCCGGCTCGACCATAGGGAAGTCAGGGACAAAACCGAAATATGAAAAACCAGTCATGGTTTGTAATAAAACTTTTTTCAAGAAAAAGTAAAAATCAAACACAAACGCGATACAATGCTTAAAAAAATATTTTTAATTTACATCCACATCCTATTTCCTCCTATATCCTCGCGTAAATATCAGAAATCATTACAATAATTTGCGTGTATAAAAATTATTAAAATCATGTGTTACATTTCACAGCAATCGCGTGATACATTCGATAGTAGGAGCAAGAGAATGTAACACGTTTTTATTTTGATAAGAAATTATTTTTATCTTTTTAATTTATTATTATGTGAAAAAATAATTGAAATCGATATTTTAATTTTTTTTTCATCATCATCATCATCATCATCGTTGCGCCTCCGCTACAATGAGAGGGAAATTGATCTAGTTTAGCACGCTAGTCAGACGGGTTGGCGCAAGGTTTTATTTCAAGTTTGCCTTCTCTTGCATAGCTGTTTTCTACCCTATTTTTACGTAAATATTATTGTTATTATTTGCATGTTTTATATACAAATCCTCACTTGCGTTTCGTAAGTCTTCGATCCAATCTCTAATTTTCCTCCGGTCGGAGATATAGGTCCAGATTGCCACCGCACGGAGATGAAATATTAAAGTTTACTCTCAAATACTCATGAAATCGTTATTAATTAATTTTATAAATTGTGTTATAAAATAAACATAATTATTAATTTATTTTCCATTATATATATTTTGCCTGTTAATTTGAGTAATTATTAAATATAGCCTTACCATAAATTACGTTTTCCTTGCGATAAACTAAAGTCTAACTTAACTGAACCAGTAACTTGTAACGATAGCCCCGAATACTTATGTTAACGAGCCCACAATAAATGAATAAACTAAAAAAGAATATCTTTGTTACTACACTACCGAACTCGATCATTTGATTATTTTACCAATATTTACATTAAGATAATCGCATCACGTATACGATAAGACGATTAGTTTGACCTACACACTGCACGTATGTGTGTTTCATAATCGGTTTATTCAATAAACTATTGCACACGACTTTATTCACTCGTGTATTTTTTTGTTTTATCGTTGGTCTGGCTCCACTTTTGCTATCGTAGCGGGTCAGATTGTGGAGACTGACCGCAGATTTGCATTGTTTCTCCTGTCTTATGATATGACCTTTAAACGGGTTTTTTCTCAAGGTAGGCAACGTCTCAGCGGCGCCCATGGAATACCATACAATAGCTAAGATCCATGAGTAAGGCCTCATTTACGGAGACGCAGGGCGTCGCGTGTGGCGTGGCGTCTCGCGGCGCGTCGGACGTTTTTATTGTTTACGTAGCGGCGGCGCGTGAAGCGGCACGTATCATCGCACGCGTAAACACAAACTTATAGCAATATGCGATGTTGTTTATAGAGACGCGAGGAGGGAAGAGTGGCGATGCCCGCCGCTGCGCCCGCGTCGTATTCTTAAGCGTGTAGCGGAGCAGTTCTCAGTTAATCCGACCCAAACTTCTCATGTTCCGCTATTATAAACACTGGGCCACTCTTTATATTAAATAACTCACTTTTTAAAATACAATTTTCTTCTAAAAAGTCTATCATATCATACTCCGTTGCGACGGTAACTACGTCTGTGTTGCACGATTAGCAAATGAGACTGGCAGAAGGTTCCGCCACAGGCATCGCTTCATCGAGAATCGCCGCTGCGTGCGCCGCCGCGATAAACGCCGCGTGAGACGTGACGATGCCATCCGCGGGCTCGGCCGTAGAACACGCTCCATTTCAAGCAAACGCGTGTAAAATCGCTTCTCCGTAAACGCACTCATCCAACGCCCTACATTTGAATTTAGTGCGGGCCGCGCAGCCTATCGCGACGCGCGACGTGCCGCGTCTCCGTAAATGAGGCCTAACAGTCGCCTGTAATCAATCTCCCACTTAAAGCCTATAATCAGTCTGCCACTAAAAGAAAATAATAATTAAAGAATGAAATGGCGCCCTCCTCATCCCCAGCGCGATCTTTTGTAAACTTTTAAAGGAACACACTGATTAAATTTAAACTGCAATCATATAGATATACAGATCGTTGCTCAAGCAACTGAAGTAAAATTATCAATCACAAAAATGTTAATATTTTCTAAATATTGATGATTGATGGGATAAATGATGACGAATGTGATAAGTGGTGACGGTTGGGGATAGGTGGGATTAGTGATGATAGATGGGATGAGTGGGATGGATGCGATGAGTAGGAACGGATAAGATAAATGATGATAGATGCAATGAGTGGGGACGGATGCAATGGAATGAAAGTGGAAATGAATGGGATGAGCGGTGACGGATTTGTATAGATGGCTTGAGTAGAAATGGATGGCATGAATGTTTACGCATGGGAATAGATGGAATAAGTAGTGATAAGTAGGGACGATTTGGATGAGGGGGAACGAATGGCATGATTGGGATGATTGTAATAGTGTCGGAAATGAATGGAAGGATGGCATCAGTGGTGTCGAATTATGGGTGTGGACAGATGGGGATAAATGTAATGAATGGTAAGAGACTGGAATGAGCAGTACCGGAGAGGGATGGTTACGATAAGTAATTATTGATGAGGTAACTGGTGATGGATAGGATGGGTGATTTCGAATAGAGATTGATGTGTTAATAGGGTAGGTTTAATGGGGATTGATAGGCGTGGACGAGGTAAGTAGGGATGGACGCGATGAATGGTAATGAAATGACGGAATGGAATGAGTGAAGATGGATACAATAAATGAAGATGACTGAAGAAGACAACGTTGTGGATCCTGGCTCACAGGATTTAGTGGTGGGAATGTGTAGTATGATTAGTCCCTAAAAAGGCGTAGATAAATAATGATGAAATCGTAGAAATTCCAAATTTTATATTGTTCCCCATTACAAAAAACTAAATACGAGGGCAGGCCGAATAGCAATATATTATAATGTAAATGACGAAACTTGTGTTGTTCATCATCATCATTTCAGCTCATACACGTCCCATTGTTAGGCTCGAGCCTCTTCCACAATAGGGGGGATATTGACCTACTATTACACGCTCGCTGGTCAAACGGGTTTGTATGGGGTTTTGAGTTTTTTTTCCCTTATGTAATACATGTATTATAAACTCATTTGCAAAAAAAACGGGCACCTAAGCAATGAACCATTTCAAATGTTAATATTTCTTTGTTTGATAATTATAGGTAGTTTTATCCACACAATTTGCTAAATTAATAAGAAAATAATCGTTTTCATCAGTATTTCATAAAATTTAGATACAATTTATGGAAAATAATGCTAAACCTCGCTAGTAGTGTATATTCGCTAGTAGTGCATATGCTCATGAAGTAAAAATAAAAAAGTTTTTTTGTTTGTTTTTCTTTAATAAAGTAAAAGCAGATAAATGTTTAGTATCGAGTGTGACCCCCTCTAGCTAAAATCACAGCTTGAATTCGTCTGGGCATGCTAGCGAGTATATCCCGGATACTTGCTTGCGGAATACGTTCCCACTCCGCAGTAATCACATTCTTCAGCTCTCTGATGGTCTGCGGAGCCGGGTGTACTGATCTCACACGCCGTTTCAGAACGTCCCAGACATGCTCTATGGGATTGAGGTCGGGACTTCGAGCTGGCCAATCCAAACGACGAATGCCGACCTCTTGCACATACGCATTAACATCGCGGGATCGGTGGGCGCGAGCATTGTCGTCCATAAAAATCGAGTCTTCACCTAGAGCGGCCAATGCGGGTTGTGCATGAGAAATTAGAACTTCCGTTATGTATCGATGCCCAGTCAGTGAGCCGTTTTCAATGAAGACTAACTCTGTACGATCCATTGAATTTATTCCTGCCCAAAACATAACAGAGCCCCCACCATAAGGTGTGATTTCTTCGAAACATGCCTCTGCAAAGCGTTCTCCTTGTCTTCTTAGCACTCGCCGACGTCGATCTTCACCGAACAGAGATATCCTGGCTTCATCAGAGAACAAAACCCTATTCCAATCGTCTTGAGTCCATGATTCACAATTTCTAGCGAACCTAAGCCTGTGAACTCTGTGCTCACGGAGTAATTTGGGGCCGCGGGCCGGGCGGTGACTGCGTATATTGGCAGCGAGAAGCCTCCTCCTGACCGTCCATAGACTAATATGCACATTTCTTACTTCTTGGAGGTTGTTCTTAAGATCCACATACGAAGATTTGCGATTTCTCAATGCGCGACTCACAAGAAAACGATCATCCCGTGGTTGGGTACATGGTTTTCTTCCAGAACCAGGCCTTCTCTCGACGGAACCAGTCTCCTGATATCGCTGCCAGGTCCTTTGGACTGTCGAGCGACTAACATTTAGCCTCCTAGCCACGAAACATTGGCTGCAACCCTCTTCAAGCAGCGCGATAATTTTGGTAGCTTTTACCACTTTATCTACCATTTTTGATACAGCCAAACAGCATTAAATAAAGCTTTGACAGTCAAGGATATGAAATTAATCGATAAAAATTGAATAAAAGTTATGAAAGTCGATGTTAACTTCTGGAACTTCGCGCCAAAAATGTAGGATAAAAAGGGGTTTTCTGTAAAAATGAACATCAAATGAAAAATTGAATTTAGAACGTACTTTTTTAAATACCACAGCATTTTTAAAACCGGCCAGTAACGTGTACAAACGATTGAAACCTTTTTGGTATTGTATCTTTTTAAATATGAATGAATATCTTTTTAAATATGCGTTCTCCTTCCCTTATAGGCTACTATTCTGAAGTTTCACTTCTGCCATGTGTGAATTGCACACAAGCTTTTATGATTTGCTCACCCGACAGACGTTGTTCTGTTCAAATAAAATAAAAGGAATTATACTTGAAATCGACAGCAGTGACACCACCTATCCTACTCCAATTATGAATCTAAACCATTCTCAAATCCTCTTGAACAGACACAATAAATTTCATCAACATCCGTCTAGTTGTTTACGAGGAGTTCAGTGATATACACGCGTACACAAGCAATTTATATATAAAGACTATCTGACCCAACAGACGTTGTTTAAATCTAAAAAAATAGTAAATTCTCCTTGAAATCGATCGCAGCACCACCTACCGGGCCTAATTGTGAATCTAAAGTAATCTAAACCATTCTCGAATCCCCTTGAACACACACAAAAAATTTCGTCAACATCGGTCCAGCCGTTTAGAAGGAGTTGAGTGACATACACAGGTAGACACAAGAAATTTATATATAAAGATAAGTCTATTTTACATCGATTTCTATGGAAACAAGAAATCACTTCAAAAAGATATTTGTGTCGCTGTCCGTTTGTCTTTGTTTCGCTATTGATATCATACAATCAATTCACAAAAATCTTATCTAATAAATTTTCTTACGACCTAAATATAATCCCATTTCATTATTATTATCAAACAACTATTTCTGATATTCGATGCATTTTCCTCAAGTTTGTTTTTCATGTACATCGTCAAGATCTTTGACTTCTTTTTCTCACATTCTCCATAAATTATATCTTTTATGTATTTAAACAATTGAGAACGTACTTTTTTAACTCCTTGATTAAGGCAATAAGAACTAGCAATAAAAATGAATAGTGATAATTAGTAAAATATTTATTTATTGAGGTTCACTCAATTGATATTCAATATACATAGTGTGTTAGCGTTCGCTTCGTTACGGTGCATCGTAAAATCGATTCTTTTTTAAACGAATTAATGATCTGTGTGCCTACCGTTGAAATCAATTCTAATTTCGGATCCGATTCAATTCTACTCTTAAACAAAATTGAGAATGAATTCTTCGCCTTTGCCGTTGTTATTTTCACCAAATGTGCCGTATTTTATTACTTTAAATTATTAACGTTACCGAACTCGATCACTACAAAGACGCGTTCTTGAAATTATGCAATATTAACGATTTTAAACTAGGTCAAAATCACGTCGGGAAATGGAATAGCAAATATTTGCCTTAATCGACGAGAGTCGCATTCGTTTAGTTTAAAAAAAATTGATTCCAATCGTGCGCTAGTGTCACTTTCAAGAGTACCAAATTGCTCAAATTCGAGATACGATTGGATTTAGGATTGGAATAGAGATTCAAGAGTAAGCACACTGATCTTCTTCAGTTTTACACCGAATAATGTCGTCTTTTCAGGGATTGCTGTTTATTTTTTGTAGTTCGATGGGTCACGATATTCTCCATAACAAATCAGATGATCCGATTCATTTTTATAGCCTCACGCCTCGTATCTCCAAGGGAGTATACGCAGAGTTGTAACACATCCACATTTCGTGATGGTCACCGTTCTCTGAAAATTTACGCTAATTAAGATTAGAAACCGGAGCCAAGCTAATAGTAGTCGATTCATCACAATAATCTTATCAATTCAGAAAATTTGCGGATTTGAGCCATAATTAACTGAAATTCCATCACAATCGGATTATCAGTACATACATACTAACAACTTATTAATTTATTTAATACAATGTTCTCTTTCAAATCTTTGATTACAAATAACAATGGTATAAAGATTTATTCCACACGCAGGATAATACTTTTGCGATTCGGTAATGATACGGTACAGTCTATAAGTGTTATATTTTTTTACCAACATCATTTATATAAAATTGTATACAACATATCTAGTTAACTACTAGAATAGTCATCACTCCCATTCGTGAAGTCCGCCCCGATTTAATGATTTGTTATTTAGTATTATCTTAGTAGTAATATTTAACTTTGGAAAAAAAAAGTAAGGATTTAAGGGAGCTTTTCCTTTGTAGGTTAAATATTTTATATATTTAATGAAATGCCTTACTTTCTCGTGTGAAAAATAAAAATCGGCTGAGGAAACTTTACTCCGTAAACTTTTTATCAATTTGTAATGGGTAAATAATACTATAACTAGTCTTTTATGAGTGCGATGATTCTGTAGTTGCGTCCTTTTTCGGGACGGATACAATAAAATCTGATAGATTAGTCATTTCTTCGTCCCTCTAGGATCTCCGGCTAATGCCTGAGCACCACACTATTCAGCCAACCGGTCTAGTATGCTTACTAAACCGGCGATTGACATCATTTCCCCTTGGAAAGCCTGATATCCAAGTAGACTTCGATAGGCTAAAGGATAAATGGATTTTAATACCTTTTTTTCAGTACTTTTGGCGTAAATATCTCACTGATTTGTATCATTACAAACTCACGCTCATGTGGTACCAATGTGGTAACACACTGTTGACAGTCGTCAGTCTCCAGCCGCGAGCCGCCCCGTCCGGGGTAGTAACACACTATCGCAGAAAATCGCCATCTGAGCGGTAGCAATCTGTTACTGCACTTCGTTCGGTGACCGAGAGACCCGGCAGCCCAACTTTCCGAGTGTTTGCCTGTGGTGGGTTTGGTAATGCCTTTATCATAGCAGCCCACATACATCCCACCGATGGGCCTCTTTCATAATCGGAGGTAATTTGGCATGCAATGCTGTGCTGGTCAGACTGTTGGTATAGGGTTTCATTTCGAGTTTTCCTTCTCTTGCACAAATGTTATGTTCATATTATATCCCTTAGTCGTCTTTTACAACATCCACGGGCAAGATAGGGAGTGGTGGATTGTATTCTTACTCTGTCACCACACGGCACACGGAAGAGTAAGTAATGCCTATACTATCACCGAACCTCACTGCACGCATTCACACTCCCTTTACGTTCTTCACGGTATGCAGCAGCCTAGCAAAGGTCCAAGAGCGGCAGAATCACTTGCCATCGGGCGTCCTATTTGCTCGCTTACCACGAATAGAAAAAAAAAACAATATATTAATGGCAAAATTAATTACATATATTTTTATAAAGATGTGTATTCTGTTAACCTTTAAGTAATGACGTGGGTGTCTCACAGACGGCGGGCGAACAAATTCGAGTTTTATTTCTTCATCTTTAAAGATACTCCCGCACCACTCCTGGTACCTTCAGGATTTTACCCGTGGATGGTTCAGTTAAGCATGCAGAAGCGGTGCGGGCTTTCTTGGATTTATTATTTTATACATAAGTCTTCAAGCCCAATCTACTGATGGTTCTGGACCTGAAATTTTTCGTTGTGTGATGTCTCAATTCCGATTTCTCACTTATTTAAGTATTATTACAATAATGACTGATATTTTAATAGTACAAATTTGTAAAAATATGTTCAAATAATTTACTATGGCCAGATTATAGTAAGCGCCTCTCTAAGAGTGCCAAATATATGTTGCTTAGTTTGTACCAAATAAATATTGATTACATATGAATATTTTGTTGTTTTCTTACATATTCTAAGTAAATAAATAATAAATGAAATATATTTTAAATAAATAATATGGTTATAAATACGTAATCGTATTATTTATTAATTATTTATATAGCCGTCTAAAATACGTCACGTCACTGTTTATAATATGGTTATACCACGTCAGTACTTAAAGGCTAATTTGAACGTGCTAACGTGCTTTTCCGTGTGGTGACGGAGTAAGAATACAATTCACCGCTCCCTATTTTGCCCGTGGATGTCGTAAGAGATGACTACGGGATATAATATGCACATAACAGCTGTGCAAGAGAAGGAAAACCCAAAATGAAACCCTATACCAACATGTCTGACCAGCATGGTATAGTAGGTCAATTTCTCTCCCATGGTGGAGGAGGCCCGAGCCCAACAGTGGGACGTATGTAGGCTGCGATGATGAATGTGCTAATCTCAAGAACTCAGATTAAACAAAATATATTATATAAGATCTTATATATTTTTTTGTTGTATAACGATAAAGGTTATAAGGTTATAAAACATAACGCTCCGATAAATATAAGTGCCTATGAATCTCAGAGATAGCAAGATCGCCAAGCATTCTACGTATCTACTGTCGTCATTTTAACTGACGAGATAAATAAAATGTGGTTGATATACGTCAATATTAATACAATCGTAATACCTATAGATATAATTATCATTATCTCAGCTCATAAACATCCTACTGTTGGACTCGAGCTCTTCTGCCATGACACACCCCCAATCCCCTACTGCTTGGTGGTTAATTATACCCCATCCAAAATTGGCGCGATTCGACATTCCCGACGTCTACTGGACGAGACTGAGGATTATATAACGGATGCTCAGCAAAGAGCATACATGGCCCGCGAGGCCATAACACAAATATCCGCGGTACCGGCCCCGTCGTCGGAGGCGGCGACCGCGTCGCGTAATAGTTAATAACCTAAACTTAGGCTATCACATTGCCATCAGCGACAGCGACACCCCAAGACGAAGTCCTTTCCCCACAGTGGGAGCCCTCAGTGCTCATCTACAGACCGGATTAAACTGTTAAAGCCATTTGTGGCTAAACGCTAAGTCACACAAATAAGACTCGAGCCTCCTCCACAATAGGAGCAAAATAGACATATTATACGTCTATATCACGCTGGTCAAACGTGTTGATATCGGGTTTAATTTAGTTTTCCTTCTCTTACACATAATATCCCTTAGTCGTTTTTTAGGGTTCTGTACCCAAAGGGTAAAAACGGGACCCTATTACTAAGACTTCGCTGTCTGTCCGTCCGTCCGTCTGTCTGTCTCAAGAACCGCGATAGCTAGACAGGTGAAATTTTATAAATTATGTATTTCTGTGTGGTGACGGAGTAAGAATACATTTCACCACTCCCTATCTTGCCCATGGATGTCGTAAAAGACGACTATGGGATATAATATGCACATAACATCTGTGCAAGAGGAGGAAATCTCCAAATGGAACCCTATATCAACATGTCTGACCAGCATGGTATAGTAGTGATTTAATTTATTTAAAATGGTATAGTAGATCAAATTCCCTCTCATTGTGGAGGAGGCCCGAGCCCAACAGTGGGACGTATGTGGGCTGCGATGATGATGATGTATTTCTGTTGCTACTCTAACAACAAATATTAAAAATAAAATAAATATTTAAGGGAGGCTTCCATACAACAAACGCGTTTTATTATAGATAATGGTACGGAACCCTACGTGCGCGAGTCCGACTCGCACTTAGCCGGTTTTTTATGACACCCATGGGCAAGAAATGGGGTGGTAATTATACTCTTACTCCATCACCACACGGGAGATATTGTATAATGTTGACATTATTACTAGTGTCACAATAAGACGTGGGTTTGATTAAACAAAATAACAGTGTCAATCATAAGTAATATGCGTAAAGAAATAGAAGAATAATATACAGAAAGGAAAAATTTATAGTCCAATAAAAATATAACAAATAATTGCAGAGACATTTATTAGATAGAAAATAAAGAAATCTTATAATATTAAGGCCAAAGCACACACGTTAGCTACTTTTAAACCGCCCCTTTTCTAGCTGACGCGTCGAGCCGCATTAAGATTGTCTTATGAGTAAATATAATTACTCGTAAGGAATTAGGATAGTGGTAGTCAAATTACACATTTATAATCAAGAGCTTGAAGATGAAATACCTATACAAAATTGTATAGACTACCACAGTTCGCAACTTATATATCCCACTGCTGGACTCCAACCTCCTCCGCAATCAGAGAAACATTATTTACTGTATCAGAGTATTCAAACAGGTTATAGAGGTTTTATTAAGTGTTTTCCGTCTCTTGCTGTCATGTTATCTGCTTGTGTCGCTTAAGGGCAGGGTAAGGTATTAAATTTTTTTTTTTCGATTTTTTTTTTATTTTTCTAATCGAATGCATAATATCTCAAGAAGATTGTGTTAAAATTTCAAGTCGATCGGGGCAAAATTGACGAAGTTATTTTTACGTTGCCAGTTTGTATTTACGTTACGTTGCCAGCCTGAGATTTTATACCTGAGCGATAGCTGCGCGAAGGCCGGACGCTAACTCACCCGGCCCAAACGGGCCTGTTCAGGTAAAGTCGAGTATATTTGAGACATGATCTATGCATCAAATTCATTTGACTGTTTTCCTTCGTGTTGATAGCTCGAAAGTTTGACTTCGTTCTCGTTCGTGTTCGTACCTCGAAAGTTTGACTTTGTTCTCGTTCGTGTTCGTACCTCGAAAGTTTGACTTTGTTCTCGTTCGTGTTCGTACTTCGAAAAATGCCCCGAAAAATTAGCAGAGAAGATCGTAAGAAAAGTAATGAGAGGTTATACCGACCGAAAAAAAAACTGCCTCCGCACAAGCGTGGACACGACGAAGTGGAAGCTAATAGCGCGTCAGCGAAAAAAATTAGGCATAGTTCTGCAGTAGAAGTAGAAGAAGATATCCAAAAACATTACAGAATCATAGATTTTGTTCTTGTTTTTTCGACTATTGCTACTTTGGTCAAATGTGTGAAGTGTGATGGAAAAATTACATTCCAAACATGCAAAAAAGAGGGTCTTGGTTTCAAAATCAAGGTTACATGTGAAAAGTGTAAACAGCCGAATTACCTTCCATCTAGTGAAAGAATTAATGCTGGTACATACGATGTCAATTATCGATTCACTTTCGTAATGCGAGTGTTAGGCTTAGGTTTAGCCGGATGCAATAAGTTTTGCGGACTAATGGATTTGGCTAGTACTTTCTTATCGAAACCAACCTATCAGTCATATATTGACAAAAATTGTGAATCGATAAAAAATGTTGCCAAGAAGTTCTTCACATCGGCTGTACAAGAAGAGAAAGTAGCAATGTGTGAAGCAAATGATGTAGTTGTAGAAGAACCGTCAGAATTGACCGTATCAGGTGACGGCACGTGGAAAAAAAGAGGGTACTCTTCGTTGTTTGGAGTTACTTCTCTAATTGGATATTATACTGGAAAGGTATTTGACATTCTTGTGAAAAGCAGTTACTGCCACGGTTGTAAGATTTGGACAAACAAATTGGATTCTGCCGAATACGAAGAGTGGTACGAAGAGCATGTTGATAGCGGCAATTGCAAAGTCAACCACAGCGGACCCCCTGGAAACATGGAGGTATCAGCAGTTATAGAAATGTTCGAACGATCGGTGGAAAATCTTGGAGTGAAATTCCGTAACTACATCGGAGACGGTGACTCAAAGACGTACAGCGGCGTTGTTAATGCAAAACCTTATGGTGAAGATTTTTTAATAAACAAAAAAGAATGCATCGGGCATGTGCAAAAGAGAATGGGAACACGCCTGCGTGAACTAGTAAAAAAACACGTAGTTGAAACAAAAACCAAGGCTGGAAAGACTGTAAAAAGAAAAAGCCTTTCTGGCAAAGGGAAGCTTACTGCTAAAATGATCGACAAATTGACTGTTTACTATGGACTGGCTATTCGACGTAATCACGATTCAGTTGAGAAGATGAAAAATGCCATATGGGCAACTTATTATCACTACAGTTCAACCGACGAGAACCCTCAGCACGAAAAATGCCCGAGTGGCGAAGACTCCTGGTGCGAATGGCAGAAAGCTGCAGCTGCAGATGCTCTAGGATCATTCAAACACAGCTACACAGCTCTTCCTACTGACATTCTGGAAGCCATCAAGCCCATTTATTACGACTTGAGCAAGGACGAACTGTTGCAGCGATGTCTTGGAGGTTTCACGCAAAATAATAATGAGAGTCTCAATCAGCTCATTTGGAAAATCTCCCCAAAGTCTGTCAGTGGCACCTCTACAATTGTTGAAATTGCAGCTAATGTAGCTGCATGTACTTTCAATGAAGGTTCTTTTGCCTTGCTGGCCTTTATGCAAGAGATGAACATCGGTACAGGGCCAAGTTCTCACGAATGGGCACGACAAGCTGACGAGTTGTGAATTAGTAGAGCAGAGGAGCAAGCAGCGCATGACAGTAAAGAAGAGAGAGTTTTGCGTAGACAAATGCAAAAAGATGCTCTAGATCATCTTGATGGAAGCCTTTTGCTCTACGGACCTGGCATCGACGACTCTGTGTGAGTATAAAAAAATTGTCGAATTTTATCTTGAATACTTCAGTACGCAAAACTTTAAAGCGTTTTTCTGAGACTTGTCATTTTTGAAGTCCGTGCCCACCATAACTAAAAATCTACTGGACCAATCGTTTTGAAATTTTGCACAGTGTTTCTTCACATAATTCCCCAGGTATTGTCGAGAGCTTTTTTTTTTTCAATAATTATCAATTTTACAACAACAAATTAGCCGTTTTTTTTTTAGCGAAAATCTGGTTTTTGGCTTCCAAGTACGAAAGCTACCTTCCAAGCTACGAAAAATCGAAAAATCGAAAAAAAAAAAATTCCTCTCGTGAATACCTCGACAAACATCTCCTTTAACGAATGCATTTTGATTTTTTTGTTTCAGATGATTTCGTTGCGAGTTATGATGGGCACCGCAAAACAACTTTTTCTCGAGGCGCCTCCGGAGATTCACTGTCACTCGCTCAATTTTTGATATTTTTCAATGAAAATTTAGGAGAATATTGTTCTAATGTTACATTATCATGTATGGATCGACTGAATAAACTAACACCATCTGTATTGCCAAAAAAAAATCTTGAAAACATGCCTTTTTTTTACCGAATTAACCTTACCCCGCCCTTAATAGTTTCTTACCATAAGCGCGAGCAAGGATGGTGACACTTCGGCAAAAATTAGTACAACATAGCGTACAGCTACAGGACTCAACGCCACAAGACATTGCGGTGATTAAAGCTACGCCCCTGGTAAATACAGTGCTATGTAGTCATCCATTGAGAGGTTAGAAAATAATTTTTCGCCACAACTATTTTATATTTGCGAAGATAACTATCAGACGCTGCCAAGTCTAAATCTCTGTATGTAGTTTTTTTTCTAAATATAAAAACGCTAGTGCTTGACAACATTCCACCATCCACCGATAATACGGTCCTAAATGGCAAAGATAAAGACGTGGTAACATATTCTGTCACAAAAATAAAAAACCTAATACATTCATGCATGCTAAGGCCGGTAGTAATACATTGAAGTATGTAGAAATTAACGTTGTTGAGTACTCTTGGCGATTTGTTCCTTCAGCATCAAGATGCTGGCTCTTTGTTCCGGTGGCAATAATGCTATCTGCTCGTCGGACAACTGCAGTACTTGCATGATCAAGGCGGTCTAGGAAACAAAAAAAAACATATTACTTCTACCACTCTGTACTTGGTTCATCATCATCAGTATATGAATACGTCCCACAGCTGGGCTTACGCCTTCATTACAACAGGAGGGAAATTGACCTAGTATACCAAGCCCACCAAACGTGTTGTCATAGGATTTTGTTTCGAATTTTCCTTCTCTTGCATAGATGTTATCTGTATATTATAATCCTATAGTAGTTTTTTAGGACACCCACAGGCAAGAAATGGGATGGTGAATAGTATTCTTACTACGTCACCACACGGGAGGTGTAGTTGATATGGTGACGAATTAAGAATAAGGGTTCGAGCCTTGGGTTTGTTTGTTCTTCGTGGTGGGTGGGAAAATGACCTACTATCACCACAATGGTCAGACGTGTTGACATAAGATTATATAAATACAGCTATTTTTACCGATTTTATCGCGTTTGTTATTGATTTATGATTGCCCGCCGTTTCGAACATTTTTCAGATTTAATAGTCACGGGCGGACAAAAATCAAAGGAATCAAATACCAATACGCTATAAACCTGTAAAAATAGTTTTATTTAAAATGTGTAATACTCGCGTAAACATCTTATAGTGTCATTATAAGATTCCGTGTTAAATTTTCCTTCTTTTTATTATTATTATCTCGGCTCATATACGTCCCACTACTAGGCTCGAGCCTTCTCCACAATAGGAGGGATTTTGACCTACTATACCATGCTGGTCAGACGGGTTGACCTAGAGCTTTATTTCGAGTTTTCCTTCTCTTGTTATCTGCATATTATATCCCTTAATCGTCTTTTGCATATCGCAAATCCACAGGCAATAAAGGTGGCGAACTGTATTCATGTTCCGTCACCACACGGATTTACATAAATTTTTGACTTGCTTCAGACTGCCATCACTAAATATTATTTAGACATCCATTATTCTAAATATTTAAATTAATTTTGAACCAACCTTCTCCTGATCAGAAGCTCCCGATGGGATACCTTGAATATTTCTAGCCTGCGCTGCGCTCGGCATACCGGGAGGCATTGGGGCTATCAACACAATAAACGTATTTTTTTTACATAAATAATATTAATATGTTTTTTAAAAAAACTTTCTTTTATTTAAATGCTCTAAACAAGAGTGCTTGTCAAGACAATTCAAACGGGTCCAAAGTAGACGGCTTTATCTTGTTTAGTTTAGGAGTTCCTATGGCCACCTTCCGACGCCATTTTGAGACCAGCTTCATGGTACCATATTATGGCATTGTCACGGAAATTACGTAAGTAAACCAAATGTCAACCTAATCTAACGGTAGGAAGTGGTTCCGATTTAAATCGCACGATTTGTCCCATACTAACAGGGCAAGTTAAGTAAAAGCTTTTAAAAATCATCAACGAACATTTTCATGAATTTATTGGCAACTCAGATTGATTGATCTAAGTACCGACACTCGCCTGGCAATTGCCGTAGATTCGATACCGACGCAGGACAATACCTTGTACGATCCAAAAATTGTTGTGAGTGGGTGAAATTTTCTCTCCTAAGTTATGTCCGTTAATTAAACGTTTATATATGAGAAAAGTCCCACTGCTGGGCTCGAGCCTCCTTCATAAGAGGAGGGAAATTGACCTTACTATACAATGCTGGTCAGACAGGTTAGTGTAGGGTTTTATTTCGGGATTTCCTTCTCTTGCATAGATGCTATAAGCATATTAAATCCCTTAGTCGATTTTGACGATACCCACGGGCCGCAATAAAGGGGGTGGTGAAGTGTATTATTACTCCGTCACGATACGTACACTAGATTATATATCTACTAGTTTTTGCCTGCGGCTTCGCTCACTTAAAATGCAACATGCCCAAACCAGTCCAATGAATTATGCTTAATTGAATAAAAAAAGTAAAGTTGAACTATTTATTATTCCAAGTGAACACATTACCGGGATAAAAATTATCCTATGTTTATACTGGGGTTAGCTATCTCAATGCCAATTTTATCAAAATTGGGCAAGTCGTTAGAGAGTGAAAAGGTAAAAAACATAAACTCAAAACTGAAGTCTTATTATTGGGATGCGTTAAATATCTAAAAATGTCCCAAGTCAAGTGGTATGTGTTTTGTTACAAGCATTATGTTGAAATGGTCAAACATCAGTATTTCGCCATTTTTATCAGATTATTAGACATACAAGTTTTGTTTAATCACTTCACAACAAAATAACAAGGACAAACAATCAAATTCTTTACATTTTTTATAAATACAATATTTTGACTCCGCAGATGGCGCAGTGGTTAATATACCGATCTACTGTAGATCGGTATATTAACCACTGCGCTTATCTGTGTGACGGGTTCGAATCCCATGCAGAACAATACTTTGTGCGAATCATAAATTGTTGTTCTGAACCTGAATGTAATTTGTGTCCGTTAATTATGTGTATAAAGTACACTGCAATACAATGTGGAGTCTTAAAAAAATGGTCACAAATTAAGTGTACAAATTGTATTTACTTGTAATTTCCCTGTGATACTCGTAAAAATCACCTTGAATCAATATCAGGTGAAAATTCATAACACCAACTGCGCTTGCCAAGCCGCCTTCTGAGCGGGACGATTGTAACATTATTCTACTTTAGGGTAGCTTATTAGATGAAGGTTTCACGTGGTACAAATAAATCTCATATCGCGGGCAAATGTAAAGAAATGGTATAATGAAGATAATTCATCTTCATCATCGTCATCAACACAGCTCATATATGACCCACTGTTAGCCTCCAAAACAGAGGGCCATTGACCTACTATACGACGCTGGTCAGATGTGGTGGTATAGGGTTTTATTTCGAGTTTTCCTTCTCTTGCATAGATGTTATATGCATATTATATCCCTTAGTCGTCATTTACGATACCCACGGGCAAGAAAAGGGGTGGTGAGGTGTATTCTTATTCCGTCACAACACGAACAATAATTGACATTTTTTTTTTATTCCGTGTGGTGACTGAGTAAGAATATAATTCAACACTCCCTCTCTTACCCGTAGGTGTCGTAAAAGACGACTAAGGGATTAATTATGCATATACATCTATGTAAGAGAAGAAAACTCGAAATAATACCCTATACCAACCCGTCTGACCAGCGTGGTATAGTAGGTCAATTTCCCTCTTATTATGGCGGAGGCTTGAGCCCAACAGTGGGACGTATATGAGCTGAAATGATGATGATGATGAATGTACTTTTATACACGGTGACATTTATGTCGTCTTACAAAAGCAGGTCAATTGAAGTATCCAGTATCTACTATAAATTCGTACAATTAAAAGGTTAAAAACAATATTTACCAGAATATTTTTTAATAAAAGTTATTATAAATAATTACTAATTAAAATAGTAAGGAAACAGTTTGTAGCGAGCGCATAGGTACTCGACACAGCTGATGTAGTATGTAGGTACTACGACCACTTGACCTCGGCGCCAATCGGGCATCGCAAAGGATATCTGTTAGGTATCTAGTGTAGGGAATTACGCTTTGTAAAAGCCGTCCACGTGGACTTTGTACCTATGATTAGCTAACGAAATTCCGCATGATTGCTTTTGTTTAAAATGTAAACATGATAAACAGGCTGTTACAAAATATTAACTGTAATTTACTTTATTTTTTTATAACTGCCACTATTGAACATTTAAATATGTTAGATATGTTTCTTTGGTCGGATACTTTTATGGTTTCTTTTTTGTAAGACGATAAAAAACTCACCGTGTATATATGAATAATATAGCAGAAATACTTACGCTGTTGAATCTTAGGCTGATTGCGAGGATCGTTAGATCGCACACGTGGATCCGAGTTGAAAGGTTGCGGCTGCATAGTGGCTAGACGAGGATCGCGATTGAAACTATCACAAAAGAAACATTGTTAAAATTATCAACCTGCATATACTTCTCTTCTTCAGTGATCATGCCGCTTGCAATAGTGTCAAAATATCAGCAATTGTGAGTAATTATATTAATATTATATTAATACATGGCCTCAATCCCGTTAACCATATTTTATCTAATGAAATGCTTCTTAATTAAAAGGCTGTATTAATGATATAGTAATAAAAATAATACATCAACACAAACTATCAAAAAGCATGTGTAAAACAGAAACCATGCTTAAAGAACGGTATTCTGAAACTTAAAAACCATTTGTTTACAGTCCATTCGCTGTTAGCAGTTAGTATAAATGTTAAAAATCTAAATGAGTGCCTTGTTTGAAATCCATATATTAAACTGGACAAAAGTTACAATACTATGCTGGGGGGAAGTTACGGTCAATGGATTTGTAGGGAAGTCCTATGGTAAGGCTATTACAGTGAAGTTAATTAAATACCTCAATCATCTCTTGCGACACTCCCAGGCCAGAAGTGATTTATTCTATTTTTAGACCGCAACCCACACAAAAAATCGATAATCTTATTTATATAATCGATTTTGCTTGTCAGTAATTTTTCTAAAGCTGTTAGGTACTGTTAACGGTTTTAAAAATAGACTGCATTGAAATATAATATTGAATCCAAAAATATATATCACGTTGACACTGTCACCCCATGTTACTCGTCAGTGGTAGAAATAAAAGCCAGCTGAGGGAACACCGAGCAGGAAGGAATGTCGATAGACAGATGCGTGGAATATTTTCGTTTAGATTTTAACGTTTATTATAGTCCACATTTTACGTGTAGCGACGGAGTAAGAATATACACTTATCCGTGGGTGTCGTAAAAGACGACTAAAGGATTAATATTCACATAACATCAATGTAAGAGAAAGAAACTCGAAGTGAAACCCTATGCCAACACGTCTGATTAGCATGGTATAGTAGGTCAAATTCCTTCGCACAATAGAGGATATCCGAGCCCAACAATGGGACGTCTATGGGCTAAGATAATGAGACTCAAACAGCGACTAGACTGTAGTATGACATATATATCTATATAATAGTTAAAATGACGACATAAAAATAAATAATAAAATAAATTAAATTATCAAGTTTAGTGTAAAAATAACTTACACTTCCGGTAGGAGAATATCCGTTGGAACAGTACTTGGGAACAATTATAAACTAATGTTACAATATGTAATAAAATTATTTCTACTGAGTTTATTGCATTCATTTTGGTTAGCTCAGTTTTGGTTGCATATAATCCTTACATTTCCGATATGAGGAGACTAAGATGGGTACTGCAATATGTGTTCCATAAAATATAACAAATGTAACTTTTTAAATAAAACTACTTACGGATGTAACGCGTTTGTATTTGATTTTTGATTGCCCAACGTTTCGAACACTTTGCAGTGTTCGTAGTCACGGGCGGACTAAGAACAATCGAAAATCATATACAAACGCGATAAAATCCGTAAAGTACAGGCAGTCCTCGACTTACGTCGTTTCGATTTACATCGTTTCAAGTGACGTCGAACAATGTTTTGACACTATTCCTCAAGCATACGTCAATTGTTTCGATTTCCGGCATACCTAGGAGAATTCACTAATCGCGAAGTCAATGTCTGTGGGGTTGTAGTTGTCGGGTTGATAGTTTCTTTAAGCCAAAAGTTTAATTTATTATTTCTCATTACATATTTTGATTACATATTAAAGTTTTATCATTATTATTAAAATTAACAACGCACAAATACCAAAAATAACTAACAATTTCATAAGTACATATATAATTATTTTAACAACTTACTTTTGATAATGAAGTATGTACATCCTTTGTTATAAATGCAGTTTTTTTTTTAAATTTTGAGTCCGTGTGGATTCAAACCCTTGAGTTTTACATGTAAACATATGAAAGAATATGTCTCGACTTACGTCGTTTCGATTTACGTCGGATATTTCGAGAACCTAACATGCCGTAAGTACGAGGACTGCCTGTAGTTTTATTTAAAATGTGTAATACTCGCGTAAACATCAGACATTAAAATGTAACTTTAATGTGAAAATACATTACATCTCATATTATGAAACAGACTTTGATAGTAAATCCATTCTTTATAATTTGTCAAAGACTCCTGTCTCCTAAGACAGCCTCACCCAGAGTTTACGGCAGAGCATTGTTATTTAGTTAATAAATACTATAATATTAAATAATATGAATTAATATTATAAAATGACTATGTACGGCTGGCAACCGTCCTCGAACTCTTTTTTTTTTATTAATTTATTTTCTTTTTTTATGAGTGAAAGTAAATACAAATCATTACTATCGACGCGAACAACGGACCGCAAACTAACGATTACCGCGATTATACTCGTTCCAACCATTTATTTTACTTTTGGTAGGTCGAATTCTGATCAATTAGTGTTGTACCAATGTATTACGGATACTATGTTTTGTAATAATCGATTTTAGTCAGGAAGAACTTTTAATCGATTTAACACGAATATTTTATTTTTGCTTAAATACATATTTCATATTATTTAAAAACTTTACTTCTGTAAATATATTTGTTATTTGGGCACATTAATTTTTGCATACCCACTAATTCAGTCCTCCCAAAATATTTTACTTTGTACTTTGCAAAATAAAAAATAACTACTTTATGAAGCATTTTTCCATTAAGCGGGGTCCGCTGCTCCAAACTTTACTTAGAGACAATGGCGCCCTCGTCTGCGGTAGTAAATCACTAATTTTCTCATCCAGCCTACCCCTTTTTTTTAAGCCGAATTGGCAACACTGAACGGCGCGCCGGCGACGCCATTTTGTTGTGTTGTCTGTCACTCGCAACAAGACTCCCGTGCTAGTCACATTTCTGTTCGCTGAGTGCTCTTTCATATTTTTCATACGCTGTGTTGAGTATTTATATTCCACCGTATTGATTTCATTGTTCTTACTTTGATTGAGTTGAGCGTATCGATCCTCCCAGTAAGATTTTACTTGCAAAATGCCGAAAGGTATGGTGCTTAAAGGACAATCCAGAGTTAGTGCTGCGGCTTCGTGAATTTTTTGAAAAGGAAAGCCGCAATGGCGGACTCCTTATACCAGTAACCCAAGTTAGAGACCGTGTTGCAGCAGCATTAGGTATTAGTGCTCCATCGGTGGCGAAAATCACTAAAGAAGCCTATGGTAGTAGTGGTATTGAACAGAACAAGCTATCTACGCCTAAGAAAAAATGTCAGCCCCGTAAAGTGACAGCAATTGACAGTTTTGATACTGATGCTATTCGTCGTCATATATACAATTATTACACAAGCAAAGAGATTCCTACTTTGAAAAAATTAGTAGCGTCTCTACGAAATTGTGGCTTGTTTCGTGGTCAAAAATCTTCTTTGTCAAAGGTGCTGCACCAAATCGGGTTCTTGTATAAGAAATCCGACAAAAGAAAAATTTTAATGGAACGTCGTGATATAGCCTTGTCTCGCTGTGAATTTTTAAGACAAGCGAAGAAAATAGAAGACTGGTCGAATGTCGTTTTCACAGATGAAACTTGGCTCAATGCCAATCATTCCATACCAAAAGGTTGGACTGACGATACTGCTGCTTCTACTTCTGCAGTGCCAATGGGGAAAGGTGAACGCCTCATCATTTGCCATGCGGGAACTACAAAGGGATTTGTACCAGACGCTCTGTTAGCGTTCAAATAAAAAAAAAACAGGAGACTATCATGAGGAGATGAATGCGGACGTGTATGAAAAGTGGTTCAGAGAAATGCTTACATCACTTGAAGAGCCATCAACAATATTTATTGATAATGCACCCTATCACTCTCGCCAAATTAATAAAATGCCAACACAGGCCAACAAAAAACACGAGATTATAAACTGGCTTCGTGATAATGGGGAAGATGTGGACGAATCCCTACTAAAAGTAGAATTACTTAAAATATTAAAAAGTAAAAAGCAGCCAAAACGATATGTCATCGACGAAATGGCAGCAGAATATGGGCATGTTGTAATCAGAATTCCTCCGTACCACTGTCAATATAATCCAATTGAAATGATCTGGGCACAAGTCAAAGGACACGCCGCAAGAAACAATACAACTCCTCCTTTCACAGCAAATAAAATGCTTGAACTTTTAAAAAACGCATGTGCTAGTGTGACGCCTGAAAACTGGGCGAGTGTCGTCAACAAGACAAAAAATATAATATTCTCTGATTGGGATCGGGCAATTGAATTTGACAACATACCTACACAAGAGTTAATAATAAACACTGCAGATGATTCAAGCGACGATTCGAGTTCGTATCAAGAATCCGACGATTCGTTATAATAAAATAATATTAAAATATTTTGGTTGTTTTATTTCATGTTATAGGTATGATGAGAAGATTTTTATATCTCCCTGATACAATTTTAACGTGTTGTCTATTACAACAATTCAAAACTCAGTTGTCAGCTGACTTAACTGCAAATAAGTGTAATCGATTATTTGCGATTCATTAGTTTGCACCGAATACTTTTGATCCTGTCACTAGATGCGATAGAACGTAACTTTTTTTATAACGGAAATGAATTATCACTTAAATTTTATGAATAGAGCTATTTACGGCATATTAATGTATTTAGTGGGTAATAATTAAGATATATAAATATTATTGGGCAGTTTATATATTTCTCTGTTCACTCGTTTCAAAGTTAATAATTGCGTATAATGAAACAGTTACGTCCTAAAGCATGTGTCAAAAGTAAAATAAATGGTTGGAACGAGTATAAATGATTTTTTCGAATTCCCCATAGAACTGCCTGACAGAGTTAATACAAAATATACCATTACGAATACTTTTATCAGAAACCTCTACTTAACGAAATTTCAATCATTGTATATTTCTTTTCTCAAACTAACTTTTACATAACGTATTCGAATGATCACATGCTATTCCACAATAACAGCAACAATATATACCTTAATAGGTTAAATGACACGTTAAATTTATTGCAAGATAACCATTGTTGCTTGTTGTAAAGTAACCGCTATTATTTGTTACTGCTTTTAAAATTACCATAGCTGAAACGAAAAAGATGTTAAATAACCAGCACAAGAAACCAAAGAACATGAAAAACCTTCCAATCTATATGCTTAGACATGAGTCTTCCACAGAAAAAAATAGGCAGTGATCTCTAGAGTTCAAAATTGCCGCAAATCCATCGACCACAAGCCCTAAAATTTTTATTTCGTTTTCATTAAAATGTGTCTTTGTTTCTTAATGGCAATTGCTATAAAAGAATAAGCGAATGAGTAGCTAACTACTCATACCATATGTATACCATATGTAATATCGAGGTCAAGTTTTCTTTCAACAAGGTATTGTTAAAACTCATCTTAGACGAGTTTAACCTCTGTAATGAGCCTCACTATAAATTTTACTTGATATAACGAATATTTTTTTAATCTCCTTAAGTTTCCTTATATTGAGGTAACACATTGTAATTTGTAATAATACAATTTAAAAATGTATGTTAGTACTTACTTATCAGCAGAGTGATGTTGTGGTGGGGGAACAGGATGTGGGGGCGCCGGGGGCTGGAGACTGCGCATGTCCTGGTCTAATAACGGAGGTGGAACTCCGGCAGCTGGTCGGCTGCTTCGCAAGTCCACATCGGCCATTGCTGGACGCGCTGTAAAATTATACATTATCATCATTTGTTTGCCCTCATCCCACGCATTTTCAGGGTTAAAGTAACGATAGTATACCTTCATTTTCAAGAATAAACATATGTACTGATCTCGTAAAATGGCTTTAAAACCTGTTGTTTTTACCATAAATCGAAACTTTACTATCTAATTGTAATTATTATAAAAATCCTTGAGGAATTGTTGCGGGCGATGATAAAAGGCAACTAAGGGACGCAAGTATCTAACTAGATTGTAACCGTAGGCAAACTCAAAAAGAACCCGTCCATATAGGCAACATGCCAGCGTTTATATTATTTTCTTTACTAAAAATATAACACGCAGGGTGTTATATTTTTACCCTGCACTAAGGAAATAATCCTTGTATGAGAGCCTTTACAAAAATAAGGTTTCATTACATCTCAGCATATTTACATTCCACTGACCAGCGTGGTATAGTACTGGGTGGCGCAGAATAAGCTATATGGTTTGAATTCTTTATAACTTTTTTAATTATCATTCTTTCTTTGTTTTTGTTTTCAGTATTTTTGAAGAAGATTTGGGGAATTAATTATGAACCATTACACGATCGAACAACATACAAAAATAATTGAATTTTATTTTTCAAATCAACAGTCTATTGTGTTGACATATTGCGTCGACCCCAAGTAATTGGGATAAGAGCAAGATGATGATGATGAGTCTATTGTGTTGACACAGCGTGCATGTCGTCGTCATTTTAATGTGCGCATTGCACCCACAGCGTCAGCAATAAACCATTCGATTGGAAATTTTCGTCAACTGGGTCTGTAAGAACCCTTCCTGGTGCCGGAAGAACACCAACCGTGCACACTAGTCAAAATATTGAGCATGTACGGGAGAGCGTGCAGCATAGTCCATCAACATCAATAAGGAGGCGTTCGACACAACTTGGACTATCACGGCGGTCGCTGCAGAGAATTTTAAGGAACATTAGACTCGTTCCCATATAAAGTTCAACTTGTGCAAGAATTGAAGACGACAGACTACCAGCAACGGCTTGAATATGCCATTCGTTTCCGTGAAAAAGCGGAGGGAAATCCAAACTTTATTCACAATTTGGTAATGAGCGATGAAGCCCATTTCCTATTAAATGGGTATGTCAATAAGCAATACTGCAGGATTGGGGCTACGGAAAATCCAAGAGCAGTTCATCAGCGACAATCACACCCTTAAGTGTACTGTTTGGTGCAGTGTATCCTCCGAAAGGATAATTGGCCCATATTTTTTTGAAAATGAAAGTGGTGTCTCAATTTCTGTCAGCGGTGGTGCATATCGGACGATGCTGGAAAATTTTGTTAGGCCAGCTATGGAAAATCATCCAAACTTGTTGTTTCAACAAGATGGAGTCACAGCACATACTGTAGGTGCCTCAATGGCTTTGTTAAGGGACATATTCGGCGAACGCATTATTTCGCGCACAAGCGATTTTAACTGGCCTTCACGTTCACCAGATTTAACAGCTCCTGACAGTTTTCTTTGGGGATATTTGAAAGAAAGAGTGTACGTAAACAAACCAAGAACCATACTCCAACTAAAAACCAACATTCGAAATGAAATCATGGCCATTACATCTGAAATTTTGCGAAGTTATGGAAAATATGCTAAAAAGAGCACGTATGTGCGAAGCAGAAAATGGACATGACTAACAGGATATCATTTTTCAAAGGTAATTGCAAAAACAATTACTGTATTTAAAAAAAATATTATGTTAATCGCATAAATAAAAAAGTTATAAACCATTTAAACCATATAGCTTATTCTGCGCCATCCTGTAGATTAATATCACTCCACAATAGAAACTCATGACAACAATTTGTGGATCACGCAATCTTGTGTGCGAATTAAACCCACAAAACTAGCATAGGTAACTTAGAATTTTAACCAATACGCCAGCTGTGCAATCAAGTATAGCAAGTGAATTTACCTACCGGTAAAGGTAGGTTTAAACCCAACAGCAATACATATATTAACTGAGATGATAATGCATCATTATAGGTAATAAGGACTGCACAGATGACGTAGTGGTTAAGATACCGACCTACAGTGCCAGTGTCGCTGGTTCGAATCCCAAGTCAAAACATGCGATCCACAAATTGTTGTTCTGAGTCTGGATGTAATTGTGTCCATTAATTATATGTTAGTGAAATCCCCACAATACAAGGATTATATGCTCGGCGTAGGGCGTTGTCTTTAAAAATATCTACTTACGTGTGTATTGAGCTGGTGGTGGTACTGGAGTGTTCAATAACGAAGGCAATTGTGGCTGTGGAGCTGTGAAAGAAATTTAATTAGTAGAATATAAAAAGCACACTTAAAATGATTCTATTAAAAAAAAATAAGAAAGTAAAACAAAAAATATTTATATAGTGGTTTTAATTTATATGTCTAATAACTATCTATTAGATATCATCATTGTGGGAGGGAATTTTGAGGGCGTGAGGGCATAGGGTTTAATTTCGAGTTTTTCTTCTCTTGTATCAATGTTATATGCATATTATATCTCTTAGTCGTGTTTTACGACACCTACCGGCAAGAAAGGGGGTGGTGAATTATATTCTTACTCCACACGGCAAATGCTATAGTAAAAGTAAATAATTCATAGCGTAGTTCTTTAGATCATTATGACGGTAGTAATAGATACTTACGAGGTGGTGGATTATTTTGCATGTAAGGATGCTGTGGCGGCGGTTTCTCTCCAGGCTGCATAACTGGTGGTACCGGGTTACTGGGATGCAGCATACTCTGAAATTGTTTGTATCAAAATCATTCATCATCATTTCATCTTATCGCCGTCCACTGCTGGACGTAGGTCTCCCTCATGTTACGCCACAAAGTGCGGTCCTGTGTCGCCTGCATCTAACGACGCCCAGCAACTTTCACCAGGTCGTCGGTCCACCTAGTGGGGGGGGGGGGGGCGTCCAACACTGCGTCGTCCAATACGTGGTCGCCACTCGAGATCCTTTCTTCCCCAGCGGTTGTCGGTTCGTCGAGCGATGTGGCTTGCCCATGGCAACTTCAGCGTGCTATTTCTTCGTGCTATGTCGGTACACCCGTTCTTCTGCGGATTTCCGTGTTTCGGATTCTATCTCGCAGAGAAATCCCGAGCATAACCCGTTCTATAGCATGCTGTGCGACTTTGAGCCTTGTTATGAGGCCTACATTTAGGGACCACGTTTCTGTGCCGTAAGTCATCACTGGTAACACACACTGGTCGTAGACCTGTGTTTTCAGACACTAAGGTATGATGGACGAGAAGATCCTCTTAAGTTGCCTGAACGCTGCCCAACCGAGTTGGATTCATCGGCTGATCTCTTTCTCGAAATTGGATCTACCTAACTGGACTGTTTGTCCTAGGTAATCATAATGATCTACAACTTCGAGAATCGCATTGCCAACTAAGACATTGTATCAAATATTGTATAATTAACAAGATACTTATTGTAGATTTCGTTTGATAACAAAGGATACTTATAATTAAAAAAATTGACAAGATACATACAACAGCTGTGACAGGATCCACAATCCTCATAATAACTTGAGCTTGTAATAATGCATAAGCCAGCTGTGGATTTTGTAACAGCATATTTCTGGCCTCACTTGGATTGTTCTGTAAACAAATTTTAACATATGTAATATCAATAAACACAGTTCTTAACAATCATATATCATCTCAAACCCCATAAGTCCCACAGTTGAGCTCTGGCCTGTCTTCCGAAATAAGAGTAAAATTTACCTACTATACTGGTCAAAAGTATAGATATAGATTATAGAAACATATAGGTATAGGTTCTATATCGAGTATTTCTTCTCTTGCATGGACGTTAAATCCTTATTTTATATACCATTTAGTCCTCTTTTATTACACCTACGGGCATAATAAGGGGTGATGAATTGTATTCTTACACCATGACCACATAGACTGAAACAATCATATATGTACCTTAATAATTACATTTTTTTTATTGAGGACATTCTATTCACTTATAAAATACCATACAATTTTTAACAATCTTCTATACATAGTATACAAATAAGGTAAGTTTACATAGTAAGCTATGTAAATTGTGCTATGTTTGATCACAAATTAATCCATCCAGCCTATTAATGTCCACTATTGGACTTTGCTCCTATCCCAATCATGTAAAATCAACGTAAAATCTCTCCTTCCATACAGCCCTATCAAATTTTATCTTAGTTTATTCGTATCATGCTTCATACATCTATACATCTTTGGTTTGCCCAAAGCCTTCAAGATTCATACTTAAAACTTTTCTTGCAACATCACTTTCATCCCCTCTTAACACATGTCCACATCATATCAAGCATTCTACAAGCATCCTTAACTTCTACATCACTGGTGCAAATTTCAAACTTCCTCTTATACAGCCATTTTTTATTTTATTACACACTTGCAATCCGCCCTCGCTTCGCTTTTAGATGAGTTTGTTCCCGTGGGAATACCGGGATAAAATATAGCCTATGTTACTCCCTGATATTATAGCTTTCCATTGGTGAAAGAATTTTTCAAATCAGACCAACAGTTCCTGAGATTAGCGCGTTCAAACAAACTCTTCAGCTTTATATATTAGTAAAGATACACATATTTTAACACACAAACACTCACATGACATGGCCATATATGTATAGCTAGACTATGTGGTGACAGAGTAAGAATACAATTTACCACCCTCCTCTTGGCCATGGGTGTTGTAATAAGACGGCTAAGGGATAGAATATGCATATAACATCAATGCAAGAAAAGAAATTCTCCAAACCAACACATCTGATCAGTGTAGTATTGTAGGTCAATTTCCCTCCTACAGTGGAGGAGGTCGAAGTTGAACAGTGGCATGTATATGGGCTGAGATGATGATGATGATATAGCTGGAATCAGTATTGTGCTGTGAGTAGATTTAGCATGGAGTATTACCTGTATACAAAGTTTCATCTGTTTCATTAACTCAAACATTTGCTCAGGTGGAAGTGTGGCCACTGCCTTGCTGATCGCTTCAGGAGCTTTCTCTGGCTCACAAGCATCTCCATAAGGATTCTCTACCTGAAATAAAGAGTTTAAATTATTACAATTAATATCACCAATTTACCAAATATTAAATTAATGCAAAACATTCAAAATATAATTAGTGCTAATCAATATTTGCCACTTAGAACTATATAATCAAAGAGTTCCAGATATAGTATTGACTGACTGACTGTTAACTGTGAACAATATTATATCATGCCACAATCTTACATAAATATGTGAACATCTAAAGCAGTTAAGGTTTGATTCTTTTGGCAATATTATTAAATGGCTTATAGTATTATTAAATGATCTGTAAGTACCTATTATTAAATTATCCATGTCCATAGATGTTGTAAAAGACGACTAAGGGATTAAATACGCATATAACATGTATGCAAGAGAAGGAAAACTCAAAATAATACCCTATACCAATATATTATATGCAAAATCTATGCAAGAGAAAGAAAACTTGAAATAAAAGCCCATGCCAACACATCTGACCAACCCGGTATAGTAAGTCAAATTCCCTCCTATTACGGAGAAGGCCTGAGGCCAACAGTGGGACTTAGTGGGCACTATTATATTAATCTGTAATATAATTCCAATAAAATTTTATAAACCAATTTATATGAAGCCATTTTATATAATTCCTGACTTGGATTTTTTGAAATTAGTTGGAGAACATCGGTCTTCTATACATACATGTCGTAGAAAAAAATAATTTATAAAGTTTTATAAAGTTGGATGCAGGCGGCACAAGACCGCACTCTATGGCTTAACATGATGATAAAGGCCTACGTCCAGTAGTGGATGGTGGTAGGCTGAAATGATGACGATTAGTTTAAAAAAATTAAACTTACTTGAGGACCTTGCATCAAGGCTTGCATTTCCATTCTTGACTTTTCTGTACAAGCATTATCAACTCTAAGTGAACGACCACCAATTTCATAGCCATTAAGATTACGCATAGCACTGAGAGCCGTTTCCTGATCCTTGTATTCACAGAATCCATAACCCTTCGGTTTGCCAGTTTCGCGATCGAATACAAGCTTGAAAGATAAAACAGGCCCAACCTCGCTAAAGATATCTTTTAGCTTTTCTTCTGTTGCTTCATACGGGATATTGCCCACTAAAAATTAAACGTTAATTTAATACCTCATAAATATTAGTCGAGTATATCGAAAGATTAGTCAAAAGTTCCTATTCACAACTTACCAAATACAGATCTCATGGACTTGTCCATGATACTCTGTTCTTCTTTCTCCTTGCTTTTATCCATTGTTGTATTTTTATTTAAAACTTGGCTGATCAAACAAATACAATAGCAAAATTTATAGCAATCCGATCTCCGATATATATTCGTCAGTCGCCAAAATATCCAAATGAAGTTAACCTTTTCACATCAAACAATAATACTATGGAATCTATGGATGAGAATTCAGTGTAATAAAAATGACTCCGAAGTTTCACATAGATGTCGTCGCCAAATATTCATAAAATTAATAGAGATGACTGTTTAACATCTAATAACCTTAATTATTAATTCATATAAACTGTGATCCGATTCTAATTTTCGCACCGCTTACAATCTGGATTACAAGTTAGGTTACAATAATTTAGAATAGGGATGTCCGATATTTATCAATATTGTTGAAATATCGATATTAGCTGCCGAAATATCGATATTTCTATATCGATATTTATAACTGAAATTAAATATGTGTCGTCGTTCGCGAACGAACGAATCAAACGACACGATCAAGATCTCTCTCTCAGATCTCAAGATCTGCGCGAACGATAGGGTCACTTCGAAAAATATGAGTCGTTCACTAGATCGACTCCTTTAACAAAACCTACGAATCAGAAGAAAAGATTGAAGAGAACGAAGGGTTGCCGCGTCTCGGTTACTCGTTCGTTGTCGCATGAGGCATTTCAATTGTTTTGGTCTCACGTAAACAATCGAATTACAACCGTTCCTTTATATTGTTATTCAATACTAAACTTTATTCCTCAGACTATTATTAATGTCAGGAAGATTCTACCTAAAAGATACCTATTGAGCTCTGCTATTTATAAGCTGAGGAATAAAGTGTAGTATAAAATAGCAGTATGAAGAAACTGTTATAATTCGATTGTTTAAGTGAGATCAAAACAATAATAATTACAGCATTGCGTCGATTAGTGATCCAGTCAGTGACCTGCTAATATTAATTACGTCATAAATTTATGTGATAAAGGGTAAAAAGTTTATAAGTTTTTTCTTTAATTAATATTTTTATTTGTGCGTGTTTGTAATATAAATATGTTGGTGTTGGCGCATTTTTCCACAAAATAAACGCACATAAAAGTATATTTAAACCCGAGAAAGCGGCACGGTTGATTTTTTAAAATTATAATTTAAAATAATTATCTTTTAACTTTTCTAGGAACTTTCATTAATACAAATTTCAACTTCTTTGTGATGTTTTTTTCTATTACCTGCGTGTATATAAATAAATACGACTCGCTTGGTTGTATGTACTTGGAAAGTACGCAACGAGCTCACGAACCAAGGAACCAAGCGGCTTGGTTCGTGAGCTGGTTTGTGTACTGAGGTGACAATCGAGTGCCGAATCCTTTAGTGAGCCAATCTTTCGACTGAACGGGTCGCACGAATCGGATCATTTTGACAACAGGTCAGTATTAATCTGGATCTCTAAAATTGAACGAACGACACATATCTATTTGAAATATCGCCATATCGATATTATGAACACGATATCGATATCGCTTTTGTAATGAAACGAAAAATTATTAATAACATAATTTTGATAAAATGTGTGATTCCTAGGCATCCGGACAAATTTCCTAAAAAAAAAGGTCATCAAAATTTGTCCGGGAGGCTGTATCTTAATACCTCCAGACAAATTTCCTAAAAAAAAAAAGAAAGCTCATCAAAATTTGTCCGGCGAATTTTCTTTCCTTTACTTATATTATAAAATATCGATATTACAAAATATCGATATTTTGTGTCCGATAATATCGACTTATCGATATTTGGCTATCGATTTCAATATCGATATTTTACTAATATCGCGCATCCCTAAGGTAGAATGCTACACAGACACAGAGTAATATAAATGCTATTTTGCCGGGTGTTGCATAGTTCATATTTTTTTGTGGAGCGAACAGGTCAGTTACTAAGACTTTTAAGCCAATATAGAATTATGCAATTATCAATGTCGCAGATAAAATAGTAGTTTCATACAAAGAGTACCGTATCAAAACTCTTTCGAGTATAGATATACTTCATTTTATTTTGCTTGCTATGGGATAATAAACTGCTACAATATAAATATTACAAATAAATGCAAGCCTCGGACTATTTAAACAAACAAAAGGAAATTAGACATATATTGCCACTAGAAAAGGATATGAAATACAAATAACATTATTTAGGTAACTTACGACGCAAACGCGAGATTTTATAAAACTTGAGAGTTTTAGAACATCAGAGTGAAAGTTTATACCGAGTTAACAGCTTTCATCTCTCACTCCAATTGCAACCGCTAATATGATTCATCTCAGCCCATATACGTCCCACTATTGGGCTCGGGCCTCCTCCATAATGGAAGGGTAATTGATCTACTATACCACGCTGGTCAGACGTGTTGATATAGGGTTTTATTTCAAGTTTTCCTTTTCTCGCATAGATGTTGTATGCGTTTTATATCCCTTAGTCGTCTCGTACGATCACCCACGGGTAAGATAGGGGGTGGTGAATTGTATTCTTACTCCGTCACCACACGGAACAATATATGATTGCACTATATCAATAGTAGACGAATTAGTGGAGTAATTTCAAGACGGTATATTAATACGATATATGAAATAATTCCTAGTAGAATTTATTTGGGTATGGAGAATTAATAACGTAATGTTTAAAGGTGATGAAAAGTGATACGGTGGCGTATTTGTAAATAAGTAGGGACACGAAAAAAATATCGATACTTTTAGGTATTGAGTACTTTCCTTTCGATATTGATAATTTTGTACTCGATACTTTGCATGCGATATTTTTACTCAATGAGTACTTTTTGGTAGGTATCGTATCGAATAAATTTTAGAAAATATCCATGTTAAACTTGACCTCACGGCTCACGTTTATGGTAACGTCATCTAGTTCAAAAATAATGAACCTTCTACAACGTGGCTCGAAATATATGAATCCGTTCACAGACGGTCAAATTTCTAAAAAAAAAGAGCTCATAACGACAGAGATTCTAGGAAAAGTACTCAGTACTCGATACTTTGAAGTATCGATACTTTTGTTTCGATACTTTATTGAGTACGATACTTTTCTTTTCTTCGATACTACTCATGAGTACAGTATCAATACATTCTTTTCGATATCATGTCCCTATAAATCAGAGACTTTCACACTATTAAGTTTTTTTTTTTTTGCAGTTTTATGGCTTGGTTACTAGGACCTTTAAGCCACACAGTTAAGTTATAAGAAATAAACACAGACAAATTTCACACTCAAGCTATGTCTTCTAACTTCTCTTAAAGTGTTATTATTCTCAGCCGGTAATTTGGGCGGTGCAGGTGCGAGTACCTGCGTGTGATGAAGCCCTAGGTGAGACCGCGGGTGACAACCGGGCATTAGTCCATCACCCGCAGAGAAGCTGACCGCGCGAGGGGGACTGACGTCCTGAGAGGAGCGTTAAAGGAAGTCGGGTACCTGAAAGGGTATCCCACTGAGCTGGCCACGGTCGACAAGGAACTCGGTACCAGTGGTCGGCCCAATGGGGAAGAAAAGGGAAGACGATGGGTTGTGGGGCGCGCGCCGCCCTTTCGTCACCCCGGACGGAACGGACGGCGTGCGCGCTGATCATAGCCCACCCAAAAAAATTGTGTGTGTGTGTGTGTGTGAAAGTCACACACGGTAGAAGTGAAACTTCTGAAAAATCTCTGATTAAATATACTTATTGAAAAGTATTGAATAAATAAACAGTCGCTTCATATAAACTGTATATTTATAAATACATAAAAAAAAAAGAATTAGGATTATTGAAAACAATCCAAATTTCATTATTTTCAATACTCATCAGTGAGTATTTTTAATCTCTCGTGGCTTACCCCTGGGTAAGCTACGAGAGATTAAAAATTGAATTTAGAATTGATTAAAAATTGAGGCAGATATATATAGTCAATCAATAAAATAGAGAATCAGGAGTGTTAGGATAAATGTAAAGTTTATTATTTTTCACCAAGCTTAAAAAATATTTAATATTTTAATGTAAATAATTATATTACATATTATATTATATATTATTCAGTAGGACCGCACATTGTGGTAAAACATGAGGCAGGTATACATCCCTAGGTGGGTACAGTTAATCAAAAAGTTAACTTCATTAATTCGTTAATTAAAACGTTACCTTCGATAATCGTTAAAGCGTTAAATTTCCACAAATTTAACGCAAGTCAAAGTTACTGTTAAAAGTTAACCATTTAAAATTTATACTGCTTTTAGGCTGAGAGAAAGAGATAAATTCTACAGCATATAGCGGAATTAAGTTGTCATGCATCTATCCACACTAGCTGTCCCAAGCTACTGCCACTAGCCGCGATAAAATAGATTCACTAAACTTTTACGACGCTTTTTGACGTAATAACCAGGTGGAGGTGAGAACATATCACTTCTGCTATTATCATAATCTATAACAGAAGAATTCATAGCAATTGAAGAAGGCTCAGGATCAGTTTCCTTTATCGTGTCGCGCGGCAGCGAGCAGTTTAGTCTCGTTTAGCGAGGAGGCCGCCTTCTGGGATGACGTTCACCGTGACGTCATTGTCCGTTGGGCAGTCCGGTTGGAGGAGACTGAGTCCGATGTCCGGGGCGTCGAAGCTTATGCTGATGGAGCGATTGTGTTGGCGGCATGGGTTGCTTCCCTTCCAACTGATGCAGATATTGACAGGGCATGGTAACTTCGCCAAGTATCTGCACACGGGCGTGAGGAAGAAGAGCACACCGTCCTGCCACCATTGCAATTGTGATGAGGACACGGCACAGTACACAGACGTGTGCCGACTATCGCTAGAACGATGTTCGACGGCATCAGGAACTGGGACGCGATCGCCGCCTTCCGTGTGGTAGTTGTGTCACGGAAAGAGGGCGCATCGTGCGAGGGAGGAACTCCTCTACGACTCAATCCGTCGCCGGCGACTTGGGCGGCACAGGTGTCGTGGAACTTACGAGCATGGCGTAGCGCGTAATTCAAACAAACAAAATGACAGCATGTCAACAAACGACTAATGTAACGGACTAAAGTTAACGGAAGTTAACAAGAGCGTTAACCACTTTTGACCGCCCGCTACAGTCATCGAAAACCGCAGAGAAGCTCGTCAAGAAACCGACACAGTAAAACGAGCGAAGGCCATGTTGGTCAGCCAGTGCCGAGCCGACCTACGAA
Source organism: Lymantria dispar (assembly GCA_032191425.1). Classification (NCBI taxonomy): domain Eukaryota; kingdom Metazoa; phylum Arthropoda; class Insecta; order Lepidoptera; family Erebidae; genus Lymantria; species Lymantria dispar. Next base: position 25,557,830 of record CM063449.1, read on the forward strand.
TCTCCGACCATCCGAAAAGAAGAGGGGAGGGGGCATCTATTCACAGCAGGACTAAGACGCACAAAATAGCGAAAGCTAAGGAAGAATTACTGCGTCTACAAGTCGAACTAGCCGCCGTACGCCTCGCCGCGCTAGAAACCGAAGAAAGCGATGAAGAAGAAGATAACGTCTCAATCTGCTGCAAGACGAACGCGAACGAACGAGTGGACAATTGGCTGGACAACCAGGCGAAACACACCCACCACGTGGAAGAACCGGTGATCGCCGAAACCGAAATACCGATCCCAGCGAGACCTACCGAAGAGCGTCATCACCCACAGCAACCACTACAGCCACAGGCGGGAGTATCATCCGACGTCAAGATTATGACCGACGCCATCGCCCTCGCCATCAGAGGTGCTCACCGACCGAAATTCATCGAGCTACCAACATTCAATGGATCTCACCACGAGTGGTTACCGTTCCGCGCCGCATACTACGAAACAGAAGGTATTTCATTTCATTTATTATCATAAAAACATTACATAGATATGTGGGAATCTCTGGCTCCTACGCTAGTTGTATACTGTGTTGCAGGAGCCAGTGTCCTCCCCATTACAAAAGACACATTTTATAATAAATAAATACAAAGCAATGACTACAGTAGGTGAATACAATGTAAATAATCATAATAAAAAGTAAAACAAAAATCTATGAGTCTGCGAGTGTGTGTGTGTTGTGTGTGTGTGTGTGTGTGTGTGTGTGTGTGTGTGTGTGTGTGTGTGTGTGTGTGTGTGTGTGTGTGTGTGTGTGTGTGTGTGTGTGTGTGTGTGTGTGTTGTGTGTGTGTGTGTGTGTGAGTGTGTGACTGTGTGAGTGAGTGTGAGTATGCATGTTGCATTTATGTATGTGTGAGAATATGAGTGTGTGTTATATAGGTGATTACATTTACTTTATCAACAGTAGGAGATTCTCAATTTCTGTATAACCAAGACTTCTCAGCCAATTAAAAACTAAAGTTTTGAATTTATTACTGTTTAGTCGATTTACTTTATGTATCTTGCACAGTTGGTTGTATATATAGGGTGCTAGAAAATTAAAATGACGTTGCCCGTAAATTGTTTTCATTTGAGGCACTGGGTATTTCACCACTCGCCTTGTTAAAGTAGGTAAATAGGGCACAAATTCTCTATGATACCTACGCAAAACTTCATAAATGTACATCTGTCTTACAGATAGTACACCAGCATTTTCATATATCGCAGTCGTAGCATGCCTATAAGGTAATTGCATGAGAACTTTTAAGACCACTCTTTGTGCTCGTTCACTACGATTGAAAATACGAACCGCCTAAGAAGAAATCTCAAGGGTAAAGTGAAGGAAGCCGTCGACGGGTTACTCATCACCAACGCACATCCGACGGAAGTAATGAAGACTTCGGAGTCCCGATTTGGCAGACCAGAAGCGATCGCCATGATGAACATGGAAGTGCTCCGTGGGTTACCGCGCCTGACAGAATCACCACGAGACATCTGCATCTACGCAACGAAGATCTCCAACATCGTAGCGACCTTAAAGACTCTGAACTGCACTAACTACCTACATAACCCGGAAGTTGCGAAGGCCGTCATAGACAAACTCACCCCGACGTTACGCTACAGATATTACGATTTCTCCGCTAAGCAACCGTAAGACAGCCCAGACCTTATGAAAATAGAGAATTTCTTCATACAAGAAGCCGAACTGTGCGCGCCGTACGCGTTCCCAGAAACGATAACAACATATACGCCTGCCACTATACAGAAAAGAGTACAGAAGGTCAACAATATAACGGTCAAGACGACCACTGTACAGAAAAGATTGCAGAAGGTCAACAACGTTATATACACATCGAAATGTCCGGTTTGCGACGAAGAGGGACACGTCACCCCTGACTGCGAACAATTCAAACAATTAGATGAAAATTCAAGATAGGATATGGCCAAGAATAAACGACTGTGCTTTAGATGTCTTCGCTACATGAACAAAACACACAACTGCAAGAACAAACCATGCGGCGTCAACGAGTGTAAATACACTCACCACAAACTCCTACACTACGTAAGGAAAACTGAAAAGACAGACTCCGCCGAAGGTCAACCAGCGCACCACGTGGAAGCAATCAACTCCACCTGGTCGGCCAAGAAGAAACAATCTGAAGATATTACCGATACAAGTTCGAGGTCCGCGCGGAACTTTCGACACTTTCGCACTGATAGACGACGGGTCGACCGTAACATTAGTCGACGACCACGTAGTCAACGTAATCGGAGCAACAGGGCCCGTAGACCCGCTGAAAATAAAAGGAATCAACGAAATGGAAACAGCAGAATCGGCCTTGAGGAGAGTCACCATCACCATAAGGTGGCTCAATGACCATGAAGAACAGATACAAGCGCGCACAATGAAAAATCTACACGTCTCGTGTCAACAGATCTTCGGTACGATGATCAACAGATGCAGACACCTGGCAGATATCAGCAAGTACCTCTCCTATCTGAACGCCAAACCCCTCGTGCTCATCGGCCAGGACAACTGGCACCTACTCCTCACCACCGAAGTAAGAACAGAGGATAGAGACCAACCAGTGGTATCACTCACGCCGCTGGGTTGGGTACTCCACGGTAGCAGAACAAGTAACCGCAGCCACAGTATTAATTTCGTAACACACGTCACAGAAGAGCAAGAGGACAACCTAGAGAAGATGGTGAAACAATATTTCGAGATAGACGCTCTCTGCCTTAACCCGAGAAAACCGAAGTCTGACCCGGAAGAACAAGCGCTACGTATCCTCGAGAAAGCTACGATTAAAACCGAAGATGGGAAGTTCGAGACAAGCCTCCTCTGGCGAAACGACACCCTACCGAATAACTACGAGAACTCACTAAAGCGACTCGTTAACATAGATAAGAAACTCGATCGTGATCCCACATTAAAGAAGAAATATACAGAAGAGATAGAAGCCTTGATCACGAAGGAATATGCTGAGATAGCACCGGCACAGAAGACACCCAATAAAACGTGGTACCTACCACACTTCGGAGTAGTCAACCCAATGAAGCCGGACAAGCTAAGAGTAGTCCACGATGCTGCTGCCAAGACCAAGGGCGTCTCGCTTAACGACACGCTGCTGAAGGGACCGAACCTATTACAATCGCTGCCAGCGTCATCATGAGATTCAGACAACACGAGATCGCGGTCACAGCGGACATCAGTGAAATGTTCATGCAAGTTAAATTACGACCGGTCGACCGAGACTCACTACGATACCTGTGGCGTGAAGATCGACGTGACGACCGACCGCCGGAGGAGTATAGGATGACGTCACTAATATTCGGAGCGTCATGTTCACCGTCAACAGCAATATATGTGAAGGACCTGAACGCCACACAGCACAAGGACACACACCCTGAAGCCGCAGCAGCCATCATTCACAAACATTACGTCGACGACTACTTAGACAGCTTTATAAATATAGACGACGCGGAAAGAATTACCAACCAGGTGCGAAGTATTCACCGCAAGGCCAACTTCGAACTGAAACAATGGAAATCGAACTCGTCAACACTATTAGAAACACTCGGTGAAACCAAATACGTAGAAAATATGGAACTCTACAAATCCGAAGAACAGGTCTTTTTATACTGTTAGTGTGTAACCTGATGGGCTATTGTCCGTACCTAATAATTTACTACATTGTTGATAATTAAATTTTATATTTTGTTTATGTCAGTTTGTGTTTCTCAATATTTGCCGATAGTATCCATTATTATCTAGTCTCGTGCCCCAAGCTTGTGGTCAGCCATCCAAGCTCTTTCGGCTCAGTCTGACCCTGGTCGCAGGGAACCCTTGGATGCAAGTGGCGCAGGACCTTACCGAGTGGCTTTCTCGTGGGGAGGCCTATGTCCTGCAGTGGACGTCTGTAGGCTGATGGATGGATGGATTTACGGGATATTCTTAGAGTAGATATTCGGTCCTTCGAAAAGCTTATAAACATGGGGATATGGATCCAACAGCCTTTGGAGAAATTTAATCTAAGAAGGGGATGGGACGTCTACCGATGACACTTCATGTCTGCACATAACACTCGTACTGCCAACGGTAGATATAAAACTATTGTGTAATGATGCTATCTAAAACACATAGATAGTTTGCCAGTTTATCAATAGATGGTGCAGGCAAAAATATAAAACCACAGTAGCTCCAGATAAGACGCAGATAGACAATAATAAATCATTTATTTGTCTACGAGATAAGTAATCTGTGGTAGAAGTTCTCGCTTGCCCGTACTCCCCTGTGCAAATTTATACAATCTGTAATAATCTGTTTTCTTTTAAAAATCATTATTTTTGGGCCGTGCCTGCCTATTTCTACGAAAATAATTCTTACTAGAAACTTGTAACTAGTGCTGATTACAATTAAACGCATCTGTTGTTAGCGTGGAAAGAAATTATTCATTTCATGCGGCTATGGAATAGTATCGATTTGTTTCTAATACGATGAGATGACAAAACTATGTCAAGTGTGTTTTAGTAAATAATCTTCGAGGAGGTAATTAATCATTACTAAACAGCATCAGCGTTTTGAATATAACGGAATGAATCTCGATAATTCATCGAGGGATAATTCTGAAGCATTAGATTCCATTAGTACTGTAAGTCCTAGAGAAAAATATCACAGTATGAGGGAAAAGAAGCTGTCTACCGCTTCCCTCACAAATACTGAGGGAGCGCGACCTAAAGTGGTAACAGTGAAGCATCCGGAATCTAATAAACCGAAACCTACAGCAAAGAAAAACAAACCAATTCAAGCTGATCTTGACGTTATCAAAGAGTTCATACGCTGCCGGGATGAAGGCGTAAAACGGTTGGACCTTAGCAAGTCATCTATTACGTCTCTTCCACCCAATGTAAGGGATTTGACACATTTGGTTGAGTTTTATCTGTATGGTAATAAATTAGTTGCTCTGCCTGCTGAATTTGGATGTCTAACAAATTTACAGACATTAGCTTTGAATGAAAATTCTTTGACCAGTTTACCAGACTCACTTGATAACCTGAGATGTTTGAAGGTGTTAGATTTGCGACACAATAAACTGAGCGATATACCTGATGTTGTATACAAACTAACATCACTTACAACATTGTTTTTGAGATTCAATAGGATTCGTGTAGTTGGTGATGGAATAGCCAATCTTACAAATTTGACTATGCTGAGTTTGAGAGAAAATAAAATAAAAGAATTATCATCAGGAATTGGCAATTTGGTGAATCTAGTTACATTTGATGTATCTCATAATCACTTAGAGCACTTACCAAAAGAGATTGGTAACTGCGTTAATTTATCAACTTTGGATTTGCAACATAATGAACTTTTAGATATACCGGAGACTATTGGCAACCTTCATGCTATTAGTCGTTTAGGTCTCAGATATAATAGGTTGACAGCTATTCCGGCCACACTGAGTAACTGCAAGCACATGGATGAATTTAATGTTGAAGGAAACTCTATATCTCAACTACCAGAAGGTCTTTTGGCCAGTTTAAATGAGCTAACAAGCATTACACTTTCCCGTAACTCCTTCCAAAGCTACCCATCAGGAGGTCCGGCTCAATTTACCAATGTTTTCTCTATCAACCTCGAACATAATCAGATTGATAAAATACCATATGGAATATTCTCAAGAGCAAAGAATTTGACAAAATTGAATATGAAAGAGAACTTATTAACATCATTACCACTTGACATTGGGACTTGGGCGAACATGGTGGAACTTAATTTAGGAACAAACCAATTAGCAAAATTGCCTGATGACATTCAATGCTTGCAGAACCTAGAAATTCTAATACTCTCAAATAATTGTTTGAAACGCATACCACCTAGTATTGGCAGTCTGAGAAAACTGAGGGTTTTGGATTTGGAAGAGAATAAATTAGAAATCTTGCCAAATGAAATTGGCTTCTTACATGAATTACAAAAGCTGATTGTTCAGTCTAATCAGTTGACATCCCTCCCACGATCCATTGGTCATCTTACAAGCCTCACATTCTTGAGTGTAGGTGAAAATAATCTACAGTATTTACCTGAAGAGATAGGAACCCTGGAGAACTTGGAATCCCTGTATTTAAATGATAATCCCAACTTGTGTAATTTACCTTTTGAGCTGGCATTATGTGTGAGTTTGCAAATCATGAGCATTGAGAATTGTCCACTCACTGCAATCCCACCGGAGGTTGTTTCTTCAGGCCCATCACTAGTAATCCAATATTTAAAATCTCAAGGCCCTTACAGAGCTATGTGATATCAGGAAGATGATTACTTACCAAGCACTGAAGCTATTTAGGTTTGGTAGTTGCTTGAAAATGCAAGCTTTTTACAGAAAATGTATACTCAAAAATTCTGTTGTGAATTAACAAAATATATAAAAACTATAACCATTTTATTGCTGTAAGTGATTATTAAATGTAAAATTTTTCTATTTGTGGATGTTTTAAATCTTATTATGTCTGTTTGGTTAATTTCATATTTGTATGTTTTATAACCAATTTAACCATTATGCTATTTAATGTTTTCATTATTTAGATATTTAAGACTTATAAAATTGTATTATCTATGTCATAAAAATTATAAAAACACAAAAATACTACTACCGCTAATAATATTAGTAGATAGGATTATAATCAATATTTTAAAATGCTGTATATATTGTAAATGCACAATAATTGTTATCAATGTTTTGTAATCATTTTATTGCAACATTCAAAAGTATGAAAATGAGATTTAAAATCAAATTTCTAATTATAATATTTTATTGGATTTCAAAATTAAGAGACATTGAGATTTATAGAGCTTATCATAATGTTTTATAACATTTTTAAGATTTAAGTAACATAATTGTTTAGTTTATTGTTAGCCATAATGTTGTTCTAGCTTGTGGTATTAGTTTTTCACTGCTTAGCATGTGTTCCCATATTTATTTCTCCAATTAGTCACACATTATGGTGTTGTGTTGAGTTCCTGACACCTCAACTGTTAACATCTTTCTTTCTATCTCATTCCTTTATTTCTGATGCCAAGAATACTAGGAACAAGAGGTGTTTTTCTCTTGACATCAGGACTATATTTAAGGACCTTATTGTCTGTCATAGTAGTGGAGATTGATCATGATTAGGTGTATAAATCCTGAACATATTTCAGCTCGTCTGTTGCTCTATCTTTATGTTCCACAAAACTTTTTCTAATTTTATTCATTTCATGTCATTAAATGAACAATCTCTCAAAGCACAAGCTTCGACTACTTTGTTGTGGAATTATATTCATCTTCCATAGTTCCCATGATTCAGGTAATTGGTTCATTTCACTACTGATGTTAGTAACTTTAGAATCTGTTCCCATACTATGGAGCTCTTGTCGCACTATATCTGCTTCTTCCTTCTTAAATATTAGAATTGTTCTCAATAGTTGGTAATTGAATGACCTATTGCTCTGAGTCTGCCCTTCCATTTACCATGTTTTGGCTTGAGAGCTAAGATACTTCGGTTTATTTTTGGTTATATCCAGGCCTATCTTTTCCAAACTTTGCCACTAAGTACGCAACCACATGCCCTGCTTCTAACAGCAGAAACGCGCCCCCAAAAGTAACCAGCGTCAGTGCGAATGCCGACGCTATAGATTACTCAAGTCTAGTGCCGCATCTTCCGTATATACTTGTGCATATGCACCAGGGTCCGCGCCTCTTTGACAAGCGAGTGTCCACAGAAATAAGCGTGAATATAGCTTTTTGTAGACTATAAGCAGAGGTATTATTGGATTTCTGAACGACGCTTTCTTAAAAATACCCCAAGCTCACTGGAGATATACGTTTGCTGGAATGCACATTGTAATCAAAAGTACTTTACTGCTAAATATTCTACCCCTGCGATTGACATTGTTGTGAATAGTACATGCTCAGTACAGTCTTGCATTGTTGATGATCCCATGGATATTTATCATAGTAAATTTCGTTTTCGCATTTCGTCACCTGTAGCTGTCAAGATCTCCCCTATAACCTTTGTTTTTTTCGCTACCCTCTATTTGTACATTTGTACTTTCACCTGTACCAGCCTTTCTACGCAATCAACCCCCAGTTGCAGCCTCTACGCAATCAACCCCCAGTTGCAGCCTAAATCTAAAGTTATTTGTAAAGCAAAACGTCTATGTTTTATAACTACCTTCTTGCATTCTTAAAGGCGTGAGATATATTTAATTTATCTTTATCGGCTATAATTATATAAGTATTGTTATAAAGGTAAATTTAAAGGATATTTTTTTTAATTTCTTATATTTTTAAATAAATATTATGTAATATTTATTATATTTGTATAATTAATAATATTGTAGTATAATATCAGTATTTTGCATATAAATTGCATTACATATAATATTTTGTAGATTAGTTGTATCAATTAAATGGAACCTGAAAAGATCTCATGTTTGCAAAACAGCTGCAGTGTGTAGGTGTACACTGTTGTTGAAGATAATTCTGCGTTGATGTGACTATTTTGTATCATTAATAATTTATTTTAGGTTTCCTATTTGTTGCATTTAATATTATACACTCATTTGCAAAAAAAACGGGCACCTAAGCAATGAACCATTTCAAATGTTAATATTTCTTTGTTTGATAATTATAGGTAGTTTTATCCACACAATTTGCTAAATTAATAAGAAAATAATCGTTTTCATCAGTATTTCATAAAATTTAGATACAATTTATGGGAAATAATGCTAAACCTCGCTAGTAGTGTATATTCGCTAGTAGTGCATATGCTCATGAAGTAAAAATAAAAAAGTTTTTTGTTTGTTTTTCTTTAATAAAGTAAAAGCAGATAAATGTTTAGTATCGAGTGTGACCCCCTCTAGCTAAAATCACAGCTTGAATTCGTCTGGGCATGCTAGCGAGTATATCCCGGATACTTGCTTGCGGAATACGTTCCCACTCCGCAGTAATCACATTCTTCAGCTCTCTGATGGTCTGCGGAGCCGGGTGTACTGATCTCACACGCCGTTTCAGAACGTCCCAGACATGCTCTATGGGATTGAGGTCGGGACTTCGAGCTGGCCAATCCAAACGACGAATGCCGTCCTCTTTCACATACGCATTAACATCGCGGGATCGGTGGGCGCGAGCATTGTCGTCCATAAAAATCGAGTCTTCACCTAGAGCGGCCAATGCGGGTTGTGCATGAGAAATTAGAACTTCCGTTATGTATCGATGCCCAGTCAGTGAGCCGTTTTCAATGAAGACTAACTCTGTACGATCCATTGAATTTATTCCTGCCCAAAACATAACAGAGCCCCCACCATAAGGTGTGATTTCTTCGAAACATGCCTCTGCAAAGCGTTCTCCTTGTCTTCTTAGCACTCGCCGACGTCGATCTTCACCGAACAGAGATATCCTGGCTTCATCAGAGAACAAAACTCTATTCCAATCGTCTTGAGTCCATGATTCACAATTTCTAGCGAACCTAAGCCTGTGAACTCTGTGCTCACGGAGTAATTTGGGGCCGCGGGCCGGGCGGTGACTGCGTATATTGGCAGCGAGAAGCCTCCTCCTGACCGTCCATAGACTAATATGCACATTTCTTACTTCTTGGAGGTTGTTCTTAAGATCCACATACGAAGATTTGCGATTTCTCAATGCGCGACTCACAAGAAAACGATCATCCCGTGGTTGGGTACATGGTTTTCTTCCAGAACCAGGCCTTCTCTCGACGGAACCAGTCTCCTGATATCGCTGCCAGGTCCTTTGGACTGTCGAGCGACTAACATTTAGCCTCCTAGCCACGAAACATTGGCTGCAACCCTCTTCAAGCAGCGCGATAATTTTGGTAGCTTTTACCACTTTATCTACCATTTTTGATACAGCCAAACAGCATTAAATAAAGCTTTGACAGTCAAGGATATGAAATTAATCGATAAAAATTGAATAAAAGTTATGAAAGTAATGTTAACTTCTGGAACTTCGCGCCAAAAATGTAGGATAAAAAGGGGTTTTCTGTAAAAATGAACATCAAATGAAAAATTGAATTTAGAACGTACTTTTTTAAATACCACAGCATTTTTAAAACCGGCCAGTAACGTGTACAAACGATTGAAACCTTTTTGGTATTGTATCTTTTTAAATATGAATGAAAATCAAAACCGCCCGTTTTTTTTGCAAATGAGTTTATGTTTGTAAGTGTTAGTATTTAGTTACAATAAATGTTATAGGCTAGGTAATATGACATTATAATAACCCAGTCACAATTTTACTGACAAGTACTGAAGTCGTATTGCGCAAAACTTGCTAATATCGTACAATTTATATAATTCATTAAAATTTTATATTCTTAGATCTAAAAAGAATGAAATGTTGTATGTTATATAATAGTTCTCTAGTCACAAATTGTTTTCTGAGTGATGATTAGAAACAATGATGATTTCCATGACATTTATCATACCCAAATTTAAACAGTGTAATAATAATTATTGTTAGGTATTTATGGATTGCTGTTCGCAATTTGTGCTAAGCGCTCTGATGGAACCTTATTTTAATGTTGATCCGTGTGTAGGTATTGTTTATAATAAAAAAAAAATCAAATGACATGTAAACGTGTTATATGAAATAAAATGATTGTATAGTAATTAATTTTTGTTCTCAATCATCATCGTCACAGCCCATATACCTCTCACTACTGGACTCGAGCCTCCTGCATATTAGGATTGAATTTGACCTACGCTGGTTAGGCGGGTTGGGCGTGATATGCCGAGTTCTCCATCTCTTGCATATTTGTTATATGCACAAGATATCCTTTGGTCACCCTTTACGACACCCACGGGCAAGAACTTACCAGAAAATTTCAAGGCAGCAGTGTATTATTATTCTCATTTTGTGCCTGATCCAAAATTCCTACGAACACGTGATCGGCATTTAACACAACGTAGTAGCGGTAAACGTATTCAGAGTATCCCTGAACGGAACTGAACCCTCAAGGTTCAGTTCCGTGGTGGGACGCATATAAGCTGAAATAATGACGCACTTATTTAACCCTTTATCCTAAAAGGTATAGGTGGATGTAATTATGGTTATAATCCATTTAAAACTATATCATTTATATTTAACCAGCAGTTAACTTGTCGGCAGACAAGGTCCTCCAAACCTGATGAAGTTGCCATATATAACGTCTCGGACTGGCAGGAATACGACATGAGACACCCCCAACACTACGTTGGACAGTTTTAGTGGGTGGCTTGCACTAGCAGTCCAGCGCAAAACTTCACGCACGCTATATCCATATCATAGACAACGGGGTTGCCGTGCCGAACTATTTTTTATCAAATTCTAGGAGTAAGTGATAACTGATCATCAATTTCATGCCAGCGCTTTTATAGATTAAGTTAACTGCGATTTTGTAGAATAAATACTTTACAAGATAAAACACCCAAATGTATTCAAATAAATATCGACCCTCGATACTTACTTTTTATTATCGATATATCGTCCAAAAGAAAGTTCAGTAGGTATTAAGTACATACTTAATAGTATCGATATTTTTAAATAATAATATCGACATTTTATCAAGAGCCCTCCTTCTCCTTCTGATATCAAGTTGTTGTTTGCATGTTTCTAGTGATTATTTTGTATTGTTACCCAGTTATTTCATAATAAGTTATTAGTTTTCTGTGTTCAAGTATTAATCTTTGTGAATAAAAGTCTTATTACAATGACTGAAACCGGTTTAGTCAAAGTACAGTCAGATAAGCTTCCTAAAATAGACGTGTATATGATGACAACGTATTTCGCGTCTAATTCAGATTTAATGCCTGTTAAACTCGGAGGAATAAAAGCTGCAAGGTAAATAAGATATATTTAATAATCGTAATTATAATAAAAATATCGTTATTTTTTCCGATATAGCGAACCCCGATATTGATACATTATAAAATATCGATATGTCGAAAAACGATATTTATAAAAATATCAACAGCCCTAGGAACTTGTACGAGTGTCGAGTACTCTGACGTCACAGAATACGCGCGCCGAAGTAGTCGCGTTTACATCGCCCATAAATGATAGCGATTTTTTTAAATTTTTAGCGTAATGGTTTATATTTTGGATGTGTAATATTTATTTCTAGTAATGTAATAACTAGTAGAAACGTTTAAAAAAATAAAAAAAATCATGCATATTCCCTATTGTGATACTCCTTAAGATTCGTATTTTTGGTTAATTTTCTAACAGAATTAGAGTTCAAAATTATACCACCATCAATATCAATATATAAGGAACCTTCGGGTATTAAAAATAATAAGCTCATAATAAAGTTCAATAATTTATAAGTGCATAATACACAAGTTTCATTTAGCTCTTATATAAATAGGTAAGTATATACACAAAATTATTTTTTGAAGCTTTAAATGTAAATCAAAGCAGTCTACAAATAATATCAAAACTTAATTTATGGTGCATATTGTCGAAATGCACTTTATCTTCATTTCCTTCGAAACATGTCGCTTCTAGCCATATCGGAGACTTCAAATCCTCGCTCTTAAACTATTTCCTTGTCCACAGGAGTTACTGTGAGTTGTGCTCCTTTTCGTTGAGAAATTAGTAATTTATAAATGCTCCTTAAATCTAAGATTTCACATACAAAAATATTTCGCCCTAATAAATCACTATAAACACACTGTCTAATCACAAACATCATTCGAAATAATAATTAAATTTTAATTAATAAAGAAAATTATCGTAAAAACATGCGGCTAGATTAAATTTCAATAAAGCTTACAACTGTCAGTCATGTCAGCTGCCTGTTGTGTGGTCACTAGATATACCTAAATTACGTATTTAATACATTTCTGAATATAAAATATAATAAATCTTTAATGTTATTGCCTTCAGATTATTAACTTATCAGAATGCAGCATTGATCGTGTTCATTCAAATTGAATAAAGCGCAAAACCCTGAATAAATATTAGCATGAATATTAATTAGAAATGTTTGTAGAATATACTGCTGAAACAAATTGTTTATTGGATAATAAATGCTAACCATCTGCAACTAATCGAACATTTAAATTGAGTATGTTTTATCTAGCATCTACATTCAGTCGTTATTCACATGTCGCCTGAGAATATATTTCGAAACTTTGAATATCCTGAGGTCTAATTGCATATACAAAAATAACATTAGTCATTAAATATACAGCCATACCCTGGACTTACGCGGTAGGGGGGCGTCCATAAATTACGTGAGGTGTTTTTTAAAATTTTCTGTAACTCTCTCCCCCCCTGGTGAGATGTCGTGAGATTTTATTCAACCCCATCCCCCTATCGCACGTGAGATTTTTCAAAATGTGGGTTTCTTACGTAAACGCGTTGAATTGTTATTGTAAAAAGTTAAAAAAAAATTGCTTCGTGCTTTTATTTACGACTAGTTAAGACTAGTAATCAATATTGCTGAGAGTTTAATTATAAGTGTAATAAAAATTGAACAATTTTTTTGTTTCAATCAGAAAAAAAAATTGCGTGATATTTGCCGAGATCCCCCCTCTCTCCAACGTAAGATTAGATGAGATTTGACTCGACTCCCTCCCCCCCTTAAACATCTCACGTATTTTATGAACGTCCCCTAGAGACTAAACGATAATCGCATAAGTATAATTCGCGTAAGTAGCCATGGAATTTTACTTATATTAAATACATATGTACAAAAAAAAAATGTTTTAATTTGAAGTAGTTCAAAGAAGACAATAATTTTAAAGAATATGATCAGAATAATGTTTTATTACAAAATAATTGACATTTATATGAATAAAAAAAAGTAAGTCTAAGAACGCAGCAGTGAAAAAGAAAAGCCACAACTTTGAATTCGCGAAAAACGGGTCCGCGAAAGCCCGGGGTATCACTGTACATAAAACAGTAACAATTTGTTTCTAACCATTGTTGAGTTTTTGCTGAAACATACCTACTAGAATATATATCGAGCCCTTAAAACTATTTATAAAATCTTTGGCATTTTCATATGCTTAAATATAAGCAGAAAATATAACATAAATAATTATGTGATGTTCCTGATAAGAGTACGTTTAAGATTTGATCATGCAGTATGAAAAAATGTTTTATGGCACTTATCGGCATATAACTGTAATTTTGTCCGACATATTGTATAAAGTATGATATTATGATATTGGTATAGAAACACATTATTACTGTTGTAGAGATTCCTGCATGTATCAATGTCATGGAGTTTTTTATTTACATAATTAAACACTTCCTCTGATGTCTCTTCTGTGGTTCTGGTCTTAATACTGCACGCACAGCTTCGTCAAATACCTGGGAATAGTAAGAAATGCAAACAATGTACAAATTCATAGTGGTTTAAGTATTTTGTATTTGATGTTCACATAGGACAATTTCATCATCTTCATCATTTCAGCTCATATACGTCCCACTGTTGGGCTCGAGCCTCCTTCACAATAGAAGGGAAATTGACCTTACTATACCGTGCTGGTTAGATAGGTTGGTATAGGGTTTTATTTCGAGTTTTCCTTGTCTTGCATCGATGTTATATGCATATTATATCCCACGGTCGTCTTTTTCGACATCCACGGACAAGATAGGGAGTGGTGAATTGTATTCCTACTCCGTCACCACATGGAATAATGTGTTATTCTTCACAACTCATTTATCCTTCAGCTGATCTAGAGCCTCCCGCAAAGGGAAGAGAATCGATCTACTATACCACGCTGGTCAGACATGTTGATAAAGGTCTTTTTTACGATTTTTGTTTTTGCAAAGATGCCATTTGCGTATTATAATCCCATAGTCGTCTTTTACGACACGCACGGGCAAGAAAGGGGGTGGTGAATTGTATTTTTACTCCAATTTTTTTTTTTTATTTTAGTCAACACCCTGCACTACGGCCTAAATTACGGCAAATTATTGTTATACATTAACAATTTTTTTCTGAGTTTGAATATAAATACATTAGTTATATTTTTTTAATAACTCTTTACAATATCTTAGATCGATAGGCTTAGAATAATAACCTATAGAAGGTAAGTTCACGCACAAAAAGTGAGGCATTTCAATTGGAGCCTAATGGAGCTTACGCCAGAACCGTTCCGTAATGTACAAGTCATTGTACTGCACGAACGTACGCAACTCTTAAAAAATAAATAGGTAATTATGACAGTTTGTGCATTCAAATAGTGTCACAACACATTTGAAAAACTTAAAAAGGTTTTTAACATTACTTTTAAAAGTATTTCAACGATTTATGTTATTAAAAACAAAATTTGATTTCTTAATTTGTATAGTGGTTTGCGTGTGAACGTGAGTAATCGTCTGCGCGCCATTAGTATTTTTAGATTCAAATTTTGAAAATTCGAAGTATGGACACTATCCTTCTATACGTTATTATTCTAAGTCGATAGGTATCTTTTACTGTTTATTTACGGTCGAGTATATTACCCACAATAAAGAATGCTTATAATTTTTCGCCTCTAGGTGCCTTAAAATGTCTCTGTTGAAATATAAGGTGTATACCTTATATTTTACTTTTACGCATTATTTGTTTACAGCTCAGTGTCACAGAATCTTCATTTAAAATTGCTACACGAGCTGATGTAGACGATCGCTTAACATTATAGCGAGTTCGAGACAGCTCACCTCATCAGTATAACTGTTTCTTATACTATTCAGATTACACACATCAGCGAAATTTAAATCCACGCACGTCTAATCTATGAGTGACAACCTACGATAATAAAGACGAGTCATTTCGTTTATATGGGACGATTGTGATCCGTGAATCACTTTGCATTTTATTTTGGCCCTGTTGCATCCTAGGAAATTATGCCATATAAACAATCTATTTTTAGTCAGATTATTTATTACACAAAGTTCATGGAATAGCAAAATTTTGATGATTATGATTCAGTCTATTAATTAGTAAGTCGGGAGTCATCATTACCATTGATTAATAGTTTTCAGTTCCATAAAATATACCACTAGAATGAATCATTGTGGGAAAACTTTGCCATAAGTAATTAAAACGATTACTCATGTTACTAATTAAATATTATTAATTAAAATCATTTATTTACTTCCTAGATGGCAGTTACATTGTTATATAGTGTCATATATTTTCTTGTAATTTTACGCTTTTATCCTCGAAAGCGTAGGCCAAAGGTGAATCAACGCACACTTCGCCACGTAATTCTTAATTAAAAGCAATAGGAGGCAAACCTTGTTATTAAATTTGGCCTTATACATATGCCGCGTAGAAAAAAAGTTCGTAAATTCAAAAGTATACGCCCCATAACGCTCATCCCATTCATATAAAAATAGGTTAAAAGGAGGGCTGTTATTGATTTGCGTATATTCAATAAGTGCAACAGGAATAAAAAATATGTTTCCAGAAGGAGTAAGAATACAATTCATCACCCCTTTGCCTGTGGATGTCGTAAAAGACGACTAAGTGATATACAGTGCAACCTCGATATAACAAATCCGACGGGAACTCGTAAATATTTGTTATATCAAGTAATTTGTTAAACTGAGGTTTGTTATATTGAGGTAAGGTTGGTCTAAAATTTGTTATAAAGAGGTAAAGAAATAGTTTTATTCACCTCAACATTTTTACATTCGGCAACTAGAATCTTGAACAAGAGTGCAGCACTGTTTACATTATTTTCCATCAAACGACTTCAATTTTTTTACGAAAAAAACGTGCCGAAACATGTCGCGACTGAATTACATACTATGGGATTAAGGATCATATAGAGGTATTTACTTTTTTTTATAGTTTAAAATTTGTTATAAAGAGGTTGTTCGTAAAAAAAAAACGTAATGTAAAGGTATTATTTACACGGACTCTTATGGACAATTCAAGGGGATTACGAAAAATTTGTTAAATCGAGGAAGTCGTTAAATTGAGGTTCGTTATATTAAGGTTGCACTGTAATAGGCATATAACATCTATGTAAGAGAAGGAAAACCAGTGTAGACCAGTGTAGTGTAAGTCAATTTCTCTCCCACAATGGAGAAGGCCCAGGCACAACAGTGAGACGAATATGGTCTGAGATGATGACGATTATGAACAGAAAAAATAGACAATTTTAGTTCAAGGCATTATTATTATACTTCGCATTACAAGGTGTGCAAAAAACTTACATGACAACATATGATAGATTCTAATTTAAACTCCATCATTAAATATGCAAACCTATTTGCCTAACGTTATTTTGTAATAGGTTTAAAGCTATGTAGGATTATTAATTTATAAACAAATACTATGCAAGTTAGAGGATACATAGAGGCATTATCGTTTAATTATTTTTCAAATGGCTTAGTGGTTAAGATGACAACCTCCGTGTTAAAATGTGCTCAGACTTGAAGTGCCACTCATTAAATTCTACTATTACTTGATAAATTTTACTCACTGTATCATTATAAAACATATTTCGATCCAAACACTTTTGGTCACGCAATTTGCATACAATATGGCATTACTTCTACTCCGGACTATGCCCCATGTCGACCCATCTGACCAGATTTGTAAAGTTGATCAATTCTCCTACCATTATGAAAAGGTTCCATGACTAGTAGTAAGAGGCTCCTATTCTTCAATGGGATGTATGCAAAGTGGAAAGGTAAGAGCAACAAATAAAAAACGATACATACCTGTTTGAGACCACGTTGAGTTAGTGCAGAGCATTCCATATATTTAACAGCCCTAATTTTATTAGCAAGTTTTTGTCCTTGTTCTCTCTTCAAAGGTGACATCCCTTGTTCAGACAGCAAGCTAAGCGTTTCGCGGTCGTCTCTCAAATCAATCTTCGTGCCTGCAATCAAAAAACTTTTTATGTAAGTATCTATACCTACATCCTAATTCTTCATTGTCTACTTAAAAGAATAATTCTCCTCCAGAAAATGCCCAAATAATTCGCCTGCAATCAAGTCACCTCTCTTTATTTCCCAATGATTGTCGGTTCAATATGGACTGACCATTACCATTTCAAAATGCTTGACCATTAAAATTTTATGTATGAATACTAAGATCTAAAAAAATTACATACAAGAAATGTGGGTGCAATTAATTTCTGACGAATTTTTCAAGCAAAAAATGGAGTGAGACAATAAAATATTCGCCATTAAATATGAAGAGTAATGAGATGGCGAATTCGTAATCGTTTTCGTTTGATTATACGAGTACTAAGGAAAAATCACAAAGGCAATGTTAATCTGTTATTACTCACCAACCAATATAATGGGCGCATCTGGACAATGATGCTTTATCTCCGGATACCACTTTGAAGTCACATTTTCATAAGACGAAGGGCTAAAAATAAATTGAATAATTACATTTTATTTAATTTAATTGCGATGAAGTGGATGCCAGCCAGGCTATGCGTCCGCATGCCGTCAATCTGTCTCTTCAGACGGTGTGGACTAGGGCTAAGTATGACATGACGAAACCATAACCTTTAAAAAAGATTACAGTACTGGGTATGAATGTGAAAGGTTATATTTTGATCCCCAAATGGCTAGAAATTTTTAAACCTGCAAATTATTCATTTATTCATAGGTATATGTATATACGTATAGAACATCTAAAATTTTTGTAAAATACGTATATACAAGCAAACAATATAGTAATTAGATGTGGATAAAAAGTTATTTGATAAGCCCACAGATGTTTTGGATGCAGGTTTTCCAGCTTCAAGGCCTCGTTGATGTATAATAGCAATAGCATAATAGCAGCATGTATAATATTCCTGTCTTCTAACTACAATAAACAGGGAATACATGAGAAATTCTAAATTCTGGTGAGGTTTAATACGTGCGTTTCCCACTTCGATTGTCATCCTAACTAATATTATAAATTCGAAAGTAAGTTTGTTTGTTACGCTTTCACGCTCAAACCACCGAACCTATTTCAAAAATTCTTTTACCGATGGAAAGCTATAATATCAGGGAGTAACATAGGCTATACTTTATCCCGGTATTCCCACGGGAACGGAAACTACGCGGGTAAGGCGACTGAAACCGAAGCGAGGGCGGGTTAGCAACCCGCCCTCGCTATATTTATAATTTTAATTCTGGGCTGGTGGTACCGTGTTTAATGAAGTGATTTCCATGAGTGATCAAAGTGCAAAGAACAGTATTTTAGTACACAACTCTTCGTTTTCACAGAAAAATATGTCCTGATACTTCATAATTGATAAAGGATGGATCCTCAGGATAAGTCCTTGTCCGCTTCTTCAAAGTCGTGATTATACATGTTATCATTTCTAATATTCTTCAATGTTGTTTTACCGTTTTACCGCCCTAATAAGGTCCGGAATCTGTCGAGCCTCAACATTTTAAGATGATCATTAAGAAAAGGTCCTGTTTTCGACGAAAAACTTTGAATCCCAAGTCTTCAATTAACACTTGTTTTTATCGTAGTTTTACTTAATCTTGGGATTAAGGCTAACAAGTTTTGTTTAAGGACAGGATTTTGTGAAATTAGCGCCAGTACAGTTTTGATAAGAAGGGTGTGGCAGAACTTTTGAACCGACTAGGTAGATAGATTCCTTTTACAGTTACTAGATCAATAAGGTCAGAAAAGCATTACTTACTATTCACTCAATTGTGAAAAATCTAAGCTTGAGAGTTTTGGCATCAGTCTAAATATCAATTTGACTGCCAAATTACAAAAATTTTAATAATTACAAAAGGAAATGATATTTAAAACTTCAAGTTCAGAACCAATAGTACTATAGAGATTTGCCCTTAATGACCCGACTGGCGGGTTGGCTCTTTAGGTTACCAATGCCGACCAATCAGGTATAGTACTAAACTAGGAGAATGCTCTTTTTTAAATTAATATGCCATACAGTTATTAATTGAATATTGCAGCATGTCTTACGATTCGTATTTTTTTTCCATGGACATGGCGATATGCCGAGACATTATCACTCCAACGCGGTCGCCTTACTGCATGTTGTGATCTGATTTCTAGTTTGACCACGTGTGATCTCGAAATTTGGTTGTAGCACCATATATTTTTGTGTGATCATATACATTTAATATTATTAGTGTCAGATATAAATATCTGCCTCTAGATATACATATATATGCCGCCTACAATCATCATACATTTTTACTGTCACCTTGAGAAATTTATGTAGAAATAGGATGATCAATTTGGTTGATCTGTGGTAATAAAAATATATAGCTTGTGATTATATATAATACTCTCATGCCCTGCTATCTTTCCTTCAGTACAATCAGCTGGCTTTTTTTATTTTTCAATTTTATTCATACTAATATTCTTCATGTCCTTATTAACTTGGCAAATATTAATGTATTTGGTATTAATGGATTTAGTAAATGCAATGCAAATACAAAACACCAGGAGAATGGGCAACAGCACGCTCATGGGAAACTTATAACAGTAATTCTGATTACCAACCTGTCTATGGGATCGGAGTATGAAATTATCCCTATTTAGAGAGGTTATATGACCAATAACAGAGGTCAATAAGCTAATGAGTGAAAATAATGCCCTATGTGAAGACTTCTGAACCATCGTTATCATCATCATCTCAGCCCATACACATCCCACTGTTGGGCTCGGGCCTCCTCCCCTATGGGAGGGAAATTGATCTACTATACCGAGCTGGTCAGATGTGTTGGTATAGGATTTTTCGAGTTTTCCTTCTCTTGTATAAATATTGTATCACTTAGTCATCTTTTACAACACTCACAGGCAAAAGAGGTGGTGAATTATATTCTTACTCCCATCACCACAGGGAAAACTTACATTTTTGTTCAGAATTTTCACAATGAATTCAAAAAAGAAAATTAAGTGACATGTGGCTATTGTTTAACAGAACATTTAATAAATCTATAATTGAAAGTCATGATTATTTCTAAATTTACAGGTAAAAAATATAAATATGAAAAATTTGAGCAGTGTAAAATAAAACTATAAAAACACTCATAATTGATAAGACATTTACAAAAATAATTTAAAAGGGAAGAATAATTAACATGCCACTACTTGTGTTTTACTTTCAAAGAACAATAAGTTACATGACACATTTTTCTTATAAATTTGTAGGAAAATATACTAAAAAGCTAAAGATAAAACTCAAATGTTTGATAAAATATATTACATCAATATATTACATTAATATGTTTGAGAAGATGAAACCATAATAAGTCCCACTGTTGCAGTCATGTCAAAGATACATCTGCATCCGGCCATATCAATAAGGCCAGGTAAAAATCAATAATTGATATGATTTTTAACAACTGTATATTATATACTATACATATAATTTAATAAATAAAATGTTATAATAACTCGGTTCATTTTTTTTTTATTTTCAATCTGGCCTGCCTACAAGTTAAAAAATTAATATATGGCCCTCTGCACTATCGGGTACAGACCTTCTTCAAAATGGGAGGGAAATTGACCTACCACACAGGCTTAGTTTAGTGTTTTATGTTAAATTTTCCACCCAATGCATAGTTGTTATCTACATATCACATTCCTTACTCATCTTTTCCAACATCCACAGGCAAGAAAAAGGTTGGTGAAATGTATTCTTACTCCATCATCACACAGAAATGTATTATATACTATCATTATAAAATAGCCAATTAAGTGAATGCATTAAAAGGCAGCAATATTAGTCCTGTTTTTAGATTAACATCTCATTTTTTGCATGATTTGAAAAGTTTTGTATGTATATCTATTAATTTGACAAACTTAAAATAGTTACTTACCTTGTAACACTGAAGCAAATAAGGAAGACATCTGTTTGTGGATAACTCAACGGTCTAAGTCTATCATAGTCCTCTTGGCCTGCTGTATCCCATAGTCCTAAAGACACTGCTACTCCATCCACAACCATTGGTGCCGAATAATTATCAAATCTGTAAATATTTTCGTTATAAAATAAGTATAAGACATCATATAAGAAGATCATAAGTTCAAATAAGATAAATATGAACGTGACTACAACTTACACCGTGGGCACATATTCACCCGGAAAACTATCTGTAGTATATGATATTAGCATACATGTTTTACCAACAGTACCATCACCAACAACCACGCACTTAATCGGCCTTCCTGATGACATCTAAAAAATATAATAATATTGATAAATAGAGGCAAATCTATGACTCATTGTAAAACCAAAGCGTATGTTAAAAACAGTGAGTAAATATTACCGTTTAAAAGGTTTTTAATGTAGTTTATAACGTATATACACAATGTTTTATAGCAAAGAGTTTATACACTAATTCACTATTTATATAAAAACAATTTTCCACTAATTTACATCGAATTGGAATAGGAAACGCCAAACTGCCAAAGGGAAATGCATTGATACAGTGACCATCAGTGTGACTAGATTAAAATTTACAATACAAAAATAGCTACTCAAGAACAGTTAAAATATATCGAACTACTCGGAGCAAAAAATATACCAAAAAAATCAGATTTTCTTAACAAGAATAACAAGTTATATTTTAACATTTTTTGTCGAAAAATTAAAATTAATATGAAATCGTTCATCTTAAATATCTTGCCTTGTTTATAAAATTTCTGTAATTATTAAATCTGTTTTTCTGCTCGCAGTTTTTTATATTCTGTGAAGCTATATATTATTTTTGTATGTTATCACTGCTGCAAATTTTCCTTACCCATACCCATTCCTAGTGATCTCTCAACAGCTTTTTACAACTCCTATCAGAAAATAAGAGGTGATACATCATATTCCTAATAATCTCCAAGATTAGGTAGTGCATAAGATATTTGACTAAATAAGCAATTTAAAAATATTTAACCGTTTTCTTAAATAGCGAATCTGAAAGTGTCACGCATGGGAAGGAGAAGTCGAAATAAAACTTTATACTAGCGTAGTACACTACGCTGGTCAGACGTGTTGGTAGATCGCTAACCCTCCTAATGCGGAGAAGGCTCGAACACAGTAGTGGGATGTAGAGCTTATAAGCTGTAATGATGATGAGTGTGTCACGAGTTTTCTTTCATTATTCAATTAGTAATATACCATTTGGCCCCACCGACTTCCCATTTTACATACTTCTCATTGCCTGTCTTACTTCATTTAATGTAATTTCTTTCACTAAGCCAACCTTCTTTAATTTAATCTCTTAACAGTCTACTACATTAATTCTTTTCATTAATTAATATTTCAAAATACCACTTCTAACGGTATTTTATTTCCTCATCTTTTATCAAAATCTTTCATACATTTGACCTGCCTAATGTCTATCGCTCGTATAAGTACGGTAAGCCGTGCTTTGGTAATGCGATACAGCGCCTTTTGCCCTTGAGCCCCATCTAAGGAGCTATTAGTTGTTTATTGGGCCTAACTCCAAACCTGGCTATCACTCTTTTAGCCTCTTTCTTGCATTCCTTGTATTCACTCTTTTTCGCTTTCTTCTAATATTCGTCTTCTTTCTGTCATTCCTTAATTATTAATTTATTATATTCTTTTTTTTAGGATCTGTAATGTAAACACGGGAGGGAAACAAAGGGAAACACGTACAAGGTGGAGAAATCAAGATGTATCTTGATTTCTCCACCTTGTACGTGTTTCTCTATCCCTGTTAATTATATCTTTTTTCCTTTCGTTTCTCTTAATTTAGTTCACCTGCCGTGTTCTTAATGCAGCTAGCCATTTCATTCGAACATTTATTCACATATTTATCTTTCATATTATTCATTTCAGACCAGATAATAAAATATTTAAAGGCATTGATCGTCTGTATTAAGTTTATAAAAATTGTTCATATCAATTGAGTTAAACGACTTACATACCAGATGAGGCACCGGTTTGTTACGAGAACTTTTTACTATAATTTTACCTATTAAAGATTATAATGGTTAAACCGTGCATTAATGGAAATGTCGCGAATACTTTAGGGGTATTCACCAGCTTAAAACCCTCTTTGATAATGATATTGGACAACAGGTATCGATATCGGTATTGACACCAAATATCGGCTAGTAGAAGTTGCCAGAAATAGCGGACATCATATTTAGTTAGAATTCAGAGACTCTAAATAATTTGTTTATATCTACCAAAGAGAAATGAGGAATACTATCTTGCGAGTAAAATTGAAAATTGCTGTTGCTTTTTTAGCAGGTGTTTATTAAGCAGCTAATGTCATTGCTAACAAAGAATGCCTATAGATACTTGCGCAAAAATATTCTCATGCCTATAAGTCTCTCTCTATCAATATTCAGTTCTATTTTTTCTTTTCCATTACGATTTAAAAATTTGTTAGTTTGATTTTCATGATGCAAAAGAGCAATTCTTCGATTAATCGACCTCCTTACTTTGTAGCGGCAAAAGAAGTATGGACTTATGGAGCGTGGAGGAGTTTTAGCGGGAACGGGAAAGTGTCAAGTAGTGGTCTTGTATTATTGAATATATCTTAGTGTTATATTGTTATATTATATATTTTTATCGCATTTAATGGGATGTGATGCGCAGAAAGTATTGTAACAGATTTGGTGTAAAAGAGCTTTGTTCACGTTTTCGTCCTCCACTAAAATTTATGGAACATATCTTTAACAGTCTGGCTCTGGCATTTTTGAAGGTGACGACTTTATTTCGTGATGAATAATGATCTTAAATAAAATATTAATTAATAAATAAAGACTTGGCTTAAAAGTTTTAATAGCCGATCCAGATTCTCGGCAAAAATATGGTATGCTCATATGCCATAGAGTAGTACTATTTATAGGAAATCATATGCTCATAAATCACTATTTAGTTTGTGGTGTGGACGTCTTTAACGTAGTGTATCGTATAATGTAAATATTACTGTTCCGAATCTTATGTAGTTTTTAAGTTTCTGTTAGGCTGATGGTTCTGCCAAAGCCTTTAATAAATTAAAAAAAAAAAATCTTTAACGTAGTTGTTATAGTAACCGAGCCACAAACACAAAAAAAAAAAAATAATAACGTAGTGGACTAGTGCAAGGGGATGAATGTATCATACAAATTTGGTTTAGAAAAATTTGCATAGAAAGTAGCGACATCTCACGGGGAGGGTCAGTAGTTTTTAATTTTTTAGTTATAAAATGTGTAGATAGAAGTAAAATATAAAATTTACTAACAAGGAGACCTCAGACGTGTGGGTCGGGGATTTCCATGGTTTTTGGTGGGGTGGTAGAGGGGCCCGAGGCTATTACCACTACCAGATATTAGGGTCAAATGGGTAATCGATATAATATATTAAGGGTCAAAGTTAGATGGGTAATTTATGTAATAGAGAAATTTGCATTCGAATCACAAGCTCGGGGTGGCCTCGTGGTAACGTGCTCTACTGCGGCACCTGTGGTCTCGGGTTCGAGACCCGACAACTTATTTTTCTTTGTGATATTTTTTTTTTTCATAATTTTACTCCATCTATCGTCCAAGGTCAAAATTTGATATTTTTTTGAAACGTGAGTTGCGCATCTATTCTAGATATTTAGTGTATAAGGAAGGTGTATAAGACTAGTGGTTGTAATTTGTATACTGGTTGATTTCCTTGTTTTAAATATCTGGATTTGGACGATGTGATTGCTTATGTACGGAAATGGTGATTGATGAAAAGCAGAAAAACACGTTAAATAACATATATTCTATTTGAAAAACAACTATGTCTTCACTACAAGATAAAAAGGTGAATGTTTTTTTATTTTATATTTAAAACACCTAATATTTAGATGTATAGGCATTTTTTGTTTACCAATTTTAGTTTACCGATTTTACTCTACCAATTTTACTTTATAGAAAATGAGTGGTTCATGTGTGGAGACACCGGAGGCTCCAGCGTGGTTATCAAAGCTCGAAAGTCAAAGAGAGAAATTAAGTAAAGCCCGTCTTGGTCACGATAGCGGTGCCGGTGCTCCTTGTAATTCTTGTGGTAAGTTAGTACGTATTTATTTCGTGAGTTTTTGTATAATTTAACATAGATAAAGGCTGCATTCTATTATGCTTTGCGTAAGTCTATTATCTCCTAATGACGTCATT
The DNA here is from genome assembly GCA_032191425.1 of Lymantria dispar. Taxonomy (NCBI): domain Eukaryota; kingdom Metazoa; phylum Arthropoda; class Insecta; order Lepidoptera; family Erebidae; genus Lymantria; species Lymantria dispar. Next base: position 25,583,928 of record CM063449.1, read on the forward strand.
TCAAAACGATGCAATATTAAGTTGTGTTAGAATTCATCATTCCAACTGATGGGCTCGAGCCTCCTACACAATAGGAGGAAAATTGACCTTACAATAACTCGCTAGACAGACAGGTTGGTATAGGGTTTCGTTTTAAGTTTTCCTTCTCTTGCATTGATGTTTTACCTATTATATCCCTTGGTCGTCTTTTACGATATCCACGAACAAGATAAGGAGTGCTGAATTGTAGTCTTACTTCATTACCACACGGATAGAATTATAATAAAGTTTTTCTTTATTCTAGCTATAGTATTTTTTATAAACAAAACATTCACATAATGTAAATATAAGATTACATCGCTGGTTTGTGAGATTATTGACAACTCAAAATTACATAAAATAGAATATTGTATGCCAAATGATCCTTAATATCTAAATTCCTTGATATTTTATCATGAATTGAGGAATTTTCCATTAACCAGTATAGTCACAACCTCAGCAAATCATTTAAATTTTATGGTATGCACCTAAATATATATAAAAACAATTTAAAAATGTCCTCTAAATCAGTCATTTTTATTTGTGTCACTATTCTGTCAAAGCAGCAATTTCATTAACTGATGATGAATGTAAACTAGATAACATTGCTGCAAGAGATAAAATCCTTGATATAAATCCACATACCAAATTCTCTAACAATAATGATATAGTACGGCAATTGTCTCTCTTATGTTTACTGTGGGCTCATAATATATTAGAGTCAAAAATTACAGTACTAAATATACAATCTTTCACCATTCCTAGTGTGACATAAGAAAGAGTTGAGGGATGCTTCTTTATAGAAACACTTTCAGAAAAGAGAAACAATAAAAAAACCCTATAGCAATTTATGCCTATTGATAACCCAGTTGGAAATAAGCCTACTCAAGGGTTTTAATGCTATAATCATCATGCTGTCGGGCAGTTTCGTGGTTACAGTTGATATTAATGGGGTTTCTAAGACTCGTTGGAAATTCTCCTTGTGATGCCTTGACTGGTTTTTATGATTCCCTTGGACAATTAAAAGGGGACACATTTCTAATCCATGCCTAGCACACCAGCGTGATATAGTATGGACAATTTCCTTCCTATTATAACAAAGGCTCATGGTTAGCAGTGGGTTATAAGAGTTAAAAATTTTATAGCATTAGATATTGTTTAATCCTCAATGATTATTTTCTAGTTAATTCCTTGTAATGACTTATTTATGTGTAATGACTTACAATGACTCGGCTATAGATAATATTTTGTTACTGTATAAGTTTTATTTTTACCAATTGATATGTCACTTGACTACAGAGACTGTGTAGTCGTTAAGATACTAACCTACCATGTCAGTGTTGCGGGTTCGACTCCCAAGCAAGACAATACTTTGTTAGTACTACATACTTTCTACAAATTGTTCTGAGTATGGGTGTAAATTGTGTCTGTTAAATCATATGTTTGTAAAGTCCCCTGCAGTAGAAAGATTATTTCCTTGGTGTAGTCTTTAAAAAAAATAGGACAAATTGAATGTCTTACTAAAATTCTGTCAGTAAATGCAGCACTTATCATTCTAAGGTTATATAACTTCATCACAATGATTAATCTTAAGGTGATGTAGTTCATAGTATATGCAAAATCATTCATCATTTTGGCTCGTATATGTCCCATTGCAAAGTTCAAGCCTCCTCTGCAATAGGAGGTATATAGACCTACTATACCACACTGGAAAGATGGGTTGGTATAAGGTTTCATTTCAAGTTTTCCTTCTCTTGCATAGACGTCATATGCATACTATATCCCTTAGTCATCTTTTATGACATCCACGGGTAAGAAAGGGAGTGGTGAATTATATTCTTACTCTGTCACCACACGGAAATATGCAATATAGGTGTGGGGATAAAATAAGAACACAGTTCACCACTACCTTTCTGACCTATGGGTGTTGTAAAAGACAATTAAGGGATATGATATACTGATAATATATGTGGAAAAGAAGTAAAACTCGACATAAAACCCTACACCAACATGTTTAACCAAGCATTCCCAATTTGCAATTTTTCTTCACTGTTGAAGGAATCCGAACCCAACAATGGGACTCACATAGGCTGGAATGATGATGAGATGAATGTAATAATGTTGAAACTGGAATTGAACTTAGGTGATATTTGGGCATGTTAGTCTATGTATAGGGATAATTATGGAGAGTATGAAAATATTTTCCTTTAGGTTTTGACTTTGCAATATTATAATAATAATTAATATAATTTTTACTTATTCTTCGTATGTATAAGGACCATCATGCCCTGGATTGGATTTACATTTTTGGAGGAAGGTATGCCGGTCGTGCCATTGTAGTAAAGATGTTCACGATGTTCAAGATGATGACCTATCTGGATGGGCACAGTTTGAGTTGCTTGGAACTGCAAAACCTAAAAAAGCTTCATGTAAATATCCATTATTTTTATTCTATTTTTGTTGTCATAATCACATGTAAGTGACTATTTTAGAGAAAACCTCCCTGGTTGCTTTTTTTATTTTCTTTTTTATTTCAAAGAAGCAAGTTACAAAACAAAATACAAGCAGAATTAGTGTTTGCCATTGTTTTTAATTACTCAAATCTGAAGTGGTAGGCCATCTCACTCATCAAACAACAGAAGATGAGTTGTTACAGGTGAAAAGTTCTCAAGTAATGACTATAAGTAGCACAAAGCAGTATATGTTGGACAAATTAAGACAGTATATGACAGATTCTATCAACTGAATTGAGCTCTTAGTGAGAGTCAGAGACATTGGGTGGACACGACAATAGCAGAATAGTCTTGTGGTTGTCTATTGGGAGGCTTTGTCCAGCGATAAAGGGGCTGTTAAACTACAATTAGCTTATGCAAATTTCTTGAAATTCTTCATTAATATGTTTTTGTGTCTTTCCAGTGCCATTAATAAAAATTCGAGGTATTACGGACAAACCTGTTAAACTGGATTGGGTGCCTCCTAATGCTTCTACTGAGTTGGTGAGTAAATATAATGCATATCCTAATATATATCTTAGTTAATGCTACTGATATCGTAGTTATGTAACTAGCATCAATCATAGTCGTTCGATTCTCACACAAGACAATAATTAATTGTACGATCTGTGCTTAGTTCTTGTGAATCTGGTAAATACTAAAACATAATGATTTACGATTATTAGGTGACATTATAATGAAATTAAAGTTTTAACAGATTTTGTCTCAATCTTTTTACCAAACACTTCAGATACTTTACAGCACCCATACTATAGGACTTCCGTGTGGTGACAGAGTAAAAATATAATTCACTACTCACTATCTTGCCTGTGGGTGTCGTAAAAGAGGATGCGATAGAAGGAAAACTAAACAAAACCCTATTCCAACATGTCTGACCCACTTGGAATAGTAAGTCAATTCTCCTTCCATTATGAAGGAAGCCTGACCCAACAGTGGGGCATATATAACTTGATATGACTATAGGATTAAGGTATTTGATTTCCGACGTGTCATCGTTATATTAGAGGTTCTACGTCGCTTTAGTATGTTATTCATTTTTTGTCTCATTCAATGTTTAGTCAATGATTTTAAATTTAGGTAACTAAAAAGGCCAATTTTTTATGGTTTATTATTAGTATTGGCTAATATTTGGTAATTATTACTATGACAATTCACCAATGGAAAATAAGCTTGGCTTCTTTCTCACGTTTAATGTTGTATAATTGAGACGCTATGTATAATCTATCAAATGAAGGTTCTTTTAAAATTTTATTCATAAGTTATATTTGTAACCCACTCAAATGTCTTCGGTCATATGTGAATTTGATAAGATAGGAGATATGATAAGCGCCCTTGAATGATAAGTTGTATACACAAATCAATATGATTAGGCCTTCAAATCGGCTTAATTCTCAACGTATGTACCTACATAAATTATAATATGGCATTACCATTAAATATAAATCCTTCTAATCGTGTGGTGACGGAGTAAGAATACAATTCACCACTCCCTATCTAACCCGTGCGTGTCGTAAAAGACGACTAAGGAATATATTATGCATATATCAACTGCGCTGAAAGGAAAACTCGAAATAAAACCTTATACCAACCAGCCTATGGTATAGTAGGTCAATTTCCTTCTCATTGTGGAAGAGGCTGGAGCCTAGTGGTGAAATGTATATGAGCTGTGATGATATATCATCTAACACGCAATATTGGCAGTATCAGCTACTCGTTTGTTTGCCGAACTGTGACAGAATAAGAATGCCTTACGTCACTACTCCCTAACTTTTCGTGGTTATTATTTGGGACGGCTTGGAAATACATATGTATACCGGAGACGGTAACTCGAAATAGAATGTCAGGCCAAAGCAATATTTCAAATTTTTACTTTACATTTTATTCCTACTCTTAAATATATATATACACACGAATTTCCCCCTGTCATGATAGGATAACAATGCAATAAGTTGCCAGCCCTTGCTCGGCTGAGAGTCTTAAAATCGGCTAAGGAAGCACCGAGGTAAAGGGCAGCAGCGATATCCTCGCCAACTCTTAACCTCACATCCGCTTGCCACGGGTGGTGGTTCTATCAAAATGCCCTCTTCGTTGGGAAAGCCTGTCCAACAATGGATGGTTAATGAATTAATAAGATCACGCAATATAACATTGCTTCAGTCGTAAATTCTAAAATTACGTGTACGTCGTGATTCTTAGAGCAGCAAAACGCGATCGGGAGACAAATAGACTGCCATAGTTCATGAGTTCACATCTTTGGAGAAACTTTATATTATTAGGTATTGTTCGTATCCTTAAACAGATAAATGAGTAACTGATTTGGTAAACGGGGGTAACAAAGTCACTGAGTGGATAAACCCCTTTTTAAAAATTAAAGAAATAAAAAGAGAATCCTTATACGGTTAATATGAAGAAATGTCCTAACGAAACCTGAATGTCTATATGAATTGTTATTTTTTTCTGTGTGGTGATGGAGTAAGAATACAATTCATCACCCCCTTTTTTGTGTTTGGGCTACGGTTAGCGTACCCGCCGCCCGGTTCCGTCCGGGGCGCGACCCCATAACCCACCCGTGGCACGTCGCCTTCGTCGTCGGGACCACCACCGGGGCAGGGTGACTTGTCGTCAGTGGTCGGCCCGACGGAATACCCCTTGAGGAGTATTGACGTTCCCCGGGAACGTCGTTCCTCGTTGCGCGGTGGGCCTCTCGGCCGGTGACGGACTAACTCCTCGGTCCAGTCACCCGCGGCATCGGCTAGGGCAATTGTCGGGGTGTGGGTGTTGTAAAAGACGAGTAAGGAAAATAATATGCATATAATCTGTATGACGTATGCAGGGAGCGCCGTGTTGTTTTTAAAAGCAATGACGTCAGCATGGCTAACTTCATCTACCTCACTACAATGTTGATAGTGTTGATGGTGTTCCATGATAAACGTAATTGAAACAATAAAGTTGAAACAGTACTCGTGTTATTGAATTCTAGTTTAAAACTAAGTGGAGTCTAGAGCTCCGCACTGTTCGGCTGCTAGCGATCGAATGAATGTCGTACTTTTTGTGTATGTACAGCTGTTGGCCGCAGATGGCCTTGACAGCTTGACGCGGACTATGGGTGAGCGCTGAGGGCTCTCAACCCGGAGAAAAGTATGCTAAGCGACATCGCCCAAGGGCTCCCCCTGTGGGGAGCAGACCTCGGCTTGGGGCGTCGCTGGAGGCAAAGTGGGCGTGCCCACGTTTTTAGTCGTGACTTTTGCGCGGCGCGGTTTCGCACCTCGACGGCGAGGGCGGAACCGCGGATATTTATTTGTTAAGGCCTCGCGGGCCGTGTAGGCTCTTTGTTGAGCGAGTGTGATATTGTCGTCCTCTTCGTCGAGGACGTCGGATGGAGGAGATTTTGGAGGGCCTATAGGAAGCCGCCCCAACCACTAGTTGGTTGGGGTGTGTCATGGCAGAGTCAAAGTAGCTCTGAGAGCACCGTTTCATAAACTGCTTGATGGTCGGCAGTTCGAGGTCGATGTGGAGATCGACGTTTCGTATGAACCACGGTGCTCCCGTAGCTCGGCGCATGAAACGATTTTGTAGTGTCTGTAGCCTGTGGATCCTGTGTGGCTTAACATGCGCGAACACCACGCTGGCATAGGTCATGATAGGCCGTATGCAGGTGGTGTATAGTCGGATTTTGCTACTCAGGGGCATACGCGACCTAGAGTTGAGTAGACAGTGGAGACGGCCCATCACAAAGGCTGCCCGTGCGCGGACTTGCTTTATGTGAGGGGCGAAGCTGAGTCGATCGTCAAGAGTCACACCCAAGTATTTGGCCTGCCTGGTCCAAAAGTGACCGGCTTGTTGAAAATTTTAAGGGGGGGAATGCTATCGATAGAGTAGGAACGGGCAGTTCGTCTAGTGAACATGACCGCCCGACTCTTCTTGGGGTTGATTTCTAATCTCCATTTCCTAAACCAATTGGCTAGGGCGGTAACCGCTGTTTGGAGAGTCTTGGCTACTGTTGTCTGGGATCTACCAGCACAAAAGAGTGCGGTGTCATATCAGCGTAAAGCGCTTTATGTACCCGGTTGAATTTGGGCATATCGCTGTGTATAGCGTGAAGAGAAATGGGGAGAGGACCGACCCCTGAGGGACGCCGGCCTTGATAGGGTGGGAGGTCGACAACGTCCCTTCCACCCTGTAGCGAAAGCTGCGATGACTTAAGTAGTCATGTATAATGAGAATTAAGTAGCGAGGGATCTTGAGGAGATAGAGTTTGTAGATTAGGCCTTCATGCCAAACCTTGTCGAATGCTTTCGCTACGTCTAGGAATAATACACCCGTATTGGGTGTACCGTAATACACCGTAATATATCTGTTCATGATGAACTGATTACTTGTGTATTCTACCAAGCGGTGAACTTGTTGTACGCAGCTGTGTTTAGCTCGGAAACCAAACTGTGCGTCGGGAACGAGGTTGTTAGCCTCTGCGAATGTGCGTAGTCTACTGAGAACTATTCGTTCGTAGATCTTACCTAGACCTTTTAGTAGACTAATCGGGCGGTAACTACTGGGTTCGGTACGGCGCTTGCCGGGTTTGTGGATTCCTATTACCACGGCCTCTTTCTATTGCGCGGAAAAGATGTTATTATTTAGTGCTGCATTGAAGATGCAGCACAACAGGACTATCAAGTGGGCGGGGAATAATTTAATGACTATTTGAGATTCCGTCCGAACCTGGGGCTTTTCTGGTTTTAAGACCCCTGACTAACGATTCGACCTCATCGGTGGTTACTACTGGGATAGGCTGATCGGGGTTGGAATGTACCAGCAAATGGTCGTATTTATAGTAAGGCCGAGAGCGGGGAACTCCCGATGACAATCTATAAAAACTGTTTTATGATAACATGTGTTTACTTATCTATCTTAAGTATGGGAACTAATTATTTTGAACTAAACCTAATTGTTTTAACTGTAATTATTATTCAAGTTTATAAAATAATCAATCGTGCGCCGATACGGCCGTTCTGACCGGCGGTGCGCGCTCTGCACCAGCCGTGTTGTAGACATTTCTGCAAAGAGCTTGCCCAGTTTTTCTACCTGTAATCAAAGAGGCAATTTCTTTTGAGAATCTGTGTACCTTTCTTCTACATTTATGACTCTTAGAGATTGGATGTAGTTTATATTGACGTACTCTGTGGTACTTGTGTTGGGCGTATACTGTGGGCACGGAGTTGGGGTGTTCTGTGATGTATTTAGTATTTACTAAAATAAATACAACCTTGATTTTTAATCCTCTGGTTCTTGCGTCTGTTGTTCGGCTACGCTGGCTTATGAGGTCGACGATATGGGCTCAATGCCCAATTCTGGAGAGTTGTATTCCGCCGATATGGTTTATCTGTTCTCCATAAAACCGAGGCTCGAGATTCGTTGAGTCTGTATGTTTCGATGGCTTTGTCGGTGTGTTGACACCATTCACGTATTCCTCCGGAATCGTTGCTCGAAAGTGTTCGGACAGGATCTGTCAGTTAGGCAACGCCCAAATGACTAAGCTAAAGACCGACGACGGCACTGTCAGTTCATCCCAATGCGAGATCTTGGGAGAGGTTGAAAGTTTCTATAAATCATCCCGAAATCCTGTTGTCGACTTTAGCTTGGATCTAGCGTGGCACTATACCGAAGAAATTCCGGACATCAGCTTGCAGAAGATCAGAATGGATCTCAAACTAATACTACATAGAAAACCAGTCGTGCAGCCACAGCCGGCTTCGTGTAGCCGCTGCATGTGCTGCCTGCAGCCGAGTTTGTAATAGCACGTTTTGGCACCAGGAGATGACGGAACCACGGCAAGAGTCTCTAAAGGCAGGCGACAAGTCGGTCTTAAAAGCTGTTCAAAAGCTATTCAGCTCGGTCATCCCTGAGAGATACGTTCCAGAGTCGTGGACCAGAAGCGCGGTGGTGCTGCAGTCCCTTCAGCGGTGCCAAATCGACCATCGCTATGTCGAAGTGCTTGAAGTGTTTGTATAGAAACGCCACAATGTCAGTCCCTTTCCGGGATAAGAGTACGAAACCGATCCAGTTGCAGAAAGGCGTGAGACAGGGAGACGTCATCTCTTCGACGATGATCACCACTGCACTTCGATTTGCAGACAATATTGTCGTTATGGCAGAATCCATGGAGGACCTTGGACCCATGCTCAATGATCTCAGCAGGGTATACCAACTAGTGGGTTTACGAACGGACAAGACGACAGTCATGTCAAATGACTATCATTCCTGTACCGGTCCTAGTTGGCAATGCGCTTCTCGAAGTCGTCGATCATTAAGTTTACCTGCATCTGCGTAATGAATAGTGGTGGTATATTGTTCATTGGTCCGTTGAACCAGTTTGATTGTAGCTGCTTCTGTTGCAACGAAGTGCCATCATTGCCTTAGTAAATACCATAGTGTTTACTTCATGGTTCAGTTCCGTTGCAGCGTCAGGTTGTTGAGCGGAAGTGGTAAGCGATCCCACTTCTGATGACGTAGCAGGGAGCGCCGTGTTGTTTTTAAAAGCAATGACGTCAGCATGGCTAACGTCATCTACCTCACTACAATGTTGATAGTGTTGATGGTGTTCCATGATAAACGTAATTGAAACAATAAAGTTGAAACAGTACTCGTGTTATTGAATTCTAGTTTAAAACTAAGTGGAGTCTAGAGCTCCGCACTGTTCGGCTGCTAGCGATCGAATGAATGTCGTACTTTTTTTTTTTTTTTTTTTGTGTGTAAACAGCTGTTGGCCGCAGATGGCCTTGACAGCTTGACGCGGACTATGGGTGAGCGCTGAGGGCTCTCAACCCGGAGAAAAGTATGCTAAGCGACATCGCCCAAGGGCTCCCCCTGTGGGGAACTGACCTCGGCTTGGGGCGTCGCTGGAGGCAAAGTGGGCGTGCCCACGTTTTTAGTAGTGACTTTTGCGCGGCGCGGTTTCGCACCTCGACGGCGAGGGCGGAACCGCGGATATTTATTTGTAAAGGCCTCGCGGGCCGTGTAGGCTCTTTGTTGAGCGAGTGTGATATTGTCGTCCTCTTCGTCGAGGACGTGACGAGGACGTCGGATGGAATGAATGTCGTACCAGCAAATGGTCGTATTTATAGTAAGGCCGAGAGCGGGGAACTCCCGATGACAATCTATAAAAACCGTTTTATGATAACATGTGTTGTACTATCTATCTTAAGTATGGGAACTAATTATTTTGAACTAAACCTAATTGTTTTAACTGTAATTATAATTCAAGTTTATAAAATAATCAATCGTGCGCCGATATATATAATATGCCTGTTTATTCAAGAGATAGAAAATTGGAAGTGAAATTCTATATCAACATGCCTGACCAGCATGGTGTAGTAGGTTAATTTTACTCCTATAGTGGAGTAGGCTCGAGCTCAGCAGTGGAACGTAAATGAGCTGTGTTTATGATGGTTAATGGATACTATCGAAATTGATAGTATTCGCAGATAATGTTACTAGAAACGACTTGGCGGATAGTTTAGTGGTTGCATTGATCGGTTTGTAGTTGACAATGCCCTTAATATTTTTTACTCTTTAGTTATTCATATTTTCACGACCTTTTCGCGACCATTAAATCAAATTTCTATGTATATTATATAAAAAGGAAATTGTTATTTCCAGGTATCGGAGTATATGTCATGTCTGGGATCCCAAGCGCCGGTTTCAGGTTCTGAGGCGGCCCGCAAACGTCGCGCTCAACTTCGCACGCAGTTGCCTCCACACGATGTGGCCCCCGCTGTCAGGCAACATGCTTCTGATTTGGAGAAATCTGAACACACAGTAAGTTAATCCATCTTGTAGATATTTGTAAAATCAACACAGTATAATAATCCTTACAAATGCCCATGGTCAGCTGTGGTTCAAGCCAATAGTATTTCAAAGTTGATTTTCCCACAGCCCACTTTATTTAGATTTCCCATTTTTTGACAGGATATGGTCTCGATACACCTCGTACAGTACCGTCCAGGGCGACGTGCGATTTTTACCTGTCGTATTACTTTCCCATGGTCATTCATATGAGCTTATCGATTCCTGTAGACATCGCTTTATCTGATATTCTAGACCTACCCTAAAGAAGAATGTTCGAAAAATTTTGCACAATTTATATGCTGCCTAAATGAATTCAGAGTCTTCTACTGCCTTTTTGAAGGTTATGGTTAGGCTACGGCCCACGTTAAAAATCTATGATATAATTTTCTACGACTTTCTACTGTAACATAAGCGAGCGATAAGTGTCGCCGTGCATCCGAGAGCCGTTGGGCTATCACATAACTTCTGAGATTTGAAATATTGGCGCTACATTTTTAAATATCCTATTAAGGCATTAATGGACATATCATAATGCAGGTAAACGAACAGCATTTTTGACCATAGTTAAGTCGTCCTCATCACCCGACTCTTATCCCGATTACTTGAGATTGACGTAATATGTCCTCTTCTTTCACACAACCCCCTTAGATGTCTTCTCTATATTCATTCCCTTTCTGTTCATATCAAAAAATATAAATAGTTGTTGTGCATACAACCAAGTATATAAACATGCTAGACTGTTGCATGTAGGTCAATAGATACTTCAGATAAGTTCGACATCATACAGTAAATATCTATGTTGCACGTTTTGGAATTATAAATACCTATCACATTATTTGGCACGCGCTTTCGCTCTGATTTGAGAGGAATTTGTAATTTTATTTATTTCAAGTGGATGAATTTTACAAGCTCTCAAAACTTTTTCAGTTATACAAGTTCCACAAGATGGTTTTGTTTTACCGTTCGAAGCTGTGATAATCTTGCATTCACTTGTGTGCTTTAGAGGTTAAGAATGCAATGTATGCATACAGTGATTGCAAACACGCTTTCTACTTGTAGCGTTTATGCCATTATCCCTCCTTGAGGAAACTTAATCTAGCAATGGACGTCGATAGTCTGTTGAACGTATGGATGGAATATTGAATTCAGAATTTGATTTGCCTTAATCGAATTGAACGACTCTGTCTTATCGCCAGGTTTTCCTGTGTGATGAAGGAGTAAGAATACAATTCACCTCTCCCTATTTTGCCCATGGATGTCGTAAAAGACGACTAAGGGATATAGTAAGCATATAACATCTATGCAAGAGAAGGAAAACTCGAGATAAAACCCTATACCAACCTGTCTGACCAGCATGGTATAGTAAGGTCAATTTCCCTCCTATTGTGGAGGAGGCCCGAGCCCAACAGTGGGGCGTATATGAGCTGAAATGATGATGATGAATATCTATGACAAGCAAGAGAAAGCAAACTCGAAATAGAACCTTATAACAATTTGTCTGGGTGGCGAGATATACTAGGTCGATTTTCCTACCATTGTGGCGGAGGCTCTGCCTTAGCAGTGGGGCGTATATCAGTTGCGACGATGATCGTTAGATTAGTAGGTACTGCATATTGTTGTGTAATAATGAAATTGTATTTTTCTCTAGGAATACATAACACGCATCAAAGACCATGTGGTGGGAATGGGTAATGTCGTCCGCGTCGGACCATTACAGAATGGAGATGTCATTTCTATTGAAAGCAGCAAAACTCATACAGCGCCTAAATCTTATGCATTACCTCTCAAAATATCAAATGTTTCACGAGGTGTTAAATATAATATTGTTCCAAAAAATGCCTCCGATAAAAAGTTGGTTCTGGATACACAAGGTAATATTGTGAGCAGTGCTGCGAACCTTCCAGATTATAAGTCCAGCCCAATACTTAGTCGTATCGTGAAGGATAAACTTCATATCATGTGCATTGAATCGGATAGAATCAAGAGTGCTGTTGAACACGGACCTATTTATGACAAATTATTGAAAAATTTGGATGACCTGAACATGCCCGTTGCAAATGATGTATATCTACAACCTATTAAACTCTTCCGTGATGAGTACAATAATAATCCTTTATTTAAGGAGGAAACTAGTGAGTTTGCTAGTAAAGTACTAGGAGCCCAAATCATGCCTGATTTATGGTCTACTGCGAATAATAATGTCATGAACACAGCTAAGCTGATGGATAGTAGAATTCAAAAGGGAACAATATTCGCACCAAATGGAGAGATATGGAGCTGGAAACATGAACCAGTAACTCCAGAACATAGTGGTACATTATGTTCTACAAAAATAAGCCCTCAGTATTCAACAGTTACAAAACCTATTAATCAAGTTGAACCACAACAAACTGCACCATTGAGAGAATATCTTCGAAGCCATTCTGAGGATGATCTCCCACCACCACCATTACCCAATTACAGCACATATCCTGGTGCTCTTCCACCTCCTCCTAATTCCGAGTGGAATAACCAACCGCTTGACAATATGCCTGTCAATGAAAACCATGAATATTTAAGTCAACCACAGGTTCTTGGCGAAAATCCAGAACAGATTATTGATCAGCTTGCAGATTTGTCACTGAATCCTGCTGAGGTGGAATTTAATAGGAAACTTTATAATGAAGGTGTACCTTGTCAACGTTGTCAGAAATCAATGTTTGCAGGTGAAGTAGCTGTTAAGGCAGAAAGGGCTGGACAGGAAGCGATATGGCATCCACAATGCTTTACATGCAGTAAATGTGGTGAACTGTTAGCTGATCTTGTTTATTTCTACTACAAAGGTGAAATATATTGTGCTAGAGATTTAGCCAATGTATTAGAGATACCCCGTTGTGCTGGATGTGATGAATTAATTTTTACTCGTCCGTACACAGCTGCGGAAGGTAGGGCATTCCATGTGCAGCACTTCTGTTGCTACCATTGTGATGCACCTCTTGGGGGGAAAAAGTATGTTCCAGATGATAAGACTGGCCTTCCAATATGTTTGGAATGTTATGATCAGTACTATGCTGAACGTTGTCGTGCCTGCAGTGGTGTAATAGGACCTGAGCAACAGGGTGTTTCGTGGGGCAATATGCATTGGCATGCTGATTGCTTTATTTGTTCTGGTCGAATGTGCGGCAAAAGTTTGCTTAGCGGACGCTTTGTTGTCAAGCAAGAGATGCCTTTTTGTAGTGTGCCATGTGTTCAAAGCAGAATTAAATAATTGTAAGGGTATTTTGTTATACCGAAGTCAAGGAATCGGTATTGTTAGCCCGTAAATGGGCGGTGAGGGTTTATTATGGCAGGCTAAATGGTCATACGCCGTTATTCTGTCGCTTTATATGGTTTGGGCGGGGTGCAAACTTTTAGCCTGTCAAACAGAAAAGGTGTTTTATTATACAACTTTAAAGATTATATTTATGTGTATTCCAGTTTATAGATTGCCATATGAAAATACATATTTTTGATACATTGTGATTAGTACAAGGGTGAGTGTGTTAGGTATAAGTATAAATATTTTTGTCTCTGAATTAATAAAAAGACAATAAATAATAAAGACTTGAATTAACCATAACATGTATTGTGCTAATATATTAATGTTATGGAACTTTGGGACCCATATGTGATTACATTCCTATTAAATTGCCATATTTTCAATATACACTTTTTATATAAAGTAATTATCCATATTTTGAATGATAAGTATTATTATATATTTTATATAAGTGTTTAGTTAAATATCTTTAATGTGATAAATTATAAAAAAATGGCGCTTTACAATACATATGATAATTTTAGATATAAGGTTGATTTATTAGTATGGCAAAACATGAAGTGTGCCATAAAATTTATTTTTGGATAATATATAATAAAGAATACAGTATATAAAATTGTTTTCATTGATGAAATGCCTTGTTGGTATAGTGGAATGAGCCGTCTACATTCAATGCCCGATCTGAGCTTCTGGGTTCAAAATCCATCGGGCAGTGTTATGGTTTATGCAAGAAAATTGGAAATGCAAGTATGAAGTGAGCAAGTATGACTGCTCAGATAACATTTAATATACCGTCTTCACGCGCCTAAACCGACTTGCCTATGATACCTCTAGAATTCCGTCTTCATGGAAGGTAGCCCATCACAACTCAGGGGAGACCGATTTTTCAGTACTTAGAGGTTCACTAGCTGATTACTTATCGCCAGGTCGGCTTTCGTCTATGGAGTGTAGAGGTAAGGAGAACCGTCTCTGTGTGAAAAAGTGTCCGTTAAAATCTGCTAAATAAGGGTGGCGCTACAGTAGCGACAGAGTAAATTTTAAAAAAGGCGTTCAAAGATATTACTTATTAGAATAAGATGGAGAGATAAAAAAGGACGAAAGAACTTCCGTCTCGTTGAAAAAGTAGAAAACAAAAGTTCTTAAAAAGTAAAATAATAAAAGTGAATTTCATAAATGTCAGTTTTAAAATAGGTGTAAAAATTCAGGTTAATAATTAATGAAGAATATAAAAAGAATTGATATTGACACTATCACTAACTTAGCATACTTCAATCAGTTAACAACTGCTCAATTCATATCATACCCTATGCCTATGTTAGCGCCATTCTGGAGGATTTTTGAACTGTTATTTAGTGCTGAAAGTAGGACACTTTTTCAAGCTTCCTCCCATATGAGACGGTTTCCTTACCTCTACCCTCCATACTTTCGTCATCGTCGGTCAGCTGGTGATCTTCTTAAACACCGCACACACAGGCCTTGGACGGCAAGACGGGCTAGCTTTCTGCCTAAATATTGCAAAGGCGTTCGATAGGATCTGGCACAGGGCACTTTTGCCTAAGCAACCATTGTATGGCATCCCCGAGGGAGTCTGGCAAGCAGAAAGCTCGGCGTTCTGAATAAAGCCAGACTACTTCACACTGAGACAGCGTTTTATGCTATATAAAGCAGGAGTTCGTCCTCATGTGGAATATTCGTCACGTTTCTGGGCAAACGCGCCTAAATATCAGCTAGATCCACCTGACTCCTTGCAAAGAAGTTCAAATTTTTGGTAATCTCAATCTCACGGACAGATTGGAGTCGCTAGAGTGGCTTAGAGACTGAGTCACTTAGTACACAAACCTACCGGCTCTTTCATGGGGAGTGCTCCGAGGAACTGTTTGACTTGATATCTCCGCCACTGTTTTACTACCGTATCACTCGTTACCGTGGTAGACTTCACCCATTTTACCTGGAAAAATGATAGTCTAGAGCTCTCTAGTTATCGTTGCTTCCACGTACGTACAGGATCTGAAATTAATTACTCGCTGCTGGGTTAGCGTTCCCGAGCGCCACTCCTTTAAACGAGGTTTAAAAGGAGCACTTTCCTTACGGTGCGGCAGGCAGCGGGCTAGCTGTGCCCCTGGTATTGCAACGGTCCATAAGCGGCAGTATCACTTACTATCAGACCGCCATGTAGTGCAGGTTCGATTCCCACGCAGGATAATACTTACGTTCTGTGATTCATGAATTACCAATCGTCCGTGTGGGTAGTTTGGTATTGTAGGTAAATGTTTATTATCTAATATCTACATCCAAATTTTAATAACACTAATAACTTTCCGTGTGGTGATGGAGTAAGAATACAATTCACCACCCCTTTTCTTGCTCGTCGGAGTCATAAAAGACGGCTAAAGGATTACGTATGTGTATAATATCTATGAATATGTATATAACCTTTATACAAGAGAAGACAAATTTGACATAAAACCTGACTGTACCAACTAGTCTGACGAGCTTGGTATAGTAGGGAAGGAAATTCCTTCCCATTGTGGAAGAGGCTTGAGTCCAGCAGTGGGACGTATATGAGATGATGAATACTGAATGATCCTAGAATTCACTACATTGACTAGGTGTTGTGAATACCAGGTGTAGCTTGGGGCTCAGAAGCGCCGTTACGTGTACTTATTCACGTATTACTGATGACAAGAGTAGCACCAGTGGCTCGCCCACGGGGCATACGAGAGGTACATACTCTGAGGGTAGAGGGTCGGGTGCCGTTCCTTCCATCACCACAGGCGGATCAGGTGGGGTGTGATTATACCATACTCTATCTCTAAAAACAAGGTACCCTTCTATGAACGTTCAGAGGTGTCGATTTTCCTAAGTAAATATATTTATTTAATAGAGCAGTAACACAAAGAATCCTAAACAACATAGATATTGTAATCATTATAAATTTGATGTGTTTCTTTGTATGAAAGAGTTAATCTTAGGAACTAAGAAAACTTCTTATATAGCCTGTTGAACGATAAATGTTATGTGTATAAAGGAGCGACAATCAGGACAGACGTAGTCTATAAATGTTGTCAAATTGAGTACATTATAGTGACTGGCCATCAAGCATGCTGCATCATCCATGTTTTCATGGCAACTGTTGAGATAGCAAAGAGTTTGATCGATTTGGATATTATTAATGTTGCACAACCACATAGTTGTTGCAATAAATTAATAATATTAACTACATAGGTATTTCACAGTTGTAGCTGCTGGTGCAGGTAATATTATATAAAAAAGGTAATAAAATGTGAGATAGGAAGATAGATACAGGCATGTAATATGCATATAGCATTTATGCAAGAGAAGGCAAACTCATTATAAAACCATATACCAACGCATCAAACCAGTATAGTAGGTCTAGTCATAAGTTAGTATAGCAGCTCAATTTTACTCCTATAGTAGAATAGGCCTGCTATGAACTCTGTCAAGTGTTACTCAGCAGTGTCGTAACAGATCACTAAGAGCTTGGGCTAACTTTATCTAATGCTGTCCGGTCAACAATTATGTTCTTAAGGAGGGTTGATGTTAGGCAGATGATTGGTCATGAAACTATTACCAAAACTTTGAAATATGTACTATGGAAGAAGAGCACATGTTGAATTGGTCCCTATTCATTGGGATAAGATCAGGATGATGATAAGTCGAGTAGGTTTAAGCCCAGCAGTGCGAAATGCTATATAAAATACAGCAGAGAAAGTCAGTTACTATATGTGTGGTGACCGAGTATGAATACAATACATCAGACCCCTAACCTGCCTATGGGCAGTCGTAAAAGATGACTAGGGGATTTAGTAATATAACATTTATGCAAGAGAAGGAAAACTCAAAGAAAACCCTATACCAACCTATCTGTCCAGCATGATATAGCAGGTTTATTTTCCCCTTGTTGCGGAGAAGGCTCGAGCCTAGCAGTGGGTGTATATGACCTGGAATAATGATGATGAATGATATATATATATATTATGCTTTTTAGACAGATTAGTATAGTTTTATTTTGAATTACCTTTTCATTCATAGTTGTAGTACACCTAAATATTTCATTGCAGTGTTATATTCACTAGGGAGGAATGTGATATTGCACTGTCCAAAATGTTGAGCAAGAAAAAAATACCAGTAATAAATCAGCACTTTAATTTTTAAACAAATGATTAAAGTATAGTTTTTAATATGCTAGTATGTTATAAAATTGTGAGTCAAGCAATACTTTTGTGTATACATTTTATTCTTCAGATTTTATTTACACAATTCTTAAGCCTTAATTTTGATTTTATTTAGATCATTCTTTAGTATGTTCAAGTTCTCTTGATGGGCTTCCTGTTTATTTTCTAACGCTGATATATGGTCGTCTGCTCTTTTGATTTCTTTGCTAATATAGTCCATACGTTTTGAAACGTTTTGCCTAGCTTCTTCTAAGTCTTGCTTCACTAAAACAGGTCCAATTAATTTATATACTTCTGCATCCTTTTTTAAGAGAACGAGTTCATCTTTAACAGCTTTATTTTCGTTTAGTTGACTATCTAATTGTTGTTTCTGAGCGACCGCCTTACGGTATTCTTTTTGGATGCTTCCTAGTGATTCAAGCTCCTTTTGCATTTTTCTTTGTATCTCTTCCGACATTGTGGCGAAAAATATCTTAATTTCTATTTACTAGTTAGATTCCGTGCTTTATATATGAGAATATTAAAAATATGTAATGGTCGATCCAGCGCAGTTCATAGGTTAGAATGTTTGCTCTATTTTGAGTTTTGACAGATTAATCATAGATTTTTTAGGTCGGTTCGTCAATTCGGTGAGGCAAAAAGCCAAATTAAAACATACAGCCAAGTCATACAATTTTAGTTAGTTTGTCCAAATTCACTATCAATAAGTCAAATTATCGCCTTTAAATAAGCGTCGGCCATTCAATTTGTCGGTCATTCAATAATGTCACCGAATATTTGCAGAAAATGGAAACACACGTAAAGCACTGTTATATTATTTAAACTTTATCAGTTGCCCTAACTAAAAATATGCATATAAGTATGTTATGTAATATAAGTTATTTAATGTAGTTTTATAAAACTCTAAAACTATGAATATAATTTGATGTCGTAATTGCCAGGATTGGTAGACGGGGTGGTGACGTAGTGAGATATACTTAATATATTTTTCAGGAGAGCTGCCGCCTCTGGGGCAAAAAAGGGCTGTCCGCGCGATTTATAATTTAGGCCCAAGAGTATCACTAAAAGAGAAATTTAAAGAAGTAAATATTCTGACTGTTATATCCCAATATATATACGAAAATGTTTTATACCTATGTAAAAAAGAATATAGGTAAATTTGAAAAATATAGTGACATTCATCATGTAAATACCAGGAATAAGCACAAATTAATACGAAATTTAAAAAATAAATAAAAAATAGACAATCCCGCTGAGTTTCTTGCCGGATCTTCTCAGTGCGGTCGCGTTCCGATCCGGCGGTAATTATAACTTTAAGAAAATTGTAAAAAAAATGACAATATGTAAGTGCCCCCGCGGGGTTTATACATAATAAATGATTTGAATTTGAATTTGAACTTGTTGGCCGGCAGTCCCCCGTGAGACTTGCAAGCGGAGATGCTTGTTGGTTTTTAGCGGTGGGTGTCAGTGATGCCGGCGGGGGGCGGCTATGTCTCACTCCGTGAGTTGGCTGCCTGGCGGGGCGACGCCCGCCGGATGATCATTGACCGCCCGGCAAGCAGTCCGGTCTTGCAGGTCTTGGTGGGACATGGGGATTTCGGTAAGTACTTGTACAGGTTCGCGAGGAGGGAGAGGACGCAGTCCTGCCACCACTGCACTTGCAACTAGGACACGGTGTCTGCGTGGCCTGGGCGGAGCAGGGCCGTGAATTCATCGCAATCAGCAGTACCAACCATCGTTAGAAGGATGCTCGGATGAAGTGTCAGGAGTTGGGACACGGTCGCTTACACTGTCTTATTGCTGGGGCATCGAAGGTGACAGTACCCGAAGGGATAAGCCGCCGGGCCGGCTGCGGATGTCAAGGAATTGGGGGGCAATACGATAGATATATAGATAGATAATATAGGGACGCACGCCGCTCATTCGTCGTTCCGGACAGGTTGGGTGAGTTGTGTCTAGACTATTTGTGGTGCATGTGAAAATGGTCCCATGAGTTCGTCGTAGCCGAGGGACAAGAAGAGCGTGTGGTTTTTAGCTGGTAATGGCGATAGTAATTCGACGTTGAGCCCGGCATACCCCATCTATTAAAGGTAGGCATGCATAAAAATTACATTTTGCCACGCGAAAAAAAAGGTGTGTCCACATCATAGTCTACGCAAAAAAAAAGTTTTTATACATATTCATTTTTCGTCCTGAACAGGCCCGTCGTAAGTGGGCACCGCACGCGGGCGGCAGGTCCAGGGGGGCGGCAAATCGAGCGACTAATCACGTAATTCATGTCAAAAATTCATGAAAAAAAATGGACCGATTGGCGTTAACACCGCCATCAACTGCCATCCGTTAAAACTAGGATGCAATACTAAACGGCCGTCTGTCAGTAGCCGGCACTTACGCAGGGTCAGTGGTCCTGATTTGTCGGACGCCCAGTTCGATTTTAGATAGAGGCGTTCGACGATCGCGGCCTTGCTGTGCATAAGGGCCATGGTCGTGAAGGCAGTCACCGGCGCAGCATCCTCTACGTGGTCCGAATAGAGAATTTTGTGCGGACGCCCATGTCGTGCAGTGTACCGCAGTGGTCGGCCTTAGGGCCGATTCTTTCGAATATCGGCTACGACTGGGCGTTGCGAGGTAGCCTCCCTCCCGGGTTGGGCGTAATTTAGTACGCCGACGACACGTTCGTTACAGGACGCTAGAAGAGGCAGCATGCCTGGCAACTCTCGGCACCGAAGAGATTGTCAGGCGGATCGAGGCGCTGGGGTTAGTGTGGCCGTGACCTCGTCGCGATCATCGTTGCTGGCCATCGCTAGGGTTGATGCTTGACAGCGTCAGGAACTGGGATCCGGTCGCTGCCGTCTGTGAGACAGTCATCTCACGGAAAGAGGCGGCGGAGCGTGCGCGAGAGAAACTCCTCTACGGCGACACAATCCACTGGGGCGCCGCAGCCGCGAGTATCTGCGCATGATGCCGCTCTCGAGTGACTGAAGCGGGGGATTAGTCCGTCACCCGCAGAGAAGCTGATCGCGCGAGGGTGACTGACGTCCCGGGAGGGGACCCGAAAAAGTATCCCGCCGGGCTAGCCACGGACGACAAGGAACTCGGTACTGGTGGTAGCCCTAATGGCAAAGGAGAGGGATTACGGTGAGTTATGAGGCCGCGTGCCGTCATTTCGTCGCTCCAGACGGACTGGACGGGGTGTGCGCGCCCATAGACCAACGAAACTCCTCGCCAAAAAAAAAAAGAAACGGTGGCCCTGAATAAGATGTGGGCCCTATTATTTCACGGGCCTTGCAACGATCCGCCGGGGCCAACCGATCACCGTCAATTCGGTCCCCATCAACATCCGAGCTCAGATGGGACTGGTCCTCAACGGGCGATGGTAGTTCAGGGAGCATTTACGGCAAGTTGCCGAAAATGCTCCGTGTTTTGTCGGCGCGGTGTCCGCCCTTTCGTGCCGAATGTGGGCGGACCCAGCACTACGTGCCGACGGCTGTACGCAGGGGTGGTTCGGTACATGGCCCTGTACGGCGCACTCGTGTAGGTGGAGTGTCTGATCGTTCCACTCGGAGGACGTGGCGTGCTAGCATGCTTTGGCAGGAACTCCCCCTTGGGACTTGGAGGCGGAGATGCTCGCTGGTCTTTACCGACGTGTCTCGGCAACGCTGCCAGAGGGTTGCTATGTCTCGCTACGCGAGATGGCCACCTGGCAGGGCAACGTCCGCTGGGATGTTATTGCCTGTTGGGCACTCCGGCTGGAAAGGCCTCGGTTCGGTGTTCGGACCGTCGTGGCCTTCCAGCCGGTGCTGCTAGAGTGGTGACGACCCGGCCGGTACCACTGCAATGTTGCCGGGGTATCAAAAGGGATGGTATCCGAAAGGGTAACCCGCTGGGCCTATCACGGATGTCAAGGAATCGGTACCAGTGGACGGCCTGGGCCGTCCACTGGTACCTACCTAACTGGTTAGCAACGGGGAGGGAATATACCGTATTCCCTTCCCGTTATTTATTATTACAAGTTATAAGGTCGCACGCCGCTCATCCATCGCCATGAACAGACTGGGCGCGGTGTGCCTTCTAAAAAAAGGCGGCATAATCGGTATTGCACGCGGGCGATGAAACAGCTAGGCGGGCCTGGCCCTGAACATATGTAATAGTGGATGGGGAAAGTAGCAGTAAAAACCCAATGGGATATGTTTGGTCTGATCCTAGAAATTTTGGTATAATTTTCAGTTGTGACGATCACATAATAGTCGTTTTAGTAAAATAATATTTCGTTGAGATTTATTAAAAATCTCAAGCAGTCGAAATGACTGCTCTTGGGTAATATAGGTATAGTACATACGTATATCGGAAATAAAGAGAGATGGGAGATAAATTCAACTATTAATTAATGTCTTTATAGAAAAAATAAAAAGTCATAACACTTTAAAGAATTGTATCTTTTTAAATATATATATTTTTTTAATTTTTTGTTTTTTTTTTTTTTTTTTGTATCTGAAATTTAAAAACAGTCAAAACGACTACTTTAGACAATCTAGTGTTAAACTAGAATGCTCACTGTAACGCCTAGTTGTGCATTTTAATCTCTATAGGTTTGTAGTCTATTGCATGTTACCGTATAATCCAAATAAATACTTACAATATTTATTGACATACAAATTTCATAGTTCCAATACCCATTAAATAATTAGATAAATTTATATGCTGGTTTATTGAGATATAAGTATAAGTTTAATAATAATGTCTTGGGCTTTAAAAATAAGAAGACCGTCCTTAGCCATGTTAAGACAGTCGCACGTTATGTTCATAATAATAAATGCAATTGAAACATACCTACATATGAACACTTACTATCTACTGATTAATTATTTTGAATGTCGGTTTAGGTCTTAACCCAGGTCCAGGTTCAGGTTATTATAGTATATAAAATTTAATTGAATAGTTTACTAATTTTATAAGGCAATGTATTTTATTAGTTCTTTTCTGCTATGATATTGTAATAATAAATAATAATAAATAAATAAATAATATCCATTATGTCTATATGTACCAAGGCAAATGCTGCATGGTAGCGGTTACAAATACTATCAACCCCTTTGCTCGTGGGTGTCCTAAAAGAGGACTAAGAGCTTTAAATCGATCTGGACTAATTCCATCTCATGCTGTCTCATGAACAATTACCTATATTCCCAAGGAGGGTTGACGTCAGACAGGTGGCTGGTCATGAAGATATTGCCAATGACTTTTGCAATATGTATGATGATGAGGAGTGCATGTTGCGTCGACTCCAAATGATTGAGATAAGATTAAGACAATGAATATAAGTAAAAATCGAATTAAAAAGTTATAGACTCCTAAATATTCAATTGTTGCAAGAATTTTAAGGAAATTTATCGTAATTACTATGTTATCTTTAATATTTATATATTTCTTGAGTACGTGTGTATGTCACTGAACTTCTCCTAAACGGCTGAACCGATGTTGATGAAATTTTTCGTGTGTTCAAGGGGATTCGAGAATGGTTTAGATTTACAATTGCCCCCGATAGATGGCGCTGCTGTTTATGTCAAGGAGAATTCCTTTTATTTGAACAGAACAACGTCTGTTGGGTCAGCTAGTATATTTATATAAATTGAATGAAATCTCCAAAACAAAACTCTATGTAAGTTTTGTAATTGCATTATTACTCAAAGTTATGTATAAAGTGATTTATTTAACAATTTTTTCATAAGAATCCTTCTTCTGTAACGCTAAATACAAAAAATACAATTTAGCGGTCATCCATTTAGTGGGCGGTCATTTTAAAATGGAAGAGCAAAGGACAAGAGACAGTGGAATATAATGCGTCATCGTCCTCTTCCTTTCCCGTGGATGATCGTAAACAACGACTAAGCGGTGAGAGCAAATAAGACTACTGCAGCGAAAGGAGAAGCAAAAAAAGAACTTTATACTAAATCGCCTACTTAGTGTCATATAAAAGAAAATTTACATTTGCGTATAAGACTCTAAGACAATAATGGATCCTTGGTATATAAGTTGAGAAGAAATATACGGTCGCCCCTTTTTGTAGCAGACTATGGTTCAGACAGAAGATGCTCAACCTATCCGCAGCATCGGAATATCGGTCCCATATAACCTATCCTATTACCTCCCCATCGCCATTGGGTTGACCACTAGTATTGATTCCTTGACCTCAATAGGTAGCCCGGTGAGTTTACTTTTCGGGTACCGTCTTCAGTTGACGCCTCGGCAACAAACAATAGTGCTGGCTTTCTTTTCGGTTAACCGATAGTTACCCCCAGTTCTTTTAAGGACTTCTGTATTATTGATTTTATCATATAGCGAAACATCGCGTATTGCGCATGCACCTAGTGCATTAACCGCTAATGGCATAACTGCCATATTTCCCAGGAGAGTATTGCTGTTCAATCTCCTGATGATCTCTGAGTCGGGTTGAGAAAGTAAAGGTTAATGACACATTGTTTTCTTGACTTGGGGACCTAAAGTTAATACGTTATTAAATTTAGTTACTAAGAAATGATTTTTTATTATAAATAACACGCTAGAAGTTAAATAGATTCAAAATACATACGTCAAAAAACCGTTTGTTAATTTCTTAGGCTAACCAGTTTCTAACATTGTGGAGACCTGTTGACGTAAATAAATAGAAGCCTAGTTTGCATTCTATATATAAGAGAAATAATTATCACACAGTATAACACAACGAGCAGTTCAATAGTCAACTCACAATTTTGGCTTATTTCAACATAAAAGTGTTCTTAGGAAGTAAGAATAAGTGGCAGCTTGTTATTAGTGTTTGGTGATTGTATTTTCATCATCATCAAGACTTTTGCCATAATCAGTATTATATAATTGAAAATCATTGCTGCAACATAGCATTTTCCTTTCAGTATGGTGGACTACAATGAAAGCGTTCTGCCATCCTTTCAAAAGTTAAAAGGCTCATCAAACTATAACGTCTGGCAATTTCAAATGGAATTATATTTAACCCACGATGATCTATGGAAGTACACGAAAGTTGCTCTAGATAATAACGACTTCGAATTAAAACAAGACCAACGAGCTCGGGCCAAGATTGGTTTAATGGTAGAAAAGGATTGTTTATTTTACTTGAAGCAAACAACCAATACCCGAGAAGCTTGGGAGGCACTACGACATACATTTGCAGTTACTGCAGATAACAACAGTGGTAAATTACTAACAAAGCTTCTAAATGTAAAGTTAGACCAATTCTCTACTATATCTCAATATGTGATTTAGGCAAAGAAATAGATGATGAACTTCTCGCGTCAATATTACTCCAAGGATAGTAGTAAAGAATACATTTATTTTCGAGTTGCAATCGAAAATACAAATAATAAGTTGACAGCTAATTATGTAAAGGCTAAGTTATGTTTTGAAGAGGAATATACTAATCATGAAACAAATAATTATTGTCGGCTGCGTGCGCCAATAAAACGGCAAATCAAGTCCAACAAAGACAAACAACTTATGTATAAGTGCCGTTGTAATCGTAAAGTGAAAGAGTGTTTAGAATCAACTTATGATGCGCAGTTTAAAGAGAAATTAAAACGCAAAAAAGCATGCCAAACAGCCGATAAGAAAAGTGGGGACAGGATCATGCATTCAGGTGACTATGCGCAAGTGAAAAATCGCAAGACATACCCTTGTTTTTGTTGGTGGCTCGAGTGGCCGTGGGCTGTATAGTAAAGATTTTTAAATGGTGGTAATTATTTATAGAAAGCCTACTTAATATATCAACGGTTGAAAATTCCCACCAGGTACTGGATCCAATAGCCAAATTGTAATTATGACTATTCATTCATAATACATAATTATATCTGTTTTGATAAATAGGTACTATAATTTCTTTTTCGTTTTGGCGATAATATGAACAACGTGTATCTAATAGATGTAGTTGCTAAATCTTGTCTAATTATTGGGGAAATTACTTAATTTCTGCGTATCGTGACCACTAGACAACAATAAGTTTTGCCGTATGATGTAGAATCAAACTTTCATGAAAAAAGTGTTACTACCGCTTCTCATTCAGCTCTTTTGCTGCGTAGCCCTTCGGGAATAAAGTGCAGAATTATATATTTAAGATGTTGAGTAGTTAGTATTAGTTATTTAAACATTGTTCCTAGTTTCAAATCACACTTTATTATTAAGTAGGCAGTCGTTTAATTATTTGAAATATATAGGGTGTATCAGGTTATGAGGCAACTGGTCATAAGGGAGCTAGGCAATGGTGGTAGGAACCCATGAAAAAAATTTGAACGAAAAATATCGATTCGTTAAGGAATTAGACGCATGTAAATTTTTCAATTTTATCGTCGCTTTTTCGTGTAAATCTGATTGAAATGTATAAAGTCAATGATACTTAATACGCAACATATTCATACTTTGTTAAATGTTCATTAGAAATTGAATAAATCAATGATTACATTCACATAAACAAAACAAACTTCGCTTTAAAACAGCTGATCGGCCTATGACCGTTGACCGCTCGCCGCTCGTAGGTACAAACCTACACTATAGTGTTTGCCAAATAGCATGGCAAAAGAGGTCATTTGGTGACCCTCACCACGATATCATCAAATCCAAGTAATTTATCGCTAATTCTATCGCTTTCCATACAAACCGTCTTATCGTTGTAATATCGTGGTGAAGGTGTCTAGACTGTACAGAGGTTACAAACATTTGTCTGCGTGTAATTTGTTTAGAATTTTAATTAAGAAAATATTAAACACCTACACGTGCAATAATAATATAGGATATTAAAAACATATATTTTCTATGGTAATTTTACTAGATTTCGTAAAATTTTGGGTTGTGCTGTTTGTAATGTTGCTTCCTGGTAGGCATCTACCAAGAGAATTTTGCGATACAACTTTTCGATAGATTTGTATGGTAAGCGATAGATTTTTTTGCATTTTAAGATATCGTGGTGAAGGTAGGTCAAGGTCGTCTTTTGCCACGTTATCTGGCACTGAGTATATCATTGAAACGTTTGCGCAATTCTAGGTATTACTGAATGAATTTATACTGTCGAAGCTTTACATGCCTACATGTATTCTGTCTGTATATGCCTACATAATACTTAACATTTAAGGCATAGATTCTTAGACACATTTTTTTGAAATCACTATAACTTTTATGTTATATTGTTTTTTGTGTAATGTACATTCTAATTACGATCTATGGCCGTTAAACTACAACATACTCGAACAGTTGCCCCATAATCTGATACATTCTGTCATATAAGTACATGTCGATTTTGCAATTCTAAATAAAAATAAAATTGCTATAAATACATTATTCATTTAATTTATATTAGTGTAATAAGCATCGAAATACAGAAAAATATAAAAATATATACAGTATACACGCAGATTATTTATTTACTTTTTTTATTGCAAACGGTAGCAAACGTGCAAAAAAAATATGATAGATGATGGTAATGCTGTTGTTGCTCATGGACTTTTGCTACGCGAAAAAAGTGAAGGGTGTGTGAATGCGTGCAATGTTCGGTGACACTAATGGCATCACCAAAACCCACCACACGCAAACCCTCAGAAAGTTGGGCTGCCGGCTTTCTCGAGCAATAATTTATAGCAATTTAAAACTATGTCAATTTCATGAATTAAATTAAATAATAGGTACAATATAATGAAATATATTATTATATATTTTTGAAGTATGCTTATAGTTTTTGTTTTCAATGTAGTCTATAAGAAAATTATTAGGATCATGGTGTGAAATAAACACAATAGTGTCACCAATTCATATTCGACAGTCCCTATTAAAGAAGTTAGTGTAAGCGTGCGGTTGAGTTTCTTGCCTGTATTTGTGTCCTTTTTGCTTTGCCATGTATGTAAATAAAGCAGTAATTAGTAATGCTTAGAACGACAGTGTCTTCAAGCCTTTTTTTCAAAACATATTTTTCATCAGTTTCTGTTTAGACAGGCTATCGTCCAAACACTCCTGGCCAGTCGTCCAGGATGGAGGCGGCGCCCCTAATAAGTAAGACTCCACAATCCGCCGTTTGAACAGTTTGCATATTTTAAGAAAGCCACTGGCGCCGAGTGCGTTTGTCTTCAGTAACTTGATTTGCCAATTATTATTTTAGATACTACTCTGATGTCATCTGTACTTTGAGACGCCATATCTATGCTGTAGACCTCGTTGCTAATGCCGGTCTCGGTTAGAGTCAGTAGGTCTTTTGTACTCTTTTTTTGCGGTTAGGGGAGAGTGGGGGAATTGAGAACGGCGGGTAATTGGGAATAGCTAGGTAAGTAATACTTCCTCCTGCACTACATCGTTCCGATATATTTCAACGCATGGTTCCAGCGCTCCTCAGTCCGTACGCAACAGCGAGAGCGGAAGACCACACGCATGCTGTCACGGTAAATCAAACAATTTTTATTACGTTTTTCATGTAATTTTTGTCATGCGTTACAATAGATACTTCTATCAAATTTTGAGTTCAAAAGGCACCCCATTTAGTTACTATCATGTACGTACTGTATGTTTTCAAATCTTACGCGACTTGAGTTCGCCATAAATCCTGTTGAGCATGGCGGCCATTTTGATTTATATTGACTACTTAGAACAATTGGGAACGGCATCAGGCGGGTAATTGGGAATATTTCTAATTACCCCCTGCGTTCTTAATTATCCGCAGTGGTGTTGGTTGATTGTGTAGAAATGTATTAATCTTTCATATTGTTTTAAATGCCTCGAAATTATGTAGGTAAGACTGAAACAAAATACAAAATTGAATCAAATCAAATCATAATTATCAAATTTTTGCCTTGTAATATTATTGATTTGGACAAATTTAATGATATCATTGACAATATAGCATCTAATCAGACTTACACAAGTCAAACTCAAGAATGCAATGTCCATCAAACTGCATCTGAACAAAGTTCATTAGCACTATCAGCCAGAATCAAACATCAACACAGGGTGCAAATGCCAATAATTTGAGCGTTACTGTTGATACTCCTTCTCCATCCACTGCAGTGTTTCTTACCGTAATAATCAATGGGCCTGTGATTCCTAAAAAAGGGACCACTTCTACACGACAGAATAAGAGGCCTTTTCAGATTTTATCTAGCACACCAATAAAAATTAAGCTCCAGGAAAAACAGGGCAATCAAAGTCAGTGAAAAGCTAAAAAAGATAACGTTACGATTAAAGAATCAAAAATACACATTAAAACTACACAGAAAAAGCTAAAAATAAGGGTAAAGTCGTAAGAAATTTGAAGAAGGCTATAGAAAATGAAAACGAAGAGGAGTTTCACTGCATGTGCACTAATGTGTAACGAAAAATATAAGTCACCATCGACAGAGGATTGGATCATGTGCACCATAAGTAAACTCTGGGCACATGAAAAATGCACTGTCGGCGAGACTAGTCAAGGTTACATATGGGATATGTGCCGATCAAATAATCTGTAGTTATTATGGAGAATTAATTATGTCGATCCTATTTACCCCGTAAGGTTCGCATTTCCCCCGCGGGACGATCTCAATTACCGCATATGATATCGGGTAAAAAGGAACGCTATTGGTTTTTTAGTTTATTAATATTTTTAATAAAACGTTGATTTTGGAGATTTTTTTATTATCAATAAGTAGATAGGTAAGCAAAGTTTACGTTTCAATAAAAGTTGATTATGTTTATGACTTTTTTTTTATTATTTTTGAACATTTGAAGTTAAGTGTTCCCAATTCTCCCACTTTCTCCTATATTAAAAACATGAACGGCGACTAGCTTTATAATTTAAGTCATCGCGTGAACCGTTACCTCGGCTTATATCAGTAACACATAAATAATGTAATACATATATGTTTTATAAGCTAAACTATAGATTTTTAATCTCGTAGAAATTGAGCATATATATTTTTCAAGTCTCCGAGTTATAAATACTCTTTAGCATTGCAAATTATGGCCAAATTAGTTGTTTTTTAGGAATTAGAAACATGCTAAGTTCTTTAATTAATTGCCTGTTTATGTGTTTTGCTTTCTACTAAATCCAATCGTTAGAAATAGGAAAACTAATCATCAGATTATCATTATAGATAGAGAAGTCTATATATAGATACTAGCAACTCTCCCTCGCTTCGCTTCGGTTTCAGTCGCCTTACCCGTGTAGTTCCCGTTACCGTGGGAATACTGGGATAAAATATAGCCTATGTTACTCCCTGATATTATAGTTTAGAATTGGTGAAAGAATTTTTGAAATCGGTTCGGTGGTTTAAGCGTGAAAGAGTAACAAACAAACAAACTTACTTTCGCATTTATAATATTAGTAAGGAGTGTACTACCTATATTTGTAGTCTGATAGATATATGGTTCATAAGATTTACTTTTGTCACGCCTCGAGAAATATTGATGTTATAAAGCTCACTTCAGCCAAATCAAATAAGTATATACCAAGATGATTTAGCATAGTGTTAATCGATTGACTAATATGAAAGTTATACAAGCACAAATGTTACTGTTAGCGTGACATAAGTACCTACTTTGTAGGGCGAATGGATTATTATTATTCAACATGCAATTTAATCACAAACATTCGATGGTATTAAAATCAGCATGAGTAATTGATGATGTTGAAATCTCTTACTTTATATATAATTTTATATAATTGCAATCACTAACAACACATCATCATTAGCTTGCCTCATCCCACACTAAGTGAGATTGGCACAACATGTTCTCAACTTCCACAGACTCCTTGTCAGCTGTCACATCTGCACTCACTGTTGTCATACTCAATCCATCCACCTCTTTTTGGAACCCACATGATTCTTACGTCTATGCACAATCATGTTGATAACTCTTATCTAACCTTGTTAACCCACACATGCATCTTAGCATACGCATCTCTGTAGCGTGCACTCTTCTCTCAGCCGTCTTTTTCATCCGTATAACAATATATACATGATAATACCAGTTTTTTTTTTGTTTGACTTAGTTGTTAGCCTCAGATGGCTGTGACAACTTTACCCGGACTGGTGGGTGAGCGCTGAGGGCACTCAACCCGTTTAAAGTTAGTTAAGCGACCGATCCCGAGGGCACCCCCTGTGGGGTACGGACCTCGGCTCGGGCGGTCGCTGGCAAAGTGGGCACTCCCACGTTTATGATTTTAACGCGACACGTCTTCCGTCCCCGTCGGCGGGGGCGGTAACGTGGATATTTATTATTATTTGTCAAGGCCTCGCGGGCTGTGTATGCCTCAGTCTGGGCGAGATAATACCAGTTTTATGTTTCAGTTTAAATATGTTTATGAACCTTAATGTTTCAAACTTGACATAGCTTTTACATGGCAGCTAATTATGTCAGCACAAATTGTGAATGCTATGTTATTGCAAAGATCCTTAAATATAAATACTGGTGCCTGAAAATAACATTCCAGTAATGCAATCGTTCAATACAAATATTGAGTTGTCATTTATGTTCCTTAGAACACGTTCATGTTAAAATTGTAAAACCAAAATTGTAGGTTGGGTATTGTATGCGTGATTACCATTTCTCTTATTTATGGAATACGAATTAGTTTTCTATTTGCATAAATAAATGTCCACATTGTTAGAAACTTGTTAGTTTCACGGAATTTGCTAACGTTTTTGTGACATAAATATTGTAAATCACTTAGCCTGTTATTTTTAATAAAGTTTCAGTTTTTAAACTATTTTAATATCCGGATTGTCTGTGTGGAAGTGAGAATACAATCCACCACCTACACTCGTAGGCGTTGTAAAATACGACTAAGGAATATGACATGCATATAAAAACTGTGGAAAAGAAGGCAAATCTATACCAATAAATAAAATTGGAGTGTCTGTTTGTAATGTCGAAATAATAGGCTTTTTTCATGCTCACACGGTTATTTGCACGACACCTATGCCTAAAATAGCAATTAAAAAATTTTTGTCTGTCTGTCTGTCTGTCTGTCTGTCTGTTTGTTCCGGGTAATCTTCAAAACGGCTGGACCGATTTCAAAAATTCTTTCACCAATGGAAAGCTATAATATCAGGGCGTCAACTAGGCTATATTTTATCCCGGTATTCCCACGGGAACGAGAACTACGCGGGTAAAACGTCTATAACCTATTACCGAAGCGAAGCGAGGGCGGGTTGCTAGTTAAAAATAAATTTACCCACCCTTATAATTCACCATACAGGCTTAATATCAATGAAACCTTCATCTTCATCTTAAGTTCATATTTGGTACAGATTCTTTACATTTGAAGTTAATAAGTCCTGCATTTATTTAAAGATTAGGTTTTAAATCATGAACTAACAGTATTTCTATTAGTTTTATTTAAAGTCATACTTATTGTTAGTTGTATTAGAAATTGAACCAGGCATAATTATGAAATGATTTATTCAAAGATGTCGTTTGGGGCAACACAGTCAAGAAATTAAATTCAGTAACCCACTCAAGGCGGCGAACAGAAATATGGAGGATGTTGAACTTCATCTGTCTAGTCGGGCATGATGTGATACACTCCAGGCGTCCCAAAATAAGAAGAAAATATAGCAAGAGAGACTACAGAAATTTTAATAGTAATAGAACAACAGTTCTATTACTATTAAGTAGTAAGGGGAGTAAGGGGCGAACGGAACTAAGACCTTATCCGACCCTATTGTCAACCTCACCTGCACGCGCCGGATGGCGACGGGGTAGCGTGTTACTACCCCGTGGTGCTCCCTGCTAGACAACAGACGAGGCTCTGGCGACCGAGCAAATGGCGGGATAACCATTCACCTGGCTGGGCAACCGGTTAGAAGAGGCCAAAACGACCTTGGGATTTAAATAACCCCAAAAAGGCTTAAATGCAGAAGGCAAAGGGAAACCACTGCATAACAATTTCCCAAGAAAGTCATCATGAAGGTACAGTCAAATATACAGAGGAGGCCATGCGATCCGCTTAGCAACCGGCGCCGTTCTGCGTCCGGGGCAGTCGGTGGGAAATTGGCTACCGGCCATACGCTTGTAGGAGACCAGGCAACGTATGGAAAACATGCTACTGGAGACTCCATGAAGATGCGACATATCCAAAAGATAGGCACATGGAATGTTCGCGGCTTACTTCAACCAGGCAAGATAAAGATCCTAGAGAATGAGTTAACGAGGTGTGGTATTAATATCTGTGGTATTAGTGAAACTCACTGGAAGAGCAACGGTCATTTTCTCACAGAGACTCATGCCATATACTTCTCTGGAAATAACAATAACAGTAGAAATGGAGTTGCCTTTCTTATCCCAAAAAATCTAAGGAATAGCGTAGTGGAATATGAACCTATTAGCGACAGGATATTACGAATTAAGCTTAAAGCGACACCTGTGAATTTTAACCTTATTCAGGTCTATGCACCGACTAGTGCTGCAAGCGATGATGAGATAGAAAACTTTTATACAAAACTGGAAAATACCATCGTAAAGATCGCCCATAGGGAAGTTCTGATCATCTTGGGTGACCTCAACGCAAAGGTGGGAGCAGATGCTCATCAGTTGAGTCACTGTGTAGGTAAATTTGGCTTAGGACAACGCAACGAGCGAGGGGATCGACTCATTCAATTTGCAGCTGATAACGGCTTGGTGATATCCAACACACTCTTTGAACATCACCGACGCAGATTATATACTTGGATATCGCCAGATGGCAAACACCGCAATCAAATTGATTATGTTCTGATTAGATCGCGGTGGAAAACATCTATCAAAAACGCTCATACTCTACCGGGAGCAGACTGCGGATCAGATCATCAATTGCTGATATCGAAAGTGCAATTAAAGTTAAGAGCAGTTAGGAAACTCGACACTGGACGAAAGTTCAAAGTGACTGATAATGCGAAGTTTTTGAATGCACTAAAGCAAGCGATGATACCGTGGACGAACGTAGAATCCAACACAGAGACTCCAGATCAGTTGTGGGATCGGGCTAAAAACATTATTGTGAGCTCGGTCAAAGAGGCTAGTGTAAACGTACGGAAACGGAAACAGCAGCATTGGATGAGCGATGCAACTTTAAATCTTATAGAGGAAAGGCGAAACATGAAAGCTTCTGGAGCCGATATAAGATCCCTCAACGAAAAGTCTGCTAGAATTCAGGAAGCTTGTAGGCGAGACAAGAACAACCAACTTCGGAACATTTGTGCAGAAGTGGAAGTCCATGCAAATAAGAATGAATCTAGGGACCTACACCAAAAAATTCGCGCCATCACAAAAACCCTAAGTTGCAAGACCTGGGCTATTAAAAACTCTACTGGAGAGACGGTGACAAACATGGAGGCAATAGCTGAAACGTGGAGACAATACTGTCAGACCCTATTTCAAGACCCGGAATCAGAGTTTTATGTTCCTACGGAACCCGGCAACGAAGATTTCGAACCCTATATCCTGAAAGATGAAATACGAGCCGCTATTAATCATCTAAAGAACGGCAAAGCCACAGGGGTAGATGCCATACCGATCGAAACAATCAAGGCATCGGGCGAACATGGTGTCCAAATCTTCCACACCCTGTGCAATAAGATATGGCTCACAGGACAATGGCCGAAAGAATGGGCTCATACTGTTTTTGTCCCCTTGCACAAGAAGGGTTCCACCAGGACGTGCAGTAATTACCGACTTATTGCTCTTATCACTCACGCAAGTAAGATTTTACTACACGTACTAAATGAACGTCTAAAGCCCTACTTATGCAAAGAAATTGCTCCTGAACAGGCCGGTTTTGTCAAGGGGAAGGGAACCCGGGAGCAAATTTTGACAGTTCGACAAATTATAGAGAAAGCCAGAGAATTCAACAAGCCCACCTATATATGCTTTGTGGACTTCTCTAAGGCGTTCGATTCTGTCAAGTGGCCCAAACTCTGGGAAACGTTGACGGCGATGGGTGTTCCAAAACACCTGGTACACCTCCTGCGAAGACTTTATGAAGATGGCACAGCCTCAGTACGAGCAGATGAAGTCCAATCTAGTCACTTTCACCCCAGCGCCGGAGTTCGTCAGGGATGTATTGTTTCTCCGCTACTGTTCAATGTGTACACAGAGCTCATAATGAGGATTGTACTTGAAGACTGGACAGATGGCGTATCGATCGGTGGCTCGAAGATATGCAACCTGCGATATGCAGACGATACTACTTTGTTCGCCACCAGTACCCAGCACATAGAGGAACTTCTCGGAAAGATGGAACGCGTTAGCCTTGAGTTCGGACTTAAGATAAACCGGAATAAAACAAAAATGATGATTGTCGACCGCGTGTATAACAATTCTCCAGAAATTTCAGAAATTGCTAATTGTGCTGTGGTGCAATCATACATTTATCTGGGGTCCTTAATTACGAACAACGGTGGATGTATCGATGAGGTGAAGAGGCGTATGGCAATTTCCAGGTCTGCAATGGACAAATTGAGGAAAATATGGAGGAACCGTAACATATATAAGAGCCACAAAAATCCGGCTAGTTCGGGCACTTGTATTCCCCATATTTTTGTACGCTGCAGAAACGTGGACCTTGCGGGAAGTGGAGAAAAGGAAGATAGACGCTCTAGAGATGTGGTGCTGGAGGAGAATGCTTGGAGTATCGTGGACTGAATTCCGTACCAACGAATCTATACTTCGAGAACTCGGCATCAAGCAGCGTCTATCATCTTTGGTACAGTCCCGTATCCTTACCTTTTTTGGTCACGTATGCCGCCGGGGTGAGGTGGCTATTGAGCGACTTGTGATCCAGGGAAGGGTTGAGGGTACCAGGCCACGGGGAAGGTCGCCTATGAGATGGACTGACCAGATAACAGCGGCAGTACATGGTTCATCATCGCTACATGAATGCACGAGGAAAGCGGCCATCAGAGAGGAGTGGCGGCGTGTTGTGAAGCTTGCCACCAACACCTGAAATGATGACCACGACCACTCTGTCAAGAGTGATACCGCCAAAGAAGAAGAACAACAGTTCATGTGCTTTCTAACGAGCAAATTTTTCTATAGGTATATGTAACAAATTCCAATTGGGCTACAGACAGGTTTAGTTGTAGTTGTCTCGTGTTGAGAACAAACTAAGATTCTCGTAGCGCAAGACATGTGCTATGGTTAAAACGAAGATGCTTGTTTACAATATGGGAAAATGGGCTTTACAATATTTAATATCTAGGCCATCCCTAAAAAGATCAAGATCCTGGGGTTAATGATTGACACTTGATTAATCTTATTTAACACCTAATATCTGGTTGACCGAGCTTCGCTCGGTATATTTTTGTCGAATTTTTTTAGATATATATTTTTTTTAGAGATATATATATTATTTTTTAGATATATAACCAGCAACCCGCCCTCGCTTCGGTTTTAGTCACTTTTAGTCGTTTTACCCGCGTAGTTCACGTTCCCGTGGGAATACCGGGATAAAATATAGCCTAGTTTACGCCCTGATATTATAGCTTTCCATTGGTGAAAGAATTTTTAAAATCGGTTCAGCCGTTCTGAAGATTACCCGGAACAAACAGACAGACAAATTTTTTTGATGTGAAACATCTATAGGCGAGGGTGACCGCGATCGTCGCGTGGCGATTTGACGCCACGCCTTGCGGTCCCCTCTTAATTTACTGTAAAATAAATATCTGCATATACATATCTAAATTTGTAACGAAACCATGATGCGATTTAAAATTTTGTACAACACCATCTAGTGAACCCAAAGTAAATTGTTACCTATAATGAAAATAAATGTTTATTGAATAAAAATTATCTTTTACTGAAAAAAATCGCCATGTTTTATTAATACTTTATGCCATACTAGTTCCTGACGTAATCTGTTCTTTTATACATATTTACTTGTTTTATAAATTAATGTATAATAACTTCATAATATAAATATATCAGTAGGTATGGGATTTAGTTTACTTTCAGCTACGAAAAATGGGTAACCGTTTTTATAGGCTTTTATTAGTTTCAGCTGTATTTTTATATATTTATTTCCTTGTATGTCACCGATTTCTTAGGAATTGGATTTTGACTCACTTAAAACAGTCAGATTTCATTTAAAATTTGTAAACTTAGCAATTTGTAAAATTGCAAGGACCAATAACGCTAAAATAATTTAAATAGCTTGTCTTATTATCATTACAGTATTAAAGGTTTCTTTATTAAATACTAGCTTTTGCCCGCGGCTTCGCCCGCGTAAAAATTTACTTGCATATTGAACTATTATCGCAAAGAATATTATCGACATAAAAAGTATTACATTTCTTAATTTAAGAAATACTCTATCTACGTGTCAATTTTCATCCAAATCTGCTCAACAGTTTAAGCGTGATTGAGTAACAAACATCCAAATATCTTCACAAACTTTCACATTTGAATATTACTTCCAGCCTTGTAGTTCAGATTGCCGTGCAAATACGATGGTATTGTGGCCTTTCCTTAGTCTCTGATAACGTACTTTTCCATTGGTGAAAAAAAAAATTATATCAATCAAACACCCGCAGTTTCATTCACGTAGACCCCATTCCCATGCCAATACCGAGATAAAAAATGCCTATGTAACTTGCTGATATTATAAATTTACATGGGTAAAAAAAAAATATATAAATCCCAGAAATATCAGAGATATAAATTGCCTATGTTACTCGCTGACAACATAGGTAGCTTTCCATTGGTGAAAGAATTTTAAAAATTAGTCAACATCCCCCGGTATAGTGGGCAAATACCGCGATGAAAATAGCCTTTATATGGTATTCACTGATAATATAGCTTTTCATTAGTGAATTAATTTTTTAAACCATTATATTCCCGTGATTTCACCGGCATTGTACCCGATCCCGTAGAAATATCGGGATAAAAATAGCTTAAATATGTTACTCGCTTAAAAATAGCTTTCCATTAGTGAAATAATTTTAAAATCGACTTAATTCATCCACACCGGGATAAAATATAGCCTGAGATAAAATAGTCTAAGTTATTCCTTATGTACGACTGGTAGACCTGATGGTAAAATATAATCAATATCGGTCCAGCCATTTTGAAGATTACCTGTAACGAATAGACAGACAGACAAAAAAAATTGGACCGTATTGTGTGAGCATAAATAAAACCTATTATTTTGATAGACAAACAGACGCTTCAAATTTATTTATTTGTAGAGATAGAAAATTGTAATAATATTTTGATTGTAACTTACTGTCTGGTAGCTGCTAGAAATATTACCACGTTTTCATTGTTCGTGGGTGTCGCAAAATACTACTAAGACAAAGATTTACATCGACCTGGACCAATTGGTGATGCCGTCTGGCCAACAATGTCGGCCAGGTCATAAAATGTTGCTAGAACCTTTGCAATATATCTACGATGGCAGTAGTAGGTACCCTACCTACATATCGCGTCGATCCAAAGTAATTAGGATAAGAGCAAGATAATGATGATATATCATTGGCTGGGTGTCTTCGACTATATGCGTTTTATCCTTTTGGGGCAGCCCAAAATTGTTTCTTAGTTTCTTGCGTGCTTACCACAAATAACCGATCGGTATACAAAATTTCACATTCTTAGGCCCGGTATCTTTGGCTATACGCTTTCACCCTCTTAGGGGTTGAATTGCCAAAAATTCTTTGTTAGAGCTCGCTTATCCTTGCCAAAATTATTTTCATAGTGCTTGGTAAGTGAGCACTAAGAAAATCTGGGGGTAATCCAAGAAAGCCAACCGTGTACTAAAATGATCCTTCCCAGGCTCAGTGATTTCGGTTAAATGCTTTTCACCCCCTTAGGGCTAAAATTGCAAAAATCTCTCTTCCCCCAAGAAAGGCAACTTTATACAAAATTCCATGTTTCTAGGCCTAATGATTTGGGCTATATATTTTACACCCCTTTAGGAGTTGATTTTAATAAAATAATTTCTTAGAGCTCACTTAAAACAAAGGAAAGAGAATTGCATAGAAAGTTTTACGTTCCTAGCTCCAAGAGTTTCGTCTATACGCTTTTCACTCACTTAAGGGGGTGATTTTCCAAAAATCCTTTGCTAGTGCTCGTGTACCCCAAGAAATAAGACGACGTAAAAAGAAAATACTTTCCCCTATTTCAACCCCTTATACCTATTTTTTCGCAATAAAAAGTAGCCTTATATAATTTCTCAAGCTTTAGTTCATCTCTGTACCAAATTTCATCAAAATCGGTTAAGTGGTTTCGACGTGAAAGGCTATGTGCTTTTCAACCCCCTTTTTTTTTGGGTTGGGCTGCGGTTGGCGCGCTCCTCGCACCACTCCGTCCGGGGCGACAGAGGGGAGTAAGCACGCAACACCCGCAACCCACCCGAACACCACGTCGCCTTCGTCGTTGGACCGACCACCGGAGCAGGGTTACTTGTGCTTTTCAACCCCTTAAGGAGATGAATTTCCAAAAATCCTTTGCTAGTACTCGTGCACCCCAAGAAATACGATGGTGTAAAAAAAATACGTTTCTAGGTCTAGTGGTTTCGGCTGTATGCTTTTGGTATTTTAGGGGTTGAATTTCATCCCCATGTAAGTGAAACTACCAAAATGCTAGAACGAATATTTATTTATTTATTATCAGGTGCCTTAATACAAAGATTCACAGTTCTATCAACAAAAATGACGAATTTTCATACAAAATATCATCCCCTATTTCAACCCCTTATACCCATTTTTTCGCGATAAAAAGTAGCCTATGTCCTTTCTCAAGCTTTAGTCCATCTCTGTACCAAATTTCATCAAAATCGGTTTAGACGTGAAAGACTATAGGTTTTCCACCCCCTTAAAGGGGCGAATTTCCAAAAATCCTTTGTTAGTGCTCGTGCACCCCAAGAAATACGATGGTGTAAAAAAAAATACGTTTCTAGGCATAGTGGTTTCGGCTGTATGCTTTTTGGTATTTTAGGGGTTGAATTTCATCCCCATGTAAATGAAATTTCCAAAACGCTTGAACGAATATTTATTTATTTATTGTCAGGTGCCTTAATACAAAGATTCGTGGTTCTATCATCGAAAATGACGAATTTCCATACAAAATGTCATCCCCTATTTCAACCCCTTATACCCATTTTTTCGCGATAAAAAGTAGCCCATGTCCTTTCTCAAGCTTTAGTCCATCTCTGTACCAAATTTCATCAAAATCGGTTTCGACGTGAAAGGCTATATGCTTTTCAACCCCTTAAAGGGGTGAATTTCCAAAAATCCTTTGCTAGTGCTCGTGTACCCCAAGAAATACGATGGTGTAAAAAAAAATACGTTTCTAGGCCCAGTGGTTTCGGCTGTATGCTTTTTGGTATTTTAGGGGTTGAATTTCATCCCCATGTAAGTGAAACTACCAAAACGCTAGAACGAATATTTATTTATTTATTATCAGGTGCCTTAATACAAAGATTCACAGTTCTATCAACAAAAATGACGAATTTTCATACAAAATATCATCCCCTATTTCAACCCCTTATACCCATTTTTTCGCGACAAAAAGTAGCCTATGTCCTTTCTCAAGCTTTAGTCCATCTCTGTACCAAATTTCATCAAAATCGGTTTAGACGTGAAAGACTATATGTTTTTCACCCCCTTAAAGGGGTGAATTTCCAAAAATCCTTTGTTAGTGCTAGTGCACCCCAAGAAATACGATGGTGTAAAAAAAAAATACGTTTCTAGGCATAGTGGTTTCGGCTGTATGCTTTTTGGTATTTTAGGGGTTGAATTTCATCCCCATGTAAGTGAAACTACCAAAATGCTAGAACGAATATTTATTTATTTATTATCAGGTGCCTTAATACAAAGATTCACAGTTCTATCAACAAAAATGACGAATTTTCATACAAAATATCATCCCCTATTTCAACCCCTTATACCCATTTTTTCGCGATAAAAAGTAGCCTATGTCCTTTCTCAAGCTTTAGTCCATCTCTGTACCAAATTTCATCAAAATCGGTTTAGACGTGAAAGACTATATGTTTTTCACCCCCTTAAGGGGGTGAATTTCCAAAAATCCTTTGCTAGTGCTCGTGTACCCCAAGAAATACGATGGTGTAAAAAAAAAATACGTTTCTAGGCCCAGTGGTTTCGGCTGTATGCTTTTTGATATTTTAGGGGTTGAATTTCATCCCCATGTAAATGAAATTTCCAAAACGCTTGAACGAATACTTATTTATTTATTGTCAGGTGCCTTAATACAAAGATTCGTGGTTCTATCATCGAAAATGACGAATTTCCATACAAAATGTCATCCCCTATTTCAACCCCTTATACCCATTTTTTCGCGATAAAAAGTAGCCTATGTCCTTTCTCAAGCTTTAGTCCATCTCTGTACCAAATTTCATCAAAATCGGTTTAGACGTGAAAGACTATGTTTTTCACCCCCTTAAGGGGGTGAATTTCCAAAAATCCTTTGCTAGTGCTCGTGTACCCCAAGAAATACGATGGTGTAAAAAAAAATACGTTTCTAGGCCCAGTGGTTTCGGCTGTATGCTTTTTGATATTTTAGGGGTTGAATTTCATCCCCATGTAAATGAAATTTCCAAAACGCTTGAACGAATACTTATTTATTTATTGTCAGGTGCCTTAATACAAAGATTCGTGGTTCTATCATCGAAAATGACGAATTTCCATACAAAATGTCATCCCCTATTTCAACCCCTTATACCCATTTTTTCGCGATAAAAAGTAGCCTATGTCCTTTCTCAAGCTTTAGTCCATCTCTGTACCAAATTTCATCAAAATCGGTCCAGTGGTTTTGACGTGAAAGCGTAGCAGACAGACAGACAGACAGACAGACAGACAGACAGACAGACAGAGTTACTTTCGCATTTATAATATTAGTAAGGATTGTCAGGTGCCTTAATACAAAGATTCGTGGTTCTATCATCGAAAATGACGAATTTCCATACAAAATGTCATCCCCTATTTCAACCCCTTATACCCATTTTTTCGCGATAAAAAGTAGCCCATGTCCTTTCTCAAGCTTTAGTCCATCTCTGTACCAAATTTCATCAAAATCGGTTTCGACGTGAAAGGCTATATGCTTTTCAACCCCTTAAAGGGGTGAATTTCCAAAAATCCTTTGCTAGTACTCGTGCACCCCAAGAAATACGATGGTGTAAAAAAAATACGTTTCTAGGTCCAGTGGTTTCGGCTGTATGCTTTTGGTATTTTAGGGGTTGAATTTCATCCCCATGTAAGTGAAACTACCAAAACGCTAGAACGAATATTTATTTATTTATTATCAGGTGCCTTAATACAAAGATTCACAGTTCTATCAACAAAAATGACGAATTTTCATACAAAATATCATCCCCTATTTCAACCCCTTATACCCATTTTTTCGCGACAAAAAGTAGCCTATGTCCTTTCTCAAGCTTTAGTCCATCTCTGTACCAAATTTCATCAAAATCGGTTTAGACGTGAAAGACTATATGTTTTTCACCCCCTTAAAGGGGT
The DNA here is from genome assembly GCA_032191425.1 of Lymantria dispar. Classification (NCBI taxonomy): domain Eukaryota; kingdom Metazoa; phylum Arthropoda; class Insecta; order Lepidoptera; family Erebidae; genus Lymantria; species Lymantria dispar. The sequence goes on from CM063449.1 coordinate 25,626,262, forward strand.
GAATTTCCAAAAATCCTTTGTTAGTGCTAGTGCACCCCAAGAAATACGATGGTGTAAAAAAAAAATACGTTTCTAGGCATAGTGGTTTCGGCTGTATGCTTTTTGGTATTTTAGGGGTTGAATTTCATCCCCATGTAAGTGAAACTACCAAAATGCTAGAACGAATATTTATTTATTTATTATCAGGTGCCTTAATACAAAGATTCACAGTTCTATCAACAAAAATGACGAATTTTCATACAAAATATCATCCCCTATTTCAACCCCTTATACCCATTTTTTCGCGATAAAAAGTAGCCTATGTCCTTTCTCAAGCTTTAGTCCATCTCTGTACCAAATTTCATCAAAATCGGTTTAGACGTGAAAGACTATATGTTTTTCACCCCCTTAAGGGGGTGAATTTCCAAAAATCCTTTGCTAGTGCTCGTGTACCCCAAGAAATACGATGGTGTAAAAAAAAAATACGTTTCTAGGCCCAGTGGTTTCGGCTGTATGCTTTTTGATATTTTAGGGGTTGAATTTCATCCCCATGTAAATGAAATTTCCAAAACGCTTGAACGAATACTTATTTATTTATTGTCAGGTGCCTTAATACAAAGATTCGTGGTTCTATCATCGAAAATGACGAATTTCCATACAAAATGTCATCCCCTATTTCAACCCCTTATACCCATTTTTTCGCGATAAAAAGTAGCCTATGTCCTTTCTCAAGCTTTAGTCCATCTCTGTACCAAATTTCATCAAAATCGGTTTAGACGTGAAAGACTTTATGTTTTTCACCCCCTTAAGGGGGTGAATTTCCAAAAATCCTTTGCTAGTGCTCGTGTACCCCAAGAAATACGATGGTGTAAAAAAAAATACGTTTCTAGGCCCAGTGGTTTCGGCTGTATGCTTTTTGATATTTTAGGGGTTGAATTTCATCCCCATGTAAATGAAATTTCCAAAACGCTTGAACGAATACTTATTTATTTATTGTCAGGTGCCTTAATACAAAGATTCGTGGTTCTATCATCGAAAATGACGAATTTCCATACAAAATGTCATCCCCTATTTCAACCCCTTATACCCATTTTTTCGCGATAAAAAGTAGCCTATGTCCTTTCTCAAGCTTTAGTCCATCTCTGTACCAAATTTCATCAAAATCGGTCCAGTGGTTTTGACGTGAAAGCGTAGCAGACAGACAGACAGACAGACAGACAGACAGACAGACAGACAGAGTTACTTTCGCATTTATAATATTAGTAAGGATTGTCAGGTGCCTTAATACAAAGATTCGTGGTTCTATCATCGAAAATGACGAATTTCCATACAAAATGTCATCCCCTATTTCAACCCCTTATACCCATTTTTTCGCGATAAAAAGTAGCCCATGTCCTTTCTCAAGCTTTAGTCCATCTCTGTACCAAATTTCATCAAAATCGGTTTCGACGTGAAAGGCTATATGCTTTTCAACCCCTTAAAGGGGTGAATTTCCAAAAATCCTTTGCTAGTACTCGTGCACCCCAAGAAATACGATGGTGTAAAAAAAATACGTTTCTAGGTCCAGTGGTTTCGGCTGTATGCTTTTGGTATTTTAGGGGTTGAATTTCATCCCCATGTAAGTGAAACTACCAAAACGCTAGAACGAATATTTATTTATTTATTATCAGGTGCCTTAATACAAAGATTCACAGTTCTATCAACAAAAATGACGAATTTTCATACAAAATATCATCCCCTATTTCAACCCCTTATACCCATTTTTTCGCGACAAAAAGTAGCCTATGTCCTTTCTCAAGCTTTAGTCCATCTCTGTACCAAATTTCATCAAAATCGGTTTAGACGTGAAAGACTATATGTTTTTCACCCCCTTAAAGGGGTGAATTTCCAAAAATCCTTTGTTAGTGCTAGTGCACCCCAAGAAATACGATGGTGTAAAAAAAAAATACGTTTCTAGGCATAGTGGTTTCGGCTGTATGCTTTTTGGTATTTTAGGGGTTGAATTTCATCCCCATGTAAGTGAAACTACCAAAATGCTAGAACGAATATTTATTTATTTATTATCAGGTGCCTTAATACAAAGATTCACAGTTCTATCAACAAAAATGACGAATTTTCATACAAAATATCATCCCCTATTTCAACCCCTTATACCCATTTTTTCGCGATAAAAAGTAGCCTATGTCCTTTCTCAAGCTTTAGTCCATCTCTGTACCAAATTTCATCAAAATCGGTTTAGACGTGAAAGACTATATGTTTTTCACCCCCTTAAGGGGGTGAATTTCCAAAAATCCTTTGCTAGTGCTCGTGTACCCCAAGAAATACGATGGTGTAAAAAAAAAATACGTTTCTAGGCCCAGTGGTTTCGGCTGTATGCTTTTTGATATTTTAGGGGTTGAATTTCATCCCCATGTAAATGAAATTTCCAAAACGCTTGAACGAATACTTATTTATTTATTGTCAGGTGCCTTAATACAAAGATTCGTGGTTCTATCATCGAAAATGACGAATTTCCATACAAAATGTCATCCCCTATTTCAACCCCTTATACCCATTTTTTCGCGATAAAAAGTAGCCTATGTCCTTTCTCAAGCTTTAGTCCATCTCTGTACCAAATTTCATCAAAATCGGTTTAGACGTGAAAGACTTTATGTTTTTCACCCCCTTAAGGGGGTGAATTTCCAAAAATCCTTTGCTAGTGCTCGTGTACCCCAAGAAATACGATGGTGTAAAAAAAAATACGTTTCTAGGCCCAGTGGTTTCGGCTGTATGCTTTTTGATATTTTAGGGGTTGAATTTCATCCCCATGTAAATGAAATTTCCAAAACGCTTGAACGAATACTTATTTATTTATTGTCAGGTGCCTTAATACAAAGATTCGTGGTTCTATCATCGAAAATGACGAATTTCCATACAAAATGTCATCCCCTATTTCAACCCCTTATACCCATTTTTTCGCGATAAAAAGTAGCCTATGTCCTTTCTCAAGCTTTAGTCCATCTCTGTACCAAATTTCATCAAAATCGGTTTAGACGTGAAAGACTTTATGTTTTTCACCCCCTTAAGGGGGTGAATTTCCAAAAATCCTTTGCTAGTGCTCGTGTACCCCAAGAAATACGATGGTGTAAAAAAAAATACGTTTCTAGGCCCAGTGGTTTCGGCTGTATGCTTTTTGATATTTTAGGGGTTGAATTTCATCCCCATGTAAATGAAATTTCCAAAACGCTTGAACGAATACTTATTTATTTATTGTCAGGTGCCTTAATACAAAGATTCGTGGTTCTATCATCGAAAATGACGAATTTCCATACAAAATGTCATCCCCTATTTCAACCCCTTATACCCATTTTTTCGCGATAAAAAGTAGCCTATGTCCTTTCTCAAGCTTTAGTCCATCTCTGTACCAAATTTCATCAAAATCGGTCCAGTGGTTTTGACGTGAAAGCGTAGCAGACAGACAGACAGACAGACAGACAGACAGACAGACAGACAGACAGACAGACAGACAGAGTTACTTTCGCATTTATAATATTAGTAAGGATTCAATACATTGGCCTGAGAGTTGGTCGTTAGCTCGATAGATGCCACTATTTATGTTACCTAAATCGCGCACTTCGTGCTCGATGCTGCATAGCTCGATAGATGCCGCTATTTCTGGTTTATAAATTGCACCTATCGTGCAAAAGATCGTCTGTGAACGGATGAAAGTACTTCAAGCTACATTTTGGAAGTTTAATTACTTTTGTACTAAATAACGTTACCATAAATATAAGCCGTAAAGTCAATTTTAAAATGGATAATTTATTCGATACGATACCTGCTGAAAAGTTCTTATTGACTAAAAGTATCGAATGCAATGTATCGGTATTGAAAGAAAAGTACTCGATACCAAGATAAAGTAAGTAAAAGTACTAGATACTTTAATCAGTACGTTACTTATCTTTCGATACTACTCATGAGTTCAGTATCGATACTTTATATTCGATACCGTGTCTCTACTCGTACAAAATAGTTTCGATGTTTCACATCTGCCAGGCATCCTGAGCGACGGCTAACTTTTTTTTAATTGCTATTTTAGGCATAGGTGTCGTATAAATAACCGTGTGAGCATGAAAAAAGCCTGTTATTTTGACATTACAAACAGACACTCCAATTTTATTTATTGGTATCCATCCATCCATCCATCAGCCAATAGACGTCCACTGCTGGACATAGGCCTCCCCACGAGAATGCCACTCGGAACGGTCCTGCGCCACTTGCATCCAACGGTTCCCTGTGACTTTGAGAATTTCGTCAGTCCACCTGGTGGGGGGTTGTCCTACGCTGCGCCGTCCAATTCGTGGTCGCCACTCAAGAACCTTTCTTCCCCAACGGTTGTCGGTTCGACGAGCGATGTGGCCTGCCCATTGCCATTTCAACGTGCTAATTCTGCGGGCTATGTCGGTTACACCCGTTCTTTTACGGATTTCCGTGTTCCGAATTTTATCACGTAGAGAAATACCGAGCATAGCCCTCTCCATAGCACGCTGAGCGACTTTGAGCTTTTTTATGAGGCCGACATTTAGAGACCACGTTTCAGTGCCGTAAGTCATCGCTGGTAACACACACTGGTTATAAACCTTTGTTTTCAGACACTGCGGAATATTGGATGAGAAGATCCTCTTAAATTGCCCGAACGCTGCCCAGCCGAGTTGGATTCGTCGGCTGACCTCTTTCTCGAAATTGGATCTACCTAACTGGACTGCTTGTCCTAGGTAAACATAATGATCCACAACTTCGAGAATCGCATTCCCAACTAGCACCGGTACAGGAATGACATGGGCATTAGACATGACTTTCGTCTTGTCCATGTTCATTTGTAGACCCACTAGTTGAGATACCCTGCTGAGGTCACTGAGCATAGTGCCAAGGTCCTCCATGGATTCTGCCATGACTACGATATCATCAGCAAATCGAAGGTGAGTGATGTATTCGCCGTTGATGTTGATGCCGAGTCCGGTCCAGTCTAAGAGCTTGAAGACATCTTCCAGCGCAGTGGTGAACAGTTTCGGAGAGATGACGTCTCCCTGTCTCAGACCTCTCTGCAACTGGATCGGTTTCGTACTCTTATTCTGGATGCGGACTGACATAGTGGCGTTTCTATACAAACACTTCAACACTTCGATGTATCGATAGTCAATTTGGCACCGCTGAAGGGACTGCAGCACTGCCCAAGTTTCGATAGAATCAAAGGCTTTCTCATAGTCCACAAACGCTAGACACAAAGGCCGATTATACTCCTCGGTCTTCTGTATAATCTGGCGTAGCGTGTGGATGTGGTCTATGGTACTATAACCTCTTCGGAAGCCGGCTTGTTCGGGCGGCTGGAAGTCGTCGAGCTTGGACGCGAGTCGGTTCGTAATGACTCTTGAGAACAACTTGTAGACGTGGCTCAAGAGTGAGATGGGTCTGTAGTTCCTTAAGAGCGTTTTATCGCCCTTCTTGAAAAACAGCACCACCACACTCCTGGTCCACGACTCTGGAACGTCGCCCCCGAGAATGACAGAATTAAACAACCTCTGTAGGGCTTTTAGAACTGGCCTACCGCCTGCCCTCAGGAGTTCTGTGGTAATTCCGTCATCTCCCGGTGCCTTCCCGTTCTTTAATTGTTTCAGAGCCATTCTGATCTCGTACAAGCTGACGTCCGGGATTTCCTCGGTGTAGTGCCGAGTTAGCTTGGATCTGGGATCTTGGACCAAGCCGGCAACAGGGTTCTGGGATGATCTATACAACTGCCCATAGAACCTTTCGACCTCTCCCAAGATCTCACCCTGGGATGAAATAATAGTGCCGTCATCGGTCTTCAGCTTGGTCATTTGGCTGTGCCCGATAGACAAATCACGTGCGAACACTTTAGAGCCACGGTTCCGCTCTATTGCCTCTTCAATGCGCTGCGTATTGAATCGGCGAACGTCGCGTCGCACGGACTTTGAGATTTGTCTATTTAGCTGCCTATGTGTGGACCAGTCAGCTGAAGACTGCACCGTTATTTCCTTTCTCCGCTCCATGAGCTTGAGAGTCTGGTCTGAAAGTTTTTTGGTCTATTTGCGCGACGGGTCTTAAAAAACTTTGACCCGACAGCGTGGACAGTTTCCACGAACCTGTTGCCCATATCGTTCGAGGATTCGCACTCTTCTAGGCATTGGAAGCGATTATGTAGTTCGAGCTGAAAGCTTTCGGGGTTCTGGTATTGGACAGGTGTAGGTCGGAGTGTAGACTTCATCAAGCGAAACCGCTCGACTTTCGTACGCAAATTCAATGTGCCTCGTACCATCCGGTGATCACTCTCAGTTTTAATCCTGCTGATCACAGAGACATCATTGAAGATTTGTAGTTTGTCCGACAAGATGAAGTCTATCTCGCTTTTAGTAGAACCATCGGGGCCGATCCAGGTCCACTTCCTTTGTGGTCGCTTTATTGGTATAGAAAATAAAAATTAAATAATTAAAAAAAAATAAAAAAATTACAAAAAGAAGAGAAGAGAATAATATTAACACCGAGATAAGATCCGACGCTGTTTGAATGCCAAAACAATACTAAAAGAAAACTGGACAACTTCCCAACTGAGCTATCGTAACTCATGACGTTGACGGCGAAATTTAAATTCATATTCTTTTAAAATTTAATGTCATTATATTGTTTTGCTAAAAACACCGACAAAACAATATTTTCTATAAATAAAACCTAGCTAGATCGATTTTTTGGCCTCGAAACCTCTAGTATGCCTAAAATTAAAGAGCAGTCAGGAGGACTTCAGACAAAAGCGAAAATTTAAAACTATGAATAAACAGTTGTTATTTTTGGATATTAAAATTAATATAATTGTATATAAAAAAAATAACTGGTTTTGACATCTATAGTGAGAGATATATATATATAACAACATATATATATATATATATATATATATATATATATATTTATCTCCATAAATATAGTGACATATTCAATCCAAGCCTACCTACATTTTACGTGTTTTATTCTCTTTGGTTTTCACTTCAAAAATATCCCTTTCATGAAGTGTGCGGATTTTTTAAAGAAACGTAACAGAAATTTTTTACGTATACAAAAACTCAGCGAAACTACGATAAGTGACCGCTGTCATTTGTCAGGCGCCAAGGTTGTTCGTACGGAAGCGATTGGCTAGTGGAATCGGGTGTATCAAGAAAGTTTGCGAGTACAAAAAATTTTTTTCATTAGACAATCGTGCGTACAGAATAGTTAGGTTAGGTATACCGCAGGTTATGGGGTGTGATCATACCTTAGTTTGTCCTCAAAACAAAAGATGTCACCAGGGGAGTGAGTAACAGCATTCTCCCGGACAACATATAATATCCCCTTGTGATCACCAGTACGTCTGCCAAGACGGGTAATACGGCATTCTAGCAGTACAAATATACCCATTATGAAGAAATTTCAGGCTTTTCTCGTTGTTCTCTTCATGTGAAATGCTCAAATTTTTATACATTATCACTAGTTTTAAACAAAGCTAATATGAACAAAAGATTAAAAATCTGATTTGAAACTCATGAGTTTCAAAATATAGTATTTTCGCTAACCTCAAATGTTATGTCCTGGTTTTAATTAAGAAATGGTATTTATAATAATAAAATAAGTATAAATAAAGTATCATTTATTTAATTTATAACAGTGTAATAAATATTTATACACCATAGTTATTTACATTACAATTAATAGTTTAAATAAAAAACGTAACATAATATAAAATTAAGTATTTTTTATAGGCGATTCAGCATTAACCTAGGAGAACAATAGACTCTAATGCGTGAGTACTGAAATGTTTAATTGGCAATAGTTCTCATGGCATTAAATTCATGAAACAAATCGCAGCATGCTAGTGTTCAGTTATGTCTCCTCTACATGATGGACGATTGCGATAATTTATTATGATGAAAGAGATGAATTGGTTCGTATTCACTTACCTCAGTTTGATGAGGACATAGGATTGATGTTTGAATGCGTATAAAAAATGCACGCGACCCTCAACTTATTCTGTTTGAATAAAGTCAAATCTGTATTGCCACAAACACTCTGTTAGTTCTTAATTTTTGATGTGTCATCGAAGCGTATCGTGCAGAGAAGATATTAAGTGTAGTACACCTTATTGAACAATGAATTCCATAGATATATGAATATACTAGAAAACTTAAATCTATCAGCCTATGCAGTATATTTAACTATTCATAAAAGTACTTTCATTAATATATGCACTAAGATTAATATTATTTTAATAAAATATACTAGTACTACAAGTTTTCTCCATATTCAAGAGTCCACATGTAACCAGCATTAGGATCACCACTTTTCTTAGCTTGCTCATCAATATCTGCTGTTTTCTTAAGAATATTTTGTATCGTTTTTGTTAAATGTGGGTTTAGCGGACGCTCTTCCAATTTTTCCGACCTTTTTTCAAATGTACCACGTTTACCAAATCTCTCTCGAACGAATTTTTCATACAAATCTTCATCTTCGTCATCTACGTCTTCATCATTTTTCTTTTTATAATCCTGGTTTTTCTCGCTTTCGCCACCGTAATATCCATAATACGCGGGATAATCTTCATTATCTTTATTATCACCATCGTCATCATCATCCTCTTGTTTTTTTTTATTTTGTTCACGTGATTTGTAATTTTGACTATGATCATATGGATATTGTGATTTCTTATCTTCATCGTAATTATTTTCATCATGGAAAGGCGAATGTGCTTTAGTAAATGCTAAAATATCTTTTGGCAAATTAATTTCAGGTAATTGAATATGCAAATCGTCAAACTTAATATTCACATTCTCATCTTTAGGAGCAAACGCCTCGAGTGTACCGTCAGAATTTTTGGTATGAATTTCTTTTTTAGGGCTGTTTTCAACTTTAGAGATATCTTCCTTAGGAGAGTCTTTACTGGTCTCCGTCTTTTCAGTTTTTTGAGCATGATTGTAATTTAAGGGTATTCTCTCAAACTGCTGTTTCACATCACCAGTATTTACTTCTTTATTAGCAACTATCTTGCCACTCTGATGATCTTCACTTTGAGGCTCTTTGCCATTTAATATAGATTCTAAGCTCTCAGAATTATTTAATTCTCCTTTATTATTTTCTTCATTTGAATTATCATCTTGTTCCGTATGTATTTCTACAACAGGTCTTACTTCGCCATCATTTATTTGAACTAATTTGTCAGCATATTCTTTTAAAGGTGTATGAATACTTGTTACCAGTTGTAACACATCGTGGTTTTGTGTATTTGGTTTCGCGTCATTTAAAGAAATTATTTCCACGGCGGAATTAGGATCGCTGTTATCACGATTATCGTTTAAAGATTCCACCTTACCATTTTTATTTAATTTTATTCTTTCGTGACTAAAATGGTCTAAATCAATATCTTGGATAGGTAATCTATTAGAATTTTGCCGAGGATTTTTTATATCACTGTGCTGATAAGCATTATTATGTGATACTTGTGTTTTTTTCTCTTTACTATCATTATTATTTTCATTAGATGATTCATAATTTTTATTTTGGTAAAGTTCTTCACTGTGGTTTCGATCATCCTTGCGCTGAGGTGCATGAGAATTTTCATTACTATCTTCATCAGAAGAGCGAGTTGAGGCATATGTGTGCTGATGTTGATTTTCTTTATCCTGTTTTGGTGCTTTACTGTGAGTGTATTTGCTGTTATTTTCATTACTGCCTTCATTGGACGAAGGATATTCCACCCGAGATTCGTGATTATTTTCTTTACTTTGTTCAATGCTGTCATCCGTGACTCGAGGCCTATAATGCTTGGTGCCGTGGTCATATTTGGCATTTCTTCTATTTTCGTGACTGCCAATATGTGGTTTCTCTATACTCGCGTAGTTCTGTTTCTCACGGCTCTCATTGCTTTCTCTACTGTTTGAGCTCCTGGTGTTTGAGTTTTTATTGCTATACTTTTCAGATCTATCATTGCGTAAATATGGGCTATCATTTTTGGAGTCCCTTTCACTACTTTCTGCTCTGTTTTGGTCACGGGTAGAGTGATTCTGTTTTCTATTATAATCCCTTCGTTCTTCACTCTCGTCACTTTCACGGCTATCATCATTACTATTTTGATTATACTGTTCATTGTCATTACTTTCATTGCTACCTTCATCAAGGTTTTCGATAGAATCTTTTCTGAGTGATTTGTATTTTCTCCCACGTCGGGACTTTATATTGGATTTACCATGATCGTTAATAATATTTGCAGATTTTAAAGGAGGCGACCAGTTTGCTGAAGCTGAAGGATCATGAGAAGTTTCATAATCTACAATTAGAGCAGGTTTTTGAAATTTGCTTGGAAGGGGACTCAATAGATCAGCAGGTGAACGTTTACGTCTTTTTAAGCTATTTTTGAAATGACCTTTGCTTTTTTTATCCTCATCAATTTTTTCATCTTTCTTATAAACGTATTTTAAAACAGTGTCGTTATTAGTAATTTCATTATTTTTGATTTGCTCTGTATGTTCTTCCTTAATTTTATCTATGTTATTATTGATAGCCGTATCATTATTGTTATCACCACTAGTGCTTGGTTCTTGTAGTAAAATCAAAGCTGGATTCTGTGTGATTATCTCTGGAATTTCTGTTACATTGTTACCCGTTTCATTTTTCACTTCTTCGATATTTGTAACATTCTTTTCAATGATGTCAGCATGAGTCATCTGAGAATGGAATCGATTATTAGTATTACGTTTAGAGGAGCTAGCAGATGATACTTACCACCTAAATACTGTATAATGCTGTATAAAAATAGGTGTACACAAAATAAAACCAATGCTAATTGCTAATATTTAATATTTTCTTTTATTATTTACACCATCTACTATATGTTACATATCAAACTTCAACATGAACTAAAATAAATAGAAAATAACAATTTAAGTATCTACATTAACACTCGTATCTAAAAGAGAAGTAATCACCAAAACAGTTAAATATCTAATAGCCGGCTTGAGTAAAAAAAAAATAAGTCATTTAATGCAAGGATAATGAAGTATGTCTTTTTTGTTTTAGTGGAATGTCATTCACTGCGTATGTAGATTTACAGTCGCAATTTTTAGATTTAGAACTACTTTACCTACTCCAATCCGTACAGACATTGGGAAGTTAAAATCTCACAAAATCCACTGGACTCTGGTTGTAGTGGTGACGTATACCGATAGGTGCGATTGTGTGTGTAAACGTAGGGAGCGTTAGCAAAGAAGTACAGATTTTATTTTGCGCTTGCAATTATATTCGACTCCAAGAACACGCAGTTTGCATTAAAATATAGAGGCAAAATATTAATTGAAAGATTGCGGACATTTTTAAAGACTTTTCGAATTATAGTTAGGGTTCCGTACCCAAAGGGTAAAAACGGGACCCTATTATTGAGAGTTCGCTGTCCGTCTGTCCGTCTGTTACCAGGCTGTATCTCAAGAACGGTGATAGCTAAACAGTTGAAATTTTCATAGATGATGTATTTCTATTGCCGCTATAACAACAAATACTAAAAATAAAATAAATATTTAAGGGGGGCTCCCATACAACAAACTTGATTTCGATAATGGCAATAAGGAGGCACTTGTTTACCTAGTCAATGGTACGGAACCCTTCGTGCGCGAGTCCGACTCGCACTTGGCTGTTTTTTTTGTTATCTAGAGGTCTGTACATACCAGTGGAACATTTAAGAGTTGAGAAGAGAAATATTTTTAGATCTTATACATGTCAAGAAGAGGTTTCTTTCAGTTTGATAATTTTTTTTACACGCTGCTTATTTCGTAATTAAAGAATAATTTTTAGTTTTATTAATATATATTCACTATTTTTCAACATAAAACAAATTAGAAACGCCAGATATTGTTCATATAGTAATGCTGCTAGCTTAATTTTAAATATTGAATATAATCTTTTAAATCATGGCCGTTACTTCTCTGTACGATACGGGTATTTTGGGCAGGTAACTATAATATGTCTTTTATAAAGTTTGTATCCTCTTTAACGTTATAATTATTATTAATTTACTTTAAGATATAATATGGAGAAAGAGAAAAAAGAGGGTTTAGCTCAGCGTTTCGAATATACAAACTTTATATTGGCGCAAATTAACTATCTTATCTACATATATAATAACTAATATACTTATAACTACTGTAATAATACTGGAGGTGACATATGTAAATAGTGATCGAACGAAAATAATATTATGAAGTAACAGTGGTGTATCCAAAGTCTTCAAATATGGCTATATTAAATCATAGTGATTTATGTACTAACCCCCAGACCTGTTGACTTGTGCTATAAACTAACAATGTAAACATGCTTGAATATCAATACTACATACTAAACTTACATGGCAATAAAGCACATCGACTTCTGCAAAGCCATTTACTACTAGGTACAAAGACTACAATAAATGTTGTACAATATTCTTAAATTATTTATAAATAGTTTACTTAAAATTTAACATGCTTAATTGTCTCATTGCACTTGACCATTTTAGGTACACTTGGCGTTCATAGTGATATTAAATAATGAAAAATATTTAATCAGCCCATCTACATTCAATTACTTTTATATACAATGACTTGAAATACACTCAACTAGGTTATAAAACGTATCGTTAATTTTCTGAAGTTTATAGAATGCAATAAACACTGGGTAATATTTTTAAAGAAAACTTGTTTGATATAGCTAAAAATAGCGAAATGAACGAATAATTTTTCACTTTGGTTTTATAAAAAATGATATTCGTATGAATTATGAAATTTGTTCAGTAAAAGAGATATATTCCTCAGTTAAAGTATCTGGGGTTTTGTATGAGTTTTCTTATAATATTTAATTCATCTAGAACATCATATTAAACTCTGTATATTAATTTATGGTATGATGTGATAATATTTAATACAATAGATAATAGAAATTAAAGAACACTGAAAAATTTTTTTTTGAACAAAACGTAAGTCCGTAGACGAGTTGTACTAACAATGATTTTGATGAATTTCTAAATAACAATTGATAATTATATTTACAGTTACTAAGATACACTAAGTGAATATTCTAAAAGTGCGACTACTTTTTGCCCAAGTACGGATTGTGGTATGAGAAACTACTCACAAACTGTTTAGCGGAATTGAAAGGTGCGGGTTCAGCCCACTTGCTAAAGTCCATTTGTGGCATAACACCACTCCTGCACGGTACGCGCGGGTTTCTGCAAAAGAAAAAAACATTTAACGATACTTTTTCTTCAACACCCATCATAAGTTCGGTTGACGGATATCACACTTGTATTAGTTACTATTGCTTTATAATTATACCAATATTAATATTTGTTATGAGCATTGTCAAATATTGAGCCTTTATATTTCTTGCATTTTAGAACTAGGTAAAGTATGTTGTCGATTAACTATCAACGCATTTCAATATTTCTTCACGATACCTAAACCGAAACATGTGGTATCTATTCCATTAAACTCGCTTAATAGGCAGAAAGATAAATCTATATTCGTGTGGTGACAGTGTAAGCATGATTATTTGCCCGCCCATTGTGTAATAGATTAGTGACCAATATTGGGACGTATAACAACTGAAGAAGCTAAAGATAACCATTCATTTGGTTTTATCATCGATCCAGTGGTTTAAAAATGCGGTTGTCTAACGGAAGCACTTATTAACCGACTGATAATAACAGAACTATTTTAAAATAAACTTAATTTATTTTTTTAGTACACCAACCATTTTTTCTAATTATTATTTAAAAAAAATGGTAGATGCATTTAAAACTTCGCACTTGTGCGAAGTCTGGGCGGCAAGTTAAAAATATAATAGATTTAGATTATGATATAAACTTGTCAGCAATAGTAGTAGATATTTATTGTAATACTATACTATATATTGTACGTATTGTAGGTACTTACAGCTCATGATCAGGTAAAACCATAGGGTACAGCTGAACGGTGTCAATAATGTCAGTGTTGTCACAAATAACTCTCGCTAAACGTGACTTTTTTATTTCTAGCAGCTGTTCCGATGTGAAGGATGAGGGTTGATTAGGCAGCTCAAACCTTTATGAACGAGACGATTACAGATTAATAGATTGCTCATATAAAAAAGATACTCAAAATGTAGTATATTACAGAAGTATTTTGTAATTATTTGATTGATATTTCATTTGTAGTTACTTACCAAAATCTGTCACCACGTCTTGAGTAAGAGAACTGTGTAGCGATGATGCACGCAAAAGTGGGCCCCAACATAGAACCAGGCAGAGGTCGCTCAGATACACCACCAGACCACAGATCCACATCAATAGGATGATCGAAGATTGTTTCATATTTCTGAACTGTCTGATTAGGCATAGAACCAAATAGATCTTGGAAAGTTTCAGCTGCTGGGAGACCGCAGAACTTTCTAAACTCCATGTAACCAGGCAGACCAAATTCTCTTCCTCGTTGCATGTTAAATGATACTAAGTCCATTCCAAATCTAGCACCCACTTTTTTGAAGAGGTGGTTTGTTACTTCTTGAGTGATTGAGTCATCCATAGCTTGTGCTACTTGATTCATTAATCCCATTATGTACTCATCAAGAACACCAGCTCTATATAAATCATATGGCCTACGAATAAGATCAGACAGCCTCTTTGAAGCTGAAAAAAATGCTTTTATTAATATTAAAATTTATAGACTTGCTAAATGTTTAAATTACTAATCTCTTTACATAGAACTAGCAACCTGCCCTCGCTTCGCTTCGGTTACAGTCGCCTTACTCGCGTAGTTCCCATTCCCGTGAGAATACCGAGATCAAATATAGCCAATATTACTCAGGAATAATGTAGCTTTCCAACGGTGAAAGAATTGTTGAAATCGGCACTGTAGTTTTTGAGTTTATTCATTACAAACATACATACAAAAATTCAAATTTTTCCTCTATATAATATTAGTGTAGATAAATAGATTTAAACCAAACTTTTTCTAATATTAGTCTGAAGACGTCAGTGGATTTAATATAAATACACGTCTTACCGATAAATTTGTGAGCTTTAGACCATCTTTCTACAGCAGTAGGTAATAAGGAATGTCCAAAACGATAAGCAGCCGCCGCAAAAGATGCGATAACATCAGGGTTTACCTCAGGATCATAACCATCCCAATAACCCTGAAATTAATCATTTGATTATTGAACTGTAAAAATTGAGGAAATTTTGATAACCTTGATTAGCCATGAAACAATTGTTGGGTAATAATTTTACAAATAACTTATTTAATTTCTATATCAGTTGCTATGTAGCACAATACCTTGCACAATATTAATCAAGTCCTTCAGTTTCAAATATTTGATTGCAATGTACTTTAGTAATTACCTCTTTCTCAAGAACCAAGCCGAATTTCTCCATGACATCCTTGCCAAGCAAAATTGGTAAGAATTCATTGTAAGTAATATGTTGTATTTCAGCAATGTTGATACGCCTGCTCTCTTGATATAAGGTTTCGTCGTCCCAATGAGGATTAACTTCAGCTAGAGCATTAGCGATACGATTGTGTTCACGAGCCATTAAGGTATGCATAACAGTAAGCACCAGCTGCTCATTTACACGAATTTCACCTGAAAATAAAATTTATTTAATTTTTAATTTTTGTTAAGAATTTTTTTTTTTTTACTTTATTTAAGACAACACCCTGCACTAAGGAAATAATCCTTGGATTGCGGGGGACTTTACAAACATAATTAACGGACACAAATTACATCCAGACTCAGAACAACAATTTGTGGATCGCACAAAGTGTTGTCCCGCGTGGGATTCCAACCCCCGACAGTGGCAATGTAGGTCGCTATCTTAACCACTACGCCATCTGTGCAGTCAAATTTGTCTTTATTGCCTTTAATACGGATTATATTGTCACTTACGATCAGATAGTTTTTTTAGCGCAAAATAAGTAAGTAGGTAGCTCACAAAGTAACTAAAAATTTTAAGTTATTATGTTAACATTTCATTCACTGTTAGATAAGTACATTACATCGACACTTTTCTACAGATAGCTTATTATCTAACTGCTTACTGAGTTCGGAAATAGGTCGGGCAAAATGTCATCGGTCAGTCAGTAAGTGAGTGACAAGATTACACGCCAACAGAAGCCATTCATCAAGAAGAAGACAAAATTACGAAACCTTGACTACTTATAATTCTTAAACTATTGGTTCAAATTGCATGAAATTTGAAATATACCATGTGTATATAATGCTTACTTATTTACTGAAAATTTATACTTCTAGTTTTATTCACAACGAAGTTATAGGGAGTCAAAAATGGCCTTAATTATTTCCAGAAAAGGATGTTACGGCAGTGTTGTGTTTTTGCTCTACTTGGCGGTAGCACTGCCGGGCTCCCAGATGCGGTTTTGTCAAAAAGACTCTGTCATATATAAAATTATTCTCGAAGAATGGCAATGCGTTCGCTTCCTATTATTCTCAAAAGTTACAAAGTGAATCCATGTAAATATTCACAGAATAAAAAAATGAAATTATAATCATGGAACCTTTTGCCTGTACGACTATCAAAATTTGAGTACTAGGATCAGTTCTGCCAAAACTAACTTAGAAACTATTTGTCATGGGTACTTACCAGCTTCAAAGCAATACATGTTCTTGTTTGGTCTGGTACAGCCTTCATCAGGGATATCGAGTTTTAGTGGTAGTAAATCTCTAAGACCGTATTCCTTGAATACTGGGTTCATACGCAAAAGACCACCGAATCCTGTTCTCAATTTTCTGTAAATGGAAAAAGCAATAAATACTAGGCCATATTTAGTATTATTTATTAACGGCATTGATAAATTATAATGAAATATTTTGAAATAATTATATGACATCAGTTCTCTTACCTAGCGAATTTCTCAGTAACTCCGTAAACAGTATTGCCATCGATGACACCAGTCAATGTATTGTATGGAACTCTGGAACCTGTAACAATTGATAGTAATTATATTGAGTTTTATATATAAAAAGCACCAGTGGTTTTGGAAAGGCAAATTTCTATAGCTTCGATGCGCATTATTTCGCTAGGAACAATCAGAAATAATTATATTATGATAACATCCTGGGTTATTGTATCTATAACAGTGTTCATATCCTTTCTTTCTTCTTATCTCTTATTATGTACCTAAAGTGAAGGCTGATGTTTCCTTAAAAGGTGCTTATCTTAATAAAAATCAGTGCGATTTTTATTATTTACTAGCAACCCGCCCTCGCTTCGATTCGGTTTCAGTCGCTTAAACCCGCGTAGTTCCCGTTCCTGTAGGAATACCGGGATAAAATATAGCCTATGTTACTCCCTGATATTATAGCTTTCCATTGATGAAAGAATTTAGGAAATCGGTTCGGTGGTTTAAGCGTGAAAGCATTACAAACAAACAAACAAACATCCTTACTTTCGCATTTATAATATTAGTATGGATGTTAGGCAGCCTATTAAGACCTGCTATGTGGTAGCGACTACGAATACTGCTGAACCTTATATTGCTCGTGGGTGTCGTAAAAAACTAAGAGCTTTACATAGATCAGGGCCAGCTCCATCTGATGCCGTTTAGTCAACAAGCAGATACCTTTTCATGGTGGGATGACATCAAGCGGCTGGTCATAAAACTATAGCCATAAACTTTTGCAATATGTACTACGAAAGAAAAGTACATATCGGGTCGACTCCAAGTATTTAGATACTGATGAAGGATGCCTTCATTCCTTGAAGAGCGTTCCCTCTCTGGCAAAGATGTTATCTGCTTATTATAATCTATCAGTAGTCTTTTACGATACCCGGCAATGGAAATGGAATGCCATTACCACATTTTCTTTTGAGGGTGGGCCATGGTCAGCTCACTCGTCGCCCGGCTTCATCCGGGGCGACAGAGGGACGCCGTGCGGCCCCATGATCCACCCGTGGCACGTCGCCTTCGTCGTTGGGCTGACCACCGGTGTAGAGTTCCTTATCTTCAGTGGTCGGCCCGACGGAGTTCCCCGGTCGCGGAGTACCTACCCTCTCCTCTTGACGTCCGTTACCGTCGCGCGGTCAGCCTCTCGGCGGGTGACGGACTAAATCCCCGGTCCAGTCACCCGCGGCCTCGGCTAGAGATGCCATTACCACTACCGGGTACCATTTAAATTCGATCCGATTCGATCGGACAGTTCTATATGAACCTTTATTTTAATTGGTTTGTGAGTGATGTTATTTACGAGCTTTCAATCGCTTTCAAATAAATAATAACTGATTATATCATACAAAAATGAAGGCATAACGTAACTACGGCTCTTTCGACGGGCAAGGCGAGATAATAATCTGCACTAACATTAAAAATCTTCAGTGGTCACTAAGGTCATGTAGACCCATAATGTGAGGTTTAATAACATAATTTATATGCGGTTTCCTTTGTAACACAGTTTTACAGTTATAATAGTAATAGGAAATGAAAGTAAAGTTATTTCGACATGTTTTTAAATATTTTTTTGTAGAACTTATGTAGCTATATAATTTGTGGTTAAAACGTTTCGAAAGGTTGTTTGTATGTATTATTTTTATAGTAGCATTTTTACAATGGGTGTTCTGTGTGTATTGTTATATCTTCTAGCTTTAAAATCACTTCATATATCTCGTAAGAGAGGCGATTTCTCTATAAGAATCCACCTCAGTTGCTATTTTATTACTATATCTCCAAGATTTAATATTTCTATTCAAAGTTAAGTTTAAAATTGAAGTTTTTAGGTTGCACTTGTATATTATCGCCTTAAAATCATAGCGTAACAATATACAGACTTCTTTTCAACAATACACCTCACTTGCTATTTTATTATTTTCGCTATCATTTAATATTTCTATTGTATATATTGTACAAATTTATAATTATAAATTTTATATATTGTACAAATTTATAATTATAATTTTTTTTTGTTGGAATAATCCTATGTAATTTACATAGGATTATTCCAACAAAAAAAAATCTTCACAAATGAAAGAAAGATTTGTTTGAGCAATTATTACCTTGAAAATTTACTAAGGTCTAAGATCTAATCGTTAAATTAATATACTTTATTATTCTAATCTATGCATTTCTTACCTAGACGGCAGCCCGGTCTTGGCGAAGGGAAACCTCTCACGAAATCGATGCATTTGACGCCGAATAGACGGTAAAAGTAATCATCATCAGGGATACGGATCTCGTTACAGTAGGGATGTTTCAGGTGAGGTGGCCGTTTGCAGCATTCTTCAGGATCGTTACGATTGATAGGATCTAGAGAAAATTGAATACAATTAATTTTTAATTTATTCTAACTAGTTTGATCAGCGCGGTGTAGTAGATCAATTTCCCTCCTCATTATGGAGGAGGCCCGAGCCCAACTGTAGGACTTGTGTGGGCTTAGATGATGAAGTTTAAATTTATATTTACTTGTTTGAAGTTAGATGCCCGCTTTTTTTTTCGGGTGGGCTATGGTCAGCGCAACCGCCGCCCGGCTCCGTCCGGGGCTACGGAGGGGCATTGCTCTAATAAGAGAACTTATATTAGTTATAACGTTACAATAACGTTAAGATTTTATATTGTGAACAGATGAATGCAGCTTTCTTATTGCTAATATTAATGACACCTTACATCACCGGTGTTATTATAGCCATGTTCCATGTGAGCTTATACGTGTTCCACTGCTGGGCTTGGGTCTCCTCCACAATAGGAGGGAAATTGACCTACTATAACACGCTGGTCATACGTGTTGGTAGTATTTTATTTCCAGTTTCCCTTCTCTTGCATAGGGGTCATATGTATATAATATCCTTTAGCCGATATTCATACATACACACACGGGCAAGACAAAGAGTGGTGAATTGTATTCTTATTCCGTTACTACACGAAAAATAACATATATGTAGTTATTTACATTCTCATATAGCCTCAATGATACTTATACTAACCCATATCTAAGTACCTGGATATAATAAGATTCTTCTCCTGTGATAGAGTATCTCTTGACAAAAAATTATATAAAAAATAAGACATAATATTACCAAGTGGAGTAGCAGTTAGTGTATAATCGTGATCCATAAATTGTCCCCAAGCGATGACCATAACAGTGCCGGCGTGATCATGGAAACCATCATCAGGATGCATAGTGCGAGACACTACTCTAGAAAGTGGCAAGTCACGACCGTGGTGAGCGATACGAGGGGCGTTGATACCGTCGGAGAAAAGTGGGCCTATTAATCTGTAAAGAGGAAACATATGTGAAGTAGTTGGATACATTATATTTTAGCTGGTTTCGCAGCGTTAGGTTGGAGCAAGCTTTCGCTTATAATGTTGGTTACATTATATAAGTACTGGACTTTGGTATAATTCGTTATGATACACTGGTGTTCATTGTATTAGAGATATTTATGTTATATTTTTAAGTAATATTCCTTTTGAGGCATTAATTACCACACGCGTGCAATCAATTACTAAGCCAAAGCTTATTCAACGACTGCATAATTTAAAATAGTAATTTATGAATGAGATAATAATTACTTTTCATTGATTTTGTCGCTGTATTTTATTTTTGTTTTCTTAAAATTTTGAATGGTTTAAAGGGAAGACAATAGTTCTATTTCATATGTATAATATTCGCCTAAATCGCGAAATCAATAATGTATGAAGTTCACGGCTATTTTCTTCTATTAGTTATGCGAGTATTACGTATATGAACTTTTATATATTTCTCCGTATTTCCGTTTGTTTTTACTTTTCTGACGTTTCAAACCTGTGACCATGAATGTAAAAAAGTGTTCTAAACATCGCTCGGGAAAGAAAAAGAAAATGTATCTCAAATACTGTAGACTAAAAATACCTAAAGAAGGTGCATTGCACTACTTGAAATAACAAAAAAAAAAATACTAGATAGTAAAAGGAATATACATTTGAGACTGCGGGGACAGTTTTTTGAAGCATTCTCTCAATTGACATAATGACTGCCGTTTTTGTAGATATAATGTATGCATAGATTATTTTTATAGCCTTTGGTGACTGACAAACAAATAGTCCACCTGATGCTAAATGGAATATCAGGGCACAGTTAATTCGTTTTTTACCGTAAGGTGAGTCCAGCCATATTTTGTGGCTTTATAATTCCCCAAACGAAGGGCAGTAGTAAATTTCTTCCACTTAACAGATTTTGGAATTTTGCGATAGTGTGGTGTACCTTGAACGAGCTGATTGAGTTATGGTTGCAGGCAGAAAAATGTCAGCAAATCAATATTTAATTTATAAAATATTAATTGCTCTATTTCGTAGGCGGTGCTTACACTGCCTACGAAATAGAGCAATTAATATTGGTCATATTGGTCATGGCTGGTCATACCTTCGTCTGAACCCAATTCTATTCGTGTGTAAATTTTTCTTTTTATTTCATACCACTTTGTCCATTTATTGTCTTTTAAAGAGTTATTGTTAACCTTTGCTGATTCATAAGCTTCCTATTGCAATTTTATAAACTATTTTAAAATAAATATGAATCACCTTACCGAATAAGTGTAGCAATTAAACGATTATCTTATAAAAGTTGTTTTGGATATCCGTATCCGTCCTTTAATGGATTTTTAATTGAATCGATCCATTATAAATTTGTTAATTGGCTTCGTCCATCAAGATAGCTTATTTATAGTAACATTTTAATCTTTATTTAAACAATAGTCGACTAGGAAATAAATAATCCTTGGAGAACTTCATAAATCTGCAAGTAACGGACATGAATATCTACCAGACTCAGAACCATCATTTGCAGATGGCACAAAGAATTTGTGTGCAACAAACCTCACCCTTGGGCTCACAACTGGACAAATTTGGTACTTAGACCAACTATTTGGTCAACTGTGTAGGCACATTCTAAGTCAAAGAATAATCTTGCTGGCGCAGACGCTTTTACACTTAATGGACTAATTTTGGTATATTATATCATAGAGTTAAGCAGTTACCATTCCGATGTTTACGCGAGTATACTTAATATATTATAAATAAAACTATTTTTACGGATTTTATCGCGTTTGTATTTCAATTTTGATCCGTTCGTGTCATTAAAAAGTTTTTGAAAAGTCGGGCAATGAAATACAAACACGATAAAATCCGTAAAAATATGTATTTTTTTAATCTGTTAGTACTCGTTCGTTAATTCTAATCTATTTAGCAAATTAATAGCTCTTTTAATTTAAAATTTACCTCTGGAAAGGAGCCATGGTGGCACCCCAAGTCGGGTGCTGTAAGTTATTGCACAGCCCATCAAGACGCCTGTATTTACCAGCTCTGCATTCAACATGAGAAAATACTGGCGGACATACTTCACGAATCAAAGTCTTGGACGTGTCGATAAGAGGCAACCCTTTTTCAATTTCTTCATAAGTAAGGCCGTATCTGTAAAAATAATAAATAGTTTTTATATAAAAAATAGTTTATCTATAAATTTTATTATAACAAATAGTTTTTTTTTAGGTCCGTGGTTCTCGGTTCTAAATTTTCTAAAATTTGTACAAGTTTTGGTGATATTATATTATGATGTTATACTATCGTCGCCTAAACAACTTGCCGAGGTAAAAGACTTAGAGAACAAACACAGACTTTAATATTATCTGCCAAAATTACTATCATATTTAAGCTTGGTTATTCGTTTGAATGTCAATCATTATCATCATTTATGTGCTAGGCTTCTTCACAATGGTAGCGAAATTGACCTACTATATACCACGCTGGTCAGACGATTTTCCTTTGTACATAGCGATGATGGAGCTATAGTAAAAAATTGAACATTTTGTTATAGAATAAAATCTTTTACATACATATATGTATAATTCTTCTGTCCGTGTGTAGATACGTGACTGAACTCCCCCTAAACAGCTGGACTGATTTTGAAGATTTTTTTGTATGTTCAGGTGGATTCGAGAATGGTTTAGATTAATAATTTAATAACTGGCACTGCGATCGATTTCAAAGAGAATTCTTTTATTTTTTAAAGCTTTGAACAGAACAGCTGTCTGTCGGGCCAGCTAGTATTAAATCATAACATTATCATCTCGGCTCATATACGTCCCACTGTTGGGCTCGAGCCTCTTTCACACTGGTAGGCAAATTGACCTTATTATACCATGCTGGTCAGACAGGTTCGTTTAAGGTTTTGTATATATACCTAATTTTAAAGTTTTTTATTGTTTTATAAGTTATTAATCATCAGCAACTCGGCCCATATAAGCCTCACTGTTGATCTCAGGTCATCTGCACAATGAAAGGAAATAAACCTACTAAGCTGCGCTGGTCAGATGTGTCAGCACAGAGTTTTGTCGAGTTTTCCTTCTCTTGCATATATGTTATATGCGTATTATATCCCTTAGTCGTCTTTTACAACATCCATGGGTAAAATGAAGTGAGGGAGTGGTGAATTCTACCTATTCTTATGCCGACACCATAGAGAACATTATCATCTCTAGCTAATTTTTCAGAGAAATACAATGTTATAAGTAGGTATGAATACTATTTCTAAATGTGCATGTTTATCCACATACCAAACATGGCACTCTAGTACGGCTGCCTGCCAGTTACTATATATGGTATGACTTACTAGCAACAAGGTAAATTAAGATTTGTGCAATAATATTTCCTTCCAATCACTAATTGAGTGAAATATAACTGTATTTCTCCTCATAACATATGGTCAGTTTCTCTGTACCTTATCATAAATTAAAGAAAAATAGCTAGAAATAATACATTTGTTATAGCAACTGACATTTTCTCACCAAACCATGTATGTTTGGCTTTACAGTCAGATTTTTTATTATTATTGCAAATGGTGGCAAACGAGCAAACAGTACACCTAATGGTAAGTGATGCTGTCGCTCATGGACCTTGGCTAGGCCACAGCCAACCGCAAAGAAAGTGAAGGAAGTGAGAATACGTGCAATAAGGTTCGGTGATACTTAAGGTATCACCAAAACTGACCACACGCAAACACCCTCAGAAAGTTGGGCTTCCGGCTCTCTCGCTCGCCGTATATATATTAATCCCAGACTCAGAACAACAATTTATGGATCGCACAGAGTATTTGTTCTGCACGGGAATCCAACCCACAATACAGGCACGGCGTATATACCTACTTTGTATAGGAGACAACCATTACTTTTAAAATGTGACTAATATAACGGTTTCTAATATGTATTATAAAACATATACAGTTATAATTTCAAAAAGCCTACATTAACACAATATTTCTTTCAAGAACTTCTACGTTTTTTTAATGAAAACCCATTGGAAACGTATTTATATGTAAATGAATCACTTCATTATTCTCACTCAATTTAATTCAAATCTATACGAGGTGACAGTTAGATAATCGTTTACATTTTCATTTAGTCGTAAAATTTGTATTTTATCTTATAAGTTTCATAATTGAATCAAATTGGCTATCTATATTAGGAGATATTTAAAGAAAATTATCATAAATGCATATATGTTTTGTATATTCTATATTATATGTAAATTCTTGTTGGATAAGTTAAGAAATACAAATAAATAATAAAAAACTACCACTAATATGCTATTAAAGATATTGAGTAATAAAAGACGAAATCTATGTTTAAAAAATCTGATTTACATACAATATTCGTAATTTTTCGTATGTAAATTGCGTAATTTCTTTGCTCTCTCATATAAAAAAAAAATACAAAAAGTTCATCAAAGTGAAGTTAATAATAAATATTTCTTGAACAAAATTTATCTTTAAGTAAAATTTCTATGTGACCGAGTAAGAATACAATTCGCAATTCCCTCTTTTACCCCTACGTATAGTAAAAGACGACTAAGGGATTAAATATGTATACCTATAACATCTATACAAAAGAAGGAAAACTTGAAATAAAACCCTATACCAACATCTCTGACCAGCTCGGTATAGATAGTTCAACTTTGCTTTATTACGAACGAGGCTTGAGATCAGCAGTAGAATGTATATGAGTATCTTAGTTCACGAATAAAATAGAAAATTCAAAGCAAAGCAAAGTTCATATTTATTGGATGTCTAAGAACTAATTTATCTTCGTACTGCTGAGGAATGCAAAGACATATGTTATTGTACAACAAAATTCGCAGAGATTTTCTTTCAAGATCTATATTTACCAGGTTGACTGATCTATCAAACTACATTTGTTTTTTTTTTATTGCCTGTGGTGGCAGACGAGCAGGCAGTACACCTGATAGTAAGTGATACTGCCGCACATGGACCTTTGCAATACCAGGGGCACAGCCGGGCCGTTGCCTACTGTGAAGAAAATACTCTTCTTAAACCTCGTTTAAAGAAGGACATGTCATAGCGCTCGGGAAACACAGCAGCAGATAGTTCATTCCAGAGCTTGCACGTACGTGGGAGAAATGATCGCTGGAAACGTACAGTTGAAGACCATAACGTATCCAGGTGAAATGGATGAATCCTGCTACGATGTCGAGTCGTACGTTGGTAGAATGGTGACGGTGGTACCAAGTCAAACAGTTCCTCGGAGCATTCCCCGTGAAAGAGTCGGTAGAGTAAAATGTCTAAGAACTAATTTATCTCCGTACTTCCGAGGAATGCAAAGACATACTGTTATTGTACAAAGAAATTGGCAGAGATTTTCTTTTATATTTACCAGGTTGAATGATCTTACGAACTACATTTGTTTTTTTGGCTGTTGATGGCAAACGAGCAAACAACACACTTAATGGTAAGTGATATTGCTGCTTATGAACTTTTACTAGGCCGCTGCCTACCGTGAAAAAAGTTAAGAGAGTGTGAATGCGCGAGGTTTAGTGACACTAAAGGCATCACCAACATGCGAACATCCTCAGAAAGTTAGACGCAGTAACAAATTGCTACTACTCAGAGGTCAATTTTCTGCGAGAGTATGGTATACTGACGACTGTCCACGGCTGTAGATAAAAGCCTGTCGACACTGTGGTCGTACCCACTATAGACAAAATAAAACTAAGTACAACAACGAAATGATGTCATAATAAAATTAAGAACTTAAAGAACGAAATAGCAACTATATTAGTACCTCAAATAAATAGCTCTTTACATATTAAAAATAAAAAGTAATGAATGAATATAACATTAGTAACGTAATATAATAGCAACATCAAGTAACTGCGATCAGTAACGGCTATAACATTAAAAAGCAATAGGCGTTCATTGCTAACTTACCTACACAATCGTATGATACACTTTACAAATGTTTATTACCTGCAATTTTGTTACGGATACATTAAATGTCAAGGTTTATTGCAAACAACTGTTTGTATAAATGATTTATTTCAGTAAATCGTATATAGAATACTGGTAAACTTAAAGTGACTATATTTTTTTAACTCAAAACGGGACGCTAAAATAATTGATTGATTAAAATGGGCGACTTGTAAAAATAGGCTAGTGAATTTAAAAGCTGAAAATCAAGAACACGTAAAGAGTCAACAATAGTTACCTATTATAAATATAGACTGAAAACAGAAAAACGTCCCTGTCAGTATTCGTTGTTCTATAAATGATCAATTAGGCTCCGTTTGTAAAACGGAACATTTTTGTACAGTTCGGGACAACGGAACAGACCTCTTGAAAACGGGACTATCCCGTTCGAAACGGAACGTATGGTCACTTTAGGTGTACTCAAATTAATCAGAACGTTTGGAAGTTTAAGTGCAATGAGATAATTTCGTTTCCGTTTCAATCGAATTTAATTAGATTGATTTCATAATTTTTGTGAACAAAATGCATTAATTTGAACATTTATATTAATTAAATAAGATGAATTGCTTTAATAGCGATTGCTTCGATGACCTAATTAAAATAATTACGTGTATAAAAAATATGAATTAATATTTCTTAATATGTGATGATAGTGACACAATATTTTAGGTGCGGATCGGTAGTCTACTACATCTTTACTAATATTATAAATGCGAAAGTAAGTTTGTTTGTTACGCTTTCACGCTTAAACCACTGAACCGATTTCAAAAAGCTATAGTATCAGGGAGTAACATAGGCTATATTTTATCCCGGTTTTCCCACGGGAACGGAAACTATGCGGGTAAGGCGACTAAAATGATTGCTAGTATAATATACCTAAATTTAAATGGAATGCAATTAAACTTTGTCCATATACGTTTTCTCAAAATCTGAAACATTGATTTTGAGAAACTTCTTTTTTCTTTGCCCCCATCAGACATTCTCAAGCTTTGTAAATGAAATGAGGCAAGATCTACAATAATATCTTATTGCCAATAATGGCAACAAAATTGCAATTTCATGAAGTCTCGGCAAACACTTCTCATTATCTAGAGAACAGTGACAACTTAGAAAACATAAAGAATTTGGCCATATATGTAGATGCTCTTTCCTTTCTATGCAAAGTGGGGTGACATAGCATTCAATTGACTGATTAATAAAACAGAGATAACTATTGTTACGGGTATGATGAGTGCAAGCATAGACTTCTACTTCCGCGGACGAGGTGCCGGGGCTCGAAAGAATAAGATCACTTCAATAAAAGTAAAATCCAAATAAAATAAATCTGTGTGACTAAGGTTAAATACGTTAAATTTCGTTAAGCTTTCTGTGCACACAGTTTGAATGAAGTTGATATTGCCAAGAAAACAAAGCTGTCTTTACTAGTTCCTGGCAAATACAAATTTAATAAAAAAATAAAACCACTTTTTATTCAAATTACATCTTTCAAAGATAGCTATTTTGTTTTATTGAAAATAGGATAGCAGGATAAAGAAACGCAAAATTTCCAATCTATATTTATTTGTTTGTTTGAACGCGCTAATCTCAGGTACCACCAATTGTATTATAAAAAAACATAGTGTGTCTATTGCGAAAAGATATATATGTATAGTATAGTCTATAACATACAACGCTACGACGAACAGAAGCGAAGCTTTATTTAAATGTTAACAAATCGGTTGAAGTATAGTAACAATGGCCGTGAAGCATTATAAGCAGTCGCCGTTTTGATAATAACTGCTGATATAATAATGTGTTATTACGGATATTATTAAAGTTGATATTATTACTTCTATCATGGCACCATAAGGTGTTTAAATAAAACATTAAATATGTAGTCTTCCACGTAGATAAAAGCGCTGACACGGTATACTGTGCTATAGTTATCTTTTAGTACAGGCAGCGTTAGCAAACGTACAATCATATTTTGAGCATTTAAACTAGATATAGTATTGTCTTATTTTTCAGATATCTCTAATAATATCCTTAACATTTAGTTTACTGCTGTACGGACAACACAATATCTATCAATATAGTTTAGATTTAAAAATAGCTCTATTTTCAATGTTTTTATATGTCTCTTTAGATAGATACAACCTCATACACACATATCTCCGCTTGGTGACGGAGTAAGACTACAATTCGCCAACCCTTCTCTTTCCCGAAGGTGTCCTAAAAGGATATCTTGTGCATAAAACAACTATGCAAGAGAAAGGAAACTCGAAATAAAACCCTATACCAACTTGCCTGAACCAGCATCATTTTAATTTCCCCCTGGAGGAACATTTTCCCTCTTATTGTGGAGGAGGCTCGAGCCCAATAGTGGTACGTGTACGAGTATGAGCTGAAATGATGATGATATACAAATACATGTGAATCGAGCTATTTTTACCTTTAATTTACTTTTGTAAATTAATTATAATAAACAATGTAAATTGCACAATAGTTTTCAACAATGCAAAATGTTATCACGAATAATATAGAATCTATTATTATATTATTAATATGAAGATAACACCTATCAAGTTACATAATATTGGAAAGTTTCATCTTAATAACTTTGACTTATATAATTGAATATTTGACCGTTATTTGCCCTTTAATGTGTATGTAATCTTGTACTACTGACCTACCTTTAATTCTATGGTAAAAAAGCTAGCTATTAATGTCGAAATACTGAAATGATTACTGATAGTAATAGTGTTAATTATTTTAACAAAAAAGAGTATATTGATAATGTCAAAAAGTATGTATATTGACAGTACTAAGCTCTATAGTAATTACTTATCAAAAAAATAAACCGAAAGGACTACGCATGTCTCAGAGGAGTAGGTTGAGAATAAGCCTACTTAAGTACTTAGTAGATTACCACGAGCCACAATCCTCCGATTTAGGTACGATTGATTTACACTCATAACAGACTTGATCCATGCCATCCATCCTTCATACATTTACAATTAGTATAATTACATTATCCGTGTGGTGACGGAGTAATAATACAATTCACCACTCTCTATCTTGCCCGTGGATGTCATAAAAGATGACTAAGGGACATAATAAGCATATAACATTTGTACAAAACTAGGAAAACTCGAAACAAAACCCTATTCCAACACGTTTGAAGTGTGCAATAGCATGTCAATGCCAATTATGGAGGAGGCCGGAGCTCAGCAGTGGGGTATATATAGGCTGAGATGATGATAGGGATATGCGTTACAATAATAAAGTTTACCTCTTTGACAATATTTCCCGTTTACTACTGTCATTGTTTGTTAAATAAACAAGAGTGCAATGACATAAAAATAAGTCAATTACGGAAATACCATGCGATGTAATACAAGGAAGGTTTACTGTGTGACCAAACACACAAGTTCTTTTAATAGAAGCGAGTTTTTTATTCAATATCTGTAGAGATTTTGTGGGGATTAATAAATTCCATATCTTCCTAAGCCCATGGCTTGGAGTTTGTAATAAGATTTACATGGGTTCTACCATCATTTTATCATCATTTCAGCCTATCGCCATCCACTGCTGGACGTAGGCCTCCCTCATATTACGCCACAAAGTGCGGTCCTGTGCCGCCTGGTATGGGTACAATGATTTTAAGAGCTCTAACTACGAATTTCCCAAGTGTCAGGGGAGAATGCGTATATCATTAGGAGTGGCATATTTATCTTGCCGAAGTGCAGGTAATTTTGAGAACACGCGTATAATGATATACTTATTAATTACAACATGATAATACAGCATAAAGTCGCGGGTTGAACAACTTGCTAAAATAATTATATTAGTCAATTAAAGATGCGAATTATGCAATTTCTTGAAAACTACAATGGATCTCTGGACTGTAAACTTTGTAAAATAGAATTACAGTTATAATAAATAATAACCATATTTACTGTTATTATAAATTTATATTTTAGGATGTCGTCGATATGTATTTTTTCTATCTTATATAAGGAAGTATTCTCGCTTTCACCTTAAACACAAACATACATATTGTAAATGCATTGCAATTTAAAGTCATATGTTAAACAAGCAATTAAATATTATATATTCAGAAGCCGCTTGGCAAGTTACATTTTTAAACAATGCCAGTATCGACCGTATTTTTCAATGTATTTTTCGTATTTTTCAATGCCTTGTTGTAATTTACAAGTTAGGTCTAGATCACTTTGCAACAATAGTAAAAAGTTGTCTTTTATAGTCGTTTTTAACTGAAATTTCATTACTTGTTTTATTAATGGGATAGTAAACCTTTTAGAATCGGTATTAAGTAGGAATATAATTAAATAAGTAGGCACTGATAGTAAAGTTTTTTTTTTTACACAAATCGTAAGTATTATAGCAATAAATTTTAAAATTAATTTTAATGAAAATCTTACTTTCTTCAATTAAAATTAGATATCTTGCTGTTTTTTATAGGGATCTGGTATTATGATACCATTTTGAAATTGGTATTAAATAGGCATATTATTAAATTAATGGGCACTGACAGTGTAGTACATTTTTTTTACATAAATCGCTTTTGAATTAGCATGATATGTTAAAAAAATCCGTTAAAATTCGAGTACAATCATTTTTTTTTGCAGAAGATCTAAATCTTCATTAAATAACATGTTAATAAACGATAGCTCTTGTATTCAGCAGTAATTAACAGTAATCAAAATGAAAATATAATGGTTTTTGATAAAACTACAACCAAATTTGTTACAAGAGGTAGAAATTTGGTAAATAAATAACTAAAAATTAATATTTACGGAACCCTCGGCTAAAAATGGTTAAAAATGGAATTTGTTATAGTAAATTATCTGGTTTATCGAATCCTTAACGGTGGACCACTATTTACGACACACCCTGTATATAAAAGAAAGTCGTGTTAGTTACTACATTTATAACTCAAGAACGGCTGTACGGATTTGACTGAAAATTGGTAGGGAAGTAGCTTAGAACCAGGAGACGGACATAGAATACTTTTATCCCGTTTTTATTATTATGGAGTTTACAAGATTTCGCCAATAACTCTTTTATCCCGTTCGATCGCGATCCCGTGTGACGTGACATAAAATGTCAAAGAGAATACAAGTCACTATGAAACGTAGTATAAAAAACGCATTTGATATATAATGTATGAGTATGAGTAATAAAAAAAAAAACGCAAATGACAGCTAAGAGTAATTTTATCTATAGTGAAGTATGGTTGAAAATTTGATAATTATAATTTTGTGAGAAATCAATAAAATCAGTAATTTGTATTCTCTTTGAATCCTCAATAACAATGCCGCGACCAAGACGATCGAATCTTTCCCGACAAAGCTGTAATGATTCTTCCATTAGAGACTATATTTTCGGCGATTTAGAAAATATATTTACGAAAAAATTATAGCGGTACGAAGTTCGCCGGCTCATCTTTCCCAACAAAGCTATAATGGTTCTTCTATTAGATACTATATTTTCGGCAATTTAGAAAATACATTTACGAAAAAATTATGGCGGTACGGAGTTCACCGGGTCAGCTAGTTTGTACTAAAAGGATATCAACTTGAGACCATTCACGCGTTTACTTCATTATTTTATTTTACATTAATTTAATGCGTTTATATGGCGATGGTGGTAAATAAGCAAGCAGCTCACCTGGTGGTAAATGATACTGCTGCACATGAACGTGCAATACTAGCGGCCGTTGTTTCAGGCTAACTCAGTAGTTACAGCCAGTCTGTACTGGACAATTTCGCGCAGACATAACGTGATGATTAAGTTTTATTATATTTTTCATGGCAAGCAACACATCATATCAGCCCACAGACGTTCACTGCTGGGCTCGGGTCTCCTCCACTATCAGAGGGAAAATTACAATGACTACACAACGCTGATCAGACGTGTTGATATAGGGTCTTATTTCGAGTATTCCATCTCTTGCATATACAGAGCAGATGCAGAAAGCAAATATAGAGCTTTAAATATAATGAGACTAAAAAGTTCGCTTAATGCCACGGTTGCCGTACAAGGTAACTGATGGATAGTCTATGACGACTTCCTGATGACAGGTTGCTGGGTTTTGAGAAGGCTTATGGATGGGGCGAACCCAATTCGATAAGAATCTAGCCGATTTATATTAATGCTGATCCTATCGTTTATAAAATATGCGGGTGACGTGACCGGTGATTATTCCGTCCCCCGTCGAGAGGCCGACCGCGTGAGGAAAGACCGACGTCCTCCCCGAGGGCCCGAGGGAGGGGGGGACGTCGGTCGGGCCGACCGCTGATGACAAGTAACCCTGCTCCGGTGGTCAGCCCAACGACGAAGGCGACGTGTATCGTGGGTGGGTTGTGGGTGTGCGTCCTTACGTCCCTTTGTCACCCCGGACGGAGTGGTGCGAGGAGCGCGCCGACCGCAACCCACCCAAAAAAAAAATCGTTAAAAAATATACATTTTTTGTTAAAGATGAATTTAAAGGTTTAGATTCTGTGTAATGGTTTTTAATCCTGACATCTTTCGTATTAACTGTACTGTAAAGTAAGCAAACAGTTCTCGATTAAGGTTATAATTACTGAGGCACCTATCATTCCTCTTAACCATATTGAAGTGTAAGTAATAAGACTCACTTCAAACTACCAGTGCCAGAAACTAGAATTCACAGATTAGAGATATTAGAGAATAGGCCTTTCATTTCACATGCTCCAACCAAAAGCCTCAGAGACAGAATTTTGTTCTATATTCAATCTGTTTTAGCTACGGAAAGAGATGCGTAGACTAAATTTGCAATACTTTGTTGGACGGAGCTAAATAACATATTTAGTTTGCTTTGAACAACCTTGCATTAGTATGTTCGTAATACAAGTTATGTTGTAATACAATTAACAAATGTAATAGAACTGCTAAACCTCTTACTATAAGCCTCCAAGAATGAAGTCTTTTATTTAATAGCGAAGATCGTGCAGTAACTAAGTATTTGATTGCCTCTAAGAGAAAACAAAATGATAATATTTGTGTGACGTTTGAATTTCCACATAGTTCTGTCCAATCCATAGATGGTGGTATATTCAAAGTTTCTAGATTTTAATTATCATCATTCAGCCTATTGTCGTTTACTGCTTAACGTAGGCGTCACTCATGTTTCGCTACAAAGTGCAGTTCTGTGCCGCCTGCATCTAACGACGACCAGCAACTTTCACAGATCGTCGGTCCTAATGGGGCGCGTCCTATACTACATCGTCCGATATGTGGTCGCCACTCGAGAACCTTTCTTGCCCAGCGGTGGTCGGTTCGTCGAGGGATATCGCCTGCCCATTGCCTTACCTCTTCAGCATGCTAATGCTTCGTGATGTGTCGATTACACCCGTTTTTCTACGGACTTTTGTATTTCGGATTCTATTTCGCAGAGAAATACTGAGCAAAGCCAGCTCCATAGTTCTCTAGGCGACTTTGAGCTTGGTCATGAGGTCTACATTTAAGGACCAGATTAGAGATTCCATTTTTTTATATTTTATGTATGTTTTTTGTATTGTTCTATTATATTTATTTATTTATTTATTTAAGACAACACCCTGCACTAAGGAAATAATCCTTGTATTTTTTTTTTTTTTTTGTGGGTGGGTCGCGGTCGGCGCGCCTCCGCACCATTCCGTCCGGGGCGACAGAGGGGCTTAAGCACGCAACTCCCGCGACCCACCCAAAAACCACGTCGCCTTCGTCGTTGGGCCGACCACTGGAGCAGCGTTAACTTGTCGTCAGTGGTCGGCCCGACGGAATACCCCCTATTGGGGTACCCTCCCATCGACCGACGTCCCCCCCTCGGGGAGGACGTCAGTCTTTCCTCACGCGGTCGGTCTCTCAGCGGGTGACGGACTAATCCCCGGTCACGTCACCCGCGGCCTCGGCTAGGGCGGCATGAGGCGCACACCTAAATAATCCTTGTATTGCGGGGGACTTTACAAACATAATTAACGGAGACAAATTACATCCAGACTCAGAACAACAATTTGTGGATCGCACAAAGTGTTGTCCCGCGCGGGATTCGAACCCCCGACACTGGCAATGTAG
This sequence comes from Lymantria dispar, assembly GCA_032191425.1. Classification (NCBI taxonomy): domain Eukaryota; kingdom Metazoa; phylum Arthropoda; class Insecta; order Lepidoptera; family Erebidae; genus Lymantria; species Lymantria dispar. Next base: position 25,660,642 of record CM063449.1, read on the forward strand.
GTCGCTATCTTAACCACTACGCCATCTGTGCAGTCCCTGAAGAAGTTGGCAGAAGCATAAATAAATATAACTCACTAGTAACAGAAAGGTAGTCTTTTGTTACACGAGTATTCTGTATGATTTTCTGATTTCTTAAAGAAGAACCTTACAAACTCAACTTGGGTACCTAACTCTGCATATTAGGTACGCCAACTTCAGTAAGTATAATCTTAACGCTACCACTCGTGTAACGTGATATATGAACTTAATTAAATCACTTTATAAAATGAAATAACAAAAAGTTTTTCCGTACCTGCAAAGCCGTGATTAGCATTAAAAAGTATAAGTAAATAAAAAATGCTCTAATTAAACTGCTTTTCAATTCGGACAAAGTAAATTCATTCATGTATGTGTAACCTGTCAGCAGGAAGCCATATTCGACTGGTTGTATCAACTTCAAAACAGTTTTTTTTTATTCTCTTCATTAAATAAGGAAGAGAATGGCTATCGAGATCTCACGGTGGTCTCGTGAACACTTCCGTAGTGACGTGTACATATTCGTATGTTCAATCGAGTGCTTTAGTTACCATAGTGCATAATTAATGTAACATTTGATATAAAGGTCAGTATACCTCGCTGGTAAACGCCCAAAGCTGATGGAGATCAAAGATCAGGTAACACAGTTTTGCACACCTACACCTCTCCAGATAACATTATGTATACATTTAAAATCTACCTTGAATGTAAAATTATGTAATATTTGTAAATAAAACTACTTTTACGGATTATATCGCGTTTGTATTTGATTTATGATTGCCCGACGTTTCGAACACTTTGCAGCATTCATGGTCACGGGCGGACTAAGGTGATTTTGAAGTATATTTTTTTATGAGTTGAATAAAAGGTTAGAGTTATTATAAATGAATTTGAGTGGGACCAAATATGAGGCTTTTAATGATTATTAAGGCAATACAGGTATGATAGGGGTTTAGAGACTACCTCCTTTTTCATGTTACTAATCATAGCAAATAATTGACATATGTTCCTTCATTGTAATTCCTGCTAGCCAAGATTTACAATGAGTTTTATCGAAGACTGAGCTTATACCTAGTATTTTCTTAATCTCTCAGGCAACAATTTAATTTTCTTTGCGCTTTTACTAAAAAGTATAAGATAAGCAGTGACGCGACATTAATAAGAAGAATATAAATTTTCTTTCAAAAAAGTTGTAATTATGATGCCTCCTTCAGAGACAAAGTAAAGTTGAAAAATGTTCAAATTTTAAAGATTTAATGTACAATTATAAAATAATGATCGATAAATGTGACCAGTACGTGTTATCAGTGACGATTTATGCCACAGAAACGTAGTCATAACCAAGCTCAAAGTCGCTCAGCAGGCTATGGAGCGGGCTATGCTCGGATTTCTCTAAGAGATAGAATGCGAAGTGCGGCAATGCGTAGAAGAACAGGCGTAACCGACATAGCACGAAGAATTAGCACGCTAAAGTGGCAATGGGCAGGCCACATCGCTCGACAAATCGACAACTGCTGGAGACAAAAGGTTCTCGAGTGACGACCACGTATCGGACGACGCAGAGTAGGATCCCCCTGGATCGACAACCTGGTGAACGTTTCTGGGCGTTGTTGGATACAGGTGGCACTGGACCGCATTTTATAACAAAATGTGAGGGAGGCTTACGTCCAGCAGTGTACTAAGCGGAATGATGATGTCGATGACCGGTAAATGTACATATATGTACGAATCCTTACTAATATTATAAATGCGAAATTAAGTTTGTTTGTTTGTTACGCTTTCACGCTTAAACCACTGAACCCATAGAAAAAATTCTTTCATCAATAGAAAGCTATTATATCAGGGAGTAACATAGGCTATTTTTTATTCCGATATTCCCACGGGAATGGGAACTACGAGCTGAGAAGTAAGAGATGATGTGTATATGTAAGACGACTGAAACCGAAGCGAAGCGGGTTGCTAGTATCTTATAACAAATCTTTCTTTGGAAATTTAGAATCTTGAATTAATTAAAAAAGTACGTATGTATCTAAACATTTTATATTACTAATAGGAATGAGTTCATTTCTTTTATATAAACATCGTGAGTGACCATGAGAAGATTGAAAGAAAACAAAAAAGGTGAACTCTAACGAATATTAACCTTGTACGTACATTCACATGTACTGTTTCCAATTAAAACTCTTATAAGGATAAAATATCACGAAGCTACATATAAGTTCAGTAGGTGAATGCCATACGAAAGTTTAATTTGGAAAGATAATAATAACATTGGTATGTTAATACCATATTCATTAATATTGCAAAATATCGAACTAGTTATATTATTTTCGATAGTATTCTAAATGTCAGCAGGATGTAGATCTAGGCTGTAATCTAGTAGATTACCTTTATCAGTATTATGTTGGAAAGTGGTTGGTACTGAATAAGTTTCGTGTGTAAAATTAACATAACAGACTTACCTTCGAGCTAAATTGATAGAGATGTCGAGGACTAACTCGCCGACGCTGGCAAAATCTTCTGCTTTCCAGTCCCCTTTTGGCTGTGCCACCACTGAAAATATATACTTTTTAGATAATAGCCTATAGTACGATACTCTTCCTAAGCCAAGTTGGACTACCCTACCTATATGGGCTGAGAAGAAAGAGATGATATGCATTTAAGAAAAACCTGTTACTTAAGCTTACCTACAGATAGATACTTCAAATGTACATAAATATATTCGTATATATTATGCTTAGTAAACAGCAAAATAAGGAGAAAGGTTCTTCTTCATGCATTTGATCATAGGATAATTTGACAGACGAAATTACAGAACTTTTGTTGTCTAACTATACCATACTGTATGTAATCTTTTACATTATAACAATATAGGACATTACTTAACGTAGAAAGTAAACTTTACGACAAAAGTCTTTATTTACAATATTCATATTTATCTTTTTTTTTTATGGGTGAGCTATGGTAAGCGCACACGCGGTCTATTCCGTCCGGGGCGACGAAAGGACGGCGCGCGGGCCCATAACCCACCCGTACCCACGTCATCTTCGGTATTCGGGTACCGTTACCTCTCGACATCCCCGTCCTGGGGCGTCGGTCGCCGTCGCGCGGTCAGCCTCTCTGCGGGTGGCGGACTAAATTCCCCGGTCCGGTCACCCGCGGCCTCGGCTAGGGCGGCGTCAGGCGTAGGTACTCGCGCTTGCGCCGCCCGAGTCGCCGGCGGCGGAACGTGTCGCCGAAGAGGAGCTCCTCTCGCGCACGATCCGCATATGGTATACATATGGTATTATTCTTTGTTTATACATCTCTGTATAATCATTATCATCTTAGCTCTTAAGCTCAGCAATGTCCCCACATTGCTGGGCTCGAGCTACTTTCATAATTTCGGCAATTGACCTACTAATGGCACGCTGTTCAGACGGGTTGGTATAGAATTTTATTTCAAGTTTTCTTTCTCTTCTCTCTCTTCTTCTTTCTCCGTTGACACTTTATTTCATCTCATCTTTATCACCTCAGCCCACATAAGTCCCACAAGCGGGTGATTGATCTAATATACCGCACTGGTCAGACGTGTTGGCATAGAGTTTTATGTTGAGTTTTTCTTCTCTTGCATAGATATTATCTGTGTATTCCATTAGTTGTCTTTTACGACATCCACGGCCAAGCGAGGTGGTAATGAAGTGTTTTTTTACTTCGTCACCACACGGAAAATATATATATTTTATTTGACAGATGTTAAATAAATCATTTAAATGAAATATGAAAAGGCCATGGTCATTTATCATGTAGATAATTAAATAGCATATACTTACAAATTCTATTTCTCGCTTCGACGTAAGCTTGATTGATGGCTTCGTAGGTAATGCAGTTGGGTTGTCCCTCATACCCTCTGAAACAAAAAATAGTCGATAATTATTTTATGAAATCGAAAGTCCTTTCAGCAGTTAATATCTTTTCTGAGAGATAAATATTCATCAAAGAGGTTCAAAATTAAGCAGAAATTCATTTAGGTTTGTAAGAAAATGGTTTTTAATAACGTAACGATAATTATTTTTAAATTTAATTGTCCTTATAGGCATGCTAAAATCTTTCGATACTGCATTGTCATACTGCATTGTCTTACGTAGCTTATAATTTTCATCACATATTATTTAACACTTCTTCATATTGAGTAGCTTGCACAGACTAATATATGCTTACGGTAGCTTGTTAAGAGTCATCGTCCGTCAGTGAGTCAAGTCATTACCATTAATTGGGCGCTAAAAACCAAATTAATGATTTCTCTGGGAATTTCGGTAGAATATGAAAATACACGTAAACCTCTTATATCACGTTCGCCACACTTCAGCACCTTAACTGTATTATATTACATAAAATATCAGCAAAATTATTCAATATAACACTATAAAACACTAAAAAATGAATATAATTCAAGAATGTGACATGACATTTCCATATTCCCGCCGAAAAACCGGCAAGAGCTGATAATTTTGATATCAAGTCCATTACATATATTTTTTAATGTAATATAGTTGTCATTAGAGTTATCTATGACCATCTTTTTCTTTCTTTATGCCCTACTACTGGGTAAGCACATTTTGTAGATGAGAAAAGTTGGCCCACGCTAGCCAGATGGATTGAATTGCTGCGTGGTGGCGCTACGGATTATTACGATTCATCATCATCATCATCATTATCGCAGCCCACATACGTCGCACTGTTTGACTCGGGCCTCCTTCACAATGGGAGGGAATTTGACCGACTATACGATGCTGGTCAGACATGTTGGTATAGGGTTTCATTTCGGGTTTGCCTTCTCTTGCAGAGATGTTATGTGCATATTATCATCTATACGTCACACTGTTGAGCTCGAGCCCCCTCTACAAAAGGAGGGAAATTGACTTTATTATACCTTGCCGATCAGACAGGTTGGTACAGGGTTTAGGGAAAGGGAAAGTTTTTTAAGAAGTTTACCCTTAGTCGTCTTTACGATATCCAAGCGCAAGATAGGGTGGTGAATTATATTCTTATTCCGTCACCACGCGGAGAATAATAATTTTTTATCAATATTAATATGGAATATTAATTGTTTTATTACGCAGAGCAATTGGCCCCATAGCCTACATCTAATAACAGTTGATGTCTAAGGCCAATGATTATATAATACGATAGCAATCATTGTTATTCAACATCCTATTTTTAAGTGTTTTCACGTGATTCTAATATTTTGTAACATAGGTGATGAAGCTGATGATACCGAAAGATTATCTAGGAAGAAGATAAAGTAATAGCTCCTTACGTAAGTTAGAGTTGTGGGAACTTGTGGTTCATTGTAAATAAAATCGCAGAAAGGATTTTTGTATCTGAATGATTACTTTAATTACCATTTATTATGCAGTGTTATTTGAATTTTTGGATTCCGTGGTGATTAGATGCATTCCATTTACTGCATTTAGTATATTTTTATGTTTATTGGTGCTTTTAATATTTGTCATAATTGGGTAAAAAGAAAATTAGTAATACTAAAAGTTTCAAATGACCAAAATGAATATAGACGTTGAGAATCTTGTAGCTTTTATTTGATACTAGCAACCCGCCCTCGCTTCGCTTCGGTTTCAGTCGCCTTACCCACGGCGTGGTTCCCGTTCCCGTGGGAATACCGGGATAAAATATAGCCTATGTTACTTCCTGATATTATAGCTTACCATTGGTGAAAGAATTTTTGAAATCTGTTCGGTGGTTTAAGCGTGAAAGCGTTACAAACAAACAAACATCCTTACTTTCGCATTTATAATATTAGTATGGATATATTTGCCGTGTGGTGACGGAGTGAGAATATTTATCACCCCCTTTCATACCCGTGGGCGTATGTCGTAAAAGACTACTAAGGAATATAATATGCGTATAACAACTACGCAAGAAACCCTCTACCAATACGTCTGACCAGCGTCGTAAATTAGGTAACTTTCCCTGCCATTGTGGAGAAGGCCGAGCCCAAAAGTGGGTCGTACGTGACCTGTGATGATGCTGATTTGATATATTGTCTAATCATTAAATAAGTCGTTAAAATCATTAAAGAAGTAAGTTAAAAAATGTGCAATTCAAGTAAACATTTTGAGAAAGGGATAATTTTTAAAAATTGCAATTTTTATTGTTAGCTATAAATAATTTTCAATTTCACAAATCATTATTAATACCACTATTCATGAATAATACAATACGGAACCATTCTTTGGCGCAAAAGAGCTACATTAATCTTAAATTATACTATTTTTAAATTCGTTCCGGTTTTCGAATCACGAGGTGGAATCACTTTGCATAAAAATTTTATAAAACATGTCACACCTCAGCAGACTCGTGCTGTATTTATTAGAAATTAGCTGTAGATATATCATTATGTTATCAAAATATGTTCGATATAATCGAAATATTATTTGAGGTAACTATAAAATTGGATCTGAGTGCATGGTAATTTTCTGACTAATTAATCTAAATGATGAAATCTATACAAATAAAAAATTTAAGTGTCTGTTTATAATATCAAAATAATAGGCTTTTTTTCACACTAATACGGTTATTTGCACGATATCTATGCCTTAAAAACGGTTTATAAAATTTTTGTCTGTCTATTTCTCAGTCTGTCTGACTGTTGGTTTGATTTGGGTAATCTTCAAAACGGCTGGACGGATTTTGATAATATTTTACTAGCAGCTGTCTATATAAGGAGTAACTTAGGCTATATTTTATCCCGGTAGTCCCACGGACACAGGAACTACGCGGGTAAGGCGACTGAAACCGAAGCGAAGCAAGGGCGGGTTGCTAGTTATGAATGTACCATGTGTGTAATGTAGTTATGTATGTCTTAGGTTTTGAGCTTACAGCTATTTCTATGTATACAACAACTTTATTGGTTCAGAATAGATTAGTGCAGGTATAAGTAAGCTTTACGTGAGGAGTAGATACTTAGCAATTGAATGCAGGTTAAAATATTTTGCCAATACATATCACAGTACAGGTGTTGGTTTGAAATCGAACCGACCGAAACCAAACCTGGCTGCATTTTACTGATTAAAGCGAATGACACAGGTAGCTTGAAAGTTCAATTTGAAGTTAATTGCGTGTATGGTAGGCTGCCTGTTGATATTACCAGGGTGCATACCGATTATTTAAAAAAAGTGATTTTAAATTAAATTATAATAAAATATGTAAAATATAAATTTTTAAATTGCATAATATTATCTAGTCGGTCGTAATTTCTGTCACAAACACTTTTTTCAAATAGAATTGCTGAAGTTTTTGTAAAATACATACTCTAAAACAAATTTTATTAAAGTTATTCGAAATGCTTTCCTCGATTTTGGAAATAGGAACAAACTTATTTTTTATTTTAAGATGGCGTGAAAGAATTTAAATATTATTACTAATATTTCTAGCTAATGTTCTAAAATTTAACTTAAAAAAGTTTGACAGAACTTTTGAATCGATCTATATATTGAATTTCCTTTTATTTCTTTTATTACACTATATATTATTGACATTTAGTTTTATTATTAATGAATGAACTTATGGCAGAGTTGATGGAATTTAAAAATAGCCTAAAACCATCTATAAATAATTTTGCGTCGCATAGTCATGATCCCATGTCGATCGGTCTAGTAGTTTTCAAGTTTATCGCGATGGAAAAAACAATTTTACTTATCCTTTCTTTATGTTGTATATATAAATCCATCAACATCTAGATGTCCACACCATTAAACAAGAGGCCGACATTTTGAGCAAATGTTACAGAAATCGCCTTAAGCATCATCCTAACCACCTAGCCCAGAAGCTCTTGGAAAACAGGATAACTCGTCGTCTGAAAAGGCGGTCTATAATGTCATAGGAACAGACTGACAAAAGTAGGTATCCTACCAATGAAGGAGGATTCCTGTTGACTAATGAGGACATGTCACTGGACATGTCTCTTACACCGCCAAGTTACGTACAGACCATCTGCTTAAAGTAACCAAACGGATACATACTGATTGCAGATAATAAAGAAAAAAAAAATGTTGTATATATTTCTTGTGTACGTGACGTCACTGAACTCCTAAGCGACTGGACCGATGAAGACGAAATTTTTTGTGTGTGTTCAAGAGGATTCGAGAATAATTTAGATTTACAATTGGACCTGGTAGGTGCAGTTGCTGTCTTTTTCAAGGAGAATTCCTATTTTAATTGAACAGAAAAACGTCTGTTGGTAGTATATATAGACAATGTTGGTTCTGGCAAGTTTGTTAAAGTCCTTTATAGTACAATAATAAAACAATATCGAACAATTTAACAAGTTTAGTTACGAAACATTCTATTCCCGCGCATCTACAAAATAGTTCAGCATAGAAGCTTCGATTCACACGATTAAACGTTTTCGAAAACATTGTTACAACAACTATTGTTTATTTGAGTACTTTCACAGTCTAGTTTAAAATAATTTACCACTTTATAAATATTTTTCATTCGTCATCATTTCAGCTATACGGACTTCCGTATGGAAGTCATGTTTTAAAAGGCACTATAGTCCATAAAATATAGCTTGATCTCTGTGACACATGTCAACGAAACCAACGAAGTAAGTTTAAACGAGCTACATGTTTACAATTTCATTTTGTATCAAATATATTTTCATTCTTTTCGTGCCAGTTTTACTGCAAGTGAATTGCAATATATTAAAAATATAAAAATATTGATATTCATGCCAAAAATGTACCTCATAAGTACTGAAATACTTAGTAAACATTTTATAAATAAATGACACTTACACACGAACAAGGTCATACTAGACTGAAAATAAAAAAGAGATGGGACAGTCGGTATACGTAAATCGATAACCGATCTTTATTAAATTATTCATAAAAGAAATAAACCCAATACAATACCTATATAAAACTTTCAACATATTTTTTACAATTAAAATAGACAGTTACATTATAAAATACATAAATTGACTTAATTAAACATTAAAAAATTACTTTTCGTCTCAGAATAAATGATACTATTATGTACGTAATATTGTCAATAAATTAGAGATATTTATTTATAAAACAGTCGTAATTGATCGATTGATGACTCTAGTGGCTGTCTCTATTTTGGCAAAAAATGATAAATGTTCTAGCAGGAACGCTTCAGTGATGACGATAATAGTGACATAGACCTTGATTGTACTCCTTTTGAATAATTAAAACAGTCAAAAAACACTTTTTGTTTGAAATAAATTCAATAAGATTTTCATTGATTGTATTTTAATTATAATAGAAAATCACAATTATAAAAATAGAGTTTTATCGATAAAAAACTACGGACTTTATCGTAAGCGTGACAGCACTAGGGACAACTGTCACAGAGATCATCCTATATTTTATGAACTTATAGGAGTATCTAGAAAATCTGATGCTTAGTTTGTACTCGTCTTTCATCATCATTACTGCTCATATATGTCCCACTATTGAGCTCAGGCCTCCTCCAAAATGGGAGGGTTATTGACCTACTATTTCCCGTTGGTCACACGTGTTGGAATAGGGCTTTGTTTCGAGTTTTCCTTCTCTTGCACAAATGTTATATGCTTATTATATCTCTTAGTCGTCTTTTACGACATCTACGGCCAAGATAAGGAGTGGTGAATTGTAATCTTACTCCGTCACCACACAGAAGGAGAGACATAGACCTACCACATTGGTCAGAGAGGTTATTCATCATCATCTCCGCCCACATAAGTCGCACTGTTGGGCTCGGGCCTCCTCCACAATTGAAAGGAGATACTATACAACGCTGATCAGACGTGTTGGCATAGAGTTGTATGTCAAGTTTATCTTCTATTGCATAGATGTTATCTGCATATCATAACCCTTAGTCGTCTTTTACGACATCGATCGGGGGTGGTGAATTGTAAAAAATATTTTAGCGTTATGTTATTTGGCGAATGTTTTATTTGATTTATGTTTTTTTTACTGTTATGTTTTATACATCATTATAAAATTGATGGAAGTGAGGTAATTATATGATAATGGCCGAAATAACATACAAGTGAGAGGTTAATATAACAGCGTAATTAGTGATTGTGAAATGAGTGTTCCATTATAATATGATTATTGTATTGAGACAGGATTAAAGAGAAATATCAGATTAAATAAAAAATTCTAATGCATATCTAAAAAAATCTCCGTGTGCTGAAGGATTAAGAATACAATTTACCATCCCCTGCTTTATCCGTGAGTGTTGGAAAAAGGCGACTAACAGATACAATATGCATATAACATCTATGCAAGAGAAAGAAAACTTGATATAAACTGACCAGTGTGGTATAATAGGTCAATATCCCTCCTATTATGTAGGAGGCTTGAGCCGAGCAATGAAGCGTATATAAGCCAAGATACCTACCTAATAAATCTAATAAAAGTGTCAAATGACTTGAATAAGAAATGTAAAATTATCCCAAATATATCTGCTTGAATTGTCTGAAAGAGCAAGACATGTTGCACAGACATCAAGTAATTCAGTAATGATTAAAATGAATGATAACAAACTGTAGAATGTTGTTTAGGGCAACCAAACGAAGAACTGTTAACACAAATTGAAGACCTATGTCCTATAAAATATTTGATATATTCAATCTTTTTTTTTGCTCGCAGCTAATTATTACTTTTTTACATCATAGCTAATCGTTGATAAACGCAATGGATTTAAAATACGTAATAACTGGCACATTACTATACGTACATTATTTAACTGCATAGCAGCAGTTGGTTCAATTCCTGATGATATTTTTTGTAATCCACTAGTGATTCTCTATTTGTAATTTGTGTTCGCTGATTGTATAATTTCAGTCATTAAATAAAAAAAGGATTTCAAGTAGGTCAAAAAGGATTATCATTATTAAATGAATATGTTGCCTTTATAAAAATAGAAAGGTTATTTTTTGATAAAGTAATTTCTTGATAGGGTAATTTTTTTGATTGGGCAACTTACTTAGAGCTTGAAGTAGAATTCGTCAAGAGCTGCCTATGTATCGATTTCTGTTTAGGACGGTATTGCATTAGTTATTAGGTTGACCGGACGTTAAACCGTTACGATTGTGTATATCTCAATGTTAAGGTAAACGCGACTGAGTGTTTGACAAATATTTAAGAGTCAGTAGGTTGCTGTTGGGCCGTACCGTTAACCGGACTCGAACTGACCATAATATTTTACATAGGTATGTATATGAATACACACCAAAATGGTTAAATGAGACATGCCATATATGTAGAGACTTTTCTCAATTTAATGAGCAAAGATCTAGATTGTATGGTACCGTTGTCGATTTTCTCGTTGGGTGGGCCAACGATAACGAGGATCGGTACTGTCGACCATTGGACACCGGTTCCTATCGTTACCCCGGAGGGAGCATTGTAGGGATGTGACTTGGAGGGAAAAAATCGATTAATAAATAATCGATGATCGATTGTAGAGAGAATGAATGAAAGGAGACTAACAAGGAGAATTTATAAGGCGAATGTGAACGGAAGTGTTGGAAGGGGAAGACCGAAGCGGACGTTCCACAATCAGATCGGGGACGTTCTTAAGAAAGGCCAGGTTAGGAGTACCCTGAACCGAAGAACATGTATGAGGAGATTAATGAATGTGGACGAGGCGAAAGTGGTATGTCAAAATCGTAGCAAGTGGAAGGAAGTGGTCTCTGCCTACCCCTATGGGAAAGAGGCGTGATTATATGTATGTATGTATTTTTTTTTCGTTAAAATAAATCGCTTTGCAAAAAATCTATTAGTTATTTTTTAATAATCGATTATTTTATAATCGATTTTTTACTATTCGTAGTTCTTTTTTAAATTTTTCTCTAATTATAGTATGCAACACTGACATTCGATTGAGCACTTTTTCTGGCAGTATCGTGATGACCCTTTGTATTTTTTTAGGCAATCTGACAGTGATTTTATTTTCTATATAATAGAAAACTTTAAATTTAAACGAAAAAGCAAATACTAAAATAATCGATTAATTTTAATACAATAAAAACTGATTCCTTTTAAATCGATTTTTATTATTTAGATAATCGATTATTAAAATCGATTATTACAAAAAAGTAATAATCGATTTTAATAATAATTAAAGTAAAGGTGGGAGTAAACATTATATCATTATCATCATCAGCTTATATACATCTCACTGGTGAGACTCTTCCATTATGTGATAGAATAATTTCAACTCTATCACGCTTATCGGTTGGTGTAGAATTTTATTTCGAGTACATATTTCTTCTATTGCATAGATGTTATCTGTATATCATATTCCTTAGTCGTTTTATACGATATATATACGCAAGAAAGGGAGTGATGAATTGTATTTATACAGTCTCCGCACGGACTGACGAAAAATTATATAAATCTGTGTTACTATGTCTATCCACTCGAAAATAAAAACCCGAGGCTACAAAAATACTAAAAAATCGACCAAGTGCGAGTCGGACTCGTGCACGAAGGGTTTCGTACCATTGACTAGGTAAACAAGTGCCTCCCTATTGCCATTATCGATATTGAGCAAGAAAATCAAGTTTGTTGTATGGGAGCCCCCCCTTTAATATTTATTTTATTTTTAGTATTTGTTATTATAGGGGCAATAGAAATATCTGTGAAATTGCATCATCTGTGAAAATTTCAACTGTCTAGCTATCACCGTTCTTGAGATACAGCCTGGTGACAGACGGACGGACAGCGAAGTCTCAGTAATAGGGTACCGTTTTTACCCCTTGGGTACGGAACCCTAAAAAGCTTATTTTACTGCTAAGTCAATAACATGTACAGTTAGAAATACACAGCAAATATGTGAATTGGACGTTATTTATTTTCACAATTAAAGCGCTTTCAATATCTTGATGATTAAAATGCTATTGTTTGACTGTGAAATCTATTAAACTGTTGTTATTGTATGATAATTTAGTGACCAGATGATAAATGGAGAGGCTAAATCCGCGTGGGGATGGAGTATGAATACAATTCACCACTCCCGAAAGGTGTCGTAAAAGACGACTAAGGGATATAATATGCATACATACCTATGCAAGAGAAAAGTGACGGATGAGAGACGACTGCATGTAGCGGAGATGCGAATATTGAGATGAATGTGTGGTGTGACAAGAATGGATAAAGTGAGGAATGAACACATTAGAGGAAATTTGAAGTGCCAGAAAAGATAAAGAGTGAACGGCTGACATGGTATGGACATGTGATGAGGCGGGATGAAAGTAATGTTGTGAGAAAAGTTTTGGGTATGAAGTTTGAAGGCTTTAGGGGTAAAGGAAGACCGAGGAAAAGATGGATGGACTGCGTGAGGCATGACATAGATAGCCTGGGAGTGACTGCAGAGATGACGTCTGATAGGACCGTATGGAAGAAGATGACATATTGCGTCGACCCCAAGTAATTGGGCTAAGAGCAAGATGATGATGACTTATGCAAGAGAAGGAATACACGAAGTAAAATCCTATATCAACACGTTTGACCAACACGGTATGCCTATTGTGAATGAGGCCCGAGCCCAACGATGGGACTTATGTGGGCTGAGATGATAATGAAACGTTGTAATGTTTTCTGTTTATATTGAAAAAGATCTTTGCTGGAATATGAAACTGCAATAGTTTGTTTCCTTGCGGAGAAGGCCTTTGCCTTATGTTAAAATTTAAATGGGTTAAGGAAGAAGTAGAAGCTTATAAAAAGAATTAGAAGTAAATACAAAACGTTCTTAAGGTGACGAAGTAAGTATATTATAATCATAATAGTTCCCTTTTCCATGGGAATCGTGGAAATCGATTAAGGGATGTATGTAGAAAAATAATATCACTGCAAAGGCAGGCAAAGTAGAAATAAAATCAACACCAATTTAGCAAAGTATCTAATTTCATTCATCTGTTGCCGTGTTGTGAGATAGTAAGAATACAATTCACTTTCTTACCCGTGGGTGTTGTTAAAGCCGACAAAGGGATTATAATATGCAGGTAACATGTATGCAAGAGATGGAAAACTTGTAATAACCCTATACGAACACGTCCAGCGTAGTATAATTATTGCGGGTGACGTGATCGGGGAATTAGTCCGTCACCCGCCTAGATGCCGACCGCGTGAGGAAAGACCGACGTCCTCCCCGAGGGGGGGACGTCGTCGATGGGAGGGTACCCCAAATAGGGAGTATTCCGTCGGGCCGACCACTGATGACAAGTAACCCTGCTCCGGTGGTCGGCCCAACGACGAAGGCGACGTGCACGTGGGTGGGTTGCGGGTGTGCGTGCTTACGCCCCTCTGTCGGCCCGGACGGAGTGGACCCCCAACAAAAAAAAAATAAGCGTAGTATAATTATGTCAATTTCTCTCTTATTTTTGGGGAGACTCGAGCCTAGCAGTGGGCAGTATATGAGTAATAAATATGAGTAAAGGAAGGTATAGATTAGGTTAGGTAGATTGAAAAGCAGATAAAAATAGTGAAAGACTTCTAAATATTTTTTGTATTTGTAAGTAATAACAAAATTAATAGCAGTAACAATGAAGATAAATCTATATACGCAGTAAAAGTAACAAAGCTAGCCACGAATTAAGCGAAAGGATTTAGAAAGTGAATGTTAGCGATACGTCTGTTAGTCAATTTCAAGATGAGAGCATTATGGACCTTTGTTATGTCACATTACGTCATGCAGGTCAATCTGGTGAACGTAATGTTTACAATATAATAGGCTGTATATCGTACCGTTTGATCTAAAAATAATTGGTTATTCTTTAGGTGAATTAAGTTACTATCTCGTTTTTAGAAACTTTAGTAAAAGTATTATTCTAAAAAATTGATTATAAATTGTAATATAATATTATATTGTAGCGGTCACGGAACTTAGCGATCCGTTTTTCTTTTTTTTTACTAGTAAATAGCTTGATCATATCCCCTCCAGTTGTTCGGGCTGAGAGGCTTCGTAAATTGCCGTACTTCCTCTTTCCGCCTGTCAATTCTTTGACTTTGATTAGATAGAAACAAACTTAACATTGATTTTTTTTTGTGGTGAAAGTTCCAACAACGTATGCCTATTTTATATACTGCCGTTAATGATTGCGTTGCCATAAAGGGTTCTCAAACAGAGAGGGCTGCCGATCGTAGAACTAATACAATGTATTGATTTTTTTCCACCTATGGAAGACGGAAGAAAGACATATTTTGCTGACCACATATAAATTGAAATAAGGGCAGTATATGTACAAATAATGTTATAATATTAAGATCTTACTTTTAGCAAAACAAATGAAAGCGCAAACTTGCGTAATATAAGTAACAATTCTGTAATGTTTTAAACAAAAAAGATGTCAGATGAATACAATGCAAAAATCATTACAATTTTCAGAGAATTAATGACCGTATTATTATAATTAAGTTGCATTACGAAGTACTTATAATAATTATGAGAGTTTAAATATAAAATACGTAATAGGTTATTTTAATAGCTGAAAATTTAAAATGAGATAGTGGGATTAAAAACTCACAAGTTTGCTACTGATATCTTAATGCTTGCATTTCTTTTTAGACAGATAAAAATATTTATATGAATACTTTTCATAGGAAATTTAACAAAGGAATTTTTAGTAATGTGATTGTGTGGATTTGATTTAAGAGGAGAGCCTGCATTGGAGGCTTCAAAAAATCGATTTTTTTTTGCATAAATGTCTTCATGAACTATCCAAGAATGTGTCCCTAAAATTTCGACAGCAAATTCGAAATATTTTCGGAGTTACAGAAGAAATAGTGAGCAAGCGTCGAGCAGGTATACGAGCAGCCGGATCGCTCGGAGTGCGCGCGTTCCGCCCCTCGATCTATTGTACGTATTGTACCTATTGTACGTATCCAAAGGGACTAACAGTCCTTCGAGAGACTTCGAGACACTTAATGCGGTAAGTTCAAGAAAATTACGACTTTTTATATACGAAAACGCGCGAAGCGCGATTTCTCGGTTTTTCATTTTTACGATTTTATCCATTGGCGGGCAAGATAGGAAAAAAGTTAAACGTCCTGTCGAAACGAGATAAAATGCATAGTATTCTGGAATAAATTCTCTTCTAATTGAACCTAAAAAACCTTAAGAAAGTTAAAATTAACCCACTTTTTAAACAATCTAAAGTGATTTTTTTTCCAAAAAAATGGTTTTTTTTATTTGCGATAAATTGTTGAATTTTTCACTTTTTGTTCAATTTTCTTGGTTTAACTAGAAGCTATACTATTCAAAATGCAATTTCTTTTTGGGTTCTTTATTTCAGATGGAATAAATTCAGATGGAATAAATATTACAATAAAACCTGAAAGTTTCGTTTCAATGGGATATAGAAATATCCCTCCAAAAAAATCCTCGAAAAAATTGATTTTGTGAAGCCTCTAAAGCAGGCTCTCAGGCAGGCCACAAATAGCTAAACTACGCGGTTTGAGCTATGTATGTGATGTTAAGTGGTAATAACTTATGAAACATTTTAAGCTTTTCCGGTAGCGCTGTGCCGTGTCTGTGTGCTTTTACGAGACTCACGGGGAAATAAAGGAGGTGGTGAACTGTATATTTACTCCGTCACCACACGGGGGACAGTGGTTGATGACATATTAATTTTTAATTTGAAATTAATTTACGAAAAAATCATCGGAGGTTATTACACATATCGATGCCCCCAAGCAATAACCCAGTAATCGCAAAACTCTAATTTTTCAGGAGTTAATGGTTTATATTTTTTAGCTATATTTTTTCACTGAATCATTATTTCGCCATGTTAAATGTATCAAATGGAAGTTATTTTTTTATAGAATAACCTCATAGTATAAGAATTACATTATATATTCAAAGATTCATGTAATACATAAAAATATATATTACGTAAAATGTTTTGTAACGTTTTAACAGTAATTGTATATTACCATATTGAATTATAAAGATGAATTCAGTAATATCAACTTACGAGATTATTGCGGTTAATTTTTAAAAGTAATAGAACAATAATGATTATTTATTTGGTATCTAACCTAGAAATTTCAATGAAGGGACTAACTGTAAAGTTGTATAACTGTCTTATTGCCGTGTAATCTACGCCAGTACACACGTTTCATCGTGTATTTTAATTCGTATGAATATTGTTACTAACCGTTACCGAAGAAATATGCCTCATATTTCACTGTAATAAACTTGTAATCGCAGTAACCAAAATTTAACATAAATTATATTACGGTATTATTATAATACCAATTATCAGTCATGAAATTTAAAAAGTAATAATGTAATATTTCATTTTTGTCGTATAAAAATCTAATAGTACTTCCGTGCAATAAAACTTTCATTGGTCATATTTTTGTAATTAACCATAGAAAAAATCCAAAAAATAAATCGTATATGAGTCCTCGCCTACAGATGTCAAATTTGAAATAAAAAAAATCCAGTAAAATGCTATTACTAGGTTATTGCTTGGGGGCGTCGATATTATCAATTTTGTAATTTATTTTAATTTAATACAATATACCATTTTTTAGTGGTTAAAACTTGGTTTAGTGATTTAGCGTAAAAGAGTAACAAACAAATAAACACAAAATCGCATTTATAGTTGAGATAAACGGTTAAATAAGTGGACAATAATATCACATATGACACATACAAGAGTAAGTGAATGAAATGTGAGCAACACAGTACATGTGACTATGAAAGCGTGGCATTTTAAGCATGGTTTAGAAATCAACCTTGCAGATGTAATTCAATACATTATAGCCTTCACGATTTCATTAGTGTTGAACATCAGTAACGTAAAGATTCTATATGTTTCTATGTATATTATCATCATCATTTTGCTCTTATTCGTGGCGCAGCGTCTATTTTTATGTTCGGCGTCAGATAGATGGCCATACCATAATCCAATAACAAAAACAAGACTTACCGCGCTGGTCACAGGAATTGATATAGGATTTTTATTGAGTTTTCCCCTTCGCAGTCTTTTATTATACCCACTTTTTTATTGGCGGTGGGTTGCGGTCGGCGCGCTCCTCGCACCACTCCGTCCGGAGCGACAGAGGGGCGTAAGCACGCACACCCGCAACTCACCCACGATGCACGTCGCCTTCGTCGTTGGGCCGACCATATATACCCATGAACAATACTAATTAACTATTTAAAAATGAATTTTAAATAAAACTACTTTACGAATTTTATCGTGTTTGTATTTGATTTTTGATTGTTCGACGTTTCGAAAACTTTGCAGCGTTCATGGTCATGGGCGGACTAAGATGTTTCACGTCCAACAAGTCATCGTTATTACAGAAAATTTATAATTATTTACCTGATTTTTTTTTTTTTTTTTTTTTTTGTGCTTGGGTCGCGGTCGGCGCGCCTCCGCACCACTCCGTCCGGGGCGACAGAGGGGCTTAAGCACGCAACTCCCGCAACCCATCCGAAAACCACCTCGCCTTCGTCATTGGGCCGACCACCGGAGCAGGTTTACTTGTCGTCAGTGGTCGGCCCGACGGAATACCCCCTACGCGGGGTACCCTCCCATCGACCGACGTCCCCCCCTCGGGGAGGACGTCGGTCTTTCCTCACGCGGTCGGCCTCTCGGCGGGTGACGGACTAATCCCCGGTCACGTCACCCGTGGCCTCGGCTAGGGCGGCATGATACAGAAAATTAGTTATTAATAACTACTAACTAACGCGATAAAATCCGTAAAGTAGTTTTATTTAAAATTACACATTTATTGCATTAAATTCGCGTAGACATCAGACATCGTACACTTAGTTGAATAATTTAAATGAAAATGAACAGATTACTATCAATCTTATTGATATCAATGTAAATTATCATCATCATCATTTCAGCCCGTATATGTCCCACTGCTGGGCTCGAGCCTCATAATAGGAGGGAAATTGACCTTACTATACCATGCTGGTCAGACAGGTTGGTATAGGGTTTTGTTTCGAGTTCTCTATCTCTTGCATAGATGTCATAATATATCCATTAGTTGCGTAATATATC
This sequence comes from Lymantria dispar, assembly GCA_032191425.1. Lineage (NCBI taxonomy): Eukaryota > Metazoa > Arthropoda > Insecta > Lepidoptera > Erebidae > Lymantria > Lymantria dispar. Next base: position 25,679,702 of record CM063449.1, read on the forward strand.
CATTAGTTGTCTTGTACGACACCCACGAGAGAGAGGGTGGTGAATTATACTCTTACTCCGTCACCACACGGACGACGAGAAATTAGAAGATAGTATAATTAATGTATTTTATATTAATATTACTTAAAATGATAATGGAGATTACTTACAGGTTGCCCTTTAGAAGGTTGATGCTGTAATCATAGGCAGAGGAGCGGCCTGGACCGTTCAAGTATAAAGCGCAATCATTGTTGTCTCCGACCGTATGCAGCGGTGCGATAGGTGATAGGCCCCATGCGCTCGCGCATATAAGCGCCAACGCTATCGTCCTGCAGACAAAAGATAGAAAGTTTAGAATTTTGAAGACAACATCCCACATTAATCAATAAATAACACAATTAACGTAACACAATTCCTTCTTCATCTTCCTCTTCTGAGCTCATATACGTCCCACTGTTGGGTTCGAGCCTCCTTCACAATACGAGGGAAATTGACCTTAACTTACCATGCTGGTCAGACAGGTTGGTAAAGGGTTTTATTTCGAGTTATCCTTCTTTTGCATAGATGTTTTATATACATTATAATACAATGATTTATTTTACGTTGTCGCAAAAGACGACTGAGGAAGTGGTGAATTGTATTCTTACTCTGTCACCACACGGAAAACATAATTAAAGGACACAAATTAAATCGAAACTGAACAAAAATTTTTAGGCAGCATATAAATTATGCTACATGGGAATGGAAACCAGCATATTGACAATATGAAGTTAGTAACTGGACAAAATAAGATCACATGAAAAAAATGTGTGTGTACTGATGTAGGTACACACGTCAGAAGTTATACTTGTTTGGCGTAACAAAATAAAACTCTTTCTAAAAATTTTATCCTTCGCGTTATCTTAAATTTTTAGAAATGCGACGCCAATAATAGAAAAAAAGGTATTTAATACAATAAAAGTTTTATTATAACACATTACTAGATAATGCGTTATAATAATAGTTACATTTGTGATTGTGTGCGCGCATCTTAAAAAATTACTCTTATAATTTTTTCCCTAATACGACAAAAAGTAACTAAACTTCAAAAATTTGAAACATGCCTGTTATCTGCGCAATTAATTTAATTTTATTACGTTACCCGTGTGATATGAAAACGTAAAGAATTGATCTGCCTGGGACTCAAGCCCGAGATCAATCGGTATTAGCGGCTATTTAGACTAATATGCCATTTATGCAGTCAAACATATTTCGAAACGAGACATATTAGAATTCATTGGTCTACATTTCATGTTCCTTTTTACTTTCATAAATCAACAATAGTTATCGTTACACACTTTGACTATTTTCCTCGTTCCTTTTGAAATTTAAAAATGTTTGATATTTATGCACAATATGTATATATTGATACAATAGCTAGATAAAGCGGAATTAGATACGGCGCCTGCGCAGTGGTCTGTAACTAGGTCGATCTGAACGTCTCGTCGATTCCATAACCACAATACAATTCAATAATAAATAATTACATAGCATTTTAACTATGACTAAAGCGATAATGTGGCATTGAATGTAGTTTAAGAGGCAATAAAGGTAAATTCATAAAACATTTTTATTTTTAAAATAAAGCTATTATTACGGATTTTATCGTATTTAATTTTTGATTACACGACGTTTCGATTACTTCAATCAATTATAAACATCGGAAAAATAAAAGTTAAATACAAACGCAATAAAATCTGTAAAAATAGTTTTTGTGTAAACGTCAGAAATCATTTTTATTTTGTCATAAGTTTTAATATTTTATCATCCAACGTTTCTATATGACACTTATATTCGATAGAAGGGTTATTCTCATAATCGCTGCTTTTGGTAAACGGGTTGACAATGGAAATATTATTTTATTGGTTGCCCAAAAGAGCGCCGCTATAGATTCTCCTAGTTATCAGCTGAGGGATTATTGTTACGACTACCAAGAGCAAGTAAGGAGCGATGAAGACCGTTTTCGTGTCTTGTTAACATTACATTGAACAACTGAAGTTTTGTATAACAATATATTTGTTATATTTTAGAAGTACTTTTTTTTATAGATTCCACCTAAATATTAATCTATATTCTTATAAAATTATTTACTTTTTTAAAAATACATTTAGAATAATTTTGAACGAAAAAAACCCGATGGCAACCGTTTTCTCATGAATGCCATTGGCAGAATCCGTTCAAATTGAAATAGGACCAAACGGGAAGCACCAGCTCTAAAATAAAAAAGAATCGTCAGAAAGATCTGAGGAAACAAACATTAAAAAATACAGTCGAATTTAAAACCTCCTCCTTTTTTGAAATCGGTTTAAAATCAAACTTACACATCTACATTCTATGTAAACAGTGAGCGATGTAATTGTGTAACGAGCGAGTATTATTAATTTATTTTCAAACAGATAATTTTCTATTGACGTTTATTTTAATTACTAAATTTTAACGACTATTTGTCAACATATTCAATAGTTAAGAAAATCTTACAACACTAAATAAGCATTTTCCTAAAGAATATTTAACATACTCGTTGATTTTAAGTGTATTCGGTGTTGTAATGTAGAAGGTACAAGGACGTTCTGTCTAAATGTTTGAATTCTATAATCGATACGCGATGCAATCATTTTGTATGTATATGCACAACTATAATAATCGAATAATATTGCGGACAGTGGTTAATTTAATAGTTATTACTGTTTATGTTAAATATTTATTTTGTTGGATATAAAAATCCGGTATGAGCGTATTCATTCTCTTAAATTGCTTGACGGAATTTTAAGATATTTTTTGGACTTATTTGATTACTTAAAAGAATTTGGTGGCTGATAAGAACCAGGTTAAGCTTCTGGCAAAATTTTAAAATACTTTGCCCGTATTAAATATATATCCTACTCGTAACTAAACATAATATCGACTCTTTTTTCACATACTCTCGTCAGCTTATATCAGATTATATCATGAAAGTTGTTGATTTCAGATAGTTCCTAATTATTGCATTGTTGTGGATTTTAGTTGTTGATTTCAGGTAGTTCCTAATTATTGCATTGTTGAGATATTAATTACTAGTCACGCCCAATTGCTTGCTTTCATGAAATAAACAATTTATTTTACACTAACTCAGGTAGCTTGGCTTTATGCCTGGTTACAGAAATTTTAAATCAGGCCATGTAAATCTAAACTTCAAATAATTACTTGTAATGCATTATTGCTGTAATGTGTTATTGCTGTAATGTAGTATTGTTATAGTGTTAATTTTTATTTTCCCCTTTTTTATTTCTTTATTGTCCAGCTTGGAAAGGGCAGCGTATATCAGGGACATTTATCTGTTATCCTGATAAAAATGCAGAAAATCGTCCACAAAAAAAGCCTCATTGTAGATGATCTTAGGTTCGATCACCCGCAGCATCGTCTAAGACAGCACTAAGTGTAGCACCTTTTACCCTACTCCCAAGATTCTTTTACCTAATAAGTGGTGGGTATTTTGAATAAAATCCTGCCCAAATATGCTAAAAATAACTATATAAAATTTCATATCAATCGGATGTACATCGAAGGACTACACATACGTGAACCACTAAACAGTCCAAACTTAATATCTTTGACGTTCTTATTAGTAAAATTAGATAATAACGCTATGGAATGATACTGACATAGATTTAAAAGAGTATTTTTCATAAAAACGGCAATAATAATGTAGGTGGTGATTGCAAAGTTTACTTGAAATCAAGCATGCCTATAAGGTATTTCAATTCAATAGACACAACAAAAACTAGTAAACCTCCAAGTAGTTGGGAGCCTGATAATATTTATTAAATACGAGAGTAAATTCCACACAATATTATGTACATTTACATTACGTTATTGCTACTAGCAATAAATAAAATTGGAGTGTCTGTTTGTAATGTCAAAATAATAGGCATTTTTCAAGCTCACACGGTTATTTGTACGACACCTATGCCTAAAATACAGATTAAAAAATTTTTGTCTGTCTGTTTGTTCCGGGTAATTTTCAAAACGGCTGGACCGATTTCAAAAATTCTTACACCAATAGAAAGCTATAATATCAGGGTGTAAACTAGGCTATATTTTATCCCAGTATTCCCACGGGAACGGGAACTACGCGGGTAAAACGACTAAAACTGAAGCGAAGCGAGGGCGGGTTGCTAGTCTATACCAATAAATAAAATTGGAGTGTCTGTTTGTAATGGCAAAATAATAGGTTTTTTTCATGCTCACACGGTTATTTGCACCACACCTATGCCTAAAATAGAAATTAAAAAATTTTTGTCTGTCTGTCTGTTTGTTCCGGGTAATCTTCAAAACGGCTGGACCGATTCCAAAAAATCTTTCACCAATGGAAAGCTATAATATCAGGGCGTAAACTAGGCTATATTTTATCCCGGTATTCCCACGGGAACAGGAACTACGCGGGTAAAACGACTATAACCTATAACCGAAGCGAAGCGAGGGCGGATTGCTAGTGTTTAAATAAAATAGTAAAAAAAAATACACATGGTACATATATTCTAAATGAGGTCCAGAAAGTGAAAGGTACCTATTCATGTTATCCTATTTAATATTATAAATGCGAATGTCAGTTTGTTTGTTAAGCTTTCAAGCCTTAAAATTTTGTAGTCCTGCTTTTATATGATTTATAACAAAATATTTGCCGTAGTTTTACTCACGCAGTTCCAGTTCCGGTGAGAATACGACGATAAAATATAGTCTATGTGACTACTCATTAAACTTTTCATTGGTAAAAGAATTTTTTAAATCGAATTTATTGGTGTGAAAGTGTAATAAACAAAGCAACAAATAATCGAATTTATAATATTAGTCAGGATACGGTAGCCGAGCTGTCTTCTCCGTATAGTGACGAGTGAAGAATAATTGTATTCTTCTGATACTGCCGCTCATGAAAAGAAAGTAAAGGGAGTCTGAATCTGAGTCTGAAAACCCACTACAAGCAAACACGCTTAGAAAGTTGGGCGTCCGAATCTCTCACTCACCGAACGAGGTGCGGTAAAAAATTACTCAGACGTCGATTCTCTGCGAGAGTGTGGTACTACTCCGGATGGACCAGTCCGCGGTGTAGTTGGACGATTCGCGACTGTGTGATTCTACCACATAGACAAGTGTGGCGTAGGTGTAGTGTGTTATGATATAGTAGGTCAATTTCTCTTCTATTTTGGAGGAGGTTCAAACACATACATGAACTGAAATAATGTAACCGTATCAGACAATATGTTTCTCGTGCAAAGAACAAAAATGGGTAAAGGAAGCGACAGTGCGTATTATGAATAGTTTATAGGTGGGGTTAATGTCCTCATCTTAATCTTTCTTTATAAATATAATATACTATCAATCCACCCTCGCTTCGCTTCGGTTATAGGTTATAGTCGTTTTACCCGCGTAGTTCCCGTTCCCGTGGGAATACAGGGATAAAATATAGTCTAGTTTACGCCCTGATATTATAGCTTTCCATTGGTGAAAGAATTTTTGAAATCGGTCCTGCCGTTTTGAAGATTACCCGGAACAAACAGACAGACAGACAAAAATTTTTTAATTGCTATTTTAGGCATAGGTGTCGTGCAAATAACCGTGTGAGCATGAAAAAAGCCTATTATTTTGATATTACAAACAGACACTCCAATTTTATTTATTGGTATAGATTTCTTGTGTACGTCTGTATGTCACTGAACTCCTCCTAAACGGCTGGACCGGCTGTTGACGAAATTTTTTGTATCTGTTCAAGGGGATTCGAGAATGGTTTAGATTTACAATTGGACGCGGTAGATGGCACTGCTGTCGATTTCAAGGAGAATTCCTTTTATTTTATTTGAACAGAACAACGTCTGTAAGGTCACCTAGTTTAATATAATGCATTACTCTTTAGTGTTTTGATAATTGCGACGTATTAAAAATCTTACATATTATTTCTGTACGGTGACGTAGTAAAAATACAATTCAGCATCTCCTCTCTTGCCCGTGGGTGTCATAACGGACGCCCAAGTGATATGATATGCAGATAATGTCTACTCAATAAAAGAAAAAGATCGACATGAAACCCTACACCAATACGTCTGACCAGCGCGATATAGTAGGTCAGTTTCCCTTCTATTGCGGAGGAGGCCCGAACCCAACGATGTGATTTATGTGGGCTGAGATAATGATGATGATATGATCTTATAGATATATACTATAAGCTTAATGAAATACTGTTCTTAATTGTCGACCTAATATAGGTATTCAAAATTGTTCAGCGTGCTTTGGAGAAGAGAAATGCCGACATAAGGTATTTATTTTTCATGACAAAATCGACAGAACAGGCTCCATGTAATTGGAATAATGATAAAATAACATGAGAAAGCAAATTATTACGTATTACTGACAGTTCATATATGCAAATTTTTGATCGTTTGAATATTGCTAAATAATGTTTATTAGCAGTATACAGCTTTCATCGGCTTTCGACCCCGAGGTAAAATATTTGTCAATATTTATATAGACTTATATTTTCATTAAATAAACGATGAAATCGTATTATGATCGTCCAATTATGCAAATTGATATTAATATTCGATATTTAATAGCAGACATTAAGCATTTCTTTGGTTTTTACTTGCCGTTATACAATGATTATGTCATTCTACCTTTTTTCTTCTGTCTTTGTTTTTGTAAATGATAAAAGTGGCCGCTACTTTTGATTTAGTTTTAACTATTTCTAAGCCGTTGTTTAACCGCCGTAGCAAGAAGAATTCGCACACTGAATTGACAATGGGCAGATCACATCTGAATGAATGATGAAGATGTAGATAAGAGACAAGAAAAAATGCAAATTTAACTGATATGAGGTTAAAGTAAAGTGATTTGTTAAAAGTGACCGTTTCCGTTTGTCGTGACTCCGATACTTGACGGCCTCGTCGCACTAAATACCATCAGTTAGATCCTCTCACTATATCGCAAATTATTCCATACAAAGTCCTTGATTAGGGTATTTAATTGCTACGTATCTATGTCATATTATTTACACATCCTGTAAGATATTATGGCTAATGTATTATAAGGTTTCCTTATCAATAAAATACAAAGAAATTAATATTCAATTGTGCTATTAAGTATATTCCGCGTGGTGACGGAGTAAGAATACAATTCACCACTCCCTATCTTGCCCGTGGATGTCGTAAAAGACGACTAAGAGATATAAAACGCATATAACATCTATGCAAGAGAAGGAAAACTCGAAATAAAACCCTTTACCAACCTGTCTGACCAGAATGGTATAGTAAGGTCATTTTCCCTCCTAATGTAGAGGAGGCTCGAGCCTAATAGTGGGACGTATATGAGCTGAAATGATGATACTATTAAGTGAAGTTTTTCTATGCCGTGGGTGACGTAAAAGACGGCTAAGAATATATTACGTACTAGCAACCCGTCCTCGCTTCGCTTCGGTTATAGTCGTTTTACCCGCGTAGTTCCCGTTCTCGTGGGAATACCGGGATAAAATATAGCCTAGTTTATGCCCTGATATTATAGCTTTCCATTGGTAAAAGAATTTTTGAAATCGGTTTAGCAGTTTTGAAGATTACCCGGAACAAACAGACAGACAGACAAAATTTTTTTATTGCTATTTTAGGCATAGGTGTCGTGCAAATAACCGTGTGAGCATGAAAAAAGCCTATTATTTTTTTATTACAAATAGACACTCCAATTTTATTTATTGGTATAGATATAGATATGATATTTATGAAAGAGAGGAATAAATTAAAAAATATAAAAATAAAACCCTATACCAATCTCTCTGACCGGCGTGGTATAGTAGATCAATTTCCCTCGTATTGTGTGGGATGTATGTGGCTGAGATGGTGGTGAATGTATAATGTATAGCAATAAACATACTATGTTGCTGGACAATTCCAGAGTCCTATAGTCCTAGTAGACTACAGAGTCTGGAGGTTACCATGAATAAGACAAGGTAGTATCATCAACTCAGATCAATTAGGTCCCATTGCTGGGCTCGTGCCGCCTCCATAATAAGAGTGATATTAACCAAGGTTTGGCCTTCATTTCAAGTTTTCCTTCTCTTGCACAGATGTTATGTGCATATCATATCCCTTAGTCATCTTTTACGACATCCACCCACGGGTAAGTAAAAGAGTGGTAAATTGTATTCTTACTCTGTCACCCCATGGAAAACAGTTTCGACTGCAATGTGGTATATCCTCCCGCGATTTGGCAGGGAATTTTAATGAGCCCTTTAAAACAGAAAACACAAGACCGTAGAATATAGCATATTCTAGGCGAGTTACACGCCCACCAGTTATTTGAAACGGCTAATACGAGTATTACGTGACATGACATGGTTTAAAGGCAAGCCAAGTAACAAATGCCGAAGCTGATGTTACCCAGACCTGTTTTTTTAAACAATATTTGTATAGGTAAGCGTCATAATTACTTCACACTAAGGGTTGGGCAGTAGAAGTAATTCAGGGTTTGGAAATATGGATAATTTTATTAATGAACCAATAATAATTATGACAATTACTTTTATTTTACAACAATTATCACAATTACTTTTAAGTCAGAGTGGTAGGACCACACTGTCGACAGTTATCTGTCTACAGCCGCGGGCCGGTCCGTCCGGGGTAGTACCACACTCTCGCAGAAAATCGACGTCTGAGTAGTAGCGATTTGTTACTGCGCTTCGTTCGGTGAGCGAGAGAGCCGGAAGCCAAACTTTTTGAGGGTGTTTGCATGTGGATGGTTTTGGTGGTGCCCTTGGTATCACCGAGCCTCAATGCACGCATTCACACTCCCTTCACTTTCTTCGCGGTAGGCAACGGCCTTGTAAAGGTAAGGTCCATGAGCGGCAGCAACACTTACCATCAGGTGTACTGTTTGCCACCGTTTGCAATAAAAAAAAAAGTTTCTTTTAGGATGATTTTAAATTATTTTGAGATTAAAACAAGTCTATTTTGAATTTTGAGTCTAAATGTTTTCCATCATTTATATTTTGTATTAAAGCACAGCTAATCGCAGTATATTGGCTTCGGTAACTGTTGGACTTTGATAATTATAAAAATTTTAATAATTATAAAAATCTGTAATAACGTTGACTTGGTTGGACGTCAGACAATTTAGTCCGCCCGTAACCATGAATGATATAAAGTGTTCGAAACGTCGGGCAATCATAAATCAAATATAAACGCGATAAAGTTCGTAAAAGTAGTTTTATTTACAATGAGGACTTAGAGTATAAAATTGCCTGAAACAATGAATTGCCAGAAAATGCACACATTCTTACTATATTAAGAACATTTCTTACGGACCAGGTTTCGAATTCAAGAACTCGCGATCGGAAGTCGCGTTCTCATGATCTTCTTTGAACCAATGAAATACAATAATATAGTAAGATAGAACTTTTATGAGCTGACGGAATAATAATACAATTCACTATCTCTTTGTTTCTCGCTGGATGATGTAAAAAAAACGGCCAAGGCATATAAGTAAATATCAATAAATTTTGAACACGAGAAATTAAACTTGAAAGAACAGGTTATATGTACCAAACCGTCTGGCATGTACCGTTATAACTAGGTCAATTTCCCCTTCATTGTAGTAGATGTCTGCACCTGTTACTGGCACATTTATGGGTTGAAGAAGAATATATGATATAATACTGTTTTTTTATTACAAATTAAATATTACAAATTAAATAAAATTACTGACAATTTTTTAAAACTAATACAAAATATAGCTGTCCTTATTTGTCACGAATCAAATAATTAAAATGACTTAGCAAGTTTTTAAAACTAGAATATAACTGTCCTTACATAATTCTTAATTAAAATGGAAAACTGGTATTACTAATTTTATTTTCTATAAATATTTAACAGGAGAAATTTTTGTTTAATACATAATATATATATATATATATATATATATATATATATATATATATATATATATATATATATAAATATAAATATAAATAAGTACAACATCTAATAATATAACATGCGGAACAACAAGTGTTTTCTTTTTGTTTAAAATTACGTAACGCGCTGCCCCAGTGACCGTCGAGCAGCGTAAATCGGAACGGCGCCGGCGCATCTTGCGTGACCGACATGACCAGCAGTTTTAGATGACTATTTATACAAAAAATGACTCGGTGATTCAGTGGTATAAGTATACTACGCAACGGTGATGTTCTGAGATCGAATCCCGAACAGGATGAATAAAAAAATTACTTCTCAGATTTTCTATAAATTTACTTTATTTTTGACTACTTTCTCTAATAATTCAGAACTAGTTTAAAGTTTTAATTGTTAACTTGGTTAACCGTAATAAGGTCCTCCATTAAAGGTGAATAAGGATTATGTTAAGGATAACAAGGATATGTTATCATTCCGTACGTATTCGAAATTACCGTGACATTGTTGTATTTGCGACGTTCTGGTTACTGTTCCTCTATGAGTCATGAAGTGTAAATTGACTATGCGCATTAGTCTTACAGATTTTAACTCAACATTATTTCACATAGGACAGAGAGAATTAGAGGGAATAATGGGTTATCGGTACTTATAATGAGTACTTTGCATTGATGCTTTCATATAGCCTTTATCAATAAATGGTCTATCCAACATGTATGTCTCGTATCCAACACCCATATTTTTATAAATAAAAAACAGCAGGTACCTAGATTAGTTTGCTGAACTAAATAAACTTTTCAGCTTATTAGTATTGTTCAGCATAGAATTTAATAACAAACTAACTTCACATATTAATTTAATAGGCTTATACATAAGAAAGAGCGGCGTAAGACTTCATTAAAGCCTCTTGAGTAAATATACAAGTGTAGCAACATTTGCCTTTTGTGGTGAAAGATAAAGTTATCGTGACACCGCTAAGATAAGCTCGTAATAACAAACAAAATCTTCAGCTATATAATAGTAATACACATTAGGTTACGTTATTCGAATGGAATAGATATTACGCAAAAGTATTTTTTTTAATTATTTTGTTATAGTAACGTATTATTAGATGACTATAAAATATGTATTAATGTGGAATTTTGTTTCTCCTTATTTCGTAACATGTAATATGTTAGTTGGTGTATTATGAACTTTTGGGAAAAACAATAAAAGGTGCTTGGTTGAAAGGATGTTTGTCTTGTGCGCGGATGCAAGCTTACCTGGGTCTAAATCATATAAACTGTCTCAGTGTATCCCACACAAAAACAACTCTTCTTCTGTCACGTACAGATAAATTATATAAGAACAAAAAGTATATAAATAGATATAGGTGTATAATAAAAAAACAAAATATATGTAAATAAAGTTTTGTGTAAATTAGCAATTGCTGTACTATCTTCTTATGTATAATGAATAGTGGATAATTCCGGAAAACTCAAGCTATATGCTTGAGTTTGATTATAAATATTAAGTAATATGTTTGTTAAAACATTAAATAATTTACATAATTAATACGTCAACTTTCGATCGTATATTTTAATTTGGCATGCGATTTTAAAACTCATGTTTAACATTATTGATATAGCGTAATAAAAGAACGATATCCGTTTTTTTATTACTCAAAATTCGTTTAAATTTATTCAACTAGTTTCATACATAAACGCATAGACTCACACTTAGTCTCGTTTCTCAGCATTTTAAGTAGAAGCACTAGAGGTGGGTTTACATTTCATATAATCATGAGATAAGGATCTATTTCCTTCATTGATTACATTCATCTCAGTCATTCAGTTATGACATTCTTTTTATTTTCTTCATTCGCGTTTATTGTTATTAGTTTCAAAAATAAATAAATAAAAACATAATTCAAATAGAGCGCCCTATTTCATTATTTAAGTGGTCTTAAACGATCTTCGCATTATTGTCTTTCTAATGAAAACAACACGTCAATTGAATGATTTCAAAGTCTATAACGGACATAAAAACATTTTTCGTGTATAACTATATATTCGTATATAACTCCCTTTTTTAATCCATTCAGGAGTAGAATTTCGGAAAATCTTTTCTTTTTAGATGCTTACGTCCTACAAAGAATACACCCACCCCAAGTTTCAAGTCTCTTCGATCAGCGTAAGGCGTTTAGGCTGTGCGTTGATACGTCTGTCAGTCAGTCATTCCGTCAAAGCAAATTGTAGATGCTTTAAAATTAATGTATTGAATTTTAACTATCAGATATAATAAACGAATGTCGTTATCTCAAAGTAGTAAAAACTTCCTTAAATTACATTACATAATTATAAAGATTCTTGTTTTGTATCAAACGTTAGAGGTAATGCCAGTGTGTTATGTCACTTGTCATGAATGTGTAAAAGTGGAATATAAATCGCACATGTCTGAAGTTGGTACATGACTTTAATTGCGCAAGAGATCATCACAATTGCGTCACGAACGCGTCTCCCTTCACTGACTGATATGAAATAAAAATATTTTTACGATTTTTATCGCATTATTGACACATTCCGTTAGGTGACGGAGTAAGAATACTACTCATAACCTCTTCTCTTACCCGTGGGTATCATAAAAGACGATTAAGGAATATAATATGCGTTTAACATCCATTTAAGAAAAGGAAAACTCGTTATAACCCTATACTAACCCGTTTGACTGGGAGTATAGTTCAATTTCTCTTCCACAGTAGAGGAGGCCCGAGCCCAGTGGAACGTATTTGGACTGTGATGACGATGATGATTGCCACATTTCGAATACTATACCGTCTGTCCTTTATAAAATAGTTTTATTTTAAATAAGACAACGATGACAGTAAAAATAGCAAAAGTACAATGATTCTTCACAGCGATCTTTCCCACAGATGTTGTGAGAGATGATATCAAAGATTTACTTAAATGAGAAGAAAGAATAACTTTACTTCGTTTTAAAATTATAAACGAAAGACTTTGTAAGGAAATGTCACATTATTATGTCACAATTGCATGCAAAAATTCTTTAACGGATTTTGATGTCTTTACGGCAATATAACTTATATTCGTAATAAGAGAAAAAAATGATTTCTAGTTGTAAATATATGTACATATTTTAATGATAAAATGATTTCTAATAATGTGATTACATTACATTGATGCAAAGAAAGAATACCTTCGAAACAAGACCTTAAAACACGAACGCGCTTAGTCAATTTATATTTTTATCTATTATATATATCTCACATCTACTAGCATTTTATATGCTATTATTCTTTTTAAATATAAAGTGCGTAGGAGCTGTCATATTGAGCTATGATAATATCTTCTATGAGTAGTTCATTGCAGCAGTAATTATTACGGATTTATATCAATTTAAAAATAATTTAGGCTAATATTTGTATGATAACGAACAAAGGTATATAGTTAAAGAAGATTAAGTGCTTATTATAACTTATTATTAAGTAAATGAGATTCATATTAATCATACAAAATGTTTATTCACCCTAATTTCTAAAAACACCCAAACGATTACAATGGAATTTTTTGAATATGTATTGTTAATTCAGCACAATTAAAATAATTTCATTGTCAACATTTACTAATAAAATCTAAATATACTTTTCGAGTTAATCATCAAGAGTAATAATAAAGTCTCGAGCTATGCGTTATATTGTGGGACTAAATATTAACATATTTGCATGATAACAGACTGAAAAAATAATTTGTTAACATACCTTCCTTTCCTGTGGATGTCTAAGATGACTAAGGATTGTAAGTTGATAACATAATTTCAAGAGAAGAACTGCTTTCTAATAATTTTAATAATTTTATTTTTTATTATTTATATGTTTTAAATAACATTGAAATAGACCGTAACTTAAACTTATGAAAGTTGATGACGAAATTAGTTTGTAACGTTATTTCCACATTAAAAAGGAGCTATTGCGGCTAATGAAATTTAATACATAAACCGCACTAGTGAATTGTATCGCTAATTAGGGATATACAATATCGATACGTAATTTCTGAGAACAAAATATCTAAATTGTATAATCCGGAGCGAATCAAGTGCAGAGAAATGCCTGAGTCATACATAAATATACATGTTTTGATGCAAATGGTATTCTTACGCAACTTGTTATTTGAATAGTTTCCTCAAAAGTTATACACACATGTTGTAATTTGTGCTGTTCAAATAAACATTACGTAGTCGTTCAGATACTCTCTAAACAACTCTTAAAACATTTTTATTTCATTTATTCCTGAACTTGGTTTTACAAGGCGTCTAAGCAAATACAAAATGGGTGATAACTCTTGAGACACACTATAAAATGCAGGCTATTCAAAAATGTGTTAGTTTCAGCTCTTCAGATTTGGAGGAATAGCTATGTGACTTCTAGAATCTAAAGTTATAAAGATCTTCCTAATTTAGAAAAGATGCGATTAGGCGAACCGGGGATTAGTTTTTCATTTCCAGGCAGACGAACCCTGTAAGGGCAAAATCTATTGCTCCGAATGATGAGGTCTGATTATCATAGCGGAAATTTTACAAAGAATAAAGGTAACAAGATGTTATGATATTTATGCGTATCGAATCTTTTTTCCGATTCTAAAACAATGTAATGACAATCAAAAGTGATAGCATAATGTGCTCTTTTCATCATTTTTATCTCTATCAACACAGCAGGTGACTATTAATTATTTAAAACACATAAAAACTTCAATAAGTTCGAAATCGCACCGCGGTTCAAAGGTTCTGATTTCAAAGTCGAAACCTTTACATGAGTCAGTCATGTTATCATATTAATTTATTCATTCCCCACTTAGTTGTTGTTGCTTTAGATATAGTATTTTTAAAATATTAAAAACATAAAAATATGTTTTATATCCTCGTATTATGACATTCATTCATTTCCACAAAAGTCCCACTGTTGGGCTCGGACCTCCTCCACATTGGTAGAGAAATACACCTACTATAACACGCTGGTCAAACGTGTTGGCGGAGGGTTTTATTTCGAGTTTTCCTTCTTTGGATAGTTGTTATATGCACAAAATATCCTTTAGTCGCCTATTACGATACCCATGGGCAAGAGTGGGATTGCTGAATTATATTCTTACTCCGTTATTACACAGACTTATCATAATAAGTCATAACACATTTCATTCTTAATTACGACAAGTGAAGAATGAAATGTGTCAGTTCTCCTAATTTTACAGTGGGAATCATTAAAACAGAGAAAGGAGACCCCGGGGAGTAGCCATCAGTCAAATCGCTAAAGCGCCCACTACACATAACGTGGCACCTTCAATCATAACTCATTAAAAAGTGATATTACTATAATCGCATTTATAACTTTATTTTCAATTGACAACATGTTTCTATAAATTGAGTAATCATTTATCCGGTCATTGCAAAGGTATTAATCATGGAATCAAACAAATATTATCAAAGACTTAGATACGAAAGCCAATAAATAAGGAATAATTTATCGTAACAACTATCAAGTTGTCAGTCTAATGACATTGTTGCTTATGAACCATATATGGAAGGCATATTTTAATAGGAATATTAAGAAAGTCTGATGCCTAGTTAGTCCTTTTCTTTCATCATCATCATGTTTGGTACTATTATTAAAGTGGAGCAAAATACGACTGTATTGGTATTTTCTTTTTGGGACATGCTTTACCATGCAACCTCATAAGCTGCTGTATACGTATGACTCAGGCGCCACTATGTTACGTGCTGACTGAGAATATGATGGTTTTCTCCTGCCGTAGTTATTGCAAAATTTGGGAAGTAAGCTGTAAAGGATGTACGTTGAAGATATCACTGCAAGTTAAGGAAAACCCTATGTCAACCCACAGGCGACTTGGGCGGTACAGGCGCGAGTACCTGCACCTGATGCTGCCCTAGCCGAGGTGACTGGACCGGGGAACAATCCATCACCTGCAGGGAGACTCACCGCGCGAGGGCGTGTGGGCGCGAGGGTTATGTACTAACCAAAACTTAAAGATAAGACAGCGAGAATGGTGCAACATGGCGGAGAATTAATTTTATTATGTTCTGTACACAATCCACCCTAGTGTACACAAACACCTGTCCTGTCCTGTGACTGCTGAAAAGGCGTTGTGATTAAGACACCAACCTAAGAAGCCTGTATTATAGGTTTGATTCCCACGCATGATAATACTTTGCGCAACTAAAAAATTGTTGTTGTTGTTTTCGTGAATTGTTTGTTTGTGAATTCCTCCTCAATATAAAGAGCTGTCCGTGTGGTGACGGAGTAAGAATACAATTCACCACTCCCTTTCTTGCCCGTGGATGTCGTACAAGACGACTAAGGGATATAATATGCACATAAGATCTGTGCAAGAGAAGGAAAACTCGAAATGAAACCCTATACCAACATGTCTGACCAGCATGGTATAGTAGGTCAAATTCCCTCCCATTGTGGAGGAGGCCCGAGCCCAACAGTGGGACGTATGTGGGCTGCGATGATGATGATGATGATGATGATAAAGAGCTTTTCTTTAGTTTGAGCTATTAATTAAAAAATCCTAAATATGAAAAAAATTATTTGCTCGATTAAATTTTTCGTACAGTACCCGAGTAAAAACTAAATTCATCACTTTTTCTTTTGTCGTGCATTTTATAAAAGACGATTAGGATACTTAAGCATAATATATCACTGTAAGAGATGGAAAACTCGAAATAAAACTTTATGCGAACCTTTCAATCAGCGTGATAATAATGTCAAAAAGATGACTCTATATTCACATTACACAACATTCTAAATCTTATGATAAACGACTGCCTTTTTATATTCTAACCATTAATCATAAGGTACAAAATGTAACTAGTTAAATATAATTGTCTAAATCTCAAGCGAGCTTTCGCTTTCGGCGGACAGCCGTTCTCACGACGGCGACGTCATTTAAAACTCTTAACTCGGTGATGTATGCAGTGGATTTAATATTACGGCAGTGATGCTGCTCCAAAACGTTATTGTTATTCTGCTGCGTTTGTTTTTTTTTGTACTAGTTTAAATTAAATTATAATTTAGTTTTAGATACAATTGGTATTTTTGTAGGTAATAAACTTCTTTTACAAATCTTAAACAGATTTAATGTTTATTCAGTACCTGGAGGATTTAAATTCACATTTAAGCCTAGAATTTGACATACATATGTGAGAAAGTCTCTAATTAAACGAGTTAAGCCGTAATACTTCATTCGTCATTCATTCACTTCATTTCATGTATGTGCTATTGTTGGACTCGAACTTCCTTCACAATAGGAAGGAAACTGACCTACTATATCATGCTGGTCAAACGTGTTGGTAGGGTTTTATAGTTTTTAATCGCTTGCATCTAAATATCTGCATATTATCTGTATCTTACAACCCTTAGCTTTTGACACCCACGGTTTAGAAAAGGGGGTGGTGAATTTTATTTTTATTCCGTCACCATACGGCAGAACCGTACTGATATAATATGGTATTCTTGATCCATGTAACACATAGTTAATAAGTAACGTGTATAATAATTTAACTATATCCTTTGAAGCATACATTTAACAGATTTAAAAGTTGCAATAGGAAATTGCATAGAATAATTTCTTATATAATTGTAAAAAAAGGCACTTAGATTGATTCATTGCACTGTATTTATTTATTTAAGCGCATGAATAATGAATGATATACTGTCACTTGTATGTCTTTAATAAATAATTCTCTTACCTAATAAAGTAAATGTTCGCATAACATTTATAGACAGACTTATTAGAAGTTATGCGCTAGTAGGGACATATAGTTAAATTTGGATATTGAGATCAAGTATTTAATATAATAATTATGTTTTACTTCTGACGAGTATTTAAACGTAATCAGTACATAGATGGTGTACTAATCTCGTCGTGGCGACTTTACGCACTGAGTTACTTACTACACTGATACAATATAGGACAATTCTGTTTGCGCTTCATATCATTTGTGTTTCATATTGTCTGATCTCGGTGTAATTTTCGTTAGTGAAATATTTTGGAATTCCAGACGATACAATTATTTTTAGTGCAGGTTCATTAATTTAATATTCTTTCAATTTCTTTGGATTTATCATCAAGAAAAATGTAACGCAGTATGTAGAAGAATTTATAGGAATTTCAGAGCGCATAGCGATTATGAATGTGAAATTGCCGGGTTACAAGAACCCATGGTCAAGTACAAGTTTATTCACCTACAGAGCAAGCAAATTTAGAGACTATTAACACTTTCTACCATGATCTAAATGAAGCAATTCAAAAACACACCCATAAAAATCTCATAGTAATGGGCGACTACAATGGTCAAATTGGAGAGAGACGCCCAGAAGAAAATACAATATTAGGACCATTCTCGTACAGTAGTAAGACCAGAAGTAGGAATGGCGAAAAAATTATAAACATTGCACTAAAAAACAACCTAACAATCTTAAATACTATGTACAAGAAAAATAGGAAAAACATGTGGACCTGGATTTCGCCTGATAGCCGAGTAAAAAACGAAATCGACTTTATTATGACCAACAGAACCAGTTACTTTACCAACTTTAGCGTCATTAAAAGATTCAATTTTAACTCCAATCATAGGCTAATCAGAGCCGAACTAAAAACAAAACAACCAAAGAAGCCTAGATAGACCAAGACAAGACTCAGCAGGTACAAAACTCAGTAAGCAGCAATTAGAACAAATGACAATAGCCCTGAGAGATAAATTTGAGAACTTTAAAGATAACACTACGAACCTAGGAATCCAGAAAAAATACAACTACTTAGAGAATATAACCAAAGCCCAGAAAAAACATGCTACTACCTCCAAAATTGACACAAAAAAAGGGATATCAACAACCACAATAAAACTACTAGAAGAAAGAAATAACCTTCTCAGTGCCAGAAATACGCAAGATAGAAGAAAGAAACTAGCCACAATTAGCAAAGATATTAAAGAAAGCATGAGAAAGGACAGAAAACAATGGAGAATGGAGACGATAGAAAATTACATACTAAGAACTAGTGGAACTATAAAAGCGCTCAAGGAATTGACAAACACAAAGAATTGGATAGTTAAAATAAAGGATAATCGGGGAACATTGAAGCATCATAGAATAGACATATTAGAAACAGCTACATCCTACTACAAGAAACTATACAAAAACTATACTACGCAAGGCGAAATCGAATTATTACAAACCTCAAATATTCCTAGCATCCTCCATATAGAAGTCGAAAAAGCTATTGATATCCAAAAGAATGATAAGGCACCCGGACCTGATGGCATAAGCAATGAAATTTTAAAACATAGCAAGGAGATCCTGGCACCTGTCTTCATGGATATGTTCAACGATATCATAAACACTGAAATCATTCCCCAGCAATGGACTGAGTCTAACATCATTTTACTGTATAAGAAAGGGGATAAATATGATATCGGAAACTATCGCCCTATCAGCCTTATGTCTAACGTATATAAGATTTTTGCTAAGATCATCTAAAACGCATCAAAAAATATCTTAGATGAACACCAACCGATTGAGCAAGCAGGATTTCGCAAGGACTATTCAGTAATAGACCACAGGTAGTGCGCCAAGTTTTAGAAAAATATAATGAATACCAGCTAACATACTACATCGCATTTATTAATTATAGTAAGGCATTCGATTCTCTAGCACATGTAAAAATATGGGCAGCGCTACTAGAACAAGGTATTGAACACAAATATATTCAACTAATAAAAAACATATACTGTCGAAGTACAGCAAGAGTTCAGTTGGAAAATAAAAGCGCTCCCTTCAGAGTAGAAAAGGCGTCAGACAGGGCGATCCCCTATCTCCGAAACTGTTCTCAGCAGTGCTAGAATCAACCTTCAGAAGACTAAATTGGGATCATCTCGAGTTAAATACAGATGGTGTATTGACGTCACATCTGAGATTCGCTGATGATATAGTACTACTGGCAAAAACACTAAAAGACTTAAAACAAAATGATAAAAGAACTTTCAACAGAAAGTGAGAGAGTGGGATTGACACTGAATCCGGCAAAAACTAGAGTGATGACAAATGGAACCAAATATAGCATAGAATTAGAGAGCACCGAAATTGAATATATTGATGAGTACATCTATCTGGGACAGGTCATAAGTCAAAAAGAACCCATGCAAAAAGAAGTGGTGAGAAGAATTACAAACAGCTGGAAGAGATACTGGAGCTTGAGAGAGGCTATGAAAGATAAAACGCTTCATATAAACATAAAAAGTAAATTGTTTAACAGCTGCATACTACCTGTTCTCACATACGGCTGTCAGTCGTGGACTCTAAATCAGGAAATACTGCACAAACTAGCAACTTGCTAATATGCAATGGAAAGGAGTATGATGAACATTAAAAAGTCCGACAGATTGAAAAACTGCGTCCTCAGAAATTGTCAATGTAAAACAAAACACATTGTCATTCAACCCAAAAGGTTGAATGACAATGTGTTTTGTTTTACATTCCTTGGTTATCTTTTACGATACCCACAGGAAAGATATATGTATATGGTTACCATTTATTATTCTTATACAATTACCACGCTACGGGTATTGGCACTAGGCCCACAGACGAATCTGTGAAAATGTATTCGGGATATGAGATTTTCTTCCGAAATATCTTTTTTCTTTCATTTACTCTATTACAAAACAATATATTTATACCAGTTAGCTGACTTTTTATGACTTAATATTCAGGACGCGATGAGGACTCAGTATTATAAGTCATCTTAGCTCATACAAAGCCCACTAGACGCTAACCTCCTCCACAATAGCATCGAAATTAACATATCTCATACCACGCTGGTCAGATACGAATTTTATTACGAGTTTTCTTTCTCTTGCATAGATATTATACGCATATGGTATTCTTTATCAGTCTTTGGTGGTGTATAGAATTGTATTCTTTTTCCGTCACCACATGAAAAACTTACACACACCGTTGTCTAAAGTTATTTTCTATCCACAAGGAATAACAGTCATTGTTCTCAGGATGAAAGGTATCCTTTTTTTCTCTTTCGCATTTATAATATTAAGTAGGATTACAATTAAAAAAACGTAAGGGTTTAAATTTGTTTACAATTATTAATTGAGTAATTCATTTATAAAACATGTGTTGAAAACGTTAGAAATTTATAAATTATAATTAAAATACATAAATAACCGTAGCATTAAATAGATATTTTTTTAATTTAATTAATGTAAATTTATACGAGTCAATGCTTGATATATGCATGCTTATGTAGATATATGTAAACGTAATTGCTAAAATATGACAAATAAATCGGTATGTAAATGTGTGCCAATGCATCGTATTGTTCAAATTTGCAAATTTGAAAATTACCTCATTTGCCATTATAAAAATATTTTAATTATTAATAGGGTGTAATATTTTACTTAACTATATTTTCAAAACAGTTGACTAATACAGGGATAAATTACGTCACAAAAAATGTCAAAATAAAGCTCTTTTATATGTGGTTACGAAGTAAAAATGTATGCCGCTAGCTCTTTCTTTAAGTAGAATTGATTAGAGATAAAGTTCTGTAACTTTATAAATAATAATAAAATCACTGCAAGACATAGAAAAAATTGACATGAAAATCTATACCTACTCGCCTGCTCAGCGTTTTAATGCAGGTCTATTCCCCACCGATACAAATTTATTTATTTTATGTACAAATTATTCAAGGGTATTTACATACTATCAAATTTGAACATTTAAAATACATTATTAAACCACCCTTTCCGTGTGGTGACGGAGTAAGAATACAATTCACCACTATCTTACCCGTGGATGTCGTAAAAGATGACTATGGGATATAATATGCACATTACATCTGTGCAAGAGAAGGAAAACTCGAAATGAAACCCTATACCAACATACCTGACCAGCATGTTATAGTATGGACCGTGGAGGCCTTCCGGCCGGTGCTGATGCAGTGGTTGGAAAGGCGGCACGGGGTGCTCTCCTTCCGACTCGTACAGGTCTTGACGGGGCATGGATGCTTCGGCAATTACCTGTACAGGGTCGCTAGGAGGGAGAGAACTCCGTCCTGCCACCACTGCGATTGCGACGAAGACACGGCGCAGCATACGCTCGAGGTCTGTGCCGCTTGGGCAGAGCCACGTCGTGAACTCGTCGCAATCATCGGTGCAGACCTGACGCTGCCGACCATCGCTAGGGCGATGCTCGGCAGCATCAGGAATTGGGACGCGGTCGCAGCCTTCTGCGAGGCAGTTATCTCGCAGAAGGAGGCGGTGGGTCGCGAGCGCGAGGAGCACAGCCTCGATGATGCGACCCGCCGCCGGCGACTGGGGCGGCGCAGGCGGGATTACCTGCGCGCCATGCCGCCCTAGCCGCGGCCGCGGGTGACGAGACCGGGGATTAGTCCGTCACCCGCCGAGAGGCCGACCGCGTGAGGAAAGACCGACGTCCTCCCCGAGGGGGGGACGTCGGTCGATGGGAGGGTGCCCCGGGTAGGGGGTATTACGTCGGGCCGACCACTGATGACAAGTAACCCTGCTCCAGTGGTTGGCCCAACGACGAAGGCGACGTGGTGTTCGGGTGGGTTGCGGATGTTGCGTGCTTAAGCCCCTCTGTCGCCCCGGACGGAGTGGTGCGGAGGCGCGCAGACCGCAGCCCACACCAAAAAAAAAAAAAGCATGTTATAGTAGGTCAAATTACCTCCCATTGTGGAGGAAGCCCGAACACAACAGTGGAATGTATGTGAGCTGCGACGATGATGATTAAACTACTACCTAAACGAAACGCAACCGCTATTAAAAAGATTACGGCAGGAAACTCGGCGAGTTTTTCTATTATTTTTATATTTTTTTAGTATGTAAAATTGTATATAACATGTTCAGTATTATCTATTATTTTCATTATTTTTTACTTACTATATAATATTGCATATAACAGTTCAGTAAAAATTTTGATCCGATATGATGACCTTCGGGCCATAGTATAATATAATTTTCAAACGTAATACAAAAAATTATGGTTGGGTCAAATTTCATAAACGGTGCATCATTGTGAGTTAAATACAATAGTAATCATCACAACCCTTTAAGCACCTTGGAGAGAAAAAAGAGACCAGTTACACGTAGCTACCGCAATGAGACCTTTCAGTGAGCCTTTCATATATGCCATAAACGCAAAGATCGTTATGCAAAGTCCGCTTTTACCCTTTACAACAAAAAATCTCTATCAGTTTAGTTACAATAATGAGAAGATCGCTGAATGAGGAGCTACTTATAATCAGTCTGTATTATCACCTTAATAGTCCGTGAGTTTATTACAATCTTTTTCAAAGTTTACTCTTGGTAGCGTTATAAAACTTATAATTTAAAGTTTGTGAAGGAAGTCTGTGCGTATTGGTAAAATTAAAATGGGATTACAAAAAAGCTCAAAGTTGCTCAATGTTAGCCATACTCGGTACTTTTCCTTCTCGGTACTTTTTACAGGATAAAATCCACAATACTGTCTGAATGCATAGATAAATAATTGTAGCCTATATAATTCTGAACGATCAGCACATTGAAGTAGCGCTACAAATTGAATTTCTCGATGCACTGAAAAGCATTATTAAAGTTTTCATGTAGCAAAAAGGTCGTAGGATGCATGTGGCACAGAATTATACTACATGACGTTTATATCTCAATGCATCAGTATAAACTTACGTAACAAAGCTTATATCGGCATTTTATGGTTTAGCTAGCATGGTATGATAGGCCAATTGCCCCCTCAATGTTTAATTTCGTGCCCACAATGTACAAGCAGTAAATTATTTAAACAAAAGAGAAGAAAGGATGTCACAAGAATTGAAAATATGTTATAAATATTCACAGTACAGTTTAATACACATGATTTCTACGCGTGCTACGTAATGGAACGTAGCAGGATGCTTTGCAGGCGCTACGATAAATATCTAATACAAAAGATATCAACGAGCCATGCAGTTATAAATGTACTTATGCAATTTGTTAGTCCCAAATAATTAATGTTGAACTTATTATAACGTATAATACTGTATCCAATTTAAATTATTGTGCCATTTACTATAAACCTTCTGACTGAAAAATCTAGATAAGCTTTTTACATGACCCAGAATTGAAAGCTAAGAACTTATCAACAGCAATCACATTTTCATGGCACTTTTGGTCGACGGGACCAAAAATGGAAACTTTATTTTTTATGCTTGTAATATGTTTTTGAAAACACATGTGTCTGTATTTATTTACTATTGTTTTTCAGCAAAGCTGATATACCTTTGCATAAATAGTTTTTATGATTGCGTACATAGTTACAAGTTAAATTTAAGTCAGAAATGAGAGCGTTATTTGAAATATGAAGTTAAAAGATAAATGTTAAAATATTAATAAATATGCCGTATTGTTTTAAACCTTATAGTACTTGGTACCCTTAATATCCTATTAGATTATTGTTCCTATGTTGTGAATTGGAATAGATTATTTGAACAATAAATAAATAAAATTAATAATATCAACAAGCCATAAAATGGAATAAATATAAACAGATATTTAATAAATGAATCCTAAAAACAAAAATATGTAAATATAAATCAATTAAAAATATTTAAAAATTTCAATTACCTCGTTATGATCATTGTTCACTCCTCACTGTCCAAATACCGTCCGAACACAACACTTATACCATAAAGCACAGTACGCGATCACAAAAGTTTTCATTCAAACTTGGGTCATAATTTTTATCAATGGTATGTACAGTTGAGTGGTGCGTGCTATCGTTGGTGCGACGTGATTTGCACTGAAGCGATGCTCTCACAGCGGCGCGTCGAAGCCTGCGGATGGGGCTTCATGCGATGAAAGTACTGAACACGTGACGCGCCCTCGCTCACAGAAGGACGCTGTTGATGCCACTGCTTTTGTAGCGTCATAAACTGGTACAGTCACAAATTAATAAAAGTCACGTGATGATTTTAGAATGGTAATTCTGCCACCATTCTCACTAATTCTATTCATATGATTATGATGATGTCAGATCGGCTCCCTCCATCCGTGCTCCTATTGATGTTCACTTAGTTTATAGTTTTTTGATGTAGTTTTCCCTCTCATCTTCATCATCGCAGTTCATATACAGCCTATTTTTGGGCTCAAGCTTCCTCTACAATGGGTGGGAAATGGTTTTTACTATACTCACTAGACAGACGATTAGTACAGGGTTTTATTTCGAGCTTTCCTTTTCTTGCATAGATGTTGTATGTTGTATGCATATTGTAATCCCTTAGTCGTCTTTAACGTATTTTTACACTCAGGGGCAAGATAGGAGGTGCTGAATTTTACTCTTACTCCACTTCTTACTTCTTATCCATCACACGAAAAACCACGGACTCCCACTATAATGCCATAATTATTATGTTTGGAAGACGGGTTAGCGATTACTGTTGGTGAAAATTTCAGAAAAGAACACCGCTGGCGAGTGACTTGTTAGTTGATTGAAACCCTCACTTATTCTAAGAAAACAACACATGTTGTCAAAAATACAACAATATAAATGTGGATAGTAATCTCTGTCCTTAATATCTTCAATCTAACTGAAAGTTCGTGGTACAGTAAACCCATCTGTTTTTTTTTTTTATTTTTTTTATTTTGAAGTCTATATATAATTTTTGCGCGATACATATAATACTCGTTTAATGTAAAGTCCTCTACGACATGAAGACTTATTTTTAGGACATTTTTTTTCCGATGGCGCCAAAAAGCAGCACACCTAATGGTAAGTGATACTACCGCAATGATTTAATGACGGTTCAAAATATAATTATGTATTGTAATTATGTTATTTGTCGACCTATCAACGCACATTGTTGCATATAGGGGGATAATACCAAACTCAGCACGCTTGTTTGTCAATATCAGTTGATGTTATAAGCTGCCTAGCTAATTAATATTATCCAATCTTCTAGTAATTTCTCAATCGATTTCTACGATGCCCATCTCAGCTCATATATGTTCCACTGCTGGGCTCGAGTCTCCTTCACAATAGGAGGAAACTTGACCTACTATACTATGCAGGTCAGACGTTTTGGTAAAGGGTTCTATTTCAAGTTTTTCTTCTCTTGCATATATTTTATCTACATATTAAAATCCTTAAGGCGTCTTTTACGATTCCGTCACCCGCCGAGAGGCCGACCGCGTGAGGAAATACCGACGTCCTGCCCGAGGGGGGGACGTCGGTCGATGGGAGGGTACCCCAATAGGGGGTATTCCGTCGGGCCGACCACTGATGTCAAGTAACCCTGCTCCGGTGGTCGGCCCAATGACGAAGGCGACGTGGTTTTCGGGTGGGTTGCGGGAGTTGCGTGCTTAAGCCCCTCTGTCGCCCCGGACGGAGTGGTGCGGAGGCGCGCCGACCGCAGCCCACCCACAAAAAAAAAAATAAAAAAAACGGCGTCTTTTACGATACTCATGGCGATGGTGAATTGAATTTTTACTCCGTTCTATGCAATGCAATCTTCTATGAGACAAATGTTGTAAAATGAGTCGATGAAGACAGTCAGGTAGAAAGGAAGAAGAAATCCTCAACTTTGAAGCAATCCATCGTAGGCGCCTAGATTGGTGCAGGCGTGTATATATGCGCTCCTTGCTAAGTTATTGGGTGGATAATATAGATGCGATGTGCCATACTGTGCCGTAATATCCTTCAAATGGTAGGTAATGGAAAAGAAAACTGAACTGGTCATTGAAGTTTATTACACATCACATCATTGGTGCATTAAAAAAGGCAAAGAATAATGAGAGTGCATTATAGAGTCACCATGGATAGTCAGTTGGATTCAATTTATGCTCCACTAATAAAAAACCGTTAATTATTACATATTAAATATTGCTAGAGAATAACGCAATACTTTTCCAAAAAAATTGCGCAAAATGATGTGGTAAAAAGAATGTAGTAACATATACATATAGTTAATATATTACATATAATAAGTTATTTGCATAAAAAATATATATAATACATTTGATGCAAAAAGTTTACAATAATAGTTTTTATGCAATTTTTGGTGTCCTTCAGTTTTATCCTTTTCTTAACTTAGTGACGTTTAAATCAACCGAACTAAAGAAAAGTATAATAATACCGTTATATTTGCCAAGTTATGGTGGTTATATATGACCGTTTCCAATAATCTTTTTAATATTGTAAGAAGATCAGATGAATTATTAGAAAATAAGCATTTATTTATAGATGTCATCTTAAAATTTAACATAACTGTTATTTAAACTTATTTATCCTTACAAATGTAAATGACTCCGTAATAGTTGTTGGAAAACTAAATCCTTGCATCGTTAGGGACTGTCCGAAGATACAATTAACGGACACAAATTATACCCGGATTTAGGCAATTAATTGTGTATCGCACAAGGAATTGAGTTGTGTAAATATCGAACTTATGACACTCCTCACGAGAGAATGATACCTAGATAATGTTGCCGTCTCTTCAATTTATTTAAATTAATATTAAATATAAATTTGTTTTGTAGTAATTACCTTGTTTACTTAGATACCGTGAAAATTATACGATTATATAATACTTAATGACCTGTGTTTCCTAATAAAATACATTAGTTTGTTATTCTGCATATCTTATCCATTATTATCCATGCATACGCTATTATAAAAAATACTTATCTGGTAGCCATCAAATGATTTTAACCTATATGTTTCCTATTATTGTAGATAACTTCCAGTTTTGATTCACGTATATATTTTATTCCCTAACCAGGAAGAGTAACGACTTTGTGAAAGTTTTTAGGGGTCGTTGGATACGAACAGCAGAAGACCGCGCTTGGTGGCAAACTATGACGGTGATTCTCCTCCTGTAGTGGACGCCAAAAGATTACTAATAGTAGATGACCACCTAACGGTTTAAATTTGCGAATAAAGATTGTGAGATCGTACATTGGACACCTGTTTGGGACAAAGATGTTGTTAGATTTTTTTCAGTCAGAAACTTCTATAGCGGCATTGATTCTGCGAGTATAAACAACAGTCGCAAATAGCTTCACTGCCAATAACAAGAGTTAAATAAATTACTTTTGTAACTACTGACCTCGATTCCTATTCAGGATAATTATGTGTAAGAAACATACATTGGTTATTTATTATTGATTTAATTTAGTATGTTTATGTTACTAACAGTACTTTTTAAGTTTTTATTGATTCTAAGAAAATATGGGCATAAATAATTCCAAAATAAATGATGATTATTATTATTATAAAGAAGCTGGATTATATATGTCATTAATTTTATTTATAGAATCTTTGCAGTGAGCTCAATTAATATGCCCTGTGTTAAAAAGAACAAATGAACAAACACGTGAAATTATGTACACAATAAATATATAATTATAAAAAATATGTTTCCAAATTTTCAAATCGTCTCAATAATTTTGCAAACATCAGTGAATGCAACTTACACTAATTAATTTAACATTTTAATATTCAAACATTTCATATATGGCGTTCTTTTAAATATATTCTTAAGATATTGCATTCAAGGTGTGGTACAACAGCATGATGCAATTTGATAACTACATTAGCTTAGTAGACTCGTATATGTATGGAGAAGATCTTCGTAAATATATGTCTCACTATTAGCCATAGACTTGGGCTTTTTTTTTCTGGTGGGTCGCGGTCGGCGCACTCCTCGCACCACTCCATCCGGGGGCACAGAGGGGCGTAAGCACGTACACCCGCAACCCACCCGAACACCACGTCGCCTTCGTCGTTGGACCGACCACCGGAGCAGGGTTACTTGTCACCAGTGGTCGGTCCGACGGAATACCCCCTAGTGGGGTACCCTCCCATCGACCGACATCTCCCCCTCGGGGAAGACGTCGGTCTTTTCCCACGCGGTCAGCCTCTTGGCGGGTGACGGACTAATTCCCCGGTCACGTCACCGGCGGTCACGTCACCGGCGGCCTCGGCTAGGGCGCCATGAGGCGCAAGTAGTCGCGCCTACGCCGCCCCAATCGCCGGCGGCGGCCCTTGGTAGGGTAGGAAAAAGGGACGGCAATTAATCTTCCACATCACGTTGGCTACATGAGTTGGCATAGATGTATAGAATATAATAAATAGTAAAATAATTTATAATTATTTTATTATTCATAATTGCACCATCCCACTGCTGGGCTCGAGCTTCTTCCCCAATAGGAGGAAAATTGACATACTCTACCATGCCCGTCAGATATGTTGGCATATGACTTCCTTTCGAATTATCCTTCTCTTGCACATATGTTGTATGTATATTATCTCTTTAAGTCGCCTTTTACTACGTTCACGGGTAAGATAGGGAGTGGTGAATTGTATTCTTACTCCGCCACCACACCGAGACGTAACTTAATTTATGTTTTTATTACTATTATAACATCATCATCACAGCTCATATATGTCCCACTGCTGGGCCCGAGACTGCTTCACAGTGGCAGAGTATTATAACATAGCTACATTTAATTAATTTTAATATTATATGCTTCTCTGATGTTGACCCTACTTTGTTGATACCGAAAATGAAGCTTGTGTTTGATTTGCGAGGTTACGATAAAAACAAATGTTATTTAAAATTTTATTTCAAATATTATTAATTTTATCACTATTAATCAAAGTGCGTAAACTTATCTTTGTATATTATTTTACTAAAAGCCTATTATGTCATTATCACTCATAATACTGCATCAATTTTAATCTTTCCAAATCTTTGTAAAGATTATTTTTCACTCTAATGACGAAAAATTACTACATATTTTAAAAATAATATTATTGTCTAAAAAATATTAATCATGCCATGGCGAGGTTACAGTTATATGAGTAATAAAGTTTCTGCTACCAGAGCGTTCACAGTTCTTCTAGTCTATTATTTCAAACTCAAGTTTTGATAGCATTTAACTATCATTGACCGTTAAAATGATGAAATATTAGCGCTACTAATAAAACATGAACCTTTCTATTGTATTTAATCATGGAACATTAAACACACATAGTTTAGGTTCACTTATAAATTAATACGAAATCGACAAATTGCATAACATTATTTCAACCATACTCTGCATTCAATTTTAACTTAACGTCCTGTATATATTAATTTCATGGTAATTTTAAATTTCTACATTACAGGGTATATCTAAACGGATCATTGAGCATAATTTCTCAACACATCCATAATCTCATTAAAACGTAGATAACAATAGAGATCTCTAGTTATGTGAGCGGAGCGAATAAATTGTCGCTCGCCATTCTATCGATTACAACACAGATGATCAGTCACTCGTTTTATTTAACCAACGAAATGTAAGCATGCAACGATCGATGTTTTCGTAATAAGAGATGCAACTATCTTCAAACAGTTTTTATTCAACTCACAGTCCTTAAACAGTTGCGCTAGAATCGGCAAGCTATCTATATCAGTTTCGAAACTATTGATCGTATTATCTGATTGAATTTGTTTATTTTTTGTTTAGTATTATACACGTCCTAGCAAACGAATGGTATATATATTAAAATAAATTTGTTTTATCAAATTACAATGAGACGGGTTGACATAGCGTCACTGTTTAAGGTTTCCTTTCCTTGAGTTCTTTAGACATCTTGTGGTGATGGTGGTGGTGGCGGCTATCAACCCTTTCATTGCTCATAATTTAAATGTACCTAGGCTAACTTCAACTGATGTCGTTTTGTCAATAATTACATTTCCAAAGAGGATAAACTGCAAAAAGGTCGCAGATCTAAAACTGGATGCAATATTTTTGAAATACGTACTCTACGTATTGTTTCAACTTTTAATAATTGGGATAAAAGTAGGATAATGCTCTAGGCACTTCGTGTGATGTTAGCGGAATAACTAAAAGATTTCTAAGCAATATAACATATATATTCCATCGGGCCGACCACTGATGACAAGTAATCCTGCTCCGGTGGTCGGCCCAACGACGAATGCTACGTGCATCGTAGGTGGGTTGCGGGTGTGCGTGCTGACGCCCCTCTGTCGCCCCGAATGGAGTGGTGCGAGGAGCGCGCCGACCGCAGCCCACCCAAAAAAAAAAAGCAATATAACAAAAAGCTCGAAATATACCGTCTACCGTTTTCGATGTGCTCACGGCTTACGCGTGGGTCCTGTATAAGATGGCTAAGCAATATCCAGATGACATCGATACAAGGGAAGGAAAACTCGAAATGAAACCGTTGACATAAGTGTCTACGTGTCTGACAAGCGTGGTATAGTAGGCCAAATCCTCCCCTATTGGAGGAGGCCTGAGCTCAATAGTGGGATGTATATGGACTGAGATGATGAAGGTCACGATCATACCATCTAATCGGCATAGGAGAGTAAGAGTAATAGTTATTTCTTTTTGCTATAACATGTTTGAAAATGGAGTTACAATTTCTATTAAAATGAATCATCGGTTGCTTTCTTACTCCGCCCTAATTATATTCTTATACCGATCAACATTCAATGTGGAGCAAAAGTCTTTGAGAGTGCTGCTCCCTGTTCTCGTGTGAAACTATAGGATATTGACAAAATACATTTCTACTTGATACGATACCAACATATCTGACCAGCGTAATATAATGGGCCAGTTTCCCTTCCATTGTGGAGGAGGCTCTAGTCTCATAGTGGCTCTAGTCTCAAGTATGATGAGTATATGATGATGATAACAGTTCTATTCCGTCAGCATATTAAAAATGCGAGCGAATATTTGATGAAAAAATCAAATCTAATTCTTATCCAATTTCACTACCGATGAATAACAATGAATACAAAACTGTTGTAAATTACGACGTTGTTATAAAATCGCATTCTAAATTATGAACATAACGAAGATTCTCGGTTATGTATGCGAATTCGTGAGCTTTCACAAAAATCACGTGCTTCTATACGCCCTCTCTAACTATAAATTTTTATATTATATAGTGTGTGTGATGTGTATGTGTGTCAATATACACATTTGTGGTATTATGTTCTATAAATATCGAATTATTTTATCGATATAGGATGTTAGAAAGCGAAAGTGCTTAGTCAATCCTGTTTGGGTATTATACGATCAATTGAAGCGATAGCCCATGTGAACTTTAAAATATTTCACATTCAAAAATCAGTGTAGGTGTAAAATCAGGTATAGTAATATGACTATAGTAATCAATGCACCTTTAAATTATTATTTACATAAAAAAGTATTTGAATCACGGGTTTAGTACATATAAAAAGTCATAGAATATTCAACGTTCATATTAAACCTTTGAAGAGTGCTGACGAAACATCTAAATATTTAATTTGTAACAGTATTCCATTTATATACAAATCACTAAATCCAATGTTTATATTGATACTAATTTTAATCAGAAATTCCATATTGCAATTCACGACCTTCACGCTTCAATTAAACCCGAATAATCCTCCAAAAATCGAATAACTTGTGTAATCATTGGTTTTAGTTACCTATTAGCGGATAATTTACGATTTTAACCAATTAGATAAAGTTTTGAATGGCTAATGAAACCGTTCTAAATTCTCACAGTAGGTAATTGTAATTGATGTGAATATGAAATGAGACCAGTTCTTATCATAATTTATAATAAAATATGAGCATAATTTGATGCGCAATAACAAGATTGGAAATCATGCCACCATTCCTTATTTACCCATAAATATCGAGGAGATTACTTAGTAACCAAAACCTGTAACATCACTATAAGAAAAAATCGAACATGAAAAACTGAAAACTGATATTTCAAACTTTAGCCATTGTGGAGAAAGCCATTGCGTATACGTGAGACCTATGTGGGTTGAACAAGAACCTTAGAGATAGAATAATAATATAGTCAATATAGAAAATAATATGTAAATTATATTCACCATATGGTGACAGAATAAGAATACAATTCACCACCCACTATCCAGCTCGTGGGCGTCGTAAAAGACAACTAAGGGACATAATATACATATAACATCCAAGAGATGGAAAACTCGAAATAAAACCTTATACCAACATGTTTGACCAGAGTGGTATAGTAGGTCAATTTACCTCTTATAGTGGAGGAGGCTCGAACCCAATATTGGGACGTCTATAGCCTTTATAGCCTTCTTTTCGACGACTGATATACGCCGGCAAATCACAACAAGAAAAGAAGAGCTCGAAATAAATTCTTACGTGAATATATTTGGACAATTAACTTCGCTTAATGGAAGATGTTCGTACCGAATAGCAGAACTAATAAGGATTGTAAGAACAAATAGAAGAGCAAAAGTTCACAGTGATCGCTATCGATTGTTACATGCAAATTTATGAAACCGAACCAATCACATGATCTGATGTAACACTAGAACTAATTTTGTAGAAACTGGTCACAAAATTAACTATGCGAAACTCTATTGGCGAATTATGATGCAAAATTTAATTCCAATTTTCTTTTGCCTATAGTTACCTCATCATCATTATCTCAGCACATAAACATCCCAGTACTGAGATCGAGCCTGTTCCATAATGAGAGGGAAATTGACCTACTATAAGATGCTGGGCCGACGTATTGGTATGGAGTTTTATTTTGAGCTTTCTTTCTCTGTCATAGATGTTACATACATTATACACATTCCACATTCTCTGTGTGTGATGGATCAGCCCATGGATGTTGTAAAAGATGACTAAGGGATATAATATGCACATAAGATCTGTGCAAGAGAAGGCAAACTCGAAATAAAACGCGATACTAACATGTCTGGCCAGCATGGTATAGTAGGTCAATGTTTCTCCCATTGTGGAAGAGGCCAAAGCCCAACAGTGGCACTTATGTGGGTTACGACGATGATGATAATGGCATACATATTATATCCCTTAGTAATTTTCTACGACATCCACGGAAAGGATAGGGGGTGGTAAATTAAATTCTTACTGAATTACCACACGGAACTGATGTTACTTATTAAATACAAACGTAGATACCAAGAGTGTTATCCCGTTGGCTGGAAATAATAATATTTATTAATTTGCCACGTTCAACAAAGTTACAATTTACCACAAGCCATTAATTCCCTGCGGGTGACGTAGAAAACAATGAATGAATATGAGCACAAACTTTAAACAAGAATAAATTATTCAAGCATGGTTTTCCAGATACAATCAGTTGCCAATTGAATAGGTACAATGTTCAAACAATCAAGGCATGCATTTAACACCTGACATATCGTACGTGCATATTATGTTCACTACGCCAATGTGTTCCATTCATTATTGATCTAGGACAATAACTTGTCGGGCTGTCGAGATAATGTTACCTTTTGTTCGGTTAGATTTTAGAAAGGATAAATTTAGGGCTACCTCTATAGTAGGAATTTATGCATTTTTTGTTTTTAGAACATTTTTTGAGGAACAGTATTTGTACTATTGCTTGCTGCATAATGCATAATACCAAGAAAGGATTATATTTTTCGCACGTATCTTATAATAGTTTGCCGGTCTAATAGTCTATATTAAAATAAATAATATAAAAAATACTATAACCCGACTGGAAAAATTTTGTATAAGTATTTGATGCAGGTTTTTTGAGTTCTTTTTTTGCAATGATGTTATCTGTCAGTTCCTACGACGTCTATGAGAAAGAAAAGGGCGAGCCCATACGCCCAGCGAAAAATAATACGAGCCCATTTCTGCTAGTGCCGAGTGAATTTATTTCTTCTTTTAATTTGGTACTTAGCTATGAAGGCATTATTTGTAAGTCAAGATTGCGTTAATGTGACGGGGCAAAAGTTTTCTGTGGGCAGAACATAGCGATACACTTAAAGCACTGTTATATCATTCCACTTTGTGCTGTGTGGTAGCGGCTTCGAATACTACCAACCCTTGCTTTGCTCGTGGGTGTCGTAAAAGACGACTAAGAGCCCTAGATTGACCCGGACCAACTCCATCTGGTACCATTTGTGTCAACGATTACATTCCCAAGGAGGGTTGACGTCAGGCAGGCGGCCGGTCATAAAAGTCATTGCCGAAACTTTTTGCAATATGTCAAAACAGATGACATATTGCATCGACCCCAAGTAATTGGGATAAGAGCAAGACCAACGTTATTAATATATAATGCTAAGAATCTAAAACAGTGTATATAATTTAAGACATGAAATTTTCACCTACCTGCCAAAACGCCTGTTTTGATTTTTAATACTAGATGGTCAAGTTCTTTTAAAACCTGCCTCTAGTTGCCATTACCAATAACTTACTAGGCACAGTTCATCTATAATAATTTATTAGTAAACCTCATATCTCAGAAAGATTCAACCATTAATTAATAAACACATTATTTGCATTCATCACCATAAAAATTAACTATAATTAATTATTATTTATTTCCTAATTTTTAATTAATTATAGAAGTTATTACGTCACGCTTGTCATCGAAATTGTCGAGGTTACATTTAAATATTGATTGTTCAAGATAGCAGCATGAGGTATGTTATTACACAAATGCAGTTCTGGTTTTTTGATCAACCGAAGTCAAGGCAGCGGCACCAATAGCCTGGTTAATTGGCGAAAAAGGAACACTCGACGGGTTGAGCGGGCTGCATGTGGCCCTACCGGCCCCCCGTGCAACTAAGTGGGATGCGGATAACATAGCCGTTCTTAAAGAAGTAATTCTGGTCTACTATTCTTTTATAGAAGATTAAGGTAAGGATGGAGTTGTCATTTTAGATAGTGATTTTTAGATAGGTCCAGTAGTTTCGGAGCCTATTCAATACAAACAAACAACAAATCTTTCCTCTTTATAATATTAGTATAGATTTTTTAGTTCAATATTTGTATTGAAAAAGAGGTTACCATTGGAAAGAAAATCTATTAGAAATCCGTTTTAAACGTCGATGAAAATAAAAATCGACCAAGTACGAGTCGGACTCGCGCACGAAGGGTTCCGTACCATTGACTTGGTAAACAAGTGCCTCCCTATTGCCATTATCGATATTGAGCAAAAAAATCAAGTTTTTTGTATGGGAGCTCCCCCTTAAATATTTATTTTATTTTATTTTTAGTATTTGTTGTTATAGCGGCAATAGAAATATATCATCGGTGAAAATTTCAACTGTCTAGCTATCACCATTCTTGAGCTACATCCTGGTGACGGACGGACGGACAGCGCAGTCTCAATAATAGGGTCCCGTTTTTACCCTTTGGGTACGGAACCCTAAAAACTTGTTCTCTTGGATTCTTATTAACTGTAATATAGCGAGAAATCTTATTTAAGGAATAAAAAACGATCTTCACATTCAAACATACAGTGAGGATTTTTGGGGGACGGTAGCTAAAGTTTGTTATAGATATTCATGACAGCTGTAATTGACAGTTCAAAAAACTCTTCAGACATCGGTGTTACAAGCGTTCGTAGATTTTTTGAGATGTAATCGATGCATGTACAACATTTACCAAACAATTAATTTGACTTCAACCATATCTTCATTATTTATATGTACTTTACATGAAATAAAAGTGACGCAACGATACCTTTTGTAACCTAGATAATCCCAGAATTGTAGTTCTACAAACAATGTACAGATAATAATCTGATTGCATACCTAACAACAGCCTGCCTAACGTAGTTTATGAATATACAAAATTTAGATTAGATAAGCGTATTGAAACTTTTAATTTAGATGACAGAAGAGATATTGTAACATTTTTAAGAATCGGTATGTAATAAATTTCGTAAATAAACTTTAATAAAATTAATAAAAAGTTATTGATTACGTCGGTCTTTCCGTGTGGTGACGGAGTAAGAATACAATTCACCACTCCTTAACTTACCCGTGAATGTCGTAAGAGACGACTCAGGGATATAACATGCACATAACATCTGTGCAAGAGAAGGAAAACTCGAAATGAAACCCTATACCAACATGTCTTACCAGCATAGTATAGTAGGTCAATTTCCCTCCCATGGTGGAGCACGCCCGAACCCTACTAGTGAGACGTGTATGGGCTGAGATAATGATGATGATGATGATGAACCATAGATGCGATAGAGTCTTGGTAAGCATATGATATTAAAAACTAATAAATTTAAAAACGATAAATTGCTCAAAAACATTTGTGTTTCATATGTATAAAATTCGTTGCATTTCAATAGTATCGCTTTTGACTAGTTGTTACTTAAACGTTTGTAATTAGGATATTCGATAGCTCACGAATCATATCACGAATAAATTGGCAATATATTTAAACAACTATATAATTAAAACTTTCAAACAAAGTCGATGAGCTTTGTAATAAATTATATGAGCGAGTTGGTCAATAGTCTATATCTTTATTTCGGCGAAGGCATTTGATTGCAACTACAATGACAGATTAGACGGCTGCCATTGAGCCTGTCATGTATTATAAACTTGAAACATTATAGATTTAACCTTGAGATGTATACAAACATGGGACAAAGGAAAGTACTGACATTTGGACTATCTATTATAAAGATGTATTAAACAATACTCTTTTAAAATAAATAAACCATGCAAATTAATAAAAAATATATTTTGTTTTTATTTGCATGGCGCATATTTCGTATGATGATGGAGTAAGAATACAATTCACCACTTCCTAT
This sequence comes from Lymantria dispar, assembly GCA_032191425.1. Lineage (NCBI taxonomy): Eukaryota > Metazoa > Arthropoda > Insecta > Lepidoptera > Erebidae > Lymantria > Lymantria dispar. The sequence goes on from CM063449.1 coordinate 25,717,340, forward strand.
CTTACCTGTGGATATCGTAAAGGACGACTAAGGGATATTATATGCACATAATATCTGTGCAAAAGAAGGAAAACTCGAAATGCGAAACCCTACACCAACATGACTGACTAGCATGGTATAGTAGGTCAAATTCCCTCCCATTGTGGAGGAGGCTCGAGCCCAACAGTGGGCTGCGATGATGATGATGACGATGATAATTGCGGACATTTTGTAATTCATCTCACATTCACCCTGTTTTTTTTTTTTTTATTTTATTATGACTGAACGCACCTAAGCAAAGTCATTGCCTAATGAATTCTTTTTTATTTTTCTACGTAGTCATCAAGAGTGAACAATTAGGTATTTTTATTTTATTTTATTTGCTATGGGACAATAAACATCTACAATATACACAATACAAATAAATGCAGGCCTAGAGCTATATAAACAATATTGTAGCCAACTACATTATCCACATATAAACAATTAAATTAAACATACAGTGCCACTAGAGAAAGATACAAAAAAAGAAAATTACGCTACCACTATTAACAAATGCAAAGAATTTAAGTTATTATTAATTAAAATTATCATTATTATAAAAGCATATATAAACAATAAATTATAAAATTTGAAGAATTATAAAATTCAAAATAAACAATACAAACGAATGAACACTCCATTACATCGCTATAGAATCAGTACAATTAATTAAATGATAAATGTTTAATAATACTATTTCTATATTTAGCTTTAGTGCATGCAAATATATCTATATTGATAAAATTACTATAATTATACGACTCCACCATTCGGCGAACAGGACATCGTCGCCCAGAATTTGTTCGACAAGACTTAACTACGAACAGAGTACGTGCACGAACGCTACGCTTGTTCACAGTACGAGGGACAGCATAACAGAGTTGCCTCGTGAGCTCTACTGTGTCAAAATTGCTATGTACAATATCATATAGTACGTTAGCCTCCAGCAATGTGCGTCTACGCTCTAGTGACATAAGATTGTATTTCTGTAGCAACTGCGGATAGGACAGATACGCTCCATAGCATCTATAGTGCATGGCACGTAGAAACCTACGCTGAACTCACTCGAGCTCATCCCGATATTTTAAATAGAACGGATTCCAAACCGGTACAGCATACTCCAGCTGCGATCGTACAAGCGATTTAAACAAATGGATGTATGTAACAGGCCGCTTGAATTCAGTAGATGCCCTCATAACAAACCCATACATTTTGAAAGCATTATTTACTATTTTCTGCACATGCTCACTCAAGGAGAGCCTACTATCCAGAAGCACACCTAAATACTTCACCAGTGAAACTTCACTAAGTAATGTATTGTGAAGTTTATAATTACCTCGGATGTAGGACTTACTTTTTGTAAAAGTAATAGGGTTGCATTTATTTATGCTTAGTTGCAACTTATTGTCAATACAATACTCAGCTAGCCTATCTAAGTCCTCCTGAAACAAGAGACAATCTCTCTCATTCTGAACAGTTCTATAGGCCTTCAAGTCATCAGCATATAACAGGAATTTAGTGTGTTTGAAGCATCTATTTATATCATTTATGTACAAATTAAACAGCAATGGACCGAGAATGGAGCCTTGCGGTACGCCTGACGTTATAGGTACCAGACAAGACTCATAACCATGTATGACCACCTTTTGGGTTCTATTTCTTATGTAAGATGAGAACCAACGTAGTAAGTTCCCTCTTATACCATTATACGCGATCTTGTACAATAAAATTTCGTGATCAACCTTGTCAAAAGCTTTTCTAAAGTCTGTATATACGGCATCTACCTGCAAGCGCCGGTCAATATTTTCAAATAGGAAGTTTGAGAATAATAGGAGATTAGAGATAGTAGAACGCCTTCGTACGAATCCATGCTGCTCGGGAATGATGATATTATGCAAAATTGGATAAACTTCATTATGAACTAATCTCTCAAAAAGCTTCGACAAAGTTGACAGTATTGATATAGGTCTATATTGTTCCACATCATGTCGTGACCCATCTTTGTGTACAGGCACTATGTTGGCCTGTTTCCATACATTAGGAAATACACCCTCACTCAGACATTTATTATAAATAATGTACAATGGTTTACAAATACTATTAGCCGTGGCCTTAAAGAACAAAGCTGGGTAACCATCAGCTCCTGCTCCTTTAGATGGATCAAGTAATTTCAACTCCTTAAGTATTTTATCCTCCTCAATATACGAACTGTTAATTAAGTTGGTATTCGAACCTACATCAGGGGGGCGAGGTCCCAGATAACGGCACTAGAGTAGCTGGTTCAAATACAGACAGAAAAAAGCCAGAGAACATGTTACAAATCATATCCGGGGCACTTGACCTGGTGGCTTGGTACTTCATCATGGATGGGATACCAGATCTATTCTTGCGATTACTAACGTATCTCCAGAAATGTTTGGTGTTAGTGGCTATGTTATCTTCGACAGATCTAATATAGAATGTATAACAAGAGTTACACATTTTTTTAAATATAGTTCTTAATTCCGTATACTTGTTATGATCTACCATGTTATTGAATTTCTTCCACTTAACCCATAAACGTTGCTTTTTTTTGTAAATTTTAATTAGTTGTTGGGAGAACCAAACTGGAAAGTCGCGCGCTCTGCATTTAACGGATGGAATAGTAGGTTTGACCGTATTATCCAGGAATTCATAAAATGCAGTTACAGCGTTCTGCGAAGAAAGGTTATCCAACAAACTCGACCAAGTGATTTCATTAATTAGTCCATTAATCATATCATAATTGGCCTTACGAAAATCGTACTTAAACATTGGGTTTCTGTCTAGGTTTTGTGATACTAAATTTATGGAGGCAGTTGCAATGAATGGAGGATGATGAGAATCGATTGGTATTAAAGTGTCTATAGGTGGCTGGATCGAGACCGAAATGTTAGAAAAAAATAAATCGAGTATTCTAAGATTATGATTAAGTATGTCATTATACTGGAGTGCACCCAATGATGACATAACTTGTAGTAGTCGAGAGCATATAGGTGACGCTCCAATGCCCGTTAAGCCAGAGATTCGATGTGAACCACCATCCAATACGTTCACCCATCTAATCTCGGGAAGGTTAAAATCTCCAACAATAAATATATTACGAACATAAGGTTCATTTAGCAGGTCTTGCAAGTTGTCTAGAAAGGCAGTGTATACATCAGAAGACGTCCAGGGAGGAATGTATGCTGCACTAAGTATATGCATTGCTGAATTGTCGGTTTTAGTCGGGAGAGCAATTACAACATTATCAATACATCCCATGTTGTAAACATGAGCCGATCGGCAAGAGTCCAGCAAGAGGAACCTATGTGTGCGTTGCACCGCCACGAGAACCCCACCACCATCTCGCTTCATAGTAGTATTACGGTCTCGGTCACATCGATATATCACATACCTTGCGTCCGCGATCTCAGCATTAGCTATATCAGGAAGAAGCCACGTTTCTGTCAAGACTATTATATCATATGAGAAAGATAAAATACTCATAAATAATGTATTTAGTTTGGTTCTTATGCCACGGCAATTTTGATAGTATATGGTTAGTGTGCTTTTATCCATTGACAATATGTAATAACTATAAATTCATAATTGCAATCATAAGCCAGCTTGGAAGATGCAAAAAGATATCTAAATAAATTAACAAACATTACAAGTTAAATAAAAGATTTTATTGCTAACCTACATTACGCACGTCGAACAGTGATGGTCTAATGGTGAGAGGGTTGCCGTTTTTTATTAGATAAGTTCTATCAATTGGACATATTTATTGAAAATCTTTGGATTTAAATATTGTATTTCGAGCATTTAATGGTAAGTTATGTCTGCTACTTATGTTTCACAGCAATCCCAAGCTTACAATCAACTTACTTTTGACCATAGGTGAAGAAAGACGTGCAGTAGCAAATTGCTATACGCGAGAGTGTGTATATTGCTGGAAGCGAGCCAGAACATTTGTGGCTTCAAAAACTATTAGCAACATGTCTACCACTAATAAATAGTGACCCCAACGCCTAAATGCTCCAAATTAAAGAGAGAAGTTGATCTTCTCTACTACGCTGATCAACTGGGTTGGTATAGGTTCTTACGTCGATGTTATCTACATATCATATCTCTTAGTCGTCTTTTACGACAACCGCAGGCAAAAAAACGTGTGGTGAATTGTATTCTCGCTGAAAATACAAGACCTTTCTGGCGAACTAGTACTCAATTGACGGGGAGGAGTAATATTGAAGGCATAGGACATCGCCCCGGCCCATAACTTAAAAAAGTTATTAGATCCACGCTTTATTAGCTACGAGTGAGTGTTAAACTTCGTTCACACCTTTCTTACTGCAGACAGGAGTCATGGAATTTAAAGCATCTAGGCCTTTTTTTTAGCGGTGGGCCCCCCATGACCCACCCGTGGCACGTCGCCTTCGTCGTTGGGCCGACCGCCGCTGCAGAGTAACTTCTCTTCAGTGGCCGGCCCGACGGAATAACCCGGTCCCGGGGTACCCTCTCCTCTCGATATTCCCCCTCGGGGACGTTGGTCGCCATCCCGCGGTCAGCTTCTCTGCGGGTGACGGGCTAAATCCAAAGCATCTAGGCCAGCCAAATAGCCACTTTCCGAACATCGAAGTTAACGATGGCATTTATTCATAGATTTGTTAGGGTGTTTTAGTATATTAAATTACGAAATAGCCAATATTCTATTGATTTATCACGTAATAAAACTGTGCAATAAAATAATGATGGGTATCGTTGTCGGTCACGATTAGTTGTCCAACTAATTGAACGTACTGTATCATATTCACTGTACTTTATTTGTTCTTATTAATATTACTTTTGAAAACGTGAGTCCGTTTATGTGTCCTGTATATTTATAACAATAATACAACCAGTAGTCGTGAAATGTTACGCGTAGATTCTTAGTAATGTGTAGGTATATAGATTTTCAGATATATTCGAAATAGTAACTGTGTTAAAAAGGTAGTTTTAATAAGAACAACAGTAGGTAAGATGTAAGTTAAATCGGTATATATAAATGGCAATAACTTTATATATATATATATATATATATATATATATATATATATATATTTTTTTTTTTCTTGTGTAGGTGTCACTGAACTCCTCCTAAACGGCTGGACCGATGTTGATGAAATTTTTAGTGTGTGTTCAAGGGGATTCGAGAATGGTTTAGATTCACAATTGGAGGCGGTAGGTGGCGCTTATTTGAACAGAACAACGACTGTTGAGTCAGCTAGTTACTTGTAATTCTTTATTTTTTTTAAGAGAATCTTCTACAGGCAGGTTTGGATGGGAAGTAAATAGGTTAAAATAGCTACCTTACATGTAAATCGTCATTGATATGGTCATGTGACGTGTTAACGCTAACACTCTGTATATCTGTAGCTATGTCAATGCTGATAGGTGTCAAAACCAGGTAAATGTAAAAAGTTTTAATTTAAGATCAAACAGTTATTGAATATCCACAAATTACAACTGTTTGTTCATAGTTTTGAGTTTTTAATTCTGTCATCAGTCCTTATGACGGATTTTTTTAAGTAAATGTTTTTATGCGAGGGCTTTGAAATCCTGATAGGTAATCTCTTTATGTAATAAAAAGTTCGTGAGGAAAAGAAGTTAAGCGACGGTTACTTCGCATACGTAGGCGTTCGTCATACGTGTTTAAACAGTCATAGGATTATTTATGTTATAAAAAAGTTCTTTTTTTATTGCAAACGGTGGCAAACGAGCAAACAGTACACCTGATAGTAAGTGACGCTGCCGCTCATGGACATTTGCTAGGCTACTACCTATCGTGAAGAAAATGAAGTGAGTGTGAATGCGTGCAATGAGGTTCGGTGATATTAAAGGTATCACAAAAATCCACCAGACTCAAACACCCTCAGAAAGTCGGGCTTCCGACTCTTTCGCTCACCGAACCAACCGCAATAATAAATTGCCACCCAGACATCGACTTTCTCCGAGAGTGTGGTACCTACTACCCTCGACGGCCCGGCCCGCGGTTGTTAACAGACAACTGTCAACAGTGTGGTCCTACCAATATTAAAATAAATGATGAATAATGATAATATATCCTTGTAAAGGAATTAAATATATGGTAAACACAATCTATGGCTATTAAAGAGTGATTGCTGAATAATTAAAATGGTTGCCTGTATATTTTCACTTCCATCGTGTACTATTACGAAAAGCCTTTCCGAAAAGCCCTATTATGTTTTCTTAAAACAACAGCGAGCACTAAATAATAAAATCTATATCATCACAGCTCATATACGTCCCACTGTTGGGCACGAGCCTGCTCCACAATGGAAATTGACCTACTAAACCCCGATGGCGGGTTGGTATAGGATTTTATTTCGAGTTTCTTTCTCTTGCACAATTGTTATATGCATAATATATCCCTTTGTCACCTTTTATGACACTCCTGGATAAGATACAGTCTGGTGAATTGTATTCTTACTCTGTCACCACACGGAAATAATATCTTATGTATCACTAACTGACCCAACAGACGTTATTACGTTCAAAACTAAAAATTTGTAAAATGAATTCTCTTTGAAATCGGTCGCAGCGCCACCTACTGGTTCCAATTATTAATCTATACCAATCCATCGGAACAGCCACCATAATCATCAAAATCGGTCCAGATGTTTAGAATTTCAATTACAAATTCACGAACATAAAATTTATATGTATAAAGATAAAATATATTAAACTATCGAATTGTAAATTTGATACGGACAAAGTAAGAAGTTAAAACAAGTATTTGATATGTACACCAAAGTATATATACGCCCGCCCCACACATCCTCCAATCAGCCTTCATCGAAAGCCCGCATGTGTAATTCAAATAGCTTTAACACGATTCTATACCGATGTAGTTCGAGGTCGAGTTCTTATTAGAGTGTTGAGTTGATCTACTATGTTGCAACCCCGCCCTAGGATTGCCGGTAAGACCCCTAGGCATTAATCATTAATCATTGAACATACAATAAGATCAATCAGACTATTAGTATATGTAATTAGTGACACACATTTAGTATTAAAATGAAATTATGTTATTTCGATATTGACAGTTCTAGTAAATTATATTTATTTAGTAATAAAGTAGTAGTAAGAATACAGTTCACCACCCCCTCTCTTCCCCGTGGGTATCGTAAAAAACCGACTAAGTACCGAGACCGAGTAAGAGAAAGACTTATGCTACATCCTCTGTGATATAAAGTAGAAGGGATATGTGTAGTACATATTACAATACTTTGTCTTTCTTAAAATAATTAACACAACATTTATTATCTACAATTTTTAGGTCTTATATCTGAAATTGTCTTTAAGAAGAGTTAGTTCCACGTATAGTTTGCTTAGTGATTTGAATGTTTCCTATGTCCTATAATTCTAACAATGCTATTCCATATGCTATTATCCATACGATGTAAGCCCATAGCGAGTTAAGTATGTAAAGTGACATTGTGTCACCATTCCTAATTTTTCGTGGGAGTAGGAAAAATCGACCGAGGGAAAACCAGCAGAATTGGCAGCAGCACCTCCTAGGAAAATTATAATTAAAATTGCAATTGTTAATGCACTTGCCAAGTAAGGTTAAAATTATGACATTTTGTCCTTTTTATTTATGGTAACTATTACCTATAATCCGCTCTACCCTACCTCTATCTACTATCTCTATCTATCTACCTCTATCTAGGGTAGAGCGGATTATAATCCGCCGTTATCTTCACCCCCATCGCTATTAGGCTGACCACTGATACCTTGATATCTATGGCCAGCCCGGGTTGCCCTTTGGAGAAGTTTATTCCAACACGTCCTAGGTCCAATAGATGGATTATTAGATGGAACCGATTTAATACCTAATAAATTATACATGAATATACTGCAGCAATCAACATCGTATAATCATCATCATCGTTATCATCATCTCAGCCCATATACGTCCCACTGCTCGGCTGCCTCCACTGTGGGAAATTGACCTACTATACCATGCTGGTCAGACGTGTTGACATAGGGTATTTATTTTGAGTTTTCCTTCTGTTACATTGATGTTGTATACATATTATAATCCCTTAGTCGCCTTTCACGACACCCACGGGTAAGAGAGGGGGGTGGTGAATTGTAATTTAACTCTGTCACCACACAGAAATGATGTAATACTAGCAAAAAATTATAGGCTTTCAAAACATTTTCAAAAGTATTTTATAGCAGCCATTTAAAAAAACTATTTTGTAAGTACTTGCAATCATTGATTACTGGTAGATAATGCTTCAAATTAGAATACCACTTATCTCTACCTAGTATTTGATTAAATCTCAAAAGTATAGGTGTGGCTGTGTCAACATTTGGTCGCAGAGCTCCGCAGGCTACAGCTGTCATCAATGCCGGCTGACATTGGCCTTCTTAGACTATACCATTTTATCCAATTAGTAACAGGCTCGTTATTTTTATTTACTTAATACTAATAAAAGCATGAGGTTATTAACATTTATGCAGATACCATAATGTGATAATACATAAGTAGAAGTTGGTACTTCAATGTTCCATAAGTAAAGTTTTATGTAAAATATTTGTTTAAAATTAACCTGTATCTTATCCTTTACAATATTTTTATTATGCTATTGAAAATTTAACATTAAAATAATCGTCAAAGTTGTTTTTCATTAATCATCATTACCTTGCTCTTATCCCAATTACTTGGGGTCGACACAATATGTCATCTGTTTTGACATATTGCAAAAAGTTTCGGCAATGACTTTTATGACCGGCCGCCTGCCTGACGTCAACCCTCCTTGGGAATGTAATAGTTGACCCAAATGGTACCAGATGGAGTTGGTCCGGGTCAATCTAGGTTTTTCTTGTTTTTCATTAATACGAATACGGTATTTGTTAACATGATGCAATTTAGCACAATTTGCATATTTTTATTATTCGAAACGTATATTAAAATTTTCAAACATTTTCAATTCTTAGAACGCAAATTTTAAATAAACTTTTTAGGTAATAAATAGAAAAAGTGAACTTGCCGAACTTACAAGAATGCCTGGTGCATGCTTATGATAAAGTACAGTACTAGATTAAAATTCGAATATATTCACAGAGTTTCCTTTTAGGATCAATCTCGTTTGCTATTTCCTTAACGCTGATAAACGGAATATTTTTTTCTGTTTTCAGCTATGTTTTTAGTAAGTTTTATATAATACTAGTTTTACTAATACTATACCCGCCCTCGCTTCGTTTCGGTTTTAGTCCCTTACCCGCGTAGTTCATTTAGGAATACCGGGATAAAATATAGCCTATGTTACTCCCTGATATTATAGCTTTCCATAGGTGAAAGAATTTTTGAAATCGGTTCGGTGGTTTAAGCGTGAAAGCATAATAAACAAAAAACAAACAAACTTACTTTCGCATTTATAATATTAGTAAGGATTTAATAACATTTTTTTTGAATTTTTTAACAGGAACAGAAAAATAATAATATAATATTTTATTATTTATGAGATTGTATGCAATTTGAAATTTGTGATGGCATTTTATAATTATTTGTATATGTTAAAACTATGATTGATAGCATTTTATTTATATTATAAAACTAATAAAAACTTGCAAAAGATTCATAAATTATTGCATTTAGGTTGTAATACATTTTTTTACGATGAATAACTTATGTTTATGCACCTGCTCTTGGCTATTTCTCAATCTTACATTACGTCTTTTCATATAGCGATGGCTGATATAATTTTTAATCCAACTTACTGTAGCCTTATAAGGATGGATTTAAGTCAAGTGGTCGTTCTCTCTATAATTGGCTTTAATAGTATTTAGTACAGGATTTTGTCCAGTTTTTGCAATACATTATTGCACGTTGACAAGAACTTTCATCACTACATGGTGGTAGCAATTTACACAAAAACTTATGGCCAATTACACTCGGATTTATTAATATAATAATTTTGTACACATATTTTTTGTGTGTGATCTAAAATAAAAATATTTTACACAAAAGTATTAATATATTTTCGTTTATAAATATTGATACACGTGCAAGTTTGAAGATTTATAGGCGATGGTAACCACAATGTATTAATCTTTTGAAAGGAAAGGCATGAAATTAAATGTAAGACGAAAATAATGGTCTTTGAAAAGGATGAATGTATGAAAATGTATAAGAATGTAATATTTTTATAAATGGTGAAAGAGTGGAACAGGTGGAAGAATTTGTATAATTAGGCGTACTGTTTAGATTACTATTTAGAGATAGTAAAAATGATAAGGATGTTGAAAGAAGAATAAATGCTGGTAATAGAGTGAATGAGACACTGTACGCCTTTATGAGCAGCAGGAATTTGTCTAAAAAGGCACGTCTAGTAGTACTAAGGGGAGTGTTAGTGCCCGCCCTCATGTATGGCAGAGAAAGTTGAGTATGGCAGGGAAGACATGAAAATAGGCTGAATGCTGTAGAGATGTGAGCTCTACGTAGTATATGTGAATATGGCTGAAAGATAAAATTAAGCATAGTGTGATAAGAGAGCGGTGTGGAGTGAACGAAGAAGTAGTGCCAAAGATTGAAAAATCGGCCAAGTGCGAGATGGACTCGCGCACGAAGGCCTCCGTACCATTGAGCAAAAAAATCACGTTTGTTGTATGAGAGACCCCTTAAATATTTATTTTATTTTCTATATTTGTTGTTATAGCGGCAACAGAGATACATAATTAGTAAAAATTTCAACTGTCTAGCTATCGTGGTTCTTGAGATACAGCCTGGTGACAGACAGACGGGCGGGCAGACAGCGATGTCTTAGTAATAGGGTTCCGTTTTTACCCTTTGGATACAGAACCCTGAAAAGGTATATTGAGGTGGTTTGAACGTGTAGAAAGAATGAGTGAAGAGAGTATGACGAAGCAATTATACAGAGCTAGTGTGAGTGGGACGGTTGCAAGAGGAAGAGCACGCCGTACGTTTCTGGATCAAATTGGAGATATGCTGGTGGAAGGTCATGTTAAGAGTACGTGTAACCATAGAGCATGCATGAAGACTTTCTTGAGTGTGAGTGAAGCGATGGAAGTAGGTATATCAGGATCGTGGATTATGGTAATCCGTAGTCTCTGGCTACCCCTCTGGGAAGCAGGCGTGAGGTTATGTATGTATGTATGGTACATGTGCTTAAGTGATTAAAAAATAAGCTTTCAAATTATATATCTCTATAAAAACTATTTTTATAATCAACTAGCTTCTGCTCGCGACTTCGTCCGCGTGGTACCAGATACTTTGGGCTAACGCTAACTTTAACCTAAGACTTTGTTTACCTATGTAGAAGGTGATAATATTTTTTAATAATACGATTCTGCCACACATGATTTTTGCGCAAAATTTAGCCGTATACGTAGCGGAAGCTCTGAAAAGGAAAAAAGCCTCCGATTTTGAAACATTCTTTATTGGTGCTCCGCTCCTGTTGGTCTTAGCGTGATGATATATAGACTATAGCCTTTCTCGATAAATGAATAGGCTATTTAGTAATGAAAGAATTTATCAAATCGGACCAGTAGTTCCTAAGATTAGCGCGTTCAAACAAACAAACTCTTCAGGCTATGACCATGGCCCACCCCATAAAAAAAAAAACAAGAAAAACGCAGTGCTGTTGTAGTCCTGTCATCTACTACTTACTACCTACGATCCAGAAATACATTATTGTGCAGACGATTGATTGATGACGTATTTTAACTGTCTTATATTTATTACAGATAAAAATATTGTATTCATTTGAATAAATTTTACACAAGAAACCTAATGTATACTGATATTTACTATAGATACCATAAGAGTTACTAAGCGTGAGGGAAACTAATTACAACAGCCATTTAATAGTATCGTACTAGATTTATTAGATTTTATTAATAAAACTTCAATCATTTTAATTATTGCGTACAGTTGTATAAATTACTAGCAACCCGCCCTCGCTTCGTTTCGGTTTTAGTCGTTTTACCCGCGTAGTTCCCGTTCCCGTGGGAATACCGAGATAAAATATAGCCTAGTTTACGCCCTGATATTATAGCTTTCCATTGGTGAAAGAATTTTTGAAATCGGTCCAGCCGTTTTGAAGATTACCCGGAACAAACAGACAGACAAAAATTTTTTAATTGCTATTTTAGGCATAGGTGTCGTGCAAATAACCGTGTGAGCATGAAAAAAGCCTATTATTTTAACATTACAAACAGACACCCCAATTTTATTTATTGGTATAGACTAGCAACCCGCCCTCGTTTCGTTTCGGTTTTAGTCGTTTTACCCGCGTAGTTCCCGTTCCCGTGGGAATACCGGGATAAAATATAGCCTAGTTTACGCCCTGATATTATAGCTTTCCATTGGTGAAAGAATTTTAGAAATCGGTCCAGCCGTTTTGAAGATTACCCGGAACAAACAGACAGACAGACAGACAAAAAATTTTTTATTTGTATTTTAGGCATAGGTGTCGAGCAAATAACCGTGTGAGCACGAAAAAACCCTATTATTTTGACATTACAAACAGACACTCCAATTTTACTTATTGGTATAGATTATCTACAAATTATACGGAGTGTGATAATAAAATGTGATAATTAGAGCACTGAATACTGACATCTATGCAATTATATGCATATGACTATGACTAAACTCTACTTACACGCTGGAAAAGCTTTGATGAAATTTTTGAGTAATTTTAATTAACATTTGGACCTGAAGGCTGCGCAGCAAACTAGATTACAATCAAATAAAATTCGTGAAAATTGATTCAAGATTTTTTTTTTGGTTAGTGCAAAGGGACATAGTACATTTACCTATTCCATAATTTTTTTTTTGTGTGTGTACAGCTGTTGGCCGCAGATGGCCTTGACAGCTTGACGCGGACTATGGGTGAGCGCTGAGGGCTCTCAACCCGGTACCATAATTTTTCATTACCATTTCAGGTTATATACGTTCCACTGCGGGGCTGGAGCCGCCTTCAAAATAAGATGGCAAATTGACTTATGTATACAGTAACACGTCGGACACACTTGTTCGTATAGAGTTTTATTTCGAATTTTCCTTCTCTATATTATAAAATATTATAACATAATAATAAGGTTATACATAAAAACAATTTTCAGCTTTCATGGTCACGAACAGACTACAGTATTTATCTTTTATCCATGCCAAAGCATATCATCATTATCGTAAAGATCGACTTACAATATTAATTATTAGAATTCGATTCACATTTTAATACGATATTAGTGACCAGTAGAAAAAGAAAATTATTCTATACATTCTATATATCTATTACATATTAGTTATTCGGCAATTATCATTTACATTATTATTTGATATATAATTTTTATTTCATATGATAAGATCGTAAACATTTATTGCATGACCTTAATATTATACTAAGCTTTACTGTCTAGTAGCTATAAATGGTTGATAACATATATGCATAAAATCATGTGACAATCTGACTTAGATATTATACTCAATAAAAAATAAATATAATGTATACTTATATAGAGCCTTATAATAATGAGTTTAATCAACTGTGTATCATTATCATTATCATCATCCTCATCATCTAAGCTTATATACGTCCCACTGCTAGGCTCTAGCCTCCCGGAAATGCTCGCCGACTTGTATCGGCGGGTGTCGGGGGTGCGCGGGGAGGGCGGTGTTGTTTCCTTGAGGGAGCTCACCGCCTGGCGCGTCGACGCCCGCCGCGACGTCATCGCCCGTTGGGCAGACCGGCTGGAGGGGCCTCGATACGGTATTTGGACCGTGGAGGCCTTCCGGCCGGTGCTGATGCAGTGGTTGGAAAGGCGGCACGGGGTGCTCTCCTTCCGACTCGTACAGGTCTTGACGGGGCATGGATGCTTCGGCAAGTACCTGTACAGGGTCGCTAGGAGGGAGAGAACTTCGTCCTGCCACCACTGCGATTGCGACGAGGACACGGCGCAGGACACTTGGGCAGAGCCGCGTCGTGAACTCGTCGCAATCATCGGTGCCGACCTGACGCTGCCGACCATCACTAGGGAGATGCTTGGCAGCATCAGGAATTGGGACGCGGTCGCAGCCTTCTGCGAGGCAGTTATCTCGCAGAAGGAGACGGCGGGTCGCGAGCGCGAGGAGCACAGCCTCGATGATGCGACCCGCTGCCGGCGACTGGGGCGGCGCAGGCGGGATTACCTGCGTGAAATGCCGCCCTAGCCGAGGCCGCGGGTGACTGGACCAGAGATTAGTCCGTCACCCGCCGAGAGGCCGACCGCGTGAGGAAAGACCTAACCTAACCTAACCTAACCAAATATTCGTGTAGTGACGTCTAAAGGATATAATATGCATATACCGTCAACTCTCGATAATTTGACACTCAAAGGACCAGAAAAAATGTTCGAATGAGTTCTTAACATATTGTTATATATTATTATTATTATTTATTCTTAACATATTGTTCTTAATATTTGTTCAATTATCGCTACATGTGTATTTAAAAAAGAAGTCCTTAATTTTGTCATGACTGAGCCACTTCAATCTATCATTATACGAACTGCAAACTCACTCATATCTTACTTATGTAAACAATCGACAGGTCTATTTGACTACATATTAATATTAATTTTATTCAATTTATCGAGTATTTTTCAAGGGAGCAGGAACAAATTTTAAATTGTCCAGAGATAAAGTAGACAAATGTTTCTCCTATTATGAATGAGATTCGAGCCCAGCAGTGGGATATATATGAGCTGAGATGAGATGCCAGCTGAACAGACATTCTGCGAGCTATAACATTGCTATTTAGAATATCAAAATCCGCTCACATCACTAGTTCAAATAATTTTGAAAACTCGAAGACTTGTTTGTTTATGGTTGCATAATTCGTCAATACATTACTTACGAGTATGATTTGTTTAATTATGTTTATCTGGAAACCAATTAAGTTTGTCACTATTTATGTCATATCACTTAATATGTGTCAAGTTCGGATTTTGATGTCAATGCTAATCACCTAACATGCTAACACCAATCTTTTTTATTGGTTGTATAACTAAAGTGATTAGTTAGCATATCTTTCTAAGGCGAGATGTATGCATGTGTTATTAGACTTGTTTAAAGGTAAAACACGTAATTGTATACTATTTCCTTACAAAATACCCCAGAATACAATATTAGAAAAAATTAACCAAACGCAGTCGCTGTAAACAGAACTGAAACGGTTTTAATGCGTTTTATCTATACTAATAGGTATTATAATGAGAAAAGATTAGTATGTATTGAATAGGCTCCGAAACTACTGAACCGATTTCAAAAATTCTAATATTTTTAAATGGTCTGTCTAATCAGACTGTAATATCAAATACTATTTTCCGTGCGGTGACGGAGTAAGAATACAATTCACCACCCCCCTCTCTTACCCGCGGGTGTCGTAAAAGACACCTAAGGCATTATAATATGCATACAGCATCTATGTAAGAGAAAGAAAACTCGGCACAAAACCCTATGCCAACACGTCTGACCAGCATGGTATAGTAGGTCAATTTCCCTTCCATACTGGAGGAGGCCCGAGCCCAACAGTGGGACGTATATGGGCTGAGATGATGATGATGATGATCAAATACTATTCCACAAAGTTATTAATCTATGATTTCCTATCACGTTAGTAAATGTAATCATATAATACCTAACCATCGCAGAATAAGAATTAAGATGTGCCTATTCGTACATTCGTTCATCAAAGTTTAAGCGATTAAGACCTATTGACACAACGTTGTTTTATTTATGTTTATGAGTGGTCAAAAATTCAATCAATGAATCTTTTACATTCCCGTGGAAGTAAAAATAGGCTACGGGATTACCAAACCACAAGGGATCACCAGGCTATGGATACATACCTGCGCCTGATGCCGCCCTAGCCGAGGCCGCGGGTGACCGGACCGGGAATTTAGTCCGTCACCCGCAGAGAGGCTGACCGCGCGACGGCGACCGACGTCCCAGGACGGGGACGTCGAGAGGTGAGGGTATCCGAAAGGGTATTCCGTCGGGTCGACCACTGACGACAAGGCACAGGCAAGGACAGGAGCAGGGGCTCCGGTGGTCGGCCCAACGACGAAGATGACCTGGGTACGGGTGGGCTATTGTCCCGCGCGCCGTCCTTTCATCGCTCTGGACGGAATGGACCGCGTGCACGCTTACCATAGCCCAGCCACAAAAAAGAGGCAATGGACACATCCTGCCTAAATTGGGAGCCTTGCAGTAGAGTACCGTGCAGCCCAAAAATCTGTGTTACCTCCCCCCATTTCGGCTAATTACTCGTACCAAACTCGTATGAAAGAGATCAGTCGACGAATCCAACTCGGTTGGGCAGCGTTTGGGAAACTTAAGAGGATATTCTCATCCAACATACCTCAGTGTCTGAAAACACAGATCTACGACCAGTGTGTGTTACTAGTGATGACTTACGGCACGGAAACCTGGTCTCTAAATGTAGGTATCACTACAAGGCTCAAAGTCGCTCAGCGTGCTATGGAGCGGGCTATGCTCGGGATTTCTCTGCGAGATAGAATCCGGAATACGGAAATCCGCAGAAGAACGGGTGTAACCGACATAGCACGAAGAATTAGCACGCTGAAGTGGCAATGGGCAGGCCACATCGCTCGACGAACCGACAACCGCTAGGGAAGAAAGGTTCTCGAGTGGCGACCACATATCGGACGACGCAGTGTAGGACGCCCCCCACTAGGTGGACCGACGACCTGGTGAAAGTTGCTGGGCGTCTTGGGATGCAGGCGTCACAGAACCACACTTTGTAGCACAACATGAGGGAGGCCTACGTCCAGCAGTGGACGGCGATAGGCTGAAATGATGATGATGAATGTTGACTCGTACCGAATATTTGATATGACGGGCCTGTCAGGGATCAGCAGTATTATACTGGAAATCTTATAGGCTCATTTGCAATTGCCAATTCGCCTACCAAGCACGGTGATTTCAACAGTATTGCCTCCTGGGACGGCCTACATCCAACAGTAAATATTCATAGACTGATGAATGAAAATTTATGAACTCTGTGGAGACTTCAACTGCCTTCAATCTTTAAAAAATCTTTTCAGACCAAATGTGTGAAATGCTAAACCAATCAATTTTATAGAAGCATGCTTATGTTTTAAAAGTAACTAGTTTAAGGTTATCAATTATGTATGGTTTCACTTCAAGATCAGTTATGTATATTTTTTGCTTTGGATCATAAATATTTATTTCGTGACTTTATGACTTTAGAATCTTTTAAAACTTTAATTAATTACATAGGCATATATATAAAATAGATATAAAAATCAATACAGTGTTGTGTGTCTATTTATGTATCTATCTACTTCAAAAAGTGAACCTTGTATGTTTTTAAAATAGCAATGAAGTAATTAAAAACACGCTTAAATTCTTATACCCATAAACGCATCTTTGGCATGAATGTTACAGCCACGATATAAATACCAGACCACTCAGAAACTATTGCGAAAAAAAGCTTAAGTAGGTATATGTGAGACTGGTCAGTTATAATTTAATTTGAAAATTATTTTCAAGTTGAAATAGGTACGTTCCAATTTCAAAATTTGTCTTCATATTTTTGGGGCTAATTCAAATTATCGTGTCTCATAGAAAAATGGTCTGCGCCGAGAACACCTTCGTGCATGTATCGCCTGAAACACGATAGATTTGAAATAGCATTTACGGATGAAGGTCCTTCCAAAGCAATCGTGTATCGTTAGTATAAGAAATTCAAGAATCTTTTTTATTTTCGCAAAGCTTTCTGGGAGTCCCACGTACATAAGCACATATTTAATTAGCTTATATTTGTGCGATGCGTTCGTAAATAAAAAAAAATATTGGTTGCCTGTAAAGTCGGTATACGGGCGAAAGTTTTACGTGACAACGACTTTGAGTGGTAAAATAATTTTAATGTGAATATTCATTCGTATAGTAGGAAGAAGGATGAAATAATAGTAACAATTTAAAACATTTATTTATACAAAGAATTATATTTAAAACATTAATTTATACAAAGAATCTCGCACTGAATTTCATATTAACAAAATTTTATTTTTACCTTTACACATACATACGTATTTATATACAAATATACAATTTTTATGTCTGTCTCTCTCGCTCTTAGGCGGGCTAACCATGCCCGAGTGGAAGGGACGCGTGCCTCTCACTCGCTCTCATTGTGAGCGCATAACGTGAGCGGAGCGTAACGCAGTTTCTTGAAGTGTCACCCGGCAAACCAATTTATAAGACGTTGTCACGTCAAAAAGTCTTATTTTTAAAACGTCATTGACATCCGTTCGGAAACAAATATCAACAAGTATATTATTTGCAATGCGACCTTCTTAAAATATCAGTTACGAGTAATAAATGAACATGAAGTTATTCGTCAATTGCGCAAGTATCAATAAATTATGTACACAGCTGGAAAGTTATTGGTACAAATGCTTTAAATATCTGTGCAATATTTTTTCTTACTGATATTTCAAGAAGAACGAATGTAAATATAAAAAAATCCGATCAAATATTTTAAATTAATGAAATACCTTGTTTGTATCTACAATAAGTTGTTGACTATGAACAAAATGGATTATTTCATTTATATTTTTGATTGTACTAACTATTGAGAATCTAGTCAGGACTAAAACACCACATTTTTTTGGGTTCTAGGCTTAGAATAATAACATATAGAAGGTAAGTTCGCGCACAAAAAATGAAGCATTTCAATTGGAGCCTAATGGAGCTTACGCCGGAACCGTTCCGTAATGTACAAGTCATTGTACTGCTCGTACGTACGCAACTCTTAAAAAATAAATAGGTAATTATGACGGTTTGTGCATTCAAATGGTGTCATAACACATTTGTAAAACTTAAAAAGGGTTTTTAACATCACTTTTAAAAGTATTTCGACGATTTATGTTAATATAAACAAAATTTGATTTCATAATTTGTATAGTGGTGTCCGTGTGTACGTGTGTAATCGTCTGCGCGTCATTAGTGTTTTTAGATTCAAATTTCGAACCTTCGAAGTATTGACACTATCCTTCTATACGTTATTATTCTAAGGGTTCTATGATTATTCGTTATATAACATGATTCTCGTTCGACTGTTATTAATTATAAAACGTAGGTATAAATATTTAGGTTAATGCGTAAGTATATTTTTCACAACAAAATAAAAAAGAATATATAAAGAACTGTAAAGTTTAAAATATAAATATTGAAGAAGATGACACCAATTGAATCAGTGCGTACAATTATGTTAAAACATTATTTAAATGTTCCAACAACTAAAATTATGATGTAATTATCTCAAACTTTATTTGTCATAATTTTAAGTACTTTTAAATTATACGCTTTATAATATTTTTATGATTTTTTTCCTCATTAGGTAATGAGGAAAAAAATCAACATCATCATTGCAGCCTATCGCCGTCATCATCTACAGTTACCTATATTTTAAAATTACTTAGGCATAGGAACAGAAAACATAAAATATGGATAAAATGGAGATAAGGATGAAAAAAAATGTAGGTACTAGCTGGTAACATTAGGTAAATTAATTAGAGATTTATAGTTACCGTGGGTTTTTTTACGTTAAAACGGGATGCTTCCTTCATGAAATAGGCAAAAGGAAAAACTTACATTACTAACTACAAATTTAAAAAAAGGACATATTAATAGAAATTATTATGAATATTATTTGAATTAATCAACATTATATTGTAGTGTCAGACGTACGTAATCCTTTTTTTTATTATATATATATATCTGTCGAGAGAGCAGAGATTTTAAAAGATCACATCTATTTTCAAGTAGAAAAGCTTATCATAAGATTTCCATCACTTTTTTAAAATTAGTTTTGATTGTTACTAGAACCTTAGAATAATAACGTATAGAAGGATAATGTCGGTACTTAAGCGATCAAAAACATGAAGCCAAAAATACTACATGCGCGCAGACGATTACACACATATACACACGCACACCACTACATATACAAATTATGAAATCAAATTTTATTTTTATTACCATCACCGAAATACTTTTAAAAGTAATGTTTTACACTTTTTATGTTTTCAAATGTGTTGTAACACCATTTGAATGCACAAACCGTCATAATTTAACCTATTTATTTTTAAGAGTTGTGTACGTAAGTGCAGTACAGTGACCTTGTACACTACGGAACGGTCCGACGTAAGCTCCATTAAGCTCCAATTTAAATGCTTCATTTTTTGTGCGTGGACTTACCTTATATACGTTTTTATTCTAAGACTAGAACTTAATTTAAATTAGTTTTTAGTTTTAATGCCCACTAATTTTTTTTTAATTTGTTTTAATTACTTCTAAAAATTATGTAACTGCCATTTTTATTATGTACTAGCAATCCGCCCTCGCTTCGCTTCGGTTATAGGTTATAGTCGTTTTACCCGCGTAGTTCTCGTTCCCGTGGGAATACCGGGATAAAATATAGCCTAGTTTACGCCCTGA
The DNA here is from genome assembly GCA_032191425.1 of Lymantria dispar. NCBI lineage: Eukaryota > Metazoa > Arthropoda > Insecta > Lepidoptera > Erebidae > Lymantria > Lymantria dispar. Next base: position 25,737,927 of record CM063449.1, read on the forward strand.
TATTATAGCTTTCCATTGGTGAAAGAATTTTTGAAATCGGTCCAGCTATTTTGAAGATTACCCGGAACTAACAGACAGACAGACAGACAGACAAAAATTTTTTAATTGCTATTTTAGGCATAGGTGTCGTGCAAATAACCGTGTGAGCATGAAAAAAGCCTATTATTTTGACATTACAAACAGACACTCCAATTTTATTTATTGGTATAGATGATGTGACACCTTATAATTTATCCGAGGGGGGGACGCCGGTCGATGGGAGGGTACCCCAAATAGGGGGTATTCCGTCGGGCCGACCACTGACGTCAAGTCACCTTGTTCCGCTGGTGACCCCAACGACGAAGGCGACGTGCTTCGCGGGTGGGTTGCGGGTGTGCGTGCTTACGCCCCTCTGTCGCCCCGGACGGAGTGGTGCGAGGAGCACGCCGACCGCAACCCACCCAAATAAAATCCTTATAATTTATAGAATTGTACATCTGGTATTGTTTTCTTCATTATGTTATTTATTACACTGATGAAAGGAGGTGTGAAAATTCTTGGTTATCCAAATAAAAAATGTACTGTCTGCGTAATCCTTTTAATAAAAATAGAGCAGGATAGAGGATTGTAAAAGCTTTTAATAAAAATTAGCGAAGATGCATCGAACACGTCGATAGCTTGGCCAATGTTAAGACTCCTGTGTAATAAATAGGTGGGTAGAGAGGTAAAAAAAAAAAATAACAAATTATCGTTTGATCTGTTTAAAAAAACAGGGGTTTTTGATTTGAATGGGAATAATGAGACAAATACCCAGAAAAAGCACTGTCTCGTTAACAACGGAACGTATGGTTATGTTACTTATAGTCCATATCTGTTACATTAAATAGACAGTTAAAATAAGTTTCGTAAATCAAATGTAGCCCATTACTAGGTCGAGAGCAATGCCTTACATATGGCGCTCAACTTAAGACATTCGATTGCCTAGATAGTCGAGTTAGTACCTACAATTAAGGCATGACTCATATCATACAATACTAATAATATCTCGCGATAATATATAGGGCAAATAGTTGTGAATAGCGTTTTTATAGTTATGAAATATATTTAATTTGTTTTAGGTAATATAAGAATAATGAGATGAATTGTTTTGGTAGCATTATCTCTTCGTATACTTTTTTTATTATCTTTGGTGATAGATAATCAAGTAGTCCACGTGACGGTAAGTGGCACTTATTGATTTATGCAATAAATTATTCCTCCCCGAGGGGGGGACGTCGGTCGATGGGAGGATATTCCGTCGGGCCGACCACTGACGTCAAGTTACCCTGCTCCGATGGTCGGCCCAACGACGAAGGCGACGTGCATCGTGGGTGGGTTGTGGGTGTGCGTGCTTACGCCCTTCTGTCGCCCCGGACGGAGTGGTGCGGGGAGCGCGCCGACCGCAACCCACCCCCCAAAAAAAAAATGGAGAAATTATGAGTTAAGATTAATTTGGGCCTCCGGCTCTCTTGCTTTCAGAATACTACTCAGACGTATTTACGTAAGTACTATTTTTGTAATAGGATCATGTGGTCCATGTTACTGACTGTTTTTGGTGGGCAACTATAAATGGACCTACTCGTCCGGAGTAGTACCATACTCTCGAAGAAAAACGTCATTTTCTTTTTATTACTGTTGGTGGCAAGCGAGCAAGCAGCACACCTGATGGTAAGTGATCCTGCCGCATGGACCGTTGCTGACCGTGAAAAATACTCTTCTTAAACCTCGTTTAAAGAAGGACATGTCCTAGCGCTCAATACAGGCAATACTGCAGCAGATAGTTCATTTCAGAGCCTGCAGGTACGTGTGAGAAATGATCGTTGGAAACGTACAGTTGAAGACAAAACAGTTTCCAGGTGAAATAGATGAACTTTGCTACGGCGTCGAGTGGTACATTGGTAAAACGGTGACAGTGCTACCAAATAAAACAGGTCCTCGGAGCACTCCTCATGAAAGAGTCGGTAAAGCACAGAGAGTGACTTAAAGTCTCTCCGCCGGTTGACGCTCCTGTGACTCCAGTCCCTGTTCGTAAGATTTCCAGCCACAGTGTTCTATTTGTGATGAAGTCTAATTGGACATTCTCCAGTCAACAAGTCGTCAATTTAAACCAAGTGACGGCTAACCTCTTTCTGACATCCACCAACATAGATCTATGCATAATTGCACACCTCCATTTTTAAGTTTTGCGGCGCAATGCTGTCATGTACGCGTTATTCTTTTATCGATATTTTACTTCGACCCAGTATCTTAACCATCTGTTTGACTATGGTCTCCACAAGAGAGTCTTATTAAAGACGGCCCGGGGCGCTGCCTACATCGGTGCGCCGTAGAAGTTAACTCACCAAACCAGCAGAGGTCTGCTTATAATATAAACGTTTGTATACTCTATCCTAACTCCACTTGTGACCTGGAATTACAATGTCTTATGTGAGTATTTTCTTGTATGTATTACTTTCCTTAACCATGATGAATAACATGATCAAGAAACCTGCCCATCTGGGTGACTTTCTCAATGACGTCGCGTCATAAAGTCTTGCGTTCTGCATTAGCAAACGAGAACGATTATGAATATGTGGTAAGCCGTCACATTCTCACGAATTCCGTCTATCAGAAAAAGAGGGCAAAAAGTTTTGTGGATAATGTGTACTGTAATCATATTTATAGTTTCAAGTAGTATTACTTACTGTCCGTGTGGTGACGGAGTAAAAGTACAATTCACTACTCCCTATCTTGTCCGTGGATGTCGTAAAAGACGGCTATGGGATGTAATATGTACATAACATCTATGCAAGAGAAGGAAAACTCGAAATATAACCCTATACCAACATGTTTGACCAGCATGGTATAGTAGGTCAAATTCCCTCTCATTGTGGAGGAGGCCTGAGCCCAACAGAGGGATGTATGTGAGCTTCGATGACGATGATGATGTAGTATTTCGTGTTAGTGGTGTAAGTATGCGATTGGTGAAGTCGGGTTCCGGGTAAGATTTCTGGGGCGTGCAAAACGTTATGCTTTTATTTTTTCACAGTTTTGACTTGTTATTATTAACCGTAGTGTCCCCTATCAAATTAAAAAAAAAGTGTGGGTGTACTTATGTACGCACGTAAGAAGTTATACTTCTTTAGCGTAACAAGATAAAAATCTTTCTAAAATTTTATGCTTTCTTTTTTTTACGGACGACGCACTCCTCGCCCGGCTCCGTCCGGGGCGACAGAGAGGCGTAAGCATGCTCACCCGTAATCCACTCGTATAAGATGTCGCCTTCTTCGTTGGGTCGACCAAGGTGCAGAGTTTCTTGACTTAAGTGGTCAATATTTTACTCTTCACGTTATTCCGTTTGTCATTGAGTAAGATACTTGCTCGATGATGTTTGTAGAAAAATTACACTAATAATAGAAAAAATAGCTATTTAATACATTTAAAGTTTTATTATAACGCATTAGCCAGTTGACATTTGTGACGGTCTGCCCGCGCATTGTAAAAATTTACTCTCATTATTTTACCTAACGCGCGAAGAGAAGTACGTATAACTTCAAAATATCTTTAAAATCTTTAAAAGCTTCATGGGAAACATTTCAGAGAGTATGTAGTAAATAAGTACAATATAAGCCTTATGATTAGCGCCATAAACAGCACAGAAATGATTGATTTGATCTAGTTAGTCTAACCTTGTACATATATGCTTTATTTTAGTGACTTAATTTTTATTAGTTCTAATTGTATGCTATAATCTAGATAAAATTAATGTATGTTATTATGTAAATCGAGTTCGTGAAACATTAAGGCCTCGTTGACACGTTTGAATATACCTACTTACCATGAACCTGAAACAATATCGTAAATTCTGTTTCAATCGGTTCAATCTATTTCAACTGAAATTTATTAATCGATATTTGTTATCTCTGTTTTCTATTTTTCATTCGCTTCTCATTTTATTATTTGGCATTTTTTTTTAATTAATCACAACCACAAGCATTATAGTGGCCTAATTAGAAAAAAAGAAAAGATTTTTAATAGATGTAGATTCAATCGTGTTTGTATTGTCCCTTTTTCGTTTCACAAATTAATTTTATAGAAAATCTAGCACACAAAACACAAAATCAATAAAAAGCTATTTGTTAATTTATTTATATAAAGATTTTTTAAACGCATTCTCATAAAAATAAAAGAATGGACTGGTGACAATGCCTAACTTTTTCAATCATCTTCATCATTGCAGCTCATATAAGTCCCGCTGTTGGGCTCGGGTCTCCCCCACAATGGGAGAGGATTCGACCTATATACCATGCTGGTCAGAAATGTTGGTATAGAGTTTCATTTCAAGTTTTCTTTCTCTTACATAGGTGTTATGTGCATATTATATATCACAGTAAGATAATGTGAGGTGAAATGTATTCTTACTCCGTCATCACACGGCAATTCTCAATAAATATGATAAAAAATATATTTATAGTGTTTCGTAAACTTTGGTATCCTTCTAGACGTTATATTGCAATTGTTGCATAAAACTTGGACACATTGCACTATGCATCGCAAAAGAGAGTATTTACAAATCTATTTAGTATTCTGTAACTGTATAAAAAAAAACGAGGGTGTCAGACTTAGGAAAATCAACATATTGCAGTGAACAACAATAGTTGTTGCATCGAATTGACAAGTTTAATTTCACGATTGTTTGAATTTTCATCACAACTTAGATTTCACGGTTCGATCCCCGGTACAATATCGTTGACAGAGTGTAACAATACATTACATCATTTCCATATTCGTATTGACATCAAATAAAAGGAACAATTTATGCAACTAGAGATTGTGACGAGTTTCCGTATTTATTATGATGAAAGCTAAAGATAGCATCAAATTTATTTTTATTTCAAATAATTGTAACAAAGTTAGTTTATTATTATACTCACTTCTGATTGTTACTTCGTCGACTATAGATCTCTATTTAATCAACACTCCAATTTCTGAACTTATAAAATGGTACTGATTTTTCTGTGTATTTTGGAGTAAGCATACAATTCACCACTCCTTGTCTTGCCCGTGGATGTCGTAAACGACGACTAAGGGATATAATATGCACATTAGATCTGTGCAAGAGAAGGAACAGTGAAACGTATGTAGGCTGTGATGATGATGATGATGACTGACTTTATAACATTTTCGAGTAATAATGCTGATTTTAATACAATTACTTGGAATTGATGCAATATGTACTTTTCTTCCAACATACGTATTGCAAAAGTTTTGACAACAGTTTTATGATCTGTCTCTTGCTTGATGTCAACCCTTTTTGGGAATGTAATTGTTGACTAAATAGCACCAGATTAAGTTGGTTTATAACACTGTAAAGCGATGTTAATATATTCATTTGAAATCGATGCCTTTTTTTAGAGGGTGGGCTACAGTCATCGCACCCACCGCCCGGCTCCGTCCGGGGCGACCGAGGGGCGGCGCGCGGGCCCGTAACCTACCCGCGACACGTCGCCTTCGTCGTTGGGCCGACCACCGGAGCACGGTGACTTGTCGTCAGTGGTCGCCTTGACGGAATACCCTTTGAGGAGTACCCTCTCCCCGACCGACGTCCCCCAGCTGTTCGGGGACATCGGTCGTCGTCGCGCAGTCGGCCTCTCGGCGGGTGACGGCAACTTCCCGGTCCAGTCACCCGCGAAATTTGAAATCGATGCCTGAAGAAATGTCAACTTGCCCCTATTCGTGCATCGTCCTTGTTCCCTTGCACCGCTTTAACCATCTTTTACTACATCTACGAGTATAGGATGGAAGTAATATGTTATGCTACTCAAACTGCAGTTTTAGTTTAAAATAATCGTAAATAATAACTTTAAACATATATTTTATAATAACACAAGAGCCCGCGAACCCCAGACCTACGTGATTTTATTAAAGCTGAAAGTTTGTCAGCGCATGCTCCCAACACAGTTAAGAACGGTGGCCCATTATGAAGTTTGGGTTACAGTGGCTTTGGCAGATAAAAGGTACTAAAGGTGTGTAAAATACCGATCTATTTTCGTCAAATTATTAAGCGTGATTTTTTGATATTACCTTCAGAACGTTATTAAAAATCACGTTATTCATTGCCAGACACTTAACATGGTGGCAACCCCTTACCAGACACCCTTAACGTTCATGAAATTATAATTCTACTTAATATTAAAAAATGGTAATATCAAAATATCACGCTTAATAATTTGACGAAAATAGATCGGTATTTTACACACCTTTAGTACCTTTTATCTGCCAAAGCCACTGTGACCCAAACTTCATAATGGGCCACCGTTCTTACCTGTGTTGGGAGCATGCGCTGACAAACTTTCAGCTTTAATAAAATCACGAATGTCTGGGGTCCACAGGCTCTTAGTCTATAACTTTTATAGCAAACTACGATTTAACCGCACCCACCAATCCGCTCGGATGACAGCTCAATGTCATGGGGACCCCGCTATGAGGCTCAAAATAAACTGACTTCTAAAATTCTCAAGTCATACACTATAGAACATATCAAATATTTGTATTTGCGTAATGAATTTATGGTTTGAAATACTATATCGGGTAAATGAATAGTCGTTTGATTGAAAATATTCAGATCAAGTATGCATAACATTAAATCAATCTACTAAAATTTATTAGTTTAACATGTTATTGAATAAATTTTACGTAAATTACTCAATTTGTAGAAATATATTATACCGATTGAATTCGCTATAAGCTGATTGAATCTATCAATAAAATATGGCTATATATTGTAAATATTTAGCGCAATCGAGTTAAGCACCTAGAGTGATCCAAAATTATCTCCATTATATCATTCAGATAGTTGCGGATAATCGTCGTATCGGATTATGAGGGTTGGCAAATAGTGACAGCGTCTAAACTGTAGCATGTAAATGATTGTCATTTGGTATTATTTAATGGACTAGCAGTGCCCGCGACTTCGTCCGCGTGGAATAATGACTTTGGAGGGTATAGTGACTTTCAGGATTTATTTATTTATTGTAAAACTTCTGCAGCCAAACGTTGAGAACGTTCAGCACTTGATTCCCGTTGTCGATTAGACGAAGTTCGAGTTGTTTGTGAAGTCAAACGTTGAGTTCGTTCAGCGTGTGCGTCGAGAAATCGCTGAACGAAACCGCGCTAGATAAACAATCTAGCGCGGTTTCGTTCAGCGATTTCTCGTTGAGTAGCCAGCCTCTGCCTATTTTCATCCTGTCTCATTGCTGCGCATAAGTTGCAGTCGTTTTGCAGTGGCAGACTGTCGAGAAAGTTGAGGTCTCTTTCTAGGCATTTCGCAGAGGCTACCGCCTCCTCGTCCCTCATGACCGCCCGCCACATCATACATGCGCGCGCAATCTATCTATATATTTAAAAATGAATTGCTGTTCGTTAGTCTCGCTAAAACTCGAGAACGGTTGGACCGAATTGACCAATTTTGGTCTTGAATTATTTGTGGAAGTCTAGGGAAGGTTTATACGGTGAGAAAATATGGCAAAATTGCGAGTAAAATACTAAAAACAACAATTTTATTTTCCCATACAAACTGTTCTTACCTGTCAAACATTTGATGTTCGTCCCGTCGGTTCGGCATTTTTGGCATAATTACATGTAGATCTAGATTAAAAAAGGTTTTGGAATCCATAAGAAAAGGCGGTATATTAAATAGCTAGAATATAATTCACCACCCGAGAGTGTCGTAAAAGACGACTATGGGACATAATATGCATATAATATCTATGCAAGAGAAAGAAAACTTGAAACAAAACCTTATATTGACACGTCTGACCAGCATGGTATAGTAGGTCAGTTTCCCTTCCATAGTGGAGGAGGTGCGAGCCCAACAGTTGCACGTGTATGGGCTGAGATGATGATGATGATTTATCAGCCTCCCACAAATAGTGTAGTTCCGACCTAAGGAAATATAACACTTGCCGTAAATTCAATTCAGTTGGATTATCAATAACTCCATTATATTGATACGTTTGAGGCCGAGTCCGGAGACCGACTCAGCTTCAGCTGGATCACCAGCCCCCCCTTCTTTCAACATCCAGGGAACTGGCCAAACGCTATTCAAGCGTTGTACAGACAAGGTACCAGGTGCTTAAAGACCAGCGCCAGCACCCATCAAGAGATGCTGGAGAGTGTCGAACGTGACCCCTGAGGTCGTCCTTATTGAGCGGTACTAAGTAGAGAATTCACTTTTGCTTCAGATCAATCAGTAGAAAATTATGGACAGTCTTGAATCTGACCTGGGGTCGCCTCTATCGCGCAGCGCTGAGTAAGCTACGCCGTCCTCCCCTCGCCGAAATTTTCCACCCCGACCTCCCCATCAGGGTTGTCGAGGACATTTTCCCACCGCGGCAAGCCCCCCAATCATTACTTTGTTGGACGGTAAACGGAAACCGGAGATGGGGCGGCAGTGGCGCATATACGTGTTAAATCTATCACTCTCCGGCCAAACGGTCAACCCTAATGGGTGCTGACACTGGTCCTTGAGCACCTGGTACCATATCTCACGGGTCTGTACAACGCTTGAATAGCGTTTGGCCGGTTCCCTGGATGTTGGAAGGAGGAGAGGCTGGTGCCGAAGTTGGGACGGTCTCCAGTCTTGGCCACAAACATGTCGATATAATGGTATTACTGATAATCTAACTGGATTGAATTTACGGAATGTTATATTTCCTTAATCTGCAACTTTACGCTATTTTTAGGAGGCTGATAAATCATCATCATAGTCTCAACCCATACACGTCCTACTGTTGGGCTCGGGACTCCTCCACTATGGGAGGGAAATCGACCTAGTATACCACACTGGTCAGACGTGTTGATATAGGGTTTTCTTCCGAGATTTCCTTCTCTTTCATAGATATTATATGCATACTATATCACTTAGTCGTCTTTTACAACACAAACGGGTGGTGAATTGTATTCTTACTTGGTCACCGCACGGATAATACTAAAAGTAAACTGATAAATACTAAAACAAAATAATTACGAAGAAAAGGCGGTACGAAGTTCGCCGGGTCAGCTAGTACTTAATAATTATATGGCTATAACACTAATACATTTTTAATATCGCAATATCTTTTGAATGAAATGTCCGAATTTAATAATTCAAAAATTTCTAGAAAGGTATTGAATCCGTTTTGAATATGAAGTAATTTATTTTGATAAGGATTAATACCAAGATACAAAATAAAGAGTTGTTAAAGCGAAGGCATTTTAATTATTTAAAAAAATAAAGGCAATCACTTATTGTGAGATAACTACAATAGTTAGACATATCATCATCATCATCATTTCAGCCTATAGCCGTCCACTGCTGGACGTAGGCCTCCCTCATGTTGCGCCACAATGTGCGGTTCTGTGCCGCCTGCATCTAACGACGCCCAGCAACTTTCACTAGGTCATCGGTCCACCTAGTGGGGGGGCGTCCTACACTGCGTCGTCTGATACGTGGTCGCCACTCGAGAACCTTTCTTCCCCAGCGGTTGTCGGTTCGTCGAGCGATGTGGCCTGCCCATTGCCACTTCAGCGTGCTAATTCTTCGTGCTATGTCGGTTACACCCGTTCTTCTGCGGATTTCCGTATTCCGGATTCTATCTCGCAGAGAAATCCCGAGCATAGCCCGCTCCATAGCACGCTGAGCGACTTTGAGCCTTGATATAAGGCCTACATTTAGGGACCACGTTTCCGTGCCGTAAGTCATCACTGGTAACACACACTGGTCGTAAACCTGTGTTTTCAGACCCTGAGGTATGTTGGACGAGAATATCCTCTTAAGTTTCCCGAACACTGCCCAACCGAGTTGGATTCGTCGGCTGATCTCTTTCTCGAAATTGGATCTACCTAACTAGACTGTTTGTCCGAGGTAAACATAGTGATCGACAACTTCGAGAATCGCATTGCCAACTAGGACCGGTACAGGAATGACATGGGCATTTGACATGACTTTCGTCTTGTCCATGTTCATTCGTAAACCCACTAGTTGGGATACCCTGCTGAGATCATTGAGCATTGTGCCAAGGTCCTCCATGGATTCTGCCATAACGACTATATCGTCCGCAAATCGAAGGTGAGTGATGTATTCGCCGTTAATGTTGATGCCGAGTCTAGTCCAGTCTAAGAGCTTGAAGACATCTTCCAGTGCAGTGGTGAACAGTTTCGGAGAGATGACATCTCCCTGTCTCACGCCTTTCTGCAACTGGATCGGTTTCGTACTCCTATCCCGGATACGAACTGACATTGTGGCGTTCCTATACAAACACTTCAGCACTTCGATATAGCGATAGTCGATTTGGCACCGCTGAAGGGACTGCAGCACCGCCCAAGTTTCGACTGAATCAAAGGCTTTCTCATAGTCCACAAACGCTAAGTTAGACCTATGGTGGCACGATATTTTTTGTAGGCAATTATATGTTCTGTAAAGTTGTAGTACATTGTATTGTTCTATAATCAATAGTTTTCGCAGCACACGCGATGTAAAGATTTTTTCGGGTAATTTTTTTACACCTTGGGTTACATTATTGGACTTTTAGTACGGATCCCTAATTTTTTTTCAAAATATAATATAGCCTTTCTCGATAGATGGGCTATCCAATGCTGAAAGAATTTTTCAAATCGGACCAGCGGTTCCTGAGATTAGCGTGTTCAAACAAACAAACGAACTCTTCAGCTTTATAATATTAGTATAGATTTACGTCGTCGTCACGGCTCATATACGTCCCACTACTGAGCTTGAGCCAATGGGAGGGAAATTGACCTACTACACCATGCTGGTCAGACGGGTTGGTATAAGGTTCTGTCTTAAGTTTTCCTTCTCTTGCATACCATCTGCATATTATCCCTTAACTGTCATTACGATACCAATGGGCAAAAAAGGCGGTAATAGTAATGGATTATGTTATTTTACATATTTGAATTTGCTGATAATAAAAATAATCAATACCTATATGTGCCTAGAACTTAGAACTTTTAGTAAAATAATCTGCATTAAAATAATACAGCGCCATCGCCACTACGATTACTACATAACTTTTCAATTTATATTTTCTACGTGGATAATCATTTTGTCATAGATTGGCTGTCCATTGCAACTGCTCTGTGAACGTTTTTGAGTTATTTTTACTAAAAAACTAGAAATAAAAAGAAGGTCACAATTTTGTAATTAAATTACCGTATTACGAATCTGAAATGCGTAAATTATCAACATTACATAATATTTCTTTGTCTATGTGTGAATAGAATATATTATGTGGAACGCTATGTGTGCGTGCGAATATGGATTTGTATATACATATGTGTATGTGTGTACCTTTATAACCTGATGGAAAGATAGGAGTCTTTTCCAGTAGTTATCAAGATGACTTAGGAATTTAAAAGGACTCCAAAAAAATTGCCATGGTCTTGCTCTACGGCTCGTCCGTGTGGTCCTGTGACTAATGCCGAATTTGGGCGCAATCTTTACTACATGTCAATAGTTATATGCGCAGAGGTTATCTCTTTTCTCGCCGAATTATAACAGCGAGTGTCGGAAACGCGGGCGGTCGGTGGCTCAGTCTCTCTGAGCGAGATGGCCGCCTAACGGGGCGACGCCCAGCGTGACAGCAGGCACTCCGGCTGGAGAGGTCGAGACCGTTGAGGCCTTCCGGCCAGTGCTAGTGGAGTGGTGTTGGCAGCACGGGGTACTATTCTTCCGACTGGTGCAGGTATTGACGGGGAGCAACTGTGGTCTTCACCAAGTACGGTACGGTCGCAAAGGCGGAGAGCAGACTGTTCTGCCACCACTGCGATTGCGACGAGGACACGACGCAGTACACGCTCGAGGTATGTGTCGTGTAGACAGAGCAGCGCCTTGAACGCGTCGCAATGATTGGTGCCGACCTGACGCTGACGACCATTGCTAGAAAGATGCTCGGCAGTGTCAGGAACTGGGATGCGGCGGCAGTCATCTCACGGAAGGAGGTGGCGGAGAAAGGAAATCTTCGGCGACACGATATCTATGCCCTTGGTGACTTGAGCAGCGCAGGTGCGAGTACCTGCCCCTGATGCCGCCCTAGCCGGGGCCAAGGGTGAATGGACTGGGGGATCGTCCATCACCCGCAAAGAGGCTGACCGCGCGAGGGCGATCGACGTACATATACGATAAACTGCTTTTTCTTGTCAATATGACAACTAACATAGAGATGTTACCTTGCAGTGTGATGTCCTTATATGCATATCTTAATTATTTACTGTAAATACTTCATGTGATCATTTAAAATATGACTTAAATCTATTTCTTATGGACTTTCACGAGGTATTTTTTTTATTTTATAAGGCAACTTTTTGAATATTGTACAGCATTCATTCATGCATTATAAACATATCTGCCGTGTGAGGGCAACGTCCGGGTAATACTATTTTGTTGCCGGGCATCACCCAGTACACAAAGGCGGAATCCGTTAGATTTCAAGGAATCAGACCAGTGGTCAGCCTAATGGCGGTAGGGAGGGAATACGGTAAGTTATGGGGTAGCATGCCGCCTATCCGTTGCTCCAGACAGATTGGGCGAGGTGTGTAAAGACCATAGCTTACCACATAAAAAGGTTAAATATATTTTCGATATTGCAATTTTCATCTCTGTATATCGTCTGACTAGCGTGTTACTGAAACAAGTAAGAATTAACCATAATGATCGATTAAAATACAGTACAATTGAGCTAACGTCTTTTCTAGTCCACATCTTCTAGTTCACATCACGCTCTTAGGAGCGGTCGATGATAATAGTATTAATTTCAACTCATATACGGGATGTATACCTGGGCTTAAGTCTCCTCCATGTTGGGAAGTTGACGGAATATACTATGCTTGTTGGACGGGTTGCTATAAGGTTTTACTCCGTGCTCTTCTTATTTACATACCATATTTCTTAGTCGCGTTTTATGACATCCACGAGCAACAACGTGAGTGGCGAATTGTATTATTACTCCGTCACTGCATGAAAAGTTTAACTAAGTTTAAGTTTCAATTAAATAAAGCAAAAAAAATTAACGAGTTAAAAAAAAATAATATTACAGACTTCCGTTATAGATAAATAGACTTATTGTCTATTGAACAAATAAATAAAAACATATAAAAATTACACCACAGAACCTTATATTGTTTGCTTTTTCTTATCAGAACATCTAAATATATAATGTAGTTTCTTTTTTGTTATTACAATTAAGTCATACGACCGTGAAATGAAATTTGTTGTGTAAACTTGTTACAGTAACAAAATGCTGAAGCACTGTAAACTATTGCAAATAATAGCAAATTATAGCAAATTATTTAAATAAAACCCAACATTGTTTTGATATGACCTAATCTAATTGTTTTTGTAATAATTTACAAGTAAATCTGTGAATGGTTAAAAAAATAGAGCGTATCCATTGCAATTAAGGTCAATAAACTGGCAATAGTAATTGGCATAGTTTGCTAATATAGTGAAATGGGCCGTGATCAATATTTTTTCGCAATAATTTTATTTACTTCCTAATTTATGTCATAAAAATATAGAAATCAGGGCTGACCGTGGCGTGGCGAAATAAAAATAGATAATGTCACGACCCCAATTCATTCCTATTGGCAACGACGTGTTTTAGTAGGCTGAAAGAATTAACTAATGTGCACCAATAATTATATATTGTGGTATAAAATATTTTTCTCCACATATATTTTAGCAGCTTTTGCTGTATGGTAGCGGCTACGAATATTACCAAACCTTATACTGCTTATGTCGTAAAAAACGGCTAAAAGTTTTCTGATGGTTAATAGAGCAACACCATCTGATGCTGTCTGGTCAAAAATTACATTCTTAATGAATGTTACCATCAAGCAGGTGGCTCGTCCTAAAACTATTGTTAATAACTATTATAATATAGAAGAAAGCAGATACTGCACCGACTCCAAGTAATTGGGAAAAGAATCTGATTATTATTTTAGCTTTTACCTCCTCAGAGATTGAATATCAATGATATATACAGTCTATTTGATTTCAGAATTGACAAAATGTATTCGGTAGCAGTTATAAATATCAGTCCAAATTAGAAAAAATATTTTCAATTTATATATAAAATACGCAAATAACATCGATGCAAGAGAAGACAAAAGTCGACATAAAACACTATGTAACAATATACATACATACATATCGGTAATTATATAAATTAATTTACACACATCCTGTTTTATTTTCTATGTTAATTCACACTTGTTTTGAATTATATCTCGTAATATTATTTAATCTAAATTTTTTACTATGATTTCATTGTCTTTTCAAGGTAACCTGTTGATATATATACCTACTTGTTATTTATATTCTCTTTTCCGTGTGCTGATGGAGTAAGAATACAATTAAATTCGTTAAAGGTATTTGTAAAAAATTAACTATTAAAGCCTTTAAAAACTATCTTAGACAAAATTATGTTTACCAAACTATTTTGTTTATACAAAAAATCTGAAAATATGTATATTACATGAGGTGACCCAACAGACGCTGTTCTGTTCAAACTAAAAAAGTAATTCTTTTGAATCGATCGCAGCGCCACCTACCGGCTCCAAATATTAATCTAAGCCATTCGCGAACCCACATACACACAAAATTGCATCAAAATAGCTGTTAAGAAGGAGTTCAATTATAAACACACAAGCAGAAGATATGTATATAAAGATATATGTATACAAATTTCGTTATAGCGGAGTAAGATCCTGTACATGCTAAACCGAGATTAGTATTTAGAAAAAAATAAAAACAGTTACAAAAGATATTATCGTAATGTTACTTTCAGATACCTTTGTTCGTAGTAAGAAATATTATGTGAATAATACACCGTGGGTGTGAATGGAACCCACACTAACTGACATTTACATTAGTCTACATTGTTGTTAAACAAATGATTTATAAATTGTTCAAGTACCGTGATTTATTTGATATGTACTTTTATAAAGTAATACTATTTCCACGTTTTATTGCGTTGGTTGATTTGGTTTTTACTCTCCTGACGTTTCGGACACTTTTCAGCATTCCTGGTTACAGGGGTGTGATATGCGTCTTTTTTTTTAGGTGGGCCATGGTCAGCGCACCCGCCGGCCGGATCCGTCCAGGGCGACAGAGGGGCGGCGCGCGGCTCCATGACCCACCCGAGACATGTCGCCTTCGTTGTTGGGCCGACCACCGGTGCAGGGTAACTTGTCTTCAGTGGTCGGCCTGATGGAATATCCCGGTCGCTGATGGCCGATGGAGTACCCTCTCCTCTCGGCGTTCCCCCTCGGGGACGTCGGTCGCCGTCGCGCGGTCAGCCTCTCTGCGGATGAAGGACTAAATCCCCGGTGTGATTTGCGTCTAACAAGTAATCGTTATTACAGAGGTTTTTATATATATCCCCTATTTTTATATGTGTATCGCATAACGACAGAAATCATTATTTACAAATATAGATATATAGTAAATTAGCTTTTGGCCGTGACTTTGTTTGCGTGGAAACCATATCGAGCATGAAATACAAAGCTAAGGGCTTTTAATAATTCATGACCTATTCCTAAGCTCCATATAGAAATAATGCCTATGTAATGACTACCATATTACGTAAAATATTAAACAAATCTATCCAAAAAGATGTTTTATTAAATGAAGAAACCTTCACCACCCCTTTTCTTGACCCTTTGGGGTTGAATTGCCAAAAATTATCTCTTAGTGCTCACTTAACCCAAAGAAAAGATGCGTGTACAAAATTACACATTTTTAGACCTCACTTTCAGTTATACGCAATTCACTACTTAAGGAGTTTAATTTCAAGTTTAATTTCATCCCCATGCATATTGAAATTTAACGCTTAAACAAATATTTATATATTTTTCATTAAGGGCTCTAATACAAAGTTTCAAAGATACTACCTGCGACAATGACGAACGTCTATACAAAATTTCATGCTTTATTTCAACCCTTTCTACCCATTATTTCGCGATTAAAAGTAGCCATGTCCTTTCTCAAGCTTTCCTATATCACTGTACCAAATTTCATCAAAATTGCCGTGAAAGCGTAACAGACAGTCAGAGAGACAGAGTTACTTTCGTATTTATAATATTAAGTAAAAGAAAAAATATGCACATTATTTATAAATCTACAAATTATTATCCATTTATTATTCGAGCTAGATAAGTAGGTGTTGAATAAAAATCTTGTATTTAATACGAACACTCTATTTAACGCCATAAATTAGTGTATTATGTTCAAGATAGTGATGAATTAAAAACGTAATAAAGGTTATTAAATTGCACTCAATGTCAGATAATAAATGCCAACAAGAACAAGTTAGCGGGTAAGTGATTAACATTTAGCTTTTTAACCTACCGGATTTGTTTTACGTAAGAGTAGGGCTGTCAAAAATAATAATAACAATATCTAAATTATAGATTGGAATGAAGAAAAAAGTGAGCGGTCGCTTAGGACGCCTGACAGATGTTATCATCATCATCACAGCCCATATAGGTACATCTCACTGTTGGGCTCAGGCCTCCTCTACTATGGAAGGGAAATTGACTTAGGTACTATACCACACTCGCCAGACGTGTTGGCAAAGGGTTTCATTTCGAGTTTTCCTTCTCCTGCTTATTACATCCCGAAGTTGTCTTTTACAACATCCACGGGCAAGAAAGGCAGTGGTGAATATCGAAATTATTTTTCTCAAGTATACTTAAATATGCATAAAAGAACAGATTACGACTGGAACTAATATAGCATAATGTATAAATGAAATATTACGATTTTTCCAGAAAATGATGATTTTTATTCAATAAACATTTATTTTCATTAAATACAAGAATAAAAATTCAAAAATATTTCAAATTGTGACAACTCAATTCTTTTAATCAGTGAGTGCGAGTATAATATAATAGTTATATTCGATGCCTCTGACGATATTACTGTGACAACTGGTCGGAACTACACTTACTATCATATAGCGTGGCGACGTCTCACCACGGCATGCATTGCCACATGGGCAATCTGTTTTACGTACGGCTATAGACGTTTCACATCAAAAAGAGGCAATGCCTATGCCCTCTGTCGCCCCGGACCACCACTCCAGTGCGAGGAGCGCGCCGACCGCAACCCACCCCAAAAAAAATCACAGGATTATCATTATTTTGTATAATAAATATAATAATTATACAAAGGAAAAGTTACTTGCAAATTATTTTTTTTTCGATAAATTAATATTTATTTGCACTCGTTACTTCAGATATTTTTTGAGAAATAGATGCATCACAAGTCGAAAGCTTAGGCCGATCGTGCCTTCCTATTGCTCGTTCTGCATTCTCGCTTGCACGCTCGGCTCAGGCGGCACGTGACAATAAGTCTTGCTTTTACGTGCGTGCAGGCTGCGTTCATCGATTTATAAGACGTTATCACGTTAAAATATTATTTGTTTTCGTCTATAGTCCATATAGTTTGTAAACAGTGGACTGTTGAATACGGACCTTTAAAATAATTTATTACACTGCATAGGGATTAGTTTTGAGTTTATTATTTCTCGCAATAATACTGTCTGTTTATACACTTTATATGTTTTATTACATCTATGGAAAATTAATGAATAAACTTCTTACTCGGTCACCACACGAAATAATTTTACATGAAAAACGGGTGTGGATAATATTATTAAAGGTAGTAAATATATGTACAATATTTTTACTACCTTTAACATCAAAAAGAAGCCTCATACAGTTAGTGCATACACACAAATGCATATAGGCCTGAAAATTTTAACTGGGTGTGAGTAACAATTTGGGATGATGTTTACGCTAGTATTATAATATATGTATTGTAAATAAAAAAAAATTTCATTAATGATCCACCATGAACGCTGCAAAGTGTTCGAAATGTCGGGCAATCTTAAATCAAATACAAACGCGTAAACATCCGTAAAGTAGTTTTATTTACAATAATTTGGGAGTTTGAGAGTTCCTGTTATTTATTTCACTGACTATTTCATAAATTACTGATAATTTAGTAATAAATTGATAATATATATTTTTTTAATTAGCAATAAATAAATAACTTCAAATTAAGATTTAACTATTTTGTAATTAAAAATATTCATTCATTCGTTTCAGCCCATATAAGTCCCACTGTTGAGCTCGTGCCTCCAGAAGGAGGAATAGAAATGACACCAGCTTCATGATAAAATATTAATACATTGTCATCTAAGTTACTTATATAATATATATACTAAATTTCAATACAATTGACCGCCAAGAAGTAGGTCAAATTAGGCTTGCAAGGTTCGACACACAGACACACATAGGGACACGATATCGAAAAGAAAGTATCGATACTGTACTCATGAGTAGTATCGAAGAAAATGTATCGTACTCAATAATGATTAAAGTATCGAAACAAAAGTATCGATACTTCAAAGTATCGAGTACTGAGTACATTTCCTAGAATCTATGTTGTGATGAGCTTCTTTTTTTTTGGAATTTTGCCCGTCTGTGAACGGATATTTCGAGCCACATTTTAGGCGGTAAGGAAGGTAAACATAATGAATGTTTGAACTCGATGGCGTTACAATAAACATAAGCTGTAAGGTCAAGTTTAAGATGGATAATTACTACTATTTATTCGATACGATACCTGTCAAAAAGTACTCATTGAGTAAAAGTATCGAGTACAAAAGTATCGGTATCGAAAGAAAAGTACTCGATACCTAAAAGTATAGATACTTTTTTCGTGTCCCCACACACACACACAAACACCTGTGTATATACATACATACAAGGACATATAAATTTCACTATTCTTCATCAGTCTATCAAGACCTAAGATTGGATATAGGCTTCCTTATAAAAAGGGTAAGGCAATAACGGTCATGCTTGGCAGACGGGTTGGCGATCGTAATTGATGTTGTGAATTTTAAATAAAAAACGAAATCGAACAAAATTTTGAAATGAACAAATTACATAGTTGTTTATATAATAGGAAGTCTGAATGTAGTAGTCATAAAAATGTATTTATTAATTACCATTTACTAGTCAAAAATACAAAGGATTTTTGCTTACTACTCAATAGTAATTTCTTAAAAAAAATATTTAACTAGTGGTCGCTGAGTGGTCGAAATTCGGCCATAATTCGTTTAAATTAATTATTCTGCTACACAATTTTCTTTAAGTAAACAAAAGTGCATAAGAGTTGGGGTGTGTGTGTGTGTGTGTGTGTGTGTAGCGATTGCATGGTAGTAGTGTGCGTAACGCCTTTTTGTTGGATTTAATGTATTTCTATTCCATTATTATATAAAATTTCAGTTTTATGCACATCTCCTCATTTACTTCAACTGTGCCAAAGTTCATACTTGTCCACGCAATTTTCGTAAAAAGCGGTACAAAGTTTTTGCTTCACGTATTAATATATAGATAACGATTCCATATTGAGATCTCTGGATCAATAGTGCCATATTAATTATTGCTATTGGACCAGAAAGACAGTCGAAATCGAACGGTCCATTTCCAAACGAATTTCTAAATCGTTATCATATTTTTAGATTTTCATGTCATTTTGTGCCTTGACATAATTTTAAATTGCTCAAGTTGTGTCACGGGTCGGTTAATTAATGGTAAGTACTGGTCGTATAAAAAAATCTAATAGCACCAATTAAAATAAACAACCATAATTAATGTCAAAAAAAAAATTAATTACCTAACACCGAACTCATGGGTCATTACAACCCAAGATTTTAATTTTAGAAATTACTTTGGTGAAATTAATCATGGCATTAATTTTACGACAGAAATCTTGCCACAAAAGTGATAATTTACTGCCCACCGGACATTCAATTACAAAACATAACGAAATAAAATTAAAATAATGTAATATGAGTGTTACCAAATAATTACAGCTTTATATACACTGTGGGTATCACTAGTTTCTTTTTAGATTACTTATCTTTAAAGAGCGTCGAATAATAGAGATACATTACGGCGATTAAAGCTTGTGTTGAAGGGCATTTAATTGCGTACGCGAGTGAGCACATGAAATGTAGATCAATAGACGAAGATGAAGTCATGTGACTCTGAAGGTTGATGCAAGCATATCCACTAGAGCGAATAGCAACACATCCATACTCCGTTCTAAATAAACGTGCGCAATGCTAGACATGTATTTTTGAAGCATTTCATACAGGTATAAATTTTTAAATTAAGTGTTTTATATAAATTTTTTCGCCTTATAGCGATGGCATAAAAAATCATGGTCACTGACCCTTGCTTTTCAGTATCGTCAAAAGCGAATAAACGATATAAGCAGATAACAAAATCAAAGCACTAAAAACTTGTAATATCACATCTGGTGTGCTAATTTCTGTCATGTGAAGAAAGTCCCATTAAGCCCAATCATCATCATCATCATCGCAGCCCACACACGTCCCACTGCTGGGCTCGGGCCTCCTCCACAATGGGAGGGAATTTGACCTACTGTACCATGCTAGTCAGACATGTTGGTATAGGGTTTCATTTCAAGTTTTCCTTCTCTTGCACAGATGTTATGTGCATATTGTATCCCTTAATCGTCTTTTACGACATCCATGGACAAGTGGTGAATTCTAATCTTACTCTGTCACCACACGGAAAAGGAAGCAAGCCCAATAGTAAGTAAGGAAGAAACCCCTTGAAGCCCAATAGTAGGACATATATGGTCTATATAAAAAGAAGATGTATTTTGTTTGAGCGAAAATATTATACTTGTATTAACATTTAAATATGTTTTTGTGTTGCCTCGGTTAGGTTTTGATCACCTGTATTTGGAACAGAGAAAAAATATTCCTTTCAGTTACCTTCAAAATCTAATTTCAGTTCTTCATTATAATAACACAGTTAACTTATAAAAGATAAATTTTGTTTTAACTTAAAACCTTTAAATTTATTGCGCAGTGCAATAATTGCTAAATAAAAATCATTCGTCCCACTATTACGCACTAAATCAAATGTTTTGTAATGTAATAAGGAACACGAAACTTTCGTAAGATGAGTACATTAATAACGTAATATCTAAAAACATCATGTTGTGTCAATTAAATACGACCAAGACTTTTGTAATTTTGGATCTGATTTTTTATAAACTTCTATTTAGTTTCACCTGTCGCGGTGTCTGTCTGTATGTTGTCAGATTTTGAACTCTACATTTGACCCACTTTCCGAAATCTGCTTGAACTGATTAACTGAAAAGTGTATAACTTTTACTACTCGTGACAATATAATAAGCAAAACTAATTTTTTTATTAATTATATAAAATGGTATGACACTAAAATCAATATGGCTAATTCTCTAATAAAACGAATTAAATTTCCTTTTCAAGCCACTCAATCAAAGGAAAGGACTTGATGAGTAGAAAACAGTTAGTGATATTGATATAAGATCTAAATTTATATTACTTTACTAAATTATTTTTCATTAATAACAAAATTATACTATCCTTATTTCCTTACTAATATTATAAATGCGAAAGTAAGTCTGGTCTGTTTGTGACGCTTTCACGCTTAAACCACCGAACCGATTTCAAAAATTCTTTCACCAATGGAAAGCTATAATATCAGGGAGTAACAAAGGCTACATTTTATCCCGGTATTCCCACGGGAACGGGAACTACGCGGGTAAGGCGACTGAAACCGAAGCGAAGACGGGTTGCTAGTTGATAATAATTGCTAAACTAGTTATTTTATTTTACTACCACATAAACAAAAAAAATGTTAGTAATGAACTAATTATCATCGTCTCAGATCATACACGTCCCACCACTGGGGTTGAGGCTCCTCTACAACGGGAAGAAATTGAACAACTATACCAGGTTCGTTAGACGGGTTGGCATAGGGTTTTATTTCGAGTTTTCTTTGTTTTGCAGTGATGTTATCTGATGAATTGTGTTCTTACTCCGCCACAGCATAAAAGATAAAAAAAACGAACTAAACTAATAAAGAACTAAATAGTGAAAAAGTATATCACTAAAATAAAACTGTGTAACGTTCTCTCATTTTCTACTATTTCCAGTATAACATAACTCACGTAGATAGAACGTACTATAAGAGTGGTAGGACCACACTGTCGACAGTTATCTGTCTACAGCCGCGGGCCGGTCCGTCCGGGGCAGTACCACACTCTCGCAGAAAATCGACGTCTGAGTAGTAGCGATTTGTTACTGCGCTTCGTTCGGTGAGCGAGAGAGCCGGAAGCCCAACTTTCTGAGGGTGTTTGCGTGTGGAGGGTTTTGGTGGTGCCCTTGGTATCACCGAGCCTCAATGCACGCATTCACACTCCCTTCACTTTCTTCGCGGTAGGCAACGGCTTTGTAAAGGTCCATGAGCGGCAGCAACACTTACCATCAGGTGTATTGTTTGCTCGTTTGCCACCGTTTGCAATAAAAAAAAAAAAAAAAAAACTCACAAAATGTATTTAAACAGATGTGCATCATTTTATAAATAAGGATCAATTGCATGATACCGGTCGTCTTTTCAAATAAGAGGAATTATTTTTTTACAATTGTAGTCTAAATCCATTCTTACTCCTTCACCACATAGATAATTGCACTCGGATAATCTAATATGTCATCATCTCATCATCTCAGCCCATATACGTCCCACTGTTGGGCTCGGGCCTCCTCCATAATGGAAGGGTCATTGACCTACTATACCACGCTGGTCAGACGTGTTGGTATAGGGTTTTATTTCGAGTTTTCCTTCTCTCGCATAGATGTTATATGCGTTTTATATCCTTTAGTCGTCTCGTACGATCACCCACGAGCAAGTTAGGGGGTGGTGAATTGTATTCTTACTCCGTCACCACACGGAATCTAATTATGTATATAAAAATAATATGTTAGTAATTATTTGCCGACGTTTACATGAGTTTTACAAATTTGAAATAAAACTATGACGGATTTTATATTTTATTATCGATTTGCCGAAGTTTCGAACACTTCTAAAAAGTGTTACAAACGCGATAAAATGCATAAAAATAGTTTTATTTCAAATGTTAATAATTATTTTATAATTGCATTTGAGACAAGGCAATTACTTTTTAATTTGATTCCTTTTTAAAGAAATTGCCCTACATTTTAGTACAAGTACTCTTTCTTAGAAAGACATTTAATACGTAATTTGTAACGGCGATCAACTCTATCAGTGAAGAGGGAAATGTGATGAATTATCAGAATTTTATTTTGGTAGACTATGGTCTGGACTGTCCATTCCGTTTGAGGGGACGTAAGGAGGGCATGCGGCTCCATAATCTACCTCATTTCCTCCCCAACACCATTGGGTTAACCACTAACATCGATGTCACACAAACCGTGGTCGGCTCGAAAGGAGTTATCTTACCCTATTACACCGCCATTTATCCCAAAATTACACGCATAAGCATATAGGTATGTAGTTTTAATTACGTGATATTTTGCATTAAAAAACGCTAGCAATCAGATTTACCACTGACGACAAGTCACCCTGCACCAGTGGTCGGCCCAACGACGAAGGCGACGTGTCGTGGGTGGGTTACGGGGCTGCGCGCCGCCCTTCTGTCGCACCGGACAGAACCGGGCGACGGGTGCGCTGGCCGAAGCAATCAGATTTTAACGATTTGTATGGTGATAGACTAAGAATACCAGCGTAGCATTACATCTTCTTTTCTCAAAAGTTTCAGAAGCGGCTGCAGGACGTCAAAATATAAAACAAGGCAAATTCGAAACAAGTACCTACCTTGCCCTCGATTGCCCAACGTATATAAATTATTAAGTCTCTTCCATTGTCCGCCTACTCAATAGTAGAGGAGTATATGTAGCCTGGAACTCACTTATGCTAGTATTAACGCTGTAAGAATACATTGAATACAATCTCTTTATTGTCCATGGATATAGAAAAATACGGTTAAGGAATACAACAAGAGGCCGAAGACTCAAAGAATAAACGTATTTCACTCTTTCTTGCCATCGTGGTATATAGTTGATTAATTACACTCATATAGGGGCAGCTCTTAGCCAATACTAGGACATGTACGTATATGGCCTGTAGAATAAATGTGTCCCGAAAAGGCGCTTTTAAAAATACCTCAATTGTAATAAAATGGTCAGGGTAAGTTACCGTCCCCCTCGTGATCATGAACGCTGAAAAGTCTTCAAATGTTTGGGGAAATCAAATCTCAAGTAGAAATGTAATAAAATAAGTTAAAATAGTTTTATTGCAAATGTATAAATCTCATGTAAACATTAGAAATCATAATACGCATAAACATTTGTAGCAAATTAGATTCAATTTAAACGCAATAACGTTCATACACACCAATCTTTGTTCTGGATAGTAGCTTAATAAAATCAACATTCTTTAAGTTGCCTTAATAATATTATAAACGCAAAGTCTGTTTGTTGCACTTTCACGCTTAAACTACTAAAGTTAAAAAATTCTTTCAACGGTGGAAAGCTACATTATAAATTAATCTTAATAATATATATAGTCTATCCCAGTATTTCAGCGGGAACTGAGACTACGCGATTGCTATTTATTTAAATAAATAAATCAAAAAGAAATTACATGAAAAAGGTAAAGGTTTGTACTAAAAATAGACCCTAAAGAGTCGATGCACTTAAATACAAGTTTTAATTTTTTAACAGATATTATGCCAAAATCCTATCGATTTTCAATAACTCTCGCGTCGTTCATTGACCGCATTCGAAGCGTTTTCGTTAAAATTATTGATTAATAGAGATATGTTGATTTCTGTAGCTATTCTATACGGAAGCTCTCTTAACAACTGCCTAAAAAGAATTTTATTAAGTCTCAAGGCAGACATGCCGTCAATTAATTAAATATTGACTTGATGACTTCGTTATATATTTTGCAAACACGTCCGCTACGCCTGCATATTGAATAGTTAAAAAAAATAAAATTATCAGTTTTTTTTCACGGAATTATATAATCCATTTTAAATCTTTACTGACAGTTCAAAATTTCAATAATTCATTATAAGACGTCAGTGTTATGATGGAGTTAAAATACAATGGAATGCAATGGAATTTTGAATTATTCTTAGAATAATAACGTATAGAAAATGTAAGTCCGCGCACAATAAATGAAGCTCTTAAATTGGAGCCTAATGGAGCTTACGCCGGACCGTTCCGTAGTGTACAAGGTCACTGTACTGCACCTAAGTACGCAACTCTTAAAAAATGAATAGGTAATTATGACGGTTTGTGCATTCAAATAGTGTTACAACACATTTGAAAACCATAAAAAGGTTTTTAACATTACTTTTAAAAGTATTTCGACTATTTATGTTAATAAAAACAAAATTTGATTTCATAATGTGTATAGTTGTGTGCGTGTGTGTGTGTGTGTGTGTGTGTGTGTGTGTGTGTGTGTGTGTGTAACGCCTGCGCGCTGTAGTATTTTTGGCTTCATGTTTTTGATCGCTCGAAGTACCGACACTATCCTTCCATACGTTATTATTCTAAGGAATTATTCTTATACTGATGACGAGAATTTACGTAGGCATCACATTAGCTGATTTTGTACAGCGATCACAATACATCTACACTATCTACACTAATATTATAAAGAGGAAAGATTTGTATTTTTGTATGTAACAAATAAACTCAAAAAGTACTGGACCGATTTTAAAAATTCTTTCACCATTGGAAAGCTATAATATCAGGGAGTAACATAGGCTATATTTTATCCCGGTATTCCCACGGGAACGGGAACTACGCGCGTAAGGCGACTGAATCCGAAGCGAAGCGAGGGCGGATTGCTAGTTTTTAAGGGTGTAGATTGTTGGCCTGAGATCTCGATTTCGAGCGACCGCAGCGCCAAAGTTTAATGTAACATCCGACGGGGCGGATGAATGACCTAGAGAGCGCGATTTTCAAAATGTTTTGCAACAAACGTTCCACGTTGAGAAATTGTTATTGAACTTGAATATTTACAGCATAACAATAACGTTGAATTTTTGGAAACTAGCTGTTGATTCTTTTTAAAAGATTAATAAGAGTAGTTGAGACACAATTTTTATGTTTTTCTATCATTACATTACATAGTATAAAACAAAGTCGCTATCCGCCGTCTGTCTGTCCCTATGTATGCTTAGATCTTTAAAACTACGCAACGGATTTTGATGCAGTTTTTTTTTAATAAATAGAATGATTCTTAAGGAAGGTTTATATGTATAATACATGCATAATATAGTAGAGAAACGCTGATTAATTTAGAGGTTTCTAATGTGATGTCGTAAATAAGCACGTTTTATTTTGCGCTTATATTGCAAACGTTGGCTGAACCCTACGAGATAGACCAAAATAATGTACTACAGTATTATCCATCTTAAAAAGTTCAACAAAAAAGTCCACGATGGCATATGTCTATCTCTTAGGGATAACCCACCATAACCATTTTTTATCCTCTACTAAAAAATGATTATTTACTAAGTGATTTTATACAATACAGCATTAATCCTTATCCAATTAAGTACCTTAAATAAATTGTGCATTTATTATAGATCAATATGCTTTTTATAGTATGTAATTTAAGTGAATATTGCCGAAGATAGCGAAGATAGCGAGGGCGGGTTACTAGTTTATAATATAATATACAATCAAGAGCAGGTCCGGACTGACATTTTTGTATTCTACTTACCTAAAATTCCAACTATGTATTTATTTGTAATTTCACTATCAAAATTTATTCTAATTCGTAAAATATTCATTCAATAAAATAATTGCAAATTCAGTAGGAAGTGTGTTTATCTCTACGTAAGGAAATGTGCCTATTGCGTAAACTCAAATACTTACTTTTTGTTTACGATCACCTCGTCGATATCTAAAAAAAATCCTAGGGTTTTAAAAAAAAATGTTAATAAATGAAACACAAGTATAAAAATGATTTATTTACTACACAATAACAAATATGACTCGCCATTACTCGTATTATCTCAAAAGCGTGCTAGGGTTGTACAAAAATTAGTAAATAATTCATTTATTTACTAATTTTAACAGAAGTTTGTAAATTATTAATATACTAATTAAAAGTATGTAATTAAACAATAACGAAATATGAGTTCAAAATTCTAATGTTTTTTCATTCGATTACGGATCAAGTTCTGATTTCTGCTAATTTGATGATAAAATCAATGGCTATCACAAAACCTATCAGAATGAAAACGTTACCAGCTGCCCGATTCACGTAAGTATTAAAAACCGTAGCGCAGTGACGTCACTTCGTTTTTTGCAAATTTAGCCCTTTTAACCGACTTAAAAAAAGGAGAATTCTCAATTCGCTATATTTTTGAACCAATTTTTATGATTCTTTACACCAGGTAACTCAGAAATTGTATAGTAATTGAGCTATTGGAAGATTTATGACAATCCAAGACTAGATAAGTAAGTGCGTTTAAAACAGAAAACCAAAAGGCGATTTCTAAGTTCCTAAGTTAAAACGACTTTTGGACTGGCGTGTTTACGTGAATCGACTGGCTGGGTAGTTAAGTTACCTGTATCTTTCAAAATCATTAGGCGTTCTTCTCTTTCATAACACGTAAAGCTCTTTTTTTCCTCTCTTTCATAGCCTCTATGATACTGGGCGCGTCACGAATGGGCATGCTTCGTGACTGCCGAGGATCAACTAATTCTGGAAGTAGGCCATCGTAATAAAACCTAACTAATTTCATCTCCATTTTCTCCTCCCAAAATTTGTCGTCCTTTTCTATAATATAAACTTTCATAGGTACAGTAGCACCAAACCAGATGCCAAGCATGCAAACGTTTCTTTTAGTAATATGTACCTGTCCCTGAATTTGGAAATACCAGTTATGATTTTTATTTATGACATAACCCTTGGAAGCCTTGTCCTTAACCCAAAAGGTATGTTTGGCCATTGCTTCATCAAGAGTCATGCCAGCTAAAGAATGTGGGCACTTAATTTCAATTAAACCGTTTGCATAAATGCCATCTGGTGTAGTACCAAGAAATTCATATTGATCGTCGACGAACAAACCGCAACCTTGTATACTAATATTCTCTTGAATTTCTAACTGTTTAATTGCGGTTTCTTCGTTTTCGATACCGTACCGTACAGCAGGCAAACTGGCGATATTACTACCATAAACGATTTTACGAACAAGAACAGCACAACTTGGCTCTCTCGTTTTTTACAAACTTCCCCGAACGATGATGAGGTTAGTAATTTTCTCCTTGTACTCATCCACTCAGAACTACTTCTTTGCAAATGGGTCGACCTTTCAAGCTCCTCTCTTTCAGCACAAGACAACTTTAAATCGGCTAAAAAAGATGACTTGGCTTTCTCATATAATTCTGGACTCAGATCAGGTTTTTCGCAGTTTGGTCCATAGTGAGCGTCTTTCGATACAGCGCTGTGGCTCTTTTTCAATCTTAATTTAGGTTTAGCAATTAAACGGATTCTACGATTACAATTTTCCACTTTCGCGATCAAAGGATTAGGACTAGATTTAAATATTACTTCATGAGTTTTACTATGAATCGATCCTGTATTAAAAGACACAACAGCAGCTGCGCATCGGCCCGCACTAATTTGGCAATCACTGCATTAAAACTTTCAACTATATTACTTGTACAATTATGAATTAAACTTCTAGAATGATATGACAGTCTTTTACTTAAAATGTGTACCGCGTCCATTAATCCGCATCCAACAATTGCTGGAAGCAACCCAACAGGTTCTATTCGACGAGTATCAGGTCTACAGAAATACTCCTTGCAATATTGGTGATTACCAAATACGTGTTGTGGACCATTTAGGATATCTTCACTAAGATTTTTTATTTTTTCTTCGAGTGACTGATTTTGATCGCCCCAATATTTAATAGCGCATTTTACACCCGTTCTTAAACGCAGATACCTTTCTTTTAGGAATTTCCGCAATTCGCAAGGATACTTAGTGTCTTTCGACAGTTTCTCCAAGCTATTGCAGTAGTTTCGTAAAAGATGATTTTTGCATTCAATTTTCTCTACTGTTAAATTACCGTACGGTCGCGAATCTAATATTTTTTTATAAGTACTGGAATCGTCGTCTGCTACAAATTTATTATAAATTACACCGTGATCAACAATGGAACGTTTAAACCCCTCAACTATTATGGTCGATTCCATACCGGTAGATGATCCCGAATAATTCTTGAAACAACGGTGTTCCGAGGGCTGACTGTCGTTCTTTGCGGCTCGTACACAAACTACGCAGTATTTATTTTTAACTCCAAAAAACAATACTTTATTAGTTTTAATGCCAATTATCGCAGCTGCGCCGGACAAGGCGGAAAAATTCTTACCATAAGATCTCTTGCTCCAACAACCGTCAACAGCAACAGATATTAATGGTGTACCTTTTTATCAACACTACCTATAGACACTGCGTACTCCGCTTCTTCCTTGACAGCTTCTGCCATGGAATGTGCTGCTGTCTTTTCCCACCAATCGCAAACCGTATTATTAATTTCATTGTATAATGAAGGTGACATGATTGGTAGGGCTACTGCGGCAGTTAATGTTTTTAACTGATAGTAGCTCCCACCAGATGATATGATACCAGATACAATTTGATGATTCACTTCCATTCTATCTTCTTTCTTTTCAATCAAACACACAGTAAATTTCATACTACACATACTGTGTACTGAAATGTATTTCATGATGAGTTTTGAGTCCAGACCAACTTTTACTTCACCTATTATACTGAGGTAACTTAACTTACAATCCATTGGACCGTGGTCCCCTATGGCCTGAAGAGCTTTAAAAAAAAAAGAAACGTCTACAACTCTACGCCCAACTTCCATTTCATCCACCTTTCCCTCTTGGTCGTTTTCAATAACTAGTTCCTGTAAAGAAAGATAATGGCTTGATTTTTTTTATAAAAAATAATTAAAAATTTAAAAAAATGCAAAAGAATTAATACAATATTAGGTTCCTGATGAATAGAAATTATAATTTCTTTACGCATTAGGTATTGTTTTTTTATGACGTCACCTATTTGAACGTAAATTTTCTTTTGAGAAAGTAATTGAGAAGTATTTCGGTACTAAGGTGTTTGTCTCTCGATGAAAATAATAAATATTGCAAGAAAAAATCTATAGGTAGGTATTGAGATTTTGTCTTCGCCCATCACTAACTAAGTAGTTTGTTTATTTATGTAACAAGTCTACAAGAATTACGTATAACAACTTACCTCTATACAGCGCGTAGCATTGTTGCTCAGAGTCTCGGCCCCAAGGTTTTCTTTATTTTCAATACTGGAAATATTATTCATCAATATTATCCACTTTTTATTTATTTTGTACAACCCTAAGCCAGACGCTAGGCGCCTCGCGTCTGTTTGGCGGTATAGGTATGTCGACAAAGTTGCGCTGTCGCCTACCTACTTCCACAATTTGATATTTAGACAATACTAGCCGACCCGGCGAACTCCGTATCGCCTTTTTTTTTTTAAAAAAATCCTATTATTTTGATATTACATACAGATACTTCAATTTTATTTATCAGTATAGATATAGATAATACAAACCAATGTTTACATGTTATTGTAGGTATATGTCTGAATCGGGCGATCTAAATCATATGACATATTGTATTAGCTTTGTAATGTACCCTGTTCAAATGCGATAATAAATAAGTAGGGAGGAACTTACATTTTATTCCGAGATCTTTTGGCTTTCATATTTTTATAATGCGTACAAAACTTTCTTTTCCCTGGCATGACACTCAAATTCAATCAGTCCTGCGAATAAAATAGCCTATGTTACTCAGTGATAATGTAGCTTTCGAATGATAAAAGAATTATTAAAATCGGTCCAGTACTTTTTGAGTTTATTCGTTACATACAAAAATCCAAATCTTTCCTCTTTATAATACCTATTAGTGTAGATATTGTATTTTTTACGATTTATATCTAGTTCCATCATGGTTTTCTTTCAGACATTCATTATATCGATACTTTCTACTAACTGAAAATAAATTAATTATAAAAATGTTATACTTACAGTTTTTTACAAAAAACACAAATTCACAATACGTAATTCTGCTGTCTGCAGACGACAAGCGTGGTGTCGCGTCCACTTACAGAAAGGAACTGCCGTAGTGACCACCGAGATTGCACGAATGAAACGAACGCATTATCCCATACATTTGTGTATGAAAATTTTACCTTAAAATATATCTAGATTTTAGGGCTTTAAAAGAGGAAGTCTTTGTTTGTAAAGGTATAAAAAGAAGTATACAGCTATACTTATTGGTTTCTTCAGTGTTCAAAAAGGGTTTCTTTTTATCAATTTGTGTTGATTTACGGGGTTAAATCTGAAAAATACGAAGTCATGTTTTTGCATTTTTACTCAATTTTGTGCGTTTGTTGACGTTTATTATATAACAAATATTAGGTTTAAGAGTTTAATATAAGCATGAACATACTTATTGGTCTTTGATTGTAATATATACAAATTATCATTGATATCAATCATATGTAAATAGGTTAAATATGAAAAATCGTAACACTCTTTTCGGTGATTTTCACGATCTACACCCTTAATAAAGTAGATTAGAGATCAAACCCCGCGTGTGATCATCAATTTTCGGCTCGCAACTAAATTTTTATAATTAGCCAAGCAGGTCAAATGTTATATCAATAAGAAATAATTAATAATTTAGACAACTATATATTTCAAATTGCTAATACAAAATATTTAATTATAATCCATTAATCATGTTAAAGACATTTTATGCAATATATTTCCTTTATTCTTTGTATCGCCAAAAGAATAAAATATCGGAAGAATAAAATAAAATAATTCCGTGTGCTGACGGAGTAAGAATATAATTCAGCACTCCCTATCTCGCCCTTTGATATCGTAAATGACGGCTAAGGGATATAAGGGGAAACTCGTAACAAAACTCTATGCCAACACTAGCCTTACCAGCATGGTATAGTGGGTCAATTTCATTCCCATAGTGGAGGAGACCCGAGCCCACAGTGACACGTAAATGGGCTGAGATGATGATGATAATAAGTCCTATTACCGTACTTATAATTGTGGAACAAACACAATTCCAGGATTGTTATAGAGAATATCTTTAGGCTAATTAAGGAAAACAAAATAACAATTGCCAGGAATTTCAATGAATGCTATACGGATATTCCATTCGATTGAAAATAACAATCTAATACGCGGTTTTAAAACGCAGGTAGTGTTTCTTTCTCTTCTCTCCCACCAGGAATTAGCACGATCTAATATCTCTTTCTATACAACTATAGAAGAGAGTGAGTTAATAATAAGTTTTTGATCTTCACCATACAGAAACAATTATACATCTTGTCCTATCCAGCCCTATTAGAATCTCATCTACAAAATATGAGCATATGACCTACCTCGGACTGTTGTTATGGCGCACTTCAAAAGAGGGCATGAGGTAGATATACCTAAACTTCAATTCTCTCTTAAATCTATAGGCCATAAATTCTATTACGATTGACCAATTATTTCTAGCATTTTATTCCGCCTACAAGCCTATATAACGATAAACGCATATACTATATAAAATAACATACTTGATTCATGTTGGATTGAAGGTGGGTGTCTCGCACAAATTATGACATTTCGTAAGTGGTCGGGTCACGGAGTGGTCCCAAACCATGAAGGTAGGTATTAAAGAATGCTACTATACGACCTTAGTGTGACTAATTGACTAATATGACACTATTCAGCATATTAATGACCTGTTACAACACAACACGATGCATTACTATGATAATATGCTATGTTTGAAATATAGTTATCGCGCGCAATGTTACTCAGCAAATGTATTGCATCATTAATTGTTTTATGAGCACGAACATTGATATGTTTGAATGTACGGCTAATATTTATTAAAGTATTTATGAATGATGATACATATCTATTAAAATGTTAGCTACACCCGCAGCTTTACTTACATATTTATAAATTACGTGTTTATTAGCACCTACGTCTTCAAATATAACTTTAATATTTTGAAAAATTAATACAAAATTGTTTTTTTTACTCGATGAATTGGCAACTGCTAGGGAAGAAATTCTCGAATGACGACTACGCATTGGACATCGCCGTATAGGACGCTACCAGGTAGTCCGCCGACCTGGTAGAATTATGGTTCTTAGACGTCATAGGATGTATGCTACACAGGATCTTACTTTGTGACAAAATATGAGGTAGACCTAGGTCCTGCAAAAACGGCGATAGGCTGAATGCTGATGATGATGGTAATGTTCTTGTGTCCTGAATTGCGACTTTTTAGTTTTTAAATTTAATATGAGCATGTTACAGTGTAGGACGAACCAAGTAGACCGACGACCTCATGAAAATTGCTGGGAGGTATTAGATGCAGGCGGCATAGGGCCGCACTTTGTGACGAAATGCAAGGGAGGATTACATCCAGCAGTAGACGAAGATAGGTTGAATGATAATAATGTTACAGCAGTTCTTATGAGAAACAGCGATATGTTTACCTTAGCAATGTATTGACAATGTCGCTGTATTAACGAGTTTTTACCCAATTTCCTAATATTTATGACCACTGCTCTACTCTCATTTGTCGCAGAGTTATGTTTAATGTAACCTTGCCCGCTAAACAACCTATATAATAAAAAGAGGTTTGCAGAATCCAACATAACATAACTCTCGAGGTTAACGTGTGCAAATCATTCTAGACTTGATTATTCAAGAAAGTAACTCAACTAATAAGATAATCAAACATCAAAATATTACACCACCAATATCATTTCTACTCATATACGAGTTTATCTCACTACTGGGTCCGAGCCTCCTCCACAATGGAAGATGAAGTACTGTACTATACAACACTATTGTCAGGCGGGTTGCCATGGGTCTTCTTTCAATTTTTTTTTGTCTTGCTTAGATTTTATCGGCATATTACATGCCTTAGTCGTCTTCATGACAACCATAAGTAAGAAATGGGGTAGTGAACAATATCCTTTCTGCATCACCACAGGGATTACAATATCTGTTCCTCGCACTTACCCACAGTCCGGCTTAAGCCGTTAAAGCTATCTGTAGCTAACAGCTATAGACAAAAAATCCAAGCAGTAATATCATTTACTATACGGCATGCTTCTTTAACACCATACTTAATATAAAAAAAAAAAACATATAAATGTTCGCGTTAATATGGCAGCTAAAATCATTTATTAAAACTTGTAACTGACACAAGCAGATAATTTATTTAATAATATTACTAGGGTCAATTCGTGCGTGTCCATATTGAATTAATGATAATTCCCTATAGGTTCGTCTTGATATCGATCTGCCACATGAGTGGTTTATAACCGCATCTGTCAATTTGTGGCGATGCCAGGGTCACAAGTTTCGTGTCGATTCATTTATTTGATAAATCCCACCTTGCGCAATTGCCTAAGGGATAAAATCTAATGTTGTTGACTTGGAACAACCTTGAACGATTTCTTTTTTTCGGTCTTTCATCGTATTTTGTAATACGTTATAAAGTAAGCGGTTTAAAATTTTAAGGTTTTAAACGATTTACTTTAATGTATAATATTGTTTCGAATTTAAAACTTTTGGTCCGGACGAAGTCATCCTAATTGTAGTATATGTGCTATATTAGAGGACGTCTACCACATTTTATTGGTATTTGAGAAACGAGAGGTTAGTTTTTTTTTTTTTTTTTTTTTTTTTTATTTTATTGCAAACGGTGGCAAACGAGCAAACAGTACACCTGATGGTAAGTGTTGCTGCCGCTCATGGACCTTTACAAGGCCGTTGCCTACCGCAAGAAAGCGAAGGGAGTGTGAATGCGTGCATTGAGGCTCGGTGATACCAAGGGCACCACCAAAACCCTCCACACGCAATCACCCTCAGAAAGTTGGGCTACCGGCTCTCTCGCTCACCGAACGAAGCGCAGTAACAAATTGCTACTGCTCAGACGTCGATTTTCTGCGAGAGCATGGTACTGCCCCGGACGGACCGGCCCGCGGCTGTAGACAGATAACTGTCGACAGTGTGGTCCTACCACTCCTAAAGTATAGAGTAGAGTTTAGTATAGTTTAAATGGGACATCGGTTTGTTGTAACAACATTCTAGCTTTACTACCTACCTCTTACATGCTGCTACCTCTTTACAGTCCAAATCTACATATGTATGTGACTCTTCCTAAACGGCTGGACTGGTTTCGATAATTTTTTTTTGTATGTTCCAATCGATTCGAGAATGATTTAGATTAATAATTGGTAAGCGACGCTGCGATAGATTTCAATATATTTTATTCTTTTAGATTTGAACAGAACAGTTTCTGTTATGCTGTGCTGGTTACTATATAAAATTTCAAAAACAGGAATGAGAAACTCTTTAAACTGATTGTAATTCGGCATTAAATTTAGAATCGTCCTCGTCTCATCCCATGTACGTCCAACTGCTGGACTCGGTCCTCCTTCGCAATAGTAAGGAAATTGAACTACTATGCCATGCGGGGCAGACGGGTTGCCATAGGGTTTTATGTCGTGTTTATGGACTATACTAGCAACCCGCCTGGCTTCGTTTCGGTTTCAGTCGCTTTACCCGCGTAGTTTTCGTTCCCGTAGGAATACCGGGATAAAGCATAGCATATGTTATTCCCTGATATTATAGCTTTCCATCGGTGAAAGAATTTTTAAAAATCGGTTTGGTGATTTAAGCGTGAAAGCGTAACAAACAAACAAACAAACTTACTTTGGCGTGTATAATATTAGTAAGGATGTTGGAATATTAACTTTGCTTCTTGTATAAGAAAAAAGACATTTATTTTATTATGCAATCATAGAAATTTTAAACGTGATGCACTTAAAATCGTTTATAATAATTAAGGAGAACGTAATGCTATTAAGCATGGTAAATATGGAATTTGTGTAAAAAAATGTAATTTTAAAACTTCTGCCAAGAGATCTTATTTATTTCATTATTCTAACGCGCAATACAAATACAAAGTTATGTCAAACAATTATTTGTACATTCAGTCAAGAAAGTATTAGGAATGGATGATTTGTTTATGGTTCCAAATTGGTCGATGGGAGGGAACCCCAAATAGGGGGTATTCCGTCGGGCCGACCACTGACGTCAAGCACCCTGCTCCGGTGGTCGGCCCAACGACGAAGGCGACGTGCATCGTGGGTGTGTTGCGGTTGTGCGTGCTTACGCCCCTCTGTCGCCCCGGACGGAGTGGTGCGAGGAGCGCGCCGACCGCAACGCAACCCAAAAATAAAAAAATGGTTCCAAATTAAAAAAAAAAATTTTTTGTTGTTGATAGATTGGCACAACGGTTTTCCATTTTGGCGCAGAGTTTGAATTGCATCTGTTATTATGTATATTAAATACAGTACTGTTAGTTATATCTAGTGTGTTTTGCGAATTTCATAATGAACAAAAACATCGAACAAAGAGTTTGTCTTAAATTTTGCATCGCTAATAGAATTTCGTGTTCGGAGGCACTGAAAATGTTACAGAAGGCTTACGGTGGATCAACTTTATCAAAAACACGTGCTTATGAGTGGTACAAAGCGTTCGAAAGCGGTCGAGACGTGATAGAAGATTTGCCTCGCTCTGGGCCATCAACGCCTGCAACTGAAGTTAACATTGCAAAAATGAAGGAAATAGTGACTGTAAATCCTCATTCAACTTTGAGAAAGATAGCCGCCGAACTTTCTGTGTCTCACGAGTCGATCTGTACCATTTTAGATAAACGCTTGGGTGTGAAACATGTTGCCGCTCGGCTAGTCCCAAAAGACCTGAATTTTCTCTAAAAACTCAATCGCATGAGAGTCGCTGAGGACATGCTAGAACGAGTCAATTCCGACCCAACATTCAGGAAACGAATTATTACTGGTGACGAGACGTGGGTTTACGAGTTTGACATACAAACTAGTCAACAAGCATCGGAGTGGCGACTGCCGACTGAACCGAAATCGAAAAAACCACGCCAAAGTCGATCAAAAGTCAAAGTCATGTTGACTGTTTTCTTTGACTATCGCAGTGTTGTGCACTGGGAATTCTTGCCAGAAGATCAAACGGTACATAAAGAATATTATTTGAGCGTTATGCAGCGTTTAAGAGAGCAAATTCGACGAAAAGTCAGATTTGTGGAAAGAAAATTCTTGGATTTTGCACCACGATAATGCGTCTTCGCACAAAGCCATCATTGTGAACTAATTTTTGTCCAAACTCTCAACAAACACCATCGAGCAACCACCATATTCACCAGATATGGCTCCAGCCGACTTCTTTCTTTTTCCTAAACTCAAATTACTCTTTTTAGTCTTTAAATTAGTCTTTTACATCCACGGGCAAGATAGTGGTGAATAATATTTTTATTAATTAATAAATTAATTCTTTTCCGTTTGGTGACGAAGGAAGAATACAATTCACCACTCCTTGTCTTGCCCGTGGATGTCGTAAAATACGATTAAGGGATATAATACGCATATAACATCTATGCAAGAGAAGAAAAACTCGAAACCAAATCCTATACCAACTGTCTGACGAACATGGTATGGTAAGATCAATTTCCCTCTTATTGCAGAGGAGGCTCGAGCCCAACAATGGGACGTATATGGGCTGAAATGATGATGATGATGATGAATATTCTTATATCATCACCATACGCCAAACATAACTTACCAGTCTTCTTAAACTTATTTTTTTTTTACTCAGGAAACGACATACGGATAAAAAAAATGTCCATTTGTACATATTTGTTTTTACTTTATTAATTTTGAATGCAAACATTAATTAATCATTAAGATAATGACCGCTTTTGGCAAGATTTTGATGATTTATCTTCTCTTCATAAATCAAATGTTTCATCAGTATGGTTAAATAACAATAACTCACGTACTGTGGTCTAGACATATGTAAGTTGGGCAATGTTGTAAAGAAGCGTTACATAAATATACATGACC
Organism: Lymantria dispar; assembly: GCA_032191425.1. Lineage (NCBI taxonomy): Eukaryota > Metazoa > Arthropoda > Insecta > Lepidoptera > Erebidae > Lymantria > Lymantria dispar. Next base: position 25,775,958 of record CM063449.1, read on the forward strand.
TAAAATATTCAAAATAGTAACCACATACTAATTTTATGAATAAAATGCAATGCTATTTTAAGACTATATACCGTACTACGAAAACAATTCTTGTATTACGAGCATCTATTACATCTGGACTTGGAATAAAAATATGTGCATCACACAAACCGTGGGGATCGAACCCACGATATTTGGCTTGGTATGTCAGTATCTTAACCTCTATACCATATGGACAGTCAATTATTATATTTTGTAGTCTTAAGCACAGAATAAAATAGGGTATCGAAGTTATCATCAATGCAGTGAGCAGTACCTCTCTGCTGGGAAACTGATAATACCATTGCAATCGCCTATCCTCCATTTTTTTTTTTTGGTCGGCTATGCTCGGTTCATCCGCTCCGACAGGAGTGACGTAAGGGCGGCGCGCCGGCGCCCGGCCCCATATCCCTCCGTATCACTTCTCCATTGGGCCGCCCACCGATACCCAGTTCCTTGTCCTCCGTGGTCAGCCCGGCGTCGCTAATCCAGCTGCATAAAAATAATAATAATAATTTAATATTTTGATAGTATTTTATCGCCTATTTAATATAATGTGTAGGTATTATTTAGGTATCGGAATCGCTATTTCTTACGAGGTGGTTTATGAGGTGGTATTGCGATGCAAAAAAGTAGATTGTTATCCAAAGGCCGGGAGGAATCTCTTCCTATATAAGTACGTCTATAATTCGAATAGCAGTTGATTACTTTTTATTATCATCTCAGCTGATATACGCCTGGGCTCGCGCCTCCACCATAATAGGAGGAACGGGTCGGCATAGGGTTTTACTTCGAATTTCCTTTTCTTGTATAAACGTTATATGCATATTGAATTCCTTAGTCTTCTTCTACGATATCCACGGCCAAGATAAGGAGTGGTGAATTGTATTCTTACTCCGTCACCACGCAGATAACTTGTGATGATTATTCACAGGTGGTAAACACTATTATTTATTTGAAATATAATGAAATTAAAAATTAATAGTTTTCTAAAATATTTATGGGATATCTAACATCACCTATTTAAAATTAATTGCGAAATTCGATCAATTTGTGAAATTGTAATAATATTTTGTTTGATATATTTACGAGTGTTGTGAAATAAAAATATTTTTTTTATTTATTGTGACAAATTTGACTGTGCTGGAATTCTGTAAAAGTAGAAGAGATTAGTGTTTGAGTAGACAGGTGTAACCTATAGCAGTGATTTCCTCGAAGGTTTGAGACTAATTGGATCGTAAATTCTTTGAAATTTTTAAAATGGAGCACATCCCGTTACCGCCATTTAGGTCTTTTTAAATTGTATCTATATATATGAGCAAGACCGCAAACTTTTTTTATTTCAATTGATATTTTTTTAAATCTATAAAATAGTCATTTTACTGCGATTAACCGAACATCTTTTGTTGTATTTTTAAAAGACATTACTAAGTCATTCCCGTCAAGTAATGGGAAGCATCGTCTTCTACCCATTACTCGGATAAAAACAAACTTTATGAGAAACGATTCCGAGCGTGATGAGAAATAAAAATATAAAAATAACCATTTCATAGTTCAACTGTATGTACCATGTAGTTTATGAGGATAATGATTACAAAACAGTTCGAGAATTCATCGCCGCACCCAATACTAGTGATACCTAACAGGTATCAACTTTTACTTTAATGTAACTGGTTCTCTCATCACTTATATATTACATCACGCTTTAGCTAGTTTATATAGCCAATTGTGACTCAATTATAGGATTTGCTTAATCCATATTATATTTTATCTATGCTCTCATCATTTTAAGAATTTCAACTAGATAATTTGGTATTTATATAAGTTTATGAGAATGATATAAAACGACCTAATTAATTAGTGCAGTGGTTACTAAACACTAAACGAGTATTCATCATTCGGACTTAGTTAAGACAAAATTATTATTGCCGTTTTTGTCATGAAATTGTTAATCATAAACGGTAATATGTTAACTTATTATTACAAAATCCTAAAAGTTACATGGTGAAATATACGTGGGACACTCGGAAAGTTCGACGAATATAAAAAAGGGTTCTATAGATAATTTCTTTTTATTAAATATTTTCTAAGAACTCTCCACCAGCCTCTATACAAAGTTTCATGCGCTGAACCAGTTTTTGAAACACTTTTTCCAGTTCGCTGCAGACCCCGTTTTTAGCCTGCTCGAACGCTGAAAGCGCATATTCCGGCGACGAAAATTGTATCCCTTTAAACTCATATTTTACTTTTAGGAATAAAAAGAAGTCACACAGTGCTAGGTCAATGGTGTAAGGAGGATGACCTAAGAGTTTAATCGCTGCTCAGGAAGTCTCCCGTTTTAGCGCAGTTTTGCGAGAACGCATTGTCTTGATGGAGCAGTAGAAACCCTGTGTCTGGTCGCTTATTGCTCACAACAGTGAAAACAAGCAAGTATTTGCTATTATACCACTTGGCGTTGACGTTTCTTTGATTCCGTAAAGGAATTGACAACAAGTAGCTGGTCCAGTTGAAAAAGCTCGCTATCAAAATCCTCACTTTAGTAGGCGTTGATTCATTTGGAAACACCGAAACCGTCTACTAACGCTTAGTTTCTGGATCGCATTGATAAATCCAGGGCTCATCATCTGTAATGACATCGTAAACACGCCAAAACGAGCCTGCCTTAGATTTGTTTATCATACCACGGCACCATTCCATCCGGGTTTGAAGACTCAAACCCGAAGACAAAAACTTACCTTAAGGTACTAAATCTTAAGGTTGTGCGGCACCCTTCTTCTCAAGCGAAGATGCACGTGTAGAATCTCGTGAACGCTTCCTCATCCAACCTGCAGAATGTGCTGAATCTTCTGATACGTAACTCGCCTATTGTTTTGCGTAAATTTTTTTATTGCCAGCATGTTTTTTTCCGTAACAGTCGTCAAAGAGTGACCACTTATTTCTTCAACCCCCAAAGCAAGTCGACCGCACTTGAATTCATTATATGTACCAATGACACGCGGATGCTTTGGAAGGGTCTTCATCCATAAATGCCATTTGAAGTCTATTGTAGGATTCAACCGGTTTCAGGCGACACTTGAAATCGTAAAAAATCATAGTGTGTAAATATTCCCGGTGCAGATCCATTGTTCAATGAAACACAATAATTTGAAAACTATTTTTCGCTATACTTTGATCTGGTTCATGTGTTATTATCTCTTAATCCGCGCATGAATGAGTTAGAAACACAATGTTTTTTTTTTTTTTTTGTGGGTGGGCTGCGGTCGGCGCGCCTCCGCACCACTCCGTTCGGGGCGACAGAGGGGCTTAAGCACGCAACTCCCGCGACCCACCCGAAAACCACGTCGCCTTCGTCGTTGGGCCGACCACTGGAGCAGCGTTAACTTGTCGTCAGTGGTCGGCCCGACGGAATACCCCCTATTGGGGTACCCTCCCATCGACCGACGTCCCCCCCTCGGGGAGGACGTCGGTCTTTCCTCACGCGGTCGGCCTCTCGGCGGGTGACGGACTAATCCCCGGTCACGTCACCCGCGGCCTCGGCTAGGGCGGCATGAGGCGCAGATAGTTGCGCCTGCGCCGCCCCAGTCGCCGGCGGCGGATCTCCTCATCGAGGCTGCGCTCCTCACGCAGGCGATCCGCCGCCTCCTTCCGCGAGATCACCGTCTCGCAGAAGGCTGCGACCGCGTCCCAATTCCCGACGCTGTCGACCATCGCCCAAGCGATAGCCGGCAGCGTCAGGTCCGTACCGATGATTGCGACGAGTTCACAGCGCTGCACTGCCCAAGCCCCGCAGGCCTCGAGCGTATGGCGCGCCGTGTCCTCGTCGCAATCGTAGTGGTGGCAGGACGGTGTACTCTCCCTCCTAACGACCTTGTGCAGGTATTTGGCGAAGCACCCATGCCCCGTCAAAAACTGCACCAGTCGGAAGGAGAGCACCCCGTGCCGCCTCTCCAACCACTGCATCAGCACCGGCCGGAAGGCCTCCACGGTTCGCACCCCGAACCGAGGCCTCTCCAGCCGGACTGCCCAATGGGCGATGACGTCTCGGCGGGCGTCGACGCGCCAGGCGGTGAGATCCCTTAACGAGACCACACCGCCCTCCGCTCGCACCCCCGTCACCCGCCGATATAGTTCGGCGAGCATCTCCGCCTCCAGGTCCCACGGGGGAGTCCCGGCCAATAGGCACGCTGCCTCCGTCGCCACCGTGCGGTATCCGCGGATGGCCCTGACCGCCGTGACCCTCTGTGGTCGCCACAGAAGGACCCTAAGTCGGGCGGTCATGGACCCCGCCCACACCGGTGCGCCGTACAGGGCCATCGACTGGATGACCCCCTCGTACAGCCGTCGGCACGCAGCGCTCGGTCCGCCCACGTTCGGCATAAGCCACGATAGGGCGGACGCCGCGCCGACGAGCCGCGGAGCGAGCCTGCGGAATAGAAACACAATGTGTCGCTACCCTCTGAGGAAGCACAAGTGTAGGTAGCAGAATTTTTCTAGGAAACTTCTAGATTATGGTCTTATCATTTCTTTGTGGGAAGTCTATGATTAATAGTGGACGATAATGTTATAGATGGAAAAATGGGCAACGATAAATACGTTTACCATTATCATAAATAAGGGAAGAAATATAATCCCTTCTTCTTCGTTATCACTATTGGATCAGGATTCACAAGATACGAGTGAGCGAGTATTATATGTTCCACATTTTCCAGCAACCCAAATCCATGCATGAAGTGCCACGGCTTTAGTTTCAAGATAGTAAAAAAGATATAAAGTGTTCGAAACGTCAGGCAATTTAAATCAAATCCGTAGTTGTTTTAACATAGTTTTATCTGTACAGGTTGCGTAGCAGCTCAATTAAAAATTAAAAAAATACCATTACCAAGCTTTTTTTTTTAAATTTCGTACCTTGGAAAACAAGAGGTGAAAGTTATTAAGTATACAAACTTAATAAAAATAAGGAATGATATCTGTTTGCTACACCTAGTACTAACGATATAATTACATCTATTAATAATATTTAACAAAAAAAATATGACAAAAGTGGTGTACATTACACGATTACACCACGAAGAATTACTATGCTGAAGCGGTAAAGAGCAGACCACATTGCTTGAAGAACTAATAACCACTGGGGAAGAAAAGTTCTCGAGTGGCGGTCACGTGTCCAGCCATGCAGTGTAGAACGCCCCTCATCAGGCAGACCGATGACTTAGTGAAAGTTTCTCTGACAAATTATTATTATTAATCATTTTTCACGTGTTATAGCTTTTTTATAATAAATAGTAACATATGTTTTTATTTTGTCCTATTTGTGCAAAAACATTCCATTCTGACAATATTCATAGTCACGTTAATCTTGATAGGATGAATGATCGTTACATGGCAAGGGAGCTGATTAGCTTAGTATGGCAAATTGTCCATTCTTCTTCGCATTGTAGAGAAGCTTTTGGTCATCACTGGAATTTAAAAAAAAAAACAAAAAACAAAACAATCTAATGATTTACAATCACTCTCTAATGATAACAATTCTATGAAACCCAAAAGTATTCGTTTCGTGGGTGACCAGCTCTAGATATTTCTTGACAGATAAAAGCCAAGGATTTCTAATATAAGGTCGATTTGTCAACGTTAATATTTTAATAATAAATAATTAATGAAAATATAATTTACAGTTAAATGAAAATCATAAATAAATTGTAATTATCAATTCATACACAAATGATTATCTTGAAAATGCGGGGGCAAACGGTTGGAACCGAAGCGTAGTGAGGGCGGGTCGTTACTTATATATATTGCAAAATATTTAGCAATAGTTTTTTACGGGTTGAAAGCCCTCAGCGCTCACCCACCAGTCCGGGTAAAGTTGTCACAGCCATCTGAGGCTAACAACTAAGTCACACAAAAAAAAAAAAGCATTAGTTTTATGACCAGCCGTGTGTCTGACATCAACCCTCGCTTCGCTTCGGTGTCAGTCGCTTTATACGCGTAGTTTCCGTTCCCGTGTGAATAACAGGATAAAGTTACTCCTTAGTTCCTCCTAAGTTCTGCCTTATATAGGCAGCTATCTGGTAGAAAAATATTATCAAAATCCGTCCAGCCATTTTGAAGATTACCCAAAACAAACAGACAGACAGACAAACATTTTTTAAGCCGGTTTTCAGTCATAGGGTATCATACAGATAACCGTATCAGCATGAAAAAAACTCATTATTTTGCCGTTACAAACAAATGGTTCCGTTTTATTTATATAGATATATAGAAGATAATGCAAATACTTAGGTATATAAGATTTTATATAGTGTTATTTCTGTAATATTTTTCAAATTAATATATATTCACTTATACCGATTATCATTTTAGGTAACTGACCATTAACAACGCAAACTATTTACACGCCTCTTTTAAATACCTGCATACATTATCAACATAATGTCAACACAATTTTTGATTTAATGTTATGTAAAAAGGAAACCAATAATTCTTGCGTCAACACTACCACTGAGCTTGAATGCGTATTGATATAATTAATCACTTAGAACAACCAAGGTCTAATAAAGCTTCTAGCTAAAAAAATGCAACACTTAAGCCATAACACAGACAAATCTACTTCTCAAAGATATCTGACGCAATATTTGCGGTTTGTGTACATATATGTATAAAGTAAAATATATGGTACAGCATTTTGGAATAATAATATATTTTAACCACAGTTTCGTTGGCGTTAAATTACCTATTGGCATTCCATAATGCACAGAACGCGGCAAGGGTGCGGCCTCAATTTAATAAAAGATTGTTGGCATATAGTTACTGTTATTGTTACAATGTTATTTATAATTAGCTGTCTTCATTATCATCGTCATCCCAACCCATATAAGTCCCACTGTTGGGCTTGGGCCTCCTCGACAACGTAAGGGAAATTGATCTACTATACGTCAGACGTGTTGGCACAGAATTTTATGTTGAGTTTTCCTTCTCTTGCATAGATATCAACTGATTATCATATCTCTTAGTCGTATTTTACAACACCCACGGGTAAGAGAAGGTGAATTGTATTCTTATTCCGTCACCACACAGAATTTTTTATCTGTTTTATTTTTGCAATTTCCAATAATGCTTGCCAAGACTAGATCATTATTTTTACATCACTTTTTTATTATAGATCACTATTTTAAAATCGAAGAATAAAGGAGGAATGAGGTTCACTTTTTAATGCGGCATTTAAATTTGGACATAGCAACACTATACAATGGAATTTTTAATTTAGAAGTTAGTAATAGTAATATTAAATTAAGATATCATATAAAGACGTTGCAACACATGCATTGAAGTACTCGTAGCGATTTAAAGCAAGTTCAGACTTACTACATTCCAGAAGTATGAAAGTTGCACAAGTATATCGTTACCTGTAACATCATCATCATGATCACCATGATTGGTTGATAATCAATAAAAATCATCAATAATTAACCACATTTCCATGTGGTGAGGTATGGAAATTCTATGGTGGTGACACGAGTTCGTGTAGGGTTTTATTTAAAATTTTCCTTCTTTGCCATAGATGTTGTATACATATTATAAACAAAACCTTAGTCGTCTTTTACGACACCCACGGGCAAGAAAGGATGCTGAATTGTATTTTTACTCCGTTACCAAACAGAAAGCCTATAATAACAATGAAAAAAAAAACAAATAACAGTCAGACATTTGTGATGCAGTACGAAAATTTTCCCACAATTATAGAGAAGATTAATCAATTTTGCTTATTCAGGCACAAGATCTCATAACCACATATCTTAAATCTACATTGCATTAATATTTAAGCAAAAAATAAAATATTAGTGTATCAAGCATGCAGTTCTAAATAAATATTAATCATAGGATTAGAGCATGATCCTATTCAATCGTCCATATAATTATGAAAGTTATCATCAATGTTGTCACTTTGAACTTTCATTTCATCATCACCGACATGATAACGCCCAATAGAATTGAAAAATGGAACATTGATACGACACGCATTTTATCTCTGAACAATGATCATCGGAATCATATAGTAATAAATAAATTAAATGAGATAAAAATATTTGGATCGTTTGTTTATAAAGAAAGATAAAACAAACCGAAATATCTTTAAATATAAAACCATAATAGAATTGAATGTCCACTGCCATCACCACCAATAAATCCGGTCAAACATGAGACAGACAAATTTGAGACCCTCCACTATCCCACGTTTAATCAATATACCGCACACCACAATGGAATGGAAGGAATACGGAATAGGATCAGGGTGGAATAGGAGATAAACCTTCTTATTCTTACTATTTCTTCTACTACTCAGAACGTCAACCTGCAATTTACCGCAGCACTTCGAATAATCATTCGCCACGTGTTTCACCTTTGAGCGAGGCATCCTCAGGATAGTTCGGCTACAAATGCGTCTTAGTGAAACTAATTATCGTCATACACGGCTCATATTTTAAGCTCTTAACTTGGGATTGACATAATGGTTACTCTTTTATTATAGTACATATTGAGAAAAGTTTTTGGCAATTTATAATTTTATGATCGGCCGTCTGCCTAAGATCGTCTCTCCTTGGAAATGTAATTGTCGACCAGACGCCATTAGACACAATTGCCCGACGCCTGCGTTAAAATCTTAGCAGTCTTTTACGACATCACACAGCAAGCACCGGTAGTATATTTATACAAGCGTACCAGACTATTAAATCTCATTAGAACAGAGTGTCGCAATAAGTGACAGGTTGGCCGGATGCAATGCGTATATACGTATGGACGCACATTAACAAGCGCATGCGCATACTCGCCTCGCCCACCTCTCACGTACGACACTTGTATGCGAGCCTCGTAAATAGTGTCACAGCTAAATTACCAGTGTAGGCTGCATTTCATTAAACATAATGTATCTTGCTTATCAGTTTAATAAATATTCTACTAAAGTATATACTATTACGGCAACATAATAAATAATTGTTGCTTCATGATTGACACAAAATGGCAACATTGTAAATTACTAACAACTGAAATTTATGTACCAACTGTGAAACTAATTTTGTTTATTAACTAGTTTTGAAAGTAATGCTAAACGCATTAAAGTTAACGTGAAAATGAACGTTTTTATTATCATCATCATTCAGCCTATCAACGTCCACTGCTGACGTAGGCCTCGTTCATGTTTCGCCACAAAGTGCAGTCCTGTGCCACCTGCATCTAAAGACGCCAAGCAACTTTTATCAGGCCTCGGTCCACCTATTTGGGAGCATCCTACACTGCTTCATCCGATACGTGGTCGCCACTCGAGAACCTTTCTTCCCCAACGATTATCGGTTCGCCGAGTGATGCGGACTGTCTATTGCCACTTCAGCGTGCTAACTGTGTTATGTCGATTACGTACCTCTACGAATTTTCGTTTTCCAGATCCCATCTCGCAGAGTAATCCCGAGCGTAGCCTCTTCCGTAAGCACACTGAACGACTTTGAGCTTGGTTGTAAGGCCTATATTTAGGGACCACATTTCCGTGCCGTAAATTACCACTGGCAACATATACTGGTCTTAGACCTGTGCTATCAGACACCGAGTTATGTTGACGTCTAAGTTTGAGGCAGGCACCTATAGCAATATAAATGACATACAACATTAAGGTTATAAAATCATAACACATCATCATCTTATAAAACTAATATCGCCGCTAACTCATCCATCCTCTACATCCATTCTGCAAGGAATTCAATGCAATAACTAAATACGCACCTGATGTTGATATATATTTTGTTATAAATAGCAAACTAAACCCCTATACCAACACATCTGACAAATGCGGCACAATAGGTCTGTTTCTCTCACATTGTGGAAGAGACCCAAGCCCAACAGTAGGAGTTACGTGGGCTGAGATGATGAAGATATGTTTATTTTGAATTAGTATAAATATTAGAATTATTTTCAAATGTACACTTTTAATTTATACAAAATAGTCAATCCGTAATCGCTAACCTTATCAGTCTTATCTAAATGGTAATTTTATGTGGATTTGTAACTATTACTTTTGCTGCAGTTTAACCAAATAGATTAATTGTGGGTCATTTATCATATCACGTGATATCAAAAAAATAATATATAGGTAGTATTAAAATATAAAATATGTGTCGTATAAGACGACTAAGGGCTATAATATACATATAATACCGACACGTCTAACCATTGTGGTAAAATAGTTCAATTGGGACGTGTCACAGTGGGACGTGTATGGGCTGAGAGGATGATGATAAAATGAATTCATCATCATTATCATAGCGACACGTCTGACCAGCGTGGTAGAATAGTTCAATTGGGACGTGTCACAGTGGGACGTGTATGGGCTGAGAGGATAATGATAAAATGAATTCATCATCATTATCACAGCTCATATACGTTCCACTGATGGGCTCAGACCTCTTCCACAATACAAAGAAACAGGTGGACTAAGTCAGAACATCCGATGAGGCAATACTAAACGGACCACTCCCAAATCCTAGTTTAACGTTATTGAAACATTACTAAAGGTGAAAGTCTTAGAATAATAACATATAGAAGGTAAGTCCACGCACAAAAAGTGAGGCATTTCAATTGGAGCCTAATGGAGCCTACGCCGGAACAGTCCCGTAATGTACAAGTCATTGCACTGCACGAACGTACGCATCTCTTAAAAAATAAATAGGTAATTATGACGGCTTGTGCATTCAAATGGTGCCACAACACATTTGAAAAACATAAAAAGGTTTTTAACATTACTTTTAAAATTATTTCGACGATTTATGTTAATAAAAACAAAATTTGATTTCATAATTTATATAGTGGTTTCCGTGTGTACGTGTGTAATCGTCTGCCCGCCATTAGTATTTTTAGATTCAAATTTTTAAAGTTCGAAGTACTGACACTATCCTTCTATACGTTATTATTCTAAGGATGAAAGTATTGTACAGAATATCCCAACACAAAAATCAGAATAGTAACATTTATATTAGGAACTGTTTATGTACTGTTATTGAAGTAAAAACTTCTTTAGCATCGTTGTGATTTGAATGTCGATGAAACGAAAAAGCGACAGTAAAAAGATACAGACACATAAATTCATAAGATTAAACATGGGAGATAATGAGATAGGAAACATCAGTGGCGTAATTATACCACCTGGGGCCCGCGGCAAAATTCTTTTGATAAGGCCCTATCAGTAAGAATCATTAATTTATATAAGTTACGTACAATCAGATACCCTAAAAAAAGCTCATCGAAAACATAATTGAGACCCTAGGCGCTTTGGGTTGGGGCCCTCTTAGGTCGGGGGCCTGTGGCATTTTGCCAGCCCTGCCACCCTATAGTTACGCCACTGGGAAACATTATACAGTGGTTCTTATATTTGTGGTGGTGGTTACACTGGTTTTCTTTGTGCTCTGCTTCGTACCCCCTCCACTCGTGTTTACCAAGACAGTGGGAGTTTGCTTGGGCCTCAGCGTTATACGTGTATTAAAATATAGCTTGATCATAAAATATAGCTTGATCTCTGTGACAGTTCCCTAGTTCTGTCACGCTTACGATAAAGTCCGTAGTTTTTTATCGATAAAACTCTTTATTTTTATAATTGTGATTTTCTATTATAATTAAAATACAATCAATGAAAAAGTGTTTTTTGACTGTTTTAATTATTCAAAAGGAGTACAATTAAGGTCTAAGTCACTATTATCGTCATCACTGGAGCGTTCCTGCTAGAATATTTATCATTTTTTGCCAAATGGGGACAGTCGTTAGATCAATCAATCAATTACGACTGTTTTATAAATAAATATGTCTAGTTTATTGATAATAATGCGCACATAATATTATCATCTACTCTGAGGCGAAAAGTAGTTTTTTAATGTTTAATTAATTCAATTTATGTATTTTATAATGTAACTGTCTGTTTTAATTGTAAAAAAAAAGGTGAAAGTTTTATATAGGTACTATATTGGGTTTATTTCTTTTACGAATAATTTAATACAGATCGGTTATCGATTTACGTATATCGACTGTCCCATCTCTTTTTTATTTTCAGTCCAGTAAGACCTTGTATGTGTGTAAGCGTCATTTATGTATAAAATGATTACTAGGTATTTCAGTACTTATGAGGTACATTTTAGGCATGAATATTAATATTTTTATATTTATAATATATTGCAATTTAGTTGCAATAAAACTGGCACGAGAAGAATGAAAATATATTTGGGCCAAAATGAAATTGTAAACATGACGCTTGTTCAAACTTACTTCGTTGGTTTTGTTGACATCTGTCACAGAGATCAAGCTATATTTTATGGACTATAAGTAATACGTATTTGCGCGCGCATGCGTAGTACAAAGCTTATACAAAATTTTGAAGTTTTCTACCACGTGTAAATTGCGCACATGTTACTTTTTTATTATTGTAAATAATTTTCGCTGTATAAAAAAAATTTACATAATACCCATATGATATGTGTATATTGCGAAGTGTCCGTATGGTGACGAAGTAAGAATATAAGAATATATGTTATATCGCCGCACTTTGTTTTTTTTTTTTTTTTGTGGATGGGCTGCGGTCGGCTCGCCTCCGCACCACTCCGTCCGGGGCGACAGAGGGGCTTAAGCACGCAACTCCCGCAACCCACCCGAAAATCACGTCGCCTTCGTCGTTGGGCCGACCACCGGAGCAGAGTTAACTTGTCGTCAGTGGTCGGCCCGACGGAATACCCCATACTTGGGGTACCCTCCCATCGACCGACGTCCCCCCTTCGGGGAGGACGTCGGTCTTTCCTCACGCGGTCGACCTCTCGGCGGGTGACGGACTAATCCCCGGTCACGTCACCCGCGACCTCGGCTAGGGCGGCATGAGGCGCAGGTAGTTGCGCCTGCGCCGCCCCATTCGCCGGCGGCGGATCTCCTCATCGAGGCTGCGCTCCTCGCGCAGGCGATCCGCCGCCTCCTTCTGCGAGATCACTGTCTCGCAGAAGGCTGCGACCGCGTCCCAATTCCCGACGCTGTTGACCATCGCCCTAGTGATGGCCGGCAGCGTCAGGTCGGCACCGATGATTGCGACGAGTTCACGGCGCTGCGTGGCCCAAGCGGCGCAGGCCTCGAGCGTATGCTGCGCCGTGACCTCGTCGCAATCGCAGTGGTGGCAGGACGGTGTACTTTCCCTCCTTACGACCTTGTGCAGGTATTTGGCGAAGCTCCCATGCCCCGTCAACACCTGCACTAGTCGGAAGGAGAGCACCCCGTACCGCCTTTCCAACCACTGCATCAGCACCGGCCGGAAGGCCTCCACGATTCGCGGCCCCGAACCGAGGCCTCTCCAGCCGGACTGCCCAACGGGCAATGACGTCTCGGCGGGCGTCGACGCGCCAGGCGGTGAGCTCCCTCAAGGAAACAACACCGCCCTCCCCTCGCACCCCCGACACCCGCCGATACAACTCGGCGAGCATTTCCGCCTCCAGGTCCCATGGGGGAGTCCCGGCCAATAGGCACGCTGACTCCGTCGCCACCGTGCGGTATCCGCGGATGGCCCTGACCGTCATGACCCTCTGTGGTCGCCACAGAAGGGCTCTAAGTCGGACGGTCAAGGACCCCGCCCACACCGGTGCGCCGTACAGGGCCATCGACCGGATGACCCCCGCGTACAGCCGTCAGCACATATCGCCGCACTTGACAGATAGGTTCATTGCAATCGCTATTATAGCCCCTAGTAGAATGCTGTTCCGTGTGGTGACGGAGTAAGTATACAATTCACCACTCTCTATCTTGCCTGTGGGTGTCGTAAAAGACTTATACGTAATATACGTATAACATTTATTCAAGAGATTTAAATCTCGAAATAGAACCCTGTACTACATTATATGACCAAAATAATATAGAGAAAATTAAGAAAAGAACTTTTTAGGAAACTAACAAAACTATCACAGCTTTTTCTCATAGCGTTAGTTTAGAAGATATGTTTTGCATTTGGCCTATAGATAGGATAGATAGGTATAGGATCTATCACAGACTTATTAAAACGAACTTGCTATTCCATTTTCTCTTCTAAAACCAAAGGAGGGTTATGATTTTGAGAGACTATATATGTATGTTCATCTGTTCCTCAACTACTTATTAGAACTGGACAAAATAAGGTATTGTTAGAAATGTCTTGGTCGTCCGCTAGTAATAAGCTGTACGTGTCACTGAATCTAATGTGGCGCTCTCTAGCAATCATGTGTTAAAAAATAATTTTGTGAAATATATATCGTGTTTAGTATTATTGGAAAGGGCGTTACTGATACATTTCAAAAATATGTAGGGGAAGTCCGGGCATAGTGGATAAACCAGGCAAAGTGAATACCCTTTATTTCTCGTCAAGAACATATCGAAATAAGCACACCTCGCGCCTTTACACCCTCTCCCTCATCCGCATTCGTGGGTAAACAAAGCTAGCGCAAGATCGCATCGCATTCCAGAGAAAAATCGAAAAAACTAAATATTTAAGTTTTCTTATTACTTTTCAAGGTACGTAATACTTTAATAACTCAAGTAAAAGTTAAACATATTGTTTACTACGATTATGTTCTTTAAGTGCATATTTTTAGGTATTTATTCTGAGAGAACAAATACTTTGTCGTCACTTCATTTGGTTTTAGCTTAGGTTGAATGAAATGAGTAGATGTAGGGCAAACTGAACACGGGCAAAGTGGATAGGGTATTCGCTTTGCCAAGCAATGAAAAACATGAATATAAATTTAAATACTGCGACAAAGAAAAATCAAAGTACTAAAACCATCAAAAATATTATTGTTAAAGATAAGAGTAGGAATAGCGGTAAGGAAAACAAAGAAGAACAGTGTGTATGCTATTATTTTGGGGAGAATTACATAGAGATAACTAAAATTGGATCCAATATGATAAATGTAAGCAATGGATTCACAAAAATATTATTTATGAATGCTTATGAAGACTCATTTCTTTGTTATATCTGCATTGATTAGTTTAAAATTAGGCTAAGTATTTATGTTCACTCTGCCCTATCATCCTATCCACTTTGCCCGACCTATGGGGCAAAGTGGATACTGGTATATGTTGCAATATTATTGACAATTAAAATTAAGGGATTACTATTAAGCAATTTTTGTTAATTATATTAAAAACTTTAATGATTATTCTCATTAAACATTTGTTTTATTTATATGCCCATTGGTTATCTAACTATAGCCCATCAAACATTAAGGTGTCCGCTTTGCCCGGACTTCCCCTATACTTACGCTCTATCTACTACTAACAGCAGCTTTTTAATATGTACGTCTCTATACACTGATAATTGTGTACTATATCGTATCGTAAGACATTATCATCTTGGTAGAGTCTGTGTCGATTACCTTGCTTCTTACTAAACGTTACTGATAACGTTTTTTAAATCTGTGTCCTGAAAATCTTGTTTCTCTATTTTTAGCCTCGTTTTTTATCGTAGTTAAGTTTAGTTTTTACTTTTTTATTTTATTTCTAGCAAAAGAAAGCAATCATGTAGTTCCAGTAAATTTTATAAACTTTTATAAACACTTAGAACGTTTTAGGAACTGACCTTATTGACGTTTATTTATGATATTTTGCAGAAGGTTTGTAGTACATTAAATAATAAACTTTTATGTACCTAAGCTGATTTCTATAATTTCATTCGATGTTTTTAATCAAGTCTGCAAATAAATGTTTTTCCAGAAAAAAATACAACTATAGTTCTTTGTACTACATTGATGGCGTAACAATCTAAGAAGCTAATTCCTATGCCGAGCGTCGATTCGATCCCTACACAGGATAAATTCTTTGAGCGATCTACAAAATTGTGCTAAGTTTTGGTGAAAATTATCCGTTAATTATATGTTTGTAAAGCCAGCCAGATGCGCAATAATTTTTTCCTTTATGCCGCATTTTCTTTAAAAAAAATAAACAATAATTGTCAGCTTCTACATCACATTGACAGCCCTATCTGCAATTAAACTGCTAGTGATTGTCGGGGGTCAACCGGATCGCTCAAATTGAAACAGGTGCGTCATGTCGCAATTACTATAAATTAATAAATTACCCAATATCTAATAAAGTATAGCCACATAGCCCTTAGGTATGAACTTTGGGCGGGGTACTAAACTTATGATATTAATTTTCAATAATTAACGTCAATTTATGAGCTCATTAGGTAAATATAATTACAGTTTTTAAGTCGTGGCATTGACATCCATTCGTATCTCTCTTATCGCTTTACTTAAATCTTCTTTTCTCTTAAACAGTTCTTTTTTAACCATTTACCAGACACTGATGAATATCTACTTACCATTTAACATCCTCATCCTCTGGGCTCAAACCTCTTCCACAATAGAAGGGCAATTACCTTATTATACCATTTTTTTTTTTTGTGGGTGGGCTGCGGTCGGCGCGCCTCCGCACCACTCCGTCCGGGGCGACAGAGGGGCTTAAGCACGCAACTCCCGCAACCCACCCGACAACCACGTCGCCTTCGTCGTTGGGCCGACCACCGGAGCAGGGTTACTTGACATCAGTGGTCGGCCCGACGGAATACCCCCTATTGGGGTACCCTCTCATCGACCGACGTCGCCCCCCTCGGAAAGGACGTCGGTCTTTCCTCACGCGGTCGGCCTCTCGGCGGGTGACGGACTAAAATCCCCGGTCACGTCACCCGCGGCCTCGGCTAGGGCGGCATGAGGCGCAGGTAGTTGCGCCTACGCCGCCCCAGTCGCCGGCGGCGGATCTCCTCATCGAGGCTGCGCTCCTCACGCAGGCGATCCGCCGCCTCACCTTATTATATCATGCTGGTCAGACATGTTAGTATAGGATATTATTTCGAATTTTCCTTCTCTTACATAAGGGTTATATGCATATCATATCCCTTAGTCGTCTTTTACGACATCCAAGGGCAAGATAAGGAGTGGTGAACTGTATTCTTACTCCGTCACCACACGGGAGAAATCGATTAAAAATAATGAAAACCAAAGACGTGAGGCACCAATTGTATACCTATACTAGCAACCCGCCCTCGCTTCGCTTCGGTTTCAGTGGCTTTACCCGCGCGCGGTTCTCATTCCCGTAGGAATACCGGGATAAAATATAGCCTATATTACTCCCTGATATTATAGTTTCCCATGGTGAAAGAATTTTTGAAATCGGTCCAGCCGTTTTGAAGATTACCCGGAACAAACAGACAGACAAAAAAATTTAAAGTGATTTTTAGGCATACGTATAGTGCAAATAACCGTGTGAGCATGAAAAAGCCTATTATTTTGACAATACAAACACACTCCAAATTTTAACCGACTTCAAAAAAAGGAGGAGATTCTCAATTCGTCGGAATATTTTTTTTTATGTAGGTATGTTTACCGATTACTCAAAGACGCCTGGACCGATGTGCAAAATTCTTTTTTTTGTTTGATAGGGTATACTTCCCAGGTGGTCCCATAGTCATCGGATCAGGATCCGATGATGGTATCCTTGAGAAATTGGTGGAATTCTTAAAATTTTATAGGCAATTTTAACGTTTTTCTTAAACTTCGTAAAGCTAATTAGGTATTTGCGCCTGGTAGTCATCATCGATGCAGAGTTGATGATGGAAGATACAATTCCTTAACGGTAAAGAGATAGGGGTTAGATGGCTTCCGTTGTTGCAACAATACGTTTACTTTAACGATGATGATTACACGGGAAACCTTGTGATGATTCTTTTTTGTTGAAAAGAAGATATTTCAAAGGTAAGGAACCCATGATAAGGAAACCAGAGTTTGATGATGGCAGACCAGAGAAATCAAGGGAAACTTTCAAACATCGTAGGGGCGACTAGTGCGTTTGTAAGTTTTCCATTAAGTATTTTATTAAAGCACACACGTGCTGTGTGGTGGCGGCTTCGAATACTACCAACCCTTGCTTTGCTCGTGGGTGTCGTAAAAGACGACTAAGAGTTCTAGATTGACCCAGACTAACTCCATCTGGTTCCATTTGGGTCAACGATTACATTCCCAAGGAGGGTTGACGTCAGGCCGGCGGCCTGTCATAAAAGTCATTGCCGAAACTTTTTGCAATATGTCAAAATAGATGACATATTGCGTCGACCCCAAGTAATTGGGATAAGAGCAGGATGATGATGATGATGATTTTATTAAAGCACTACAATTTAATAAAGGTCTAGAGTAGGTATATCTGATGATGGAGTCGATATACAGTCCCAGGAACTCTTCAACGATTCACGGCAGCTACCTTATATTTGAGCTTGATTAATCTGTATTGACAAGAACTTTACATCTAGATAGGTTGTGACTGTCATTAGGGATCCGATGATGAAGACGAAGGATAGTTTAGGGAACTTCTCAACGGTTTAAAGTAGCTACCTTGTCCTTGGACTTAATTCAGTTATATTGATGAGAACTTTGCACCCATATGGGTTATAATGAAGGTCTGCAGTAGATCTGTGATGGAGACCATAGACTTCCTCAACGGAATTCCTCAACGATTTACAGCATTGAATGAATCAAACTAAGCCGGTGAGCGCGAGTTTCTTCGATTTCATTTGATAATCGCTCACGAATCAAAGAAAAGCGATGGTCACGATCTTCTTGAATTTTGTTAGTTAATTTATCTATATCTATACTAATAAATAAAATTGGAGTGTCTGTTTGTAATGTAAAAATAATAGGCTTTTTTCATGCTCACACGGTTATTTGCACGAAACCTGTCTAAAATAGCAATTAAAAAATTTTTGTCTGTCTGTCTGTTTGTTCCGGGTAATCTTCAAAACGGCTGGACCGATTTCAAAAATTCTTTCACCAATGGAAAGCTATAATATCAGGGCGTAAACTAGGCTATATTTTATCCCGGTATTCCCACGGGAACGGGAACTATGCGGGTAAAACGACTATAACCTATAACCGAAGCGAAGCGAGGGCGGATTGCTAGTTTGATATATATTTAAGCTCTCATAGCCGACAATCTATTTTTGCGCTTCTGAATGAAACGCCAGTTTCATTTATTCTCTTCTTATTAGCTTTTTTCTTAATTTTGTCTAATCGTTTTCGTCTATCATTTTCCGTCTCAAGTAACCGACGCGTCCTCATTCCAGAAGCATCCTTGCTCGGTCTACCCATCACTTAAAATCATGAAATAAAATAATTTTTAACAAAAAATAAACCGACTTCAAACAGTAAACTAAAAAGCAAAAAATAAATTTACTTCGCACAAAGTCATATGTATTTTAATTTAGTTAAATAGAAATTAATAATAATAATAATAATTTATTTTATAATTATTTATTTACTTTATAATTATGAAGTCGGTGCCAAGTAAATGCTGACCAGCGCGGTATAATGACTCACTTTCCCAAGTGAAGGAGGCCTAACAGTGGGACGTATATGAGCCGAAATGATGATGAGTCTTTTACGTCACCCTCGGGTAGGAAAGATGGTTAATTATATTCATACTCTGTAACCACACAGATAATCATCATCATTTCAGCTCATATACTTCCCACTGTTGGACTCGAGCCTTCTCCTCAATAGGAGGGAAATTAATCTTACTATACCATGCTGGTCAGACAGGTTGGTATAGGCTTTTATTTCGAGTTTTCCTCTAGATAATATAATAGCAAAAATATTGTGCCGCATCACAGAGCGAATGCTTCAATATTTCGATTTACTCATCTCGAGTTGAGCAAACGGATGGTGACCGACTGATAGTTAACCACCGTGAAATTAGTTGTCATCGACCGTTACGTTCGACAAAGCAGAACACGTTATTACTTGTTTAATTAATTGATTTTATTGTTGGATGGTGACGAAAGTTAAATATTTTTTTTTAAATATGCTGAAAAATTAAATAACTAGTGCTCGTATTAATGAATGAGTTTCTTGTTGTTATTGTTGCGCGATAGATTAATAGTATAGTTACTTGCTTACTTACTTCCCCCTGCGGTGACCGAATAAGAATACAATTCACCAATCTCCTAATTTGCATATGGTTGTAGGATATAATATGCATATAACATCTATGTAAAAGAAGGAAAACTCATAATAAAACCCTATGCTGATGACCAACGACCACTCCGTGTTTTGAGGTAGTAAGAATAAAATTCAACATAGGGGATGATCTCTTTCCCGTGGGTATCCTAATAGGCGACTAAGGGATATTTTGTGCATATAACAACTATGGAAGAGAAATAAAACCCTATACCAACCCGCTTGACCAGCGTGGTATAGTAGGTCAATTGGCCTCCCAAGTTGGATAAGGCTAGTGGGACGTACATGATAATCATCACAGATGATGTCTTTTTACTTACTTCCCCGTATAATGTCGGAATACGAATACAATTCATCAGTGCCTGAATTTGCACGTGGGTTTAGGATATACAGTGCAACCTCGATATTACAAATCCGACGGGAACTCGTAAATATTTGTTATATCAAGTAATTTGTTAAACTGAGGTTTGTTATATTGAGGTAAGGTTGGTCTAAAATTTGTTATAAAGAGGTAAAGAAATAGTTTTATTCACCTCAACATTTTTACATTTAGCAACTAGAATCTTCAACAAGAGTGCAGCACTGTTTACATTATTTTCCATCAAACGACTTCAATTTTTTTACGAAAAAAACGTGCCGAAACATGTCGCGACTGAATTACATACTATGGGATTAAGGGTCATATAGAGGTATTTACTTTTTTTTATAGTTGAAAATTTGTTATAAAGAGGTTGTTCGTAAAAAAAACGTAATGTAAAGGTATTATTTACACTGACTCTTATGGACAATTCAAGGGGATTACGAAAAATTTGTTAAATCGAGGAAGTCGTTAAATTGAGGTTCGTTATATTAAGGTTGCACTGTAATATGCATATAAGTAACATCTGTGTAAGAGAGGAACAAAATGAAACCCTATGCCAACACGCCTGACCAGCTAGGTATAGTAGGTAAATTTTCCCTCGTTAGAGGAAGAGGCCCGAGCCTAAAATAGGGACGTCTATGGGTTGTGGTTATGAGTTTAATACAAAGTTTATAAGAATTCGTCTGGCTCAACCAAACAAATGTTGATCCTTATTGACTGAATAGATGACGCTTTTTATCAAGTTTTAATGCAGGAATGTACTTTGTGCGATCCGCCATTGGTTATCAACCATTTGGGCAAGGGTGCCGGTTGTTGATTATAACATCGTGAAGTATCCTATCGGTTTTCCCTTCTATTTAAGGAATAATGCCATAAATAACACGTTTGGCAGGTGAATTGGCAACCGTAGCTGATACATTATCTAAAAGCGCTGCTGCCCGTTTCCTAGTAATTCCTTAGCTAGGTTTTACGATTTTAACCAGAAAATAATTGATGGTGACATCAAGTAGCCTTAGCCCATTTCTAAACTTGCAACTCCTCCATCACTCCCTACAGCATAAAGGGTCGTAATGTATGGTATTATTTTAAATAATGAGGGTAGTTTTCGTTATAAGTGCGTATGTATTATTTAGTTTTCTCACATTATTCCGCTTCCTAGAAAATAAACATCACATTGTTATTGGGAAATGTCCCCGATTCCTTTCAGAAGCGTATTTAAAAAATTATTTGATGATCCAGCAATCTGATAAGATTATTGATTCCCTAGGGTACTGTACAGAGTAACCAGATTTAACAAATATTACAGAATTTCGGGATGAGATATTGTATAAGTTAAGTATTTTGACTTCGTCACCGTTTTATTAACGTACCACTTGACACTGTAGCAGGATTCATCCATTTCCCCTTAAAACGTTATGGTCTTCAACTGTACGTTTCTAGCTATCATTTCACCCACGTACATGCAGGATTTGGAATGACTACTGCTGTTTCCCGAGCGTAATGACATGGACTTCTTTAAATGAGGTTTAAGAAGAACACTTTCTTCTCGGTAAGCAGCGGCTTAGCTGCCTCTGGTATTGCCAAGGTTCATGTGTAGCGGAATTATTTACCATCAGCTGTGCTGTTTCTCCTTTACTACCATCGGCAATAAAAAAGTGGCTAAAATATGGGATGCAATTCATTTATTTGTATTGTACGACTAGACAAATGGTCGATTACTATAATAGACGCACTGCTATAATCTCTCAGTCAAACAGCATGGTCATGATATTTTTCTAGATCACTAAAAATTTAAACCATATAACTACATAAAAAAAAACACCAACATCTTGTGCGATAAAAGAAAACAAACTGATAATTAACATTTAATATAGATAAATAAAAGCAACTGGTAACACACAATAAAGATAACAAAAAAACTTAACTTATGATTATATCATAGGCCAGCAAAAAATAAAACATTAAATATTAGAAACGAAATCCATAATTTAATGAAAACAATTGATTGATAAATCCATTTGGTGATGATACAAAAACATATCATCACCTTGTAAGGTTTTCAAATTAAATGAGTGGCGTTAATATGTAATATGACTGCACAGGAAAGATAACACATTCCTATACCAGCTCATCTGACCTTCCTGGTGAATCAGATTACCTTCTTATCGCGTAAGAAAGTCGTCATATACAGGATATATCAGGCTATAGGGCAACTGTTCGAGTATATTATAGTTTAACGGTCATAGATCGTAATTAGAATTTATACTACACAGAAAACAATATAACATAAAAGTTATAATAATTTCAGAAATATGTGTCTAAGAGTCTATGTCTTAAATGTTACGTATTATGTAGGTATGTACAGACAGGATATATGTAGGCGTGTAAAGCTTCGACAGTCTTAATAGGTATGAATTGCACGAACGCTTCAATGGTAACGTAGGTACAAAGACGGCTCGTAAACGGTCATCGGCCGATCAGCTGGTTTAAAGCGTAGTTTGACTTGCTTATGCGAACGTAATCATTGATTTATTCAATTTCCAATGAACATTTAGAAAAGTATGAATATATTGCAGATTTAAGTATCACTAACTTTATATATTTGAATCAGATTTACACGAAAAAGTGATGACAAAATTGAAAAGTTTACACGTCTCTAACTCATTAACGAATCGATATTTTTCCTTCAAATTTTTGTCATGTGTTCCTTCCTACCACCATTGCCTAGCTCCCGTTTGATCAGTTGCCCCATAACCTGATACATCCAGTATATCTATACAGGCTAGAAAGCTTTCTTATATAATATAGCTAAATATAAAATATAATTTCCATCAAAAACTTGCACCATGGGTGCAAATTGGTCGGAAACGCGTATTTACGGCTCCAATGCCGTACATTATTTTAAATAGAAATCTAAGTAATAATTATTTGCTCTTACGCTATACAGTGAACCCGCGGTAATCCGGCCCCTGTCAAATCTGGCGCCCCTTGTAATCCGACATATCTATTATAATTGAAAATTTTTTTGTCAATCTTTGTTTATGTAAGTAATGTATGATTGAACAGGTTATAACTTGTACGCGCCATCACTATTGTGCTTTTGTTTTGAAACTGATTGTTTAGTTTGAATTTGACTACATGTAACAGCGATACGACCTAGTTTAGTTTATTCATTGTATATTACGTATACATATCTATCGAATTACAAGTTACTCTTCTGTAATAAAGCCGGACTATACGGGGTCTTAGACAGTACTCTATAATCCGACAAATTCGATAGTCCGACACTGCCGTGCAAAACGTTTGTCGGACTACCGAGGGTCCACTGTAGTTACATGTGATATAAAACTTTTTTACGGATTACATCGCGCACAATAAAAGCTGTCCTCTCATATATAGATATGTATGTAGGTATTTTACCTATCTAAATCATCTAAAAACAAAGTTAAAATTAAAAAGCCATCAAATTTATTGGAAAACATTATTAGAAAACTTATAAAATATAATTTGCTTGTGAAAAAGAATAAAAAATCTATCGTAAACGTCTACTGTTGGACAGAGGCCTTCCCACGTAAATGACACGTAGAACTGTCTTGTGCCATTCATTCAATGGTTCGCTACGACTTTCAGAATGTAGTCAGTCCACCTAGTAGAGGGTCGTCCTACGCAGCATCCTCCGATTTGTGGTCGCCACTCGAGAACCGAAAATGTATTACATCTCAATAAATAACGCTATTTTGAGGGTACTACACAAGAATATAATATGGATTGAAGAATAAAACTGATTTACTAATACTTTTTCAAGAATACTAGATATATTTTTAATTAAAAAAGTAAACTAGAAATTAGTATGTTACGTATTGAACATTGTATTCTAAAACTATATGGACATAAAATTGATTAATTTTAAATATATACCCTGTTTCAGATAATTAAGTTATTCTAATACTTAAATCTATTTCAACTGCTTTCAAAATAAAAAATTAGTAAACTATGACTAACTATTGTATTACTAATTTGGTTGAATGTTTAAATAAAAAATTATGCGGTCTGTAGTGTATTAGTTTATGTGGTGACGGAGTAAGAATACAGTTCACCATCTTACTACTTGTCCGTGGGTCCACCCACTAAAAAGACAACTAAGGAACCACTCGTAATAAAACCCTATACTAACCTGTCTCACCAGGGTCAATTTCCCTTCCCTATTATGGGGAAGGCGACGCGTCCAGTAGATGGACGTATATGAACTGAGATGATGTTGATCGAAACAAAAACTATAATTAATGGTAGTAAAAAATTACTTGTGTCGAAATACGATTAAACATTACAAATGGCCTGGTAAATTTCAAGGTGGCTTCCTTCATCGGGCGTAATGGTCAGCTGTCTGCTGGCCTTCAAGAAGATGACAGTACCGGGCCGCGCTTGTATCGGTTCCGTATCGCATACATTACCGGACCCACCGGTCACGATCAATATACTTGGGCTGGGACGGTTCACCGTATTGAAGAAATCACCATCTTCCACCTGAAAACACATACATATACATTCACTAACCCCTTGTCTGATCCGTGACCAAACATGTATGCAAGAGAAGTAAAGACCCTCTACCAACCCGTCCCTGGACACGAACGACAAGGAACTCGATACCGGTGGTCGGCCCAATGGTAAGGGAAGGGAATACGGTGGGTTATGGGGCCGCGCTTCGCCTTTTCATCATCCCGAACGGAATGGACGACGTGTGTTCTTCCCATAGCTCACCCAAAAAAAAATACCAACCCTTCTGACCATTGTGATATAATACGTCAATTTTCTTCCCATTATGGTGAAGGCTCGAGCCTAGTCGATATACATACATGAACTGAGCTGATGATAATATAAACATTAGTGCTATATGGTAGTGGCTAAGAATACCAACACTTTTGCACATGGGTTTCGTAAAACTAAAAACATTACTTCTACCTTGGCCAACCTGATGCCATCTGGCCAATAATTACATTCCCAATGTGGGTTGACATCAGGCAGCAAAGCTATTGTCAAAATTTTGAAATTCGCCCTGTTGGAGTTAGGCTTTGACAGGGGTGATAATGCTATAATCACCACGCTTGGCAGGAGCCTTTGCGATCGCAATTGGTGTTATAACTGTCCCTGCTACTACTACATAGATTAGGGAATCAAAACTTACTTTTATTTTAACAATGGCAAAATCCTGCACTGGTGGTCTCCAAATACAACTATTAGCATTTTCTAGTTCTGGATTAAACAGCAGCTCATGTGGCTCATAGCTACTGTAGTCAACCATGTCAATCAATGTTGGTACGTCAATGTGTTTAGGAGTTAATCCTGCGCGAACAACATTGTCTGAACAAGCCATGCACTCTACACAATCTGTAAAGATAATACTATAAATAGCAATTATGCCCTATATGACTAGAAATTCTACGTTAATAATGGTTGGAAAAAAGATATTAATTTAGCAAATTTTCGAAATCAATTTAACAAATTTGTTTACAAAATGAATTTAACAAATTTGTTACAAAATGAATTTAACAAAGTTACAAAATGGATTTAACAAATTTGTTACCAGGAACCCATGATTAATCTTAGCCCAAACACGTCCCACTGTTGGGCTCAGGCCTCCTACGCTATGGGAGGGAAATTGACCTACTATAGCACGCTGATCAGACGTTTAGGTATAGGGTTTCGTTTCAAGTTTTCCTTCTCTTGCTTCGATTTTATATGCATATTATATGGTTTAATCGTCTTTTACGATACCCACGAGCAACAGAGGGAGTAGTGTATTGTATTCTTACTCCATCACCACATGGAAACACCACCACTACCAATGATTAATTAAAGAAAAATGCTATGGAGAGGCCATGCTCGATATTTCTATACATGACAAAATCCTAAATATGGAAATCCATAGAATAACGTGTATAACCGACATAATCCGAAGAATTAGCACACTAAAATGGCAATGGGCACTCCACATTGCACGTCAAATCCACTACAGTTGGAGAAAAAAGCTTCTTGAGTGGTGACCACGGATCGGGCGAACGTAATACAACTTCCTTAAGTGTCCTAAGTGAATTGATGACATGTAAGAGAAGATATACCTACTTTAAAGAAATCCTATAACAACACATCTGATCAGCTTGGTATAGTAGGTCAATTGCCCTCCTATTTAGGCAAAGGCACATGCCCAGCAGAGTAAGTGTACAAATTTCCACCCCCTCTTCATCATCATCATTCCATGGTTTTCTCATCTTTCCCATGGGTTTCGTAAAAGACTAGTAAGATATGTAGAATGCAGTTAACATCAGTGTAAGAGAAGAAAAACTCGAAATAGAAGCCTGTACCGACACATCGGACGAGCGTGGTATAGTGGGTTTATTGCTCTCCTATTGTCGAGGATGCTCGAGCCCAGCAGTGGGGCATATATGAGCAGGGACGATGATGACAGATAAATAGTTATACAGCTCAAATGGTGACGTAAGCTTCTAACAAATACTTCATCATCATCATCATCGCAGCCCACATACGTCCCACTGTTAGGCTCAGGCCTCCTCCACGATGGAAGAGAATTTGACCTACTATATCATGCTGGTCAGACATATTTGTATAGGGTTTCATTTCGAGTTTTCCCTCTCTTGCACAGATCTTATATGCACATTATATATATATATGCACATCCCATAGTCGTCTTTTACAGCATCCACGGGCAAGATAGGGAGTGGTGAATTGTATTCTTACTTTGTCACCACATGGAAAACAAATACTTACAAAACAAATACTTACCACCACTCAAATAGGCATGTAATAAGTTAGGTTTTAAAAAGATAGCCTGTCCGGGCTGTAAAATAATATAGTTCATGAAATAAGGTGCTAAGCAACCAACATCTCCGGGGAAGTCTGAATGTAATCTTTTTAGTAATGGGTACAATAGTGACACTTGAGTCGCTTCATCTGTAACAAAATATTCACGTTATAACATCAAATTTGAAATCATAAATTTGGTCATGTATGGTAAAATTTCTCTTCATATGTAATGATTTTATGTTGTGCTTCTTGTTGTCCATTAAAATTCCAAAAAATAATAGCAGATATTTTACTGATTCTAGCTAATAACGCCCAATTATAAGGTTTAGATATTCTTTCAAAATTAAACAGATTTCAATCCTTAATTAAATCCTTACATTAGAAATTAACATTTTGTCGTACTGACCAGTTTGATCTGAAATATCTCCTCTTTGGTTAAGAATACCAAATTCAAATTTATAAATTCATTTAGCTGGTACATTTGAGTTTTGAAAACAGTCATTCCTTTGTTTTTCCCTCATTATTTTTTCTTTGGCGTCGCATATTACCGCACAGTGGAAACCATGAAATATCGGTATATTTATGAGTACGAGTTCTACCGTGGCACCAATGCTGCAGAAACTGCTGGAAGGGTTAATGATGTGTACGGCGCTGGTGTCGCACAAGAAAGTCGTAAAAGAAAGCACGGTACGTTTTTAGTTTCAACGTTTTCATTCTGGAAATTTCGACCTTCAGAACCAACCCCGTGGACGGCCGGCAACCAAAGTGGAAAATGAAGAATTAAAGGCTATTGTGAAAGCGGATCTATCACAAAGTACTTCAGAGATAGCTGCAGGCTTCGGATTAACTGACAAAACTGTATTAATCCACTTGAAGCAAATCGGGAAAGTAAAAAAACTTGAACGATGGGTACCTCATGAATTGAGTGAATCGAACTTGAAAACACGCGTCGGTTGTTGTGTTACTTTGCTCAACCTACACAATAATGAAGGGATTTTAAATCGAATCATTACTTGTGATGAAAAGTGGATACTGTACGATAATCGGAAGCGCTCACAATGGCTGAACCCTGGAGACCCAGCCAAATCCTGCCCTAAACGAAAATTTACTCAGAAAAGTTACTTGCGAGTGTCTGGTGGACTAGTGCTGGTGTCGTTTACTACAGCTTTCGAAAATCTGGCCAAACGATTACGGCAGATATCTATTGTCAGCAACTGCAAACCATGAAGGAAGAACTAGCTGCTAAACAACAGAGATTGGTCAAGTGCTTTAGGCCACTGTTGCTTCACGACAATGCAAGACCACACACTGCACAACAAACAACCACTAAGTTAGATGAGCTACAATTGGAATGTCTGCGACATCCACCATACTCCCCGGACCTTGCTCCAACAAATTACAATTTTTCCAGAATTTGGACAACTTCTTACAAGCCAAAAAAATTCAACTCCGATGCGGCAGTCCAAACCGCCTTCAAAGAGTTTATTGATTCTCGGCCCCATGATTTTTTTAGTAATTGGATCAATGAACTACCTATGAGATGGCAAAAGTGGTTAGGAAGTGGTAGGACCAAACTGTCGACAGTTATCTGTCTACAGCCGTGGGCCGGTCCATCCAGGGCAGTACCACGCTCTCGCAGAAAATCGACGTTGGAGTAGTAGCAATTTGTGTGCAAACTGCGTTTCGTTCGGTGAGCCTTGTTGATGGTGCCTTTAGTATCACCGAGCCTCAATGCACGCAATCACACTCCCTTCACTTTCTTCGCGGTAGGCAGCGGCCTTGTAAAGGTCTATGAGCGGCAGCAACACTTACCATCAGGTGTACTGTTTGCTCGTTTGCCACTGCTTGCAATAAAAAAAAAAGTGAGTAGTTAACAAGAACAACCGTGCACACTTTGAATTATATCACTTTGAATATATTTTACAAAAAAAAATTACTTTATATTCCTAGTGTACAAAACGCCAATTTCATATGTAAGGACCTAATAATTTGCCACAACAGAAGTCTAACAAATTTTTTAAAACAAGCTTCTCAAGTCAGCAGAGATCAAAAAATTGTGCTATGTACAATATCCATACTAACTTTTAATAAGTCCGAGTTTTCCTTAAGAATTAACTAGAGTTGCTTTTCTCATGCAGTGATTTCTTTTTAATGACAAGACGCTGCACTAAGGACATACAAATCAACATTTATATATGTTTATTACATACAGAAATACATCCAAAGTCAGAACAATGTGTGAATCATATAAATTATTACCCTGTGTGGGAATCAAACCCGCGCCCCTTGCTGTGGTAGATCGGCATCTTAACTTCTACACCATTTGTGTAGTCAAATGAATTTAACAATCGTTTAGATGTTTCTGCTTTATCACTACATTATCACTTATCATTGAATTGTAAATACATATTTACTTGCCTTCTTTATCTAATCTATCTAACAAAGATAAAAGATTGCTAGCTACAATAGATTGATCACACGTCATCAGGGAATTAAATACAGGTTTCAACACGGAGTTATTGCCTCCCTGGTCCTGATGAGCTAGTAAATTGTTAACACTCTCTTTTGATAACATGTTCACCAATTCAGGCAATTCTGAAAAAAAAAAAACAATCATTATAAATAATTTCAGTTTGTAGTTATTTAAAAACCCTTGTTAGCATCAAGAATACTTTTTGACCACCCAGAATTTAATTCTCAAAAATAAATTCAGATTCTTTGCCCATAGAAATCGTAAAAGACAACTAAAGGATTTGCGGTTAACATCTATGCAAGATAAGCAAAATTTAAAAGAAAACCCTATACCAACACTGTCTGATCGACGTGACATAGTGGATCAATTTCCCTTCTCTCATGGAGGGTCGCGCTCAGTAGTGGGACGTTGATGAGCTGTGATGATGATGATGATTTCCTCCAGTCAGTAATGATTTATTAATAAATAAATATGAATAGAATGAATACATACTTTGAAGAAAACCTTTAATTTGAGTAAGTGATCTGAATCCACAAAGAGCCTCAAATGGTGTTAATGCTATTGCAAGTTCAGGTTTGTGATTAGGATCTTTGTACATGTCTGGGAACTGTCTGTGAAGCTCCTCTGCATGCTTCTGAAATATACAGAATATAATGTGCAGAAATTAAAAAATAATAATAACAATCTTATATTGCCAAGACTGTTCTTCCGATACATAGTCTAATTATTGCAATTTTATACAGACAATCAGACTATAGAAGCTGAATTTCCTTAAACCATGTGCTTGGCATGTGCATTGGAAATGTTGAAGGATGTTACAGTCCTAGGGAAGTACTGTTCATTATTTTTGTTTATGACTGCACAGATAGAGTAATGGTTAAGAGCGTTTTCGGTAATAAGCGGCCGTAAACCCAAAAATGTGGTTTTTTGAGGACTGGTTACTCGTTCATGATAATAGCTTACTAAAAATTTATATAACCACTACATTAAACACATCTTTATATTGTGTTTGTATAGAATTATAACTCAATATTGTAACTATTTTATTAAAAGGCAAGGGTATTTTGAACTTAAGTTCATGAGATTTTACGAAAACGCTGAGTTTTGAAGTTCAGGTACGAATAAACCATAAGTCATGGCAGCTCGAAAAAAATTGTAGATGTTAGGAAAATTGCTGTTCTTGTGTATGTACAAAATGAAATTCAAGATTTCTTCCTTTTAAAACTAAAAAAAAAAATATTTCTTCAAGATTAATTTGACGAAAATGGCTCCTGTAAAGCATTTAATTTTGTGAATAATACTAACCTTGGAACATTTAAAAAAATATCCACTATTTGTTCGACTATTGTAGAAGCAGTAAAAAAAAAACCAAATTGAAATACGAATAGTCACCCTCGTAATTAAATTTTAAATATTACTATAAATTGAACGGCATAATTGTTCATAAGCCAGTCGCGCATTGGCGCTGAACGGAGCAGGGTCATGTCGCTTTGGCTCTCGTCGGCCAGTGCAAAAACCGACAATACGAACTTGAGCGTATACTGCGACTGATAGGTTTTGATTCGTAAGTATTTATTACTACCTAATTCTGTTAATTACTTTCATGCGATCTCTATTAAGAATAATATAGAATATTTTTACGTTTTAGGTGATGGGTCGAAAAAGCAGATTGTATCTTGGGAACAAAATCGGTTACAAGGCAAGGAAAAAGAGAACACACGACAAAACTGTAAGGTACTTAAAGTTTCAAAAGAGTAAACGAAAAGAAAAGTGAGCCGTCACTCAGGACGCCTGTCAGATGTGAAACATCAAAATTTTTTTGAAGACGTTACCGCAAAGCATGGCGTTAACGCCGCTTTTAATGCCACGCGACGATCAGGTTCACCCTCGCCTATAGATGTTTCACATCAAAAATCCGAACGGAACATTTATACAGCCTCATGTTCTGAAGATTATCAGCTAACTCAAATTTAATGTTTAATAATTACTAACCATACACAATATAATTTTTTCATAGAGAATCATTTTCTAGAGATCATTTTCTTCTTGTACTAGCAATAAATATGTAGTAAAATGTGGGTCAAAATTTAATAACTAATTTCTGTAATGGGTAGGTTTAAATCTCTGACTGGACTTGTTAGACATCCATGGTCATGGCGACTAGGGCCATACTCGACTACTGCACGGCAGCCACGGAGGCAGCGTGCCTCTTGGCTGGAACTTCCTGGTGACCTGGGACCTGCAGGCGGAGGTACTCGGCGAGCTTTACCGTCAAGTATCAGAGACGCGAGCCACATATAGTCTCAATCAAGGTGATTGCCGCCTGGCGGGTCGACGCCCGCCGAGACGCCATTGCTCGTTGGGCAGTCGGACTGGAGAAGCCTCAGTACGGTATCAGGACCGTCGAGTCCTTCCAGCTGGTGCTGATGGGGTGGTTGAGTCGGCAGTACGGGGTACTTTCCTTCCGACTGGTGCAGGTATTGATGGGTCACGATAGCCAAGTACCTGCGCAAGCTCTTTAGGAGGGAGAGCACACCATCCTGCCACCACTGCTATTGCGACGTGAGCACGGCGCAGCACACGCTCGAGGTGTGTGCCTCGTGGGCAGAGCAGCGCCGTGAACTCGTTGCAATCATCGGTGCCGACCGGACGCTGCCGACCATCACTAGGGAGATGCTCAGCAGCGTCAGGAACTGGGACGCGGTCACTGCCTTCTGTGAGGCTGTCATTTCACGAAAGGAGGCGGCGGCTCGCGTGTGATCGATCTTTGGTGACACGTTCCGTCGCCGGCGACTCGGTCGGCGCAGGTGCGAGTATCCGCGCCTGATGCCGCCTTAGGCGAGTCCGCGGGTGACCAGACCGGGGACTTTAGTGCGTCACCCGGAGAGAGCCTGACCGCGTGACGGCGACCGCCGTCCCGGGATAGGGACGTCGAGAGGTGAGGGAGGGAAACAATTTATAATTCTGCGTAAAATTATAAAAAAAATCAAATTATTTTTTTAAATTATTACACAACTAGCTGACCCAACAGACGTTGTTCTTTTCAAATAAAGCGCCACCTACCGGGTCCAATTGTGAATCTAAACCATTTTCGAATCTCATTGAGCACACACAAATTACTTAAATTACTTAAATCCAGTCAACAGATATCGCCATCTGTTAGAATCTTTTGGAGTTAACAGATAATTGTGACTGTCAATTATTTATAGACAAATAATTTGTAATAAAATAAAATTGCGACTATAATTAAAGATCTAAGCTATCCTATTTCTCAAGTTAGACCAGACTGCTCACGGTGTGCCAATTTAATTTAAAATCGGTTGAGTAGTTTAGGAATCCATCGCGGACAAACATCGTGACAGGAGATTTATATATATAAGATAATGTGATAATTAACAAAAAAAATAAGTTGTCTAGTCTCGAACCCGAGACCAGAGTTCCCGCCAGCGAGCACGTTTCCACGAAACTACCGCTTGTTGGCGATTCGACTGCGAATTTTTCTAGTACATAAATTAGCCATCCAACTTTGACCCTTAAAGTCTTTTTAACGAGGGCCCAGTTGACCCTAATATCTGGTAGTTGTGATACCCTCGGGCCCCCTCTACCACCCCACCAAAAATCATGGAAATCTCCGACCCACACGTCTGAGGGTCTCCTTGTAAGTTATATTCTGTGCCTATATTTTACTATTTCCTATATATACTTTGCATATTAAAAATACAATCTTAACCGTTTTACTGTTATGAGTTTTGGTTTTTAATTAAAAATTTTAAAATTTACATTTTGTTGATTTTTGAAAATCTACTTCTCCGAAGAATATATTACAGATTGATTATAAGCGCTAAGGCTCAAGACTGGTCATTCTATGAACTCTACGCGTTGTTGACAGTAGTCTAAACTAGTGTAGTGCATTAGTGTGCGTCGATATCGGAACGTAGCAAATTGCCTACATGCGAGAAGTGCCGATTACCGATAACCCTCTTAAGATACCGACTTGCAGTACTAGTGTTAGGAAGTCAAATCCCACACTGTTTGTAATCCACAAATTAGATTAAGATTATTTTCTTTTCTTTTTTATAAAACTAGCACCATGCAGCTAGTTTTATAAAAAAAAAATAATTCATTAGAATTATATATTAAAATTATGGTACCCTAAAAATAGTTTCCGTTGGGGAAGAAAGGTTCTCGAGTGGCGACCACGTATCGGACGACGCAGTGTAGGACGCCCCCTCCCCCAGGTGGACCGATGACCTAGTGAAAGTTGCTGGGCGTCATTTGGTGCCGCATTTAGTGAACACACTTTGACTGGCATGAAGAAAAATAAGTGCATGAAATTTTACCTTTTTTGGGTGAGCTTGTACAGATAAAGCTTTTCGAATAGATAATACTTTTAGCAGAAATGGAATAGCCACACCAAATCTTTCTTTTACAATTGGTCCTATTGCATCCAAGTTTTCTTTAATGTATTCTGATAGTAAAACATCTCTTTCCGTTATTATAGCAGGGCCATTGGGATGTGTTCCCATCCATAGTTCTGCATACGGCTTTGTTGGGTCGATTGATACATTTGGATTAGCACACGATAATAATTTTGCAACAGTGCTATCGCAGCCTAATTTACCCCAATCATAATTTTGTACACTACACTGTAACTCCATGGTCGAAATCGTGCAAATACAATAAAGTTACCAGGCTCGTATATATATGATACACGTAAATTCAATTCACAACTTCATTCTATATGTGACTAATTTGTACAATTCACCCAACTATTATTAGTTTCATCTAAAAATGCACCGGTGTAGTAAATTGATAAATTCACCTGTTTTTATTACTGTCAAATTTATAAGTTGCAGTTATTTGAACGTAGTTACCAGAGACTAAAAATATTTAGTAAAATCCTTACTAATATTATAAATGCGAAAGTAACTCTGTCTGTCTGTCTGCTACGCTTTCACGTCTAAACCACTGGACCGATTTTGATGAAATTTGGTACAGAGATGGACTAAAGCTTGAGAAAGGACATAGGCTCCTTTTTATCGCGGAAAAATGGGTATAAGGGGTTGAAATAGGGGATGACATTTTGTATGGAAATTCGTCATTTTCGATGATAAAACCACGAATCTTTGTATTAAGACACCTGACAATAAATAAATAAATATTCGTTCAAGCGTTTTGGAAAATCCATTTACATGGGGATGAAATTCAACCCCTAAAATACCAAAAAGCATACAGCCGAAACCACTGGGCCTAGAAACGTATTTTTTTTACACCATCGTATTTGTTGGGGTGCACGAGCACTAGCAAAGGATTTTTGGAAATTCACCCCCTTAAGGGGGTGAAAAACATATAGTCTTT
Organism: Lymantria dispar; assembly: GCA_032191425.1. Taxonomy (NCBI): domain Eukaryota; kingdom Metazoa; phylum Arthropoda; class Insecta; order Lepidoptera; family Erebidae; genus Lymantria; species Lymantria dispar. The sequence goes on from CM063449.1 coordinate 25,811,026, forward strand.
CACGTCTAAACCGATTTTGATGAAATTTGGTACAGAGATGAACTAAAGCTTGAGAAAGGACATAGGCTACTTTTTATCACGAAAAAATGGGTATAAGGGGTTGAAATAGGGGATGATATTTTGTATGGAAATTCGTCATTTTCGATGATAGAATCGTGAATTTTTGTATTAAGGCACCTGATAATAAATAAATAAATATTCGTTCAAGCGTTTTGGAAATTCCATTTACATGGGGATGAAATTCAACCCCTAAAATACCAAAAAGCATACAGCCGAAACCACTGGGCCTAGAAACGTATTTTTTTTTACACCATCGTATTTCTTGGGGTGCAAGAGCACTAGCAAAGGATTTTTGGAAATTCACCCTTTTAAGGGGTTAAAAATCATATAGCCTTTCACGTCAAAACCGATTTTGATGAAATTTGGTACAGAGATGGACTAAAGCTTGAGAAAGGATATAGGCTACTTTTTATCGCAAAAAAATGGGTATAAGGGGTTGAAATAGGGGATAATATTTTGTATGGAAATTCGTCATTTTCGATGATAGAACCGCGAATCTTTGTATTAAGGCACCTTATAATAAATAAATAAATATTCGTTCTAGCGTTTTGGTAGTTTCACTTACATAGGGATGAAATTCAACCCCTAAAATACCAAAAAGCATACAGCTGAAACCACTGGGCCTAGAAACGTATTTTTTTTTTACACCATCGTATTTCTTGGGTTGCACGAGTACTAGCAAAGGATTTTTGGAAATTCACCTCCTTAAGGGGTTGAAAAGCACAAGTAACCCTGCTCCGGTGGTCGGTCCAACGACGAAGGCGACGTGGTGTTCAGGTGGGTTGCGGGTGTTGCGTGCTTATGCCCCTCTGTCGCCCCGGACGGAGTGGTGCGAGGAACGCGCCGACCGCAGCCAACCACAAAAAAAAGGGGGTTGAAAAGCATATAGCCTTTCACGTCGAAACCACTTAACCGATTTTGATGAAATTTGGTACAGAGATGAACTAAAGCTTGAGAAAGGATATAAGGCTACTTTTTATCGCGAAAAAATAGGTATAAGGGGTTGAAATAGGGGCAAGTATTTTCTTTTTACGTCGTCTTATTTCTTGGGGTACACGAGCACTAGCAAAGAATTTTTGGAAAATCAACCCCTTAAGTGAGTGAAAAGCGTATAGATGAAACTCTTGGAGCTAGGAACGTAAAACTTTCTATGCAATTCTCTTTCCTTTGTTGTAAGTGAGTTCTAAGAAATTATTTTATTAAAATCAACTCCTAAAGGGGTGCAAAATATATAGCCGAAATCATTAGGCCTAGAAACATGGAATTTTGTATAAAGTTGCCTTTCTTGGGGAAAGAGAGATTTTTGCAATTTTAGCCCTGAGGTGGTGAAAAACGTTTAACCGAAATCACTGAGCCTACGAAGGATCATTTTAGTACACGGTCGGCTTTCTTGGATTACCCCCAGATTTTCTTAGTGCTCACTTACCAAGCACTATGAAAAAAATTTTGGCAAGGATAAGCGAGCTCTAACAAAGAATTTTTGGCAATTCAACCCCTAAGAGGGTGAAAGCGTATAGCCAAAGATACCGGGCCTAAGAATGTGAAATTTTGTATACCGATCGGTTATTTGGGGTAAGCACGCACTAAGAAACAATTTTGGGCTGCCCCAAAAGGATAAAACGCATATAGTCGAAGACACCCAGCCAATGATATATCATCATTATCTTGCTCTTATCCTAATTACTTTGGATCGACGCAATATGTAGATACTCTACTGCCATCGTAGATATATTGCAAAGGTTCTAGCAACATTTTATGACTTGGCCGACATTGTTGGCCAGACGGCATCACCAATTGGTCCAGGTTGATGTAAATCTTTGTCTTAGTAGTATTTTGCGACACCCACGAACAATGAAAGCGTGGTAATATTTCTAGCAGCTACCAGACAGTAAGTTACAATCAAAATATTATTCCAATTTTCTATCTCTACAAATAAATAAATTTGAAGCGTCTGTTTGTCTATCAAAATAATAGGTTTTATTTATGCTCACACAATACGGTCCAAATTTTTTTGTCTGTCTGTCTATTCGTTACAGGTAATCTTTAAAATGGCTGGACCGATATTGATTATATTTTACCATCAGGTCTACCAGTCGTACATAAGGAATAACTTAGAACTATTTTATCCCAGGCTATATTTTATCCCGGTGTGGATGAATTAAGTCGATTTTAAAATTATTTCACTAATGGAAAGCTATTTTTAAGCGAGTAACATATTTAAGCTATTTTTATCCCGATATTCCTACGGGATCGGGTACAATGCCGGTGAAATCACGGGAATTTAATGGTTTTAAAAATAAATTCACTAATGAAAAGCTATATTATCAGTGAATACCATATAAAGGCTATTTTCATCCCGGTATTTGTCCAGGAACGAGAACTATAACGAGGGATGTCGACCAATTTTTAAAATTCTTTCACCAATGGAAAGCTACCTATGTTATCAGCGAGTAACATAGGCAATTTATATCTCTGATATTTCTGGCATTTATTTTTATTTTTTACCCATGTAAATTTATAATATCAGCGAGTAACATAGGCATTTTTTATTTCGGTATTGGCATGGGAATGGGGTCTACGTGAATGAAACTGCGGGTGTTTGATTGATATATTTTTTTTTTTCACCAATGGAAAAGTACGTTATCAGAGACTAAGGAAAGGCATATTTATCATCGTATTTGCACGGCAATCTGAACTACAAGGCTGGAAGTAATATTCAAATGTGAAAGTTTGTGAAGATATTTGGATGTTTGTTACTCAATCACGCTTAAACTGTTGAGCAGATTTGGATGAAAATTGACACGTAGATAGAGTATTTCTTAAATTAAGAAATGTAATACTCTTTATGTCGATAATATTCTTTGCGATAATAGTTCAATATGCAAGTAAATTTTTACGCGGGCGAAGCCGCGGGCAAAAGCTAGTTCGATATAAAATCCTTTGCTAGGGTTAGCCAGCCAGTCACTGCCAATCATAACCAAATAGTCGATCATGGCTATTAAGGTTAATCTATTCTAATAGAGCATAAAATTGAAAAAGATTGTGCAAATTAGTCATCAACTGCTGCGTACATAATTATTTGTCGTTTTAAATTCTTTTATTTGTCATTTTTCAATTTCTTTTTTAGTTGTAATTTCTTTTGTCGTTTTATTAGTTTATTATCCAAAGATTGCCAAGTCAATCTATTTATTTAAAACATAAAAGATCTTTAATATTGATGTAGTCACTATAAGAAGATGTTAGGTTAGCTATTTTCGTATCAACTTAAGAAGAAAGGTCCCTTAAGCAGGGACTGAATGAGTTAACCGACTTGGATCATGGTCAACATGGATCTCACAACTTTTTATGCTAGAAGAACTCAGTTGCTTACTTATTTTCCTTTCCGGTACCTTCTACATCTTGAATACCAACAACAGATTTTCTTAGAGCCCACTCTCTGAAAAATGAGACATCTCTCCTTTCCGTTTGAGTCGTTTCTACCTAAACTAAGCGAAAAGATGTGGAAATAAAGAAATTTGATTGGTTTTTTGAACCACATCTCCTCTAGTCTCCTCTCCGCTTTAATAGCAATCGAGCCTAATGATGGCGTTCTTTCTTTCAGGTAAATTTCAGGCAATTTAGTTTGCTTAATAGGTACTTTGGAAGATTTTGGTACAATTTCATAAGACATATCCCACTCCTGCTTTTTCATTTCGTTGATTGACCATTTTACAAGTCATCTTTGAACATATTTATATCTAGGTATCTGTCTACACCTATTATGCCAATCATCATTCAGCCTATCGCCATCCACTGCAGAACATAGACCCCTCATGCTTCACCATAAAGTGCGGTACTGTGGCACCTGCATTCAACAACGCTCAAGGGTAACAGAGTTGCCATGACTAGGGCTCATTTTTCTTCGCCATATGAGGAATAATGCCATAATCGCCATGTTTGGTAGGCGGGTTGGTTTCGCAGTGAGACATCATACATTTCCCCGGCAAGAGCTGTTGCTCACTCTCCTGTTGAATCTTTTTTTTTAAATGACAACGTCTTGCACTAAGGGAATAATAATCCTTATATTGTTTATTTTATTTTATTTGGGAAAACAAACGATATTACATTATATTTTAGCTTAATATGTACACTTATTAGCAATACAAATAAATGTAATAACAACAACATTTTCCACTTATTGATTAACATATAGAGGTTTGCTGAAAACGAACATGCTGCAAATGTATAATCAATATTTTAGTTTGCTTATTAGTATGTCATTAGTTAACAATAATATTGACAACAGCTAAGTATATATTGTAATTTGTTATTACTGCTTTTATTTTTATTTAAGTCAATACTTAGTGTAGCAATCACCTGTTTTTTAAATTCTTTCTTACTTAATGCAAAAATATCTATATCTCCAAAAAAGTCATTATAAAATTGCATCAAACGTCGAAGAGCTGCGCGCCTACCCGCATTCGTCCGGCAAGGAAGCAATGCGAACATGGCATATTCACGCACCTTACGACGGTGGACAGATCTCGGCACAACAAGATTTATTTCATTATTTAATTCTATACAGTTAAATTTGTTATTACATATGTTGTGCAATGTCACTACCTGTAGAAGTACTCTTCTTTTTTCTAGGGAAAGTATATTATAAAATGATAATAATTGTTCATAAGGCAAATGCGGAAGGTGTCATTTAAATTGCATGGTTCGCAAAAACTTTTTTTGTACCTTTTCTATGGCGGTTTTATATTTACTATACAACGGATCCCATATTAGGCAAGCATACTCTAATTGAGATCGGATTAAAGATCGATATAAATAAAGATATGTACGAGGGCGTTTGAAATCGGTTGCATTTCTAGTCACAAGACCATACATCCTAAAGGCTCGACTAATTAAGTTTTCAATATGAAGATCTAAGTGTAATTTACTATCAAATAGTATACCTAAGTCTTTACTTTAAAACACTTACTTTAACATGTAACTCTAGTTAATTTGTTCCCGAATATTATATAATCAAAATTAATGATATTTTTATTTTTGGTAAAGCTAATAATGTTACACTTTGATATATTTATAATTAATTTATTTTTTTCGCAATATTCCGATAATCTAATAAGATCGCTTTGAAGTAATAGGCAATCGTTCATATTTTTAATAGCTCTGAATAATTTCAAATCGTGGGCATACAAGAGAAATTTTGTATGATGGAAACATCTGTTTATGGCGTTTATAAAGACGTTAAAGAGCAAAGCTCCTAAAACCGAGCCTTGGGGTATACCAGATGTCATTTTTATACCTTTCGATTTATAACCTTTGACTACAACCATCTGGCTTCTGTTAGATATATATGAACTAAACCACCGTAATAGGTTGCCTCTAATGCCGTTAAAGGCTATTTTATTAAGAAGAATTTCATGATCCACTCGATCAAAAGCTTTCTTGAAATCTGTGTATACGGCATCTATTTGAATTCGATTGTCAACGCTATTAAATAAAAAATTAGAAAAAGGGGCTAAATTAGTTGTGGTGGATTTTTGTTTTACAAAGCCGTGCTGTTCTGGAATAATACAGTTGTGAATAAAGGGGTAAATTGCGTTATGCACAAGCTTTTCAAAAATCTTGGCTATTGTAGAAAGAATAGAAATCGGACGGTAATTTATTATATCATTTTTAGAACCACCCTTATGGATTGGAACAATATATGCCCGCTTCCAAATTTCAGGAAATATACCCTCTGAAATGCATTTATTAAATATAATGTATATTGGTTTGTTGATAGTTTCAGCTGCTTGTCTTAGAAATATAGCGGGTACATTGTCTGGGCCAGGACCCTTAGAGAGGTCTAGTTTCTTTAAAAGTTCTGTAATAGATTTTAGACTAAAGGAAATATCTTTCAAGATAATGCAATCTTCAGAAAAATCATTTGGAGCTGTCCAATATGGTGTTAGAGTACAGGGTTCATATACTGATTGAAAGAATGAGGAAAATAAGTTACATATTGTTGCAGGATCTTTTGAGCTTGTATTTTTATATGACATATTTGACGGTATACCTGATTTATTTCTTTTATTTGATAGATAAGACCAAAAGTACTTAGTATTTTTCGGTATTGAGTCTTCCACGGATTTTATGTATTTATTATAACTCTTTTTGGCCTCGGATTTAAATCTAGCTCGGTACAATGAGAATGACTATTGTGGGGGACTTTACAAACATATAATTCATCATCGCATCATCATCGCAGCCTTCATACGTCCCACTGTTGGGCTCGGGCCTCCTCTACAATGGGAGGGAATTTGACCCACTATACCAAGCTGGTCAGACATGTAGATATAGGGTTTCATTTCGACTTTTCCTTCTCTTGCACAGATGGTATGTGCATATTATATCCCGTAGTCGTCTTATACGACATCCACGGGCAAGATAGAGAGTGGTCAATTGTATTCTTACTTCGTCACCACACGGAAAGAACTATAATTAACCGACACAAATTCCATTCAGACTCAGAACAACAATTTGTGGATCGTACAAGGTGTTATCTTGCATGGGATTCGAACCCGTCACACTGGCATGGTACGTTGGAATCTTAACCACTATGCCACCTGCGCAGTCTTTAGCCGGTTTTTACGATTATCATAGGGAAGCAATGATGGCGCCAAATGTATTCTTATTTTTTACAAAGTTTCATTTTATAATTGCAAACGTAACTTTGTAATCCTATATATTTATATGGGTTTACAAAATTATTTATGCAGTTAATGTATCTCGGAAACTGGACGAAATTTACAATGTTTCATAATTTTTCCTTCATTTATACACTAAACACTAATTGTATTCTAAATTTGAAGCTTCTATGTCTGCTAGAGTGTCTCTTTAATATTGGTCAGTCAGTCAGTGAGTGACAAAATTACGAAATTTTGACTAGTTGTAATTCTTAAACTATTGGTTCAAATTGAATGAAATTTGAAATATACCATATGTGTACAATGCCTTCTGGGTTACTAAAAATTCAGGCTTCTAGTTTTATTCACAACGAAGTTGTAGGGGGTGGAAAATGGCCTGAATTGCTTCAAGAAAAGTATGTTGCGGCAGTGTTGCGTTTTGCCCGACTTTTTTTTTGGTCGACTTGGCGGGGGCACTGCCGTGCCCCCAGATATTAAATAGGGTTACTTAATTAAAAAGTAGATCCTAGGCTTACTCAAATTGGCCATCTCTGTCCTATGACAGACGGGTTAGCCGTCTGAACAGTGTGGCGTGATATTAAAAATTATTTATTGCCTTCAAAGGTAGTTTTCCCGTACCACGCGTTATACCATTTCTAAACAATTAAATTCGTAAAATGAATATAATTCTTATTAAGACTTCGTAGAGTTCGTAATACTTTTATATTTACGTCACATTTTTCTGTCAAAATCGCCGTATTATGTAGAAAGACCTTTCTCTGTGGTCACTACGTTACAATAAATAGTTCGCAAATTACACGTAAAGTTTGGTCATAGGTTAGTGGGCCTACTCTTGAAATCAATTCTAATTTCGAATCCGATTCGATTCCGATCTCACCAAACTTATATTTGGTAGGTACTCTTGAACAAAATCGAGAATGAATTTTTCGCGTTCGTCGTTGTTATTTTCCCCAAATGTGCCATGTTTTTTTACTTTAAATTAATATCGTTATCGAACTAGATCATCACAAAGACGCTTTCTTGAAATTGTGCAACATTAACGATTTTAAACTACGTCAAAATCACGTCGGGAGTAGCAAATATTTGACTTAATCGACGAGAGTCGAATTCATTTAGTTTAGAAACGTTCCACCTAATTTGATTCCAATCGGGCGCTAGTGTCGCTTTCAAGAGTACCAAATTTGCTCAAATTCGAGCGGCGATTGGATTTAGGCTTTGATTATATACACGTCTAGATGGCTCATTTGCCGTACAAAACGGCCCAAATGATGTCTACTATATTAAGTAGACTCGCTTGTTCCTTACATCAGTATCATTTGAACTACAACGCGGTAACGTACTCGTGAAAAAGTAATAATATGGCGGTGTGCGCTGTCAAACTGTGTCGCAATTATGTGGGAAAACCTTATAACAATATCAAAATCACTTTTCATCGGTAAGTTTTGTTATTTAAATACATTCTTTCAAGATATCATGTTTTTTTATTTCGATATTTTTAAATTAATCTAATTGAACAGTGTTGCCAGTTTATTCTCGGGAGATTTGCCGTAATAATGGGAGATAAAGGAAAATCAGTACTGACCATAGCCATGCCATATTTGCATATTGATTGTGTTTGATCTTATAATTTTGAAATGCAAATCATGAATTTTGAGTTTACTAAACAAAAAAAAATTGATAAAGTTTTTGAAGTGAAACTTCTTTATCGGCGTTGGAAAAAAATTTACCGTCACATTTTTCTGTTACGCGTCACACTTTTTCGTTACGCGCCATCTTTTTCTCGTCCCCACCACGGTCGATTCGAATAAAGAATACTTTCTCCAGTGGAGTAGAGATAGCATGTCGTTTAAGCGGGCGACAATACACGTCTAGATGGAGTAATGCAGAACAAACTATACACAAAAAGTGTCCTCGGTTTTTCGCTATGTGTGAGTACGCTTTGTGTTCTTACTGTAATTAAACTGTCAATGTGTGCGTATTTAAGGATACCCACTTTTAAATTATTTTCCCTATTTTTTCAAATATTTAATAAGATGGAGGTTAAATAAAATAATGATATAATTAATAGAAGTGTTTTATTTAAATATTGTAAATACAAAAACTAAGGAAATACCTTAATTTAAAACCCTTCTCTTTGGGTTTGTTTTCGTAATAGTTTCCTCTTAGATTTTATGGCATGGGTTATGTTATCCAATTTACAAATATGGTGACATCTTATTTGCAAATATTTTTCTATTAGAAGTTTTAAAAGGCTCGTTTCGTGGTGTTGACTACAATCACCAATGTTTTTAAAATATTTATCACTGATAAATTGACAAATTATTTTATGACATATCTTTTTATAATTACAAGACGATGTCACTATATGTCCTTGTTTTATGAAATCCCTAATTACATACTCTACAATTAATAACAATCTTATGTTTATGTTCCTGTATTATCTATCGACGTAATGTACGTTTTTTTTTGTTTAGAAAACTCAAGATTCATGATTTGCATATCAAAATTATAAGATAGAACACAATCAGTATGCAAATATGGCATGGCTATGGTCAGTACTGATTTTCCTTTATCTCCCATTGTTGCGGCAAATCACCCGAGAATAAACTGGCAACACTGTTCAATTCGATTAATTTACAAATATCGAAATAAAAAATCATGATATCTTGAAAAAATGTATTTAAATAACAAAACTTACCGATGAAAACTGATTTTGATATTGTTATCTGGGGGCACTGCATCTGGGGGCACTGCAGTGCCCCCGCCAAGTCGACCAAAAAAAAGTCGGGCAAAACGCAACACTGCCGTAACATACTTTTCTCGAAGCCATTCAGGCCATTTTCGACCCCCTATAACTTCGTTGTTAATAAAACTAGAAGCCTGAATTTTTAGTAACCTAGCAGGCATTATATAAACATTGTGTATTTTAAATTTCATTGAATTTGAACCAATAGTTTAAGAATTATAACTAGTCAAAATTTCGTAATTTTGTCACTCACTGACTGACTGACCGATCATCAATATTAAAGAGGCATTTCTAGCAGACATAGAAGCTTCAAATTTAGAATACAATTAGTGTTTAGTGTATAAATGAAGGAAAAATTATGAAACATTGTAATTTTCGTCCAGTTTCCGAGATACATTAACTGCATAAATAATTTTGTAAACCCATATAAATATATAGGATTACAAAGTTACGTTTGCAATTATAAAATGAAACTTTGTAAAAAATAAGAATACATTTGGCGCCATCATTGCTTCCCTACGATAATCGTAAAAACCGGCTAAAGACTGCGCAGATGGCATAGTGGTTAAGATTCCAACGTACCATGCCAGTGTGGCGGTTTCGAATCCCATGCAAGACAACAGCTTGTACGATCCACAAATTGTTGTTCTGAGTCTGAATGGAATTTGTGTCGGTTAATTATATGTTCTTTCCGTGTGGTGACGAAGTAAGAATACAATTGACCACTCTCTATCTTGCCCGTGGATGTCGTATAAGACGACTATGGGATATAATATGCACATACCATCTGTGCAAGAGAAGGAAAAGTCGAAATGAAACCCTATATCTACATGTCTGACCAGCTTGGTATAGTGGGTCAAATTCCCTCCCATTGTAGAGGAGGCCCGAGCCCAACAGTGGGACGTATGAAGGCTGCGATGATGATGCGATGATGAATTATATGTTTGTAAAGTCCCCCACAATATAAGGATTATTATTCCCTTAGTGCAAGGCGATGTAATTTAAAAAAAGATTCAACAGGAGAGTGGGCAACAGCTCTTGCCGAGGAAATGTATGATATCTCACTGCGAAACCAACCCGCCTACCAAACGTGGCGATTACGTCATTATTTCTCATATGGCGAAGAAACATGAGCTCTAGTCATGGCAACTCTGTTACCCTTGAGCGTCGTTAGATGCAGGTGCCACAGTACCGCACTTTATGGTGAAGCATGAGGGGGGTCTATGTTCTACAGTGGACGGCGATAGGCTAAGTGATGATTGGCATAATAGGTGTAGACAGATACCTAGATATAATTATGTTCAAAGATAACTTGTAAAATGGTCAATCAACTTAATGAAAAAGCAAGAGTGGGACATGTCTTATGAAATTGTACCAAAATCTTCCAAAGTATTATGTAAACTAAATTGCCTCAAATTTACCTGAAAGAAAGAACGCCATCATTAGGCTCGATTGCCATCAAAGCGGAAAGGAGACTAGAGGAGATGTGTTTCAAAAAACCAATCAAATTTCTTTATTTCCACATCTCTCCGCTTAGTTTAGGTAGGAGTGACTCAAACGGAAAGGAGAGATGTCTCATTTTTCAGAGAGTGAGCTCTAAGATAATCCGTTGTTGGTATTCAAGACGTAGAAGGTACCGGAAAGGAAAATAAGTAGGTCTATCTACAAATTGAAATGAGATTCCATCAAAAACAAAACTTGTAAAAAAAGCCAAGCCTCGCAACTGAGTTCTCCTACCATAAAAAGTTGTGAGATCTATGTTATACCATGTTGCTTAACTCATTCAGTCCCTGCTTAAGGGACCTTGCTTCTTAAGTTATTACGTAAATAGCTAACCTAATAACTTCTTATAGTGACTATATAAATATTAAAGATCTTTTATGTTTTAAATAAATAGATTGACTTGGCAATCGCACTATGTTTAGTACAATTTAATATAATATGTATTACTTGTGAGGTACATTGTATTTTCATGCGATGCACTACGTCGCGAAAGATTAGTTACAATTTCTTTGGTTTTCGTTTGTTTTCTTTGGACTAGGGGTGCTTGCCCCCAAATGATAAATTTGGCGAGGCGACGCATGCCGAGGACGTCATTGCGCGTTAGGCAATCCGGTTAGAGAAGCCTTTTAATGGCTTGACGATGTTCGCCATATAAATATCATGTTTAAAAAAATTAAAATTTTTTGATACCATATGACTGAAATCACCCGAATATCACTCTTAAATTGGTCAAATCGTTCGGTTACACTGAATGGTCAAAATATATGCGTTACACAGACGAGTTGGGCAGATTAATAAAATGACAGCATTTGCTAATGAAAAAGTGTATTTTGACACCAACACTGTATTATGTAACACATTTAACACATTTAGTTTTTTTTTCTATCTAAGGTTTAATACACATCACCATTATGAAGGTTACTCAAAATACCAAACTAACTAAGACGGACGGGTCTTGGTTATTTTCGTATTTTGCCTGATAGCCCATCTTCTAAACTTTTATGTGTAGTTAAGTTGGCTTTGTTAATCGCCAAATGTGTATTTTTAACAACCTTAGCGGGTATCGCAAATCCTGTGAGACCTCTGTTAATAATTTCCACGTTAGGCCCTTCCTCGAAAGACTCCCAAATGCCAGGATCACCGATAGGGTTCGGTGGCAAAGGCCCGTTTTCAAATTTTTGGCTTTGTCTCGTATTTTTGGGGCTGAATTTTTGCTCTATATCTTTCAGGTCTAGATATGGATTTTTTTTCATAATGACTAATTGTTCGTAATGACGCAAATCTTCTTCACTGAAAGAATTCTTGATGCAATTAAATCGAGCCTGAATATTTTTTGTAAAATCTTGTGTAGAGTCTTTGAACCTTTTTAATGTTTCTCCTAAGTTACTTGTCATCTTCTTCATTCTTTCTAACTTCTTAGTGTTCTCAGTGTTGTTACAAATTCTTGATACTACAATAAAATATATTTTAACAAAAATATGTAGGTAAGTACACAGATTCACGGACAGTTATCGGGTCAAATGAGAGAACAGTAAAAGCATTGCTTTGCCTGAATGAATGACTTGCTAGCCTGCTAATCAACTTTGACTTGATATTTGATACTGAAAGGATTACCTATTCTGCTTATTTATATGAGTTGAAATATTTGTCACTATTAGCTTCTTTAGGTTTTTTAAACTGTTAATAGTATAATTAAATTTGTACCTATAAAACCGTATCAATAGATAAATTGTGATGTACTTACAGTTGCTATACATGTTCAGGTTCTCTTTTGTATTTTCTCTATGTAAAGGAAACGTGTAGTTGAATGTAAAGCATAACAATATACATGTAATGCTTATCACCGCTGCATTCCGGTGCATCGTTGCACTGCTTGTGAAATATCTGTACATTTAATGCGTTTGCTTGGAAATATAACAGTACTTATATTTTCTTACGTCACTTTTCTCTCATATGAAAAGCAAGCTATTTATAAATAAAAAAAAGGTTATATACTACTTATCTATCTATAATATTTATATAGTATTATATGAAGGTGCAGTATTTATTGGTATAGATATTTCAACTTTTTGGTCTCAGTACCTACTATAAATTGGATTCTAAAAATCTTACTATGACAGCCTGTTTATTGATAAAAGTTTAGATTATATAACGCTGAATAAATAGAAACGGAATAATCTCTATAATACTTGCCAAATTGGGCAAATTTAGTAATAATAAGACTTTATAAGACATTGTGCATCAAACATTCTCTGCTGTTGGCATAACAAGAGCTGAGATATCAAAAGGGGTGTTTGATGTAATGTGATTTTTATTAATGTTGACACTAATGTTAATGCCACGGGACGTGACGGGTAATTAAAACTTTGCTGTCGATGTAGGAAACCTTGGTGGACAGAAATTCTTCCGCTCAGCTTTTGAGACAACTTATTAATAACTTATTACTTAAATTACTTCAATAATAAATCCGAATAATATCAAGTATTAACTTTAATATCACGTATTATATAACATAATAAAACTGTTCTTTTATCTATCTTGTACCATGCATCTACATTACAACCATCCATCCGTCAGCCGGTAGACAAACTCTGTTGAACTCTGTGGGATGGTACCCACCAAAATGCCACTCAGAACGGTGCTGCGGCGTCGTCCAATTCGTGGTCGCCACTCCTTTTTTCCTCAACAGTTGTCGGGTCGCCGAGCGATGTGGTCTGTCCATTACTAATTCTTCGAGCTATATCCATTACACATGCTTTTCTACGGAGTGATGTATTCACCGATGATATTGATGGGGAGTCTGGTCCAGTCTAAGAGCTTCAAGACATCTTCTAGTGCATCGGTGAACAGTTTCGGAGAAATGACCTCGCACCGTCTTACACCTTTTTGCATCTAGATCGGTTTCGTACTCTAATTCCGGACGCGGACCGATTTAGTAGTTCTATACAAACACTTCACTGCTTTGATGAATCGATAGTCAATTTGGCACCGCTGAAGGAATAGCAGAATTGCCAAGTTTCAACGCAATCAAAAGCTTTGTCATAGTTCACAAACGTTAGACGCAGGCCGATTACACTCTTCGGTCTTTTGTATAATGTACACTACGCCAGTGTGTGGATGTGGTCTGTAGTAATATAACCTTTTCGGAATCCAGCTTGTTCAGGCGGCTGGAAGTAGTCGAGTTGCACGCGAGTCAGTTCGTAATTTGATTTCTGTGTCTTAGTTACCTTACCTTCTTAACTTGCATTGTTTTTATTAAATACTAGCAACCCGCCCTCGCTTCGCTTCGGTTTCAGTAGCTTTACCCGCGGCGTAGTTCCCGTTCCTGTGGGAATACCGGGATAAAATATAGCCTATGTTACTCCCTGATATTATGGCTTTCCATTGGTGAAAGAATTTTTGAAATCGGTTCGGTGGTTTAAGCGTGAAAACGTTACAAACAAACAAACAAACATCCTTACTTTCGCATTTATAATATTAGTATGGATTGTCCTAAATCTTAGGTTAAATTCATCACTGATCAATAAGTTCTATCTGTAATATAAAGCGGCTACATGTTCTATTGGATCGCTACACTATGCTGTTTACGTTATTACCATTACAGAACTAACCGCATAGCCATAAATGGAAGGAGTGAAGAAAGTATGACAGAAATAAGAATACGATTGCACTGTTTGTTCTTGTATAATTTGATATTAGTACACGGAGGCACTAAATAGAGTACAATATTTCAGGTAAAACTCGATTAAGAACCAATAGGTTAGAACATGTATATATGTATAGAAGTACACTCATTTGCAAAAAAAACGGGCACCTAAGCAATGAACCATTTCAAATGTTAATATTTCTTTGTTTGATAATTATAGGTAGTTTTATCCACACAATTTGCTAAATTAATAAGAAAATAATCGTTTTCATCAGTATTTCATAAAATTTAGATACAATTTATGGGAAATAATGCTAAACCTCGCTAGTAGTGTATATTCGCTAGTAGTGCATATATATGCTCATGAAGTAAAAATAAAAAAGTTTTTTTGTTTGTTTTTCTTTAATAAAGTAAAAGCAGATAAATGTTTAGTATCGAGTGTGACCCCCTCTAGCTAAAATCACAGCTTGAATTCGTCTGGGCATGCTAGCGAGTATATCCCGGATACTTGCTTGCGGAATACGTTCCCACTCCGCAGTAATCACATTCTTCAGCTCTCTGATGGTCTGCGGAGCCGGGTGTACTGATCTCACACGCCGTTTCAGAACGTCCCAGACATGCTCTATGGGATTGAGGTCGGGACTTCGAGCTGGCCAATCCAAACGACGAATGCCGACCTCTTGCACATACGCATTAACATCGCGGGATCGGTGGGCGCGAGCATTGTCGTCCATAAAAATCGAGTCCTCACCTAGAGCGGCCAATGCGGGTTGTGCATGAGAAATTAGAACTTCCGTTATGTATCGATGCCCAGTCAGTGAGCCGTTTTCAATGAAGACTAACTCTGTACGATCCATTGAATTTATTCCTGCCCAAAACATAACAGAGCCCCCACCATAAGGTGTGATTTCTTCGAAACATGCCTCTGCAAAGCGTTCTCCTTGTCTTCTTAGCACTCGCCGACGTCGATCTTCACCGAACAGAGATATCCTGGCTTCATCAGAGAACAAAACCCTATTCCAATCGTCTTGAGTCCATGATTCACAATTTCTAGCGAACCTAAGCCTGTGAACTCTGTGCTCACGGAGTAATTTGGGGCCGCGGGCCGGGCGGTGACTGCGTATATTGGCAGCGAGAAGCCTCCTCCTGACCGTCCATAGACTAATATGCACATTTCTTACTTCTTGGAGGTTGTTCTTAAGATCCACATACGAAGATTTGCGATTTCTCAATGCGCGACTCACAAGAAAACGATCATCCCGTGGTTGGGTACATGGTTTTCTTCCAGAACCAGGCCTTCTCTCGACGGAACCAGTCTCCTGATATCGCTGCCAGGTCCTTTGGACTGTCGAGCGACTAACATTTAGCCTCCTAGCCACGAAACATTGGCTGCAACCCTCTTCAAGCAGCGCGATAATTTTGGTAGCTTTTACCACTTTATCTACCATTTTTGATACAGCCAAACAGCATTAAATAAAGCTTTGACAGTCAAGGATATGAAATTAATCGATAAAAATTGAATAAAAGTTATGAAAGTCGATGTTAACTTCTGGAACTTCGCGCCAAAAATGTAGGATAAAAAGGGGTTTTCTGTAAAAATGAACATCAAATGAAAAATTGAATTTAGAACGTACTTTTTTAAATACCACAGCATTTTTAAAACCGGCCAGTAACGTGTACAAACGATTGAAACCTTTTTGGTATTGTATCTTTTTAAATATGAATGAAAATCAAAACCGCCCGTTTTTTTTGCAAATGAGTTTATAAATATAAGTATACCTAAATATAAGTAAGTATACTAGCAACCCGTCCTCGCTTCGCTTCGGTTTCAGTGGCCTGACCTGCGTAGTTGCTGTTCCCATGAGAATACCGGAATAAAATATAGGGTACTAGCAACCCGCCCTCGCTTCGCTTCGGTTTCAGTCGCTTAAACCCGCGTAGTTCCCGTTCCTGTGGGAATACCAGGATAAAATATAGCCTATGTTACTCCCTGATATTATAGCTTTCCATTGGTGAAAGAATTTTTGAAATCGGTTCGGTGGTTTAAGCGTGAAAGCGTTACAAACAAACAAACAAACAAACATCCTTACTTTCGCATTTATAATATTAGTATAGATGTTACTCCCTGAAAGGGATTGGAGGGTAAAATATATAATAATATATATATATATATATATTGTCGTTATATTTATAGGGTTTTTAAATATATTGCCGTGAAATGGACGATATTTTATTTTGAAAATACGTGATTGAATTTTTTCCTAAAAATCAAGTCAACGGCGGAGTCAACTCAACTGTGACGGCTCACATCCATTTTATGTATGTATGTATTGTATACGTATGTATGTGTATGTTTGTATATATATATATATAGTATATATATATTCATATTTATATATTGTATCATTTGGTAATAATATATTTGATAAATTCTGGTTATCTTCAACTATCTGTATTGCACCTGCCTTAAATTATTTCTGCTCCATCCTAGGTCGACTGGCAGAGAATGTCTAAGGCATTAAGTCCGCCTTGTACCTTTGTTTGTGCAAAAGTTTTAAAATAAATAAATAAAATAAATAAATTAACAATAATTTAAGTAAAAATACTAGCGGCCACATTTTGATAGGTAGCCTGGTAGATATATATTCTCCTAATCGTAAATGTGGGTAAAAATTAGATTTTTAGCAAATCCTTACTGATATTATAAATGCGAAAGTAAGTTTGTTTGTTTGTTACACTTTCACGCTTAAACCACCGAACCGATTTCAAAAATTCTTTCCCCAATGGAAAGCTATAATATCAGGGAGTAACATAGGCTATATTTTATCCCACTATTCCTACGAGAACGGGAACTACGCGGGTAAGGCAACTGAAACCGAAACGAAGCGAGGGCTTGCTAGTACTTTATAAGCGTACTAATTCTACGGCCGGATCTCTTATCATAAGAACTATGCAATTGAACAGTTTTTAATAAATCTACTATTGCCATCATATTTCAAGAACTCACACAGAGTTCAATCAAGTACAATGTAAACCTAAGTTATTAGGATTCAATAAATCAAAGAAACGCTTCGAGAAAAGGCGATAGTGCCTTGCGCTTTGCTTGGCTTGCCTTGGCCCCCTGCCTACCTACTACACTACCGTACCTCTAGATGTAAAGTAAATAAAACTCTATGCTAACTCAATCTGATAGGCGTAATGGAGTATCTGCATAGTCTTATTTTCTTTCATTGTGCAAGCGTTTCATGTGAAGTTATACCCTATGCATACACTAAAATGGTAAGTAAAACTTTGCTGCAAAGGAGGAATATGTACCTAATCGTCTTATACACTAACATTATAAAGAGGAAAAATTTGTATTTTTGTGTGTGTATGTTTGTAATGAATAAACTCGAAAACTACTGTGCCGATTTCAAAAATTCTTTCACCATTGGAAAGCTACATAATCCCTGAGTAACATAGGCTATATTTTATCCCGGTATTTCCAAGGAACGGGAACTACGCCGGGTAAGGCGACTGTAACCGAAGCGAAGCGAGGGCGGGTTGCTAGTCTTAAATAAACTAATTCGTGCGTATATAAGTTTTTATTTATTAGGTTGATCAAGAGCTTTTTATATTTAGGTATACTTCATTTTTTTTTTCAATTTAGCTCATATACGTCCAACTATTGAGTTCAAGCGTCCTCTATAATAGAAATAAAATTGAACCAATGTACCAAGTCATACGGGTTGGTTTTATTTTGAGTTTTCCTTCCCTTGCTAGATGGACGATAATTGCATATCATAACTCAGTCGTTTTTACGTCACCCACGGGCAAGAATTGGGGTGTTGAATGAAGAATATTCTTGCTCCGTCACCACACGGAAATAAAGTGAGTAAACATACTTATACAACTTTAATGAAATTATTTATTTCTTTAAAAAATGGGTGGATTAAAGAATACATTAGGTAATTATAGCACATCATCATCATCATCATCATCTCAGCCCACATAAGTTCTACTGCTGGGCTCGAATGTCTTATAGACCTAGACGATGGTCAGACGTGTTGGCATAGTATTTTATGTTTATTTTTCCTTCTCTTGCATAAATATTAGGTATCTGCGTAATATATCTCTCAGTCGTTTTTTTGACATCCACGGGCAAAATAGGTAAGATGAATTATGTTCTTACTCCGTCACTACACGGAATGTTATAGCACAAACGAAGCGAATTTTAAATAATATTTTAATCAAATTAGATGACATTAAGACGATAGATATGTCTCTTATTCAACGTTATAACAGAGCTCTAGGGTAGAAGTGTCATTTTCAAGGCCATAATTACAGATAAAGCATTGCGGGTCTTCGATTTGCGATAGTGAAACCAGCGCCCACCGTTCGACACCTCTAGTTACTTACGCCGATGTTGCATCCTGTTTCCCGTATGATTTGTATGCCTATCGGGACTGTTTAGTGTTTAGGGGACCCATCCAGTTAAGTGACGAGTCACTATCTACTAAACTAAATGGTATTAAAGGCAGATGAGTTTCAAATTCAATATATTTAAACAATTTACTAAACCCCCAACCACATAGCTAGATTTAATGTACCGAGATATGACCATTTTAGGTGCATGATTAAAGTGACTACATATTTTTTAACTTAAAACGGGACGCTGGAATAATTGATTGATGAAAATGGGACATTTGCAAAAATAAGTAAACTTGTGAAATTAAAAATCAAAAACACGTAAAGAGTCAGCAATAGTCACCTATTAAAAACATGGACTGAAAACAAAAAAAAATGTCCCAGTCAGTATAATAAATGATCAATTAGGCCCTGTTTGTAAAACAGGACATTTTTGTACAGTTCGGGATAACGGGACAGACCACTTGAAAACGGGACTGTCCCGTTTGAAAAGGGACGTATGGTCACTTTATGCATGATAAATGCACCAGTTTTGCACACACTGTTGGCAGTTTACAAGTGCTCTATGCAGATGTAGAGTGTCATCGGTAGATGAAGTGTACTACTTATGTATTTTTAAATATAAGGTATAATTTTAGTAACAAATTTCTTTAAAGGCCTCTGTGTGTTGAAAGCACGTCCCCATAAAAGCCTGCCATCTTCCTTATGAAAAATCCCGTAAAATTATAAAGTGATACACAATAATAATACTACATTTAACGTTATTAACAAAATAGATTTAACCCAGTTTAAAATGAGGTAAAGACCCTATTGCAAAAGCCGATTAACAATGACACAAAACAGAGATGAATAGGAAGTTATTCCTTATACTCGATAATTCTCGACTGACGGTAATTATCTGGTTAAAAACTTTAGAAAAGTCAGGTGATCTTAAGCATCATCATCTCAACCCATATCAGTTCCATTGTTGGACTGGGGCCTCCTCCACAATGAAAGGGAAATTATACCCTACTATACCAGGTTGGTCAGAGGTGTTAATATAGGGTTATATGTAGGGACACGATATCGAAACGAGAGTATCCGAGATACTCCAAAGTATCGAGTACTGAGTAATTTTCCTAGAATCCAGGTCGTGATGAACTTTTTTTTTTAGGAATTTTGTCCTGATTTGATGAGCTTTTTTTTAGGAGTTTGTTTTGTGTGTTTGGATTAAAATATGTCGAGCCACTTTAGATGGCGTTACCATAAGCATGAGCCGTAAGGTCAAATTTAACATGGATACTTTGTCCAATTTGTTCGATACGATACCTGCCTAAAAGTACTCATTGAGTAAAAGTATCGAATAGAAATTATCGAGTACAAAAGTATCGGTATCGAAAGACAAGTACTCGATACATAAAGTATCGATACTTTTTTCGCGTCCCTAGTTATATGTCGAGTTTTTCTTCTCTTGTATAAATATTATCTGCATGTCATTTCTCTCAGTCGTCTTTTACGAAACCCACTGTTAAGAGAGAAGATGGTAAACTGTATTCTTACACGATGGTTTTTAATGCCTACGCAGAACTTAGGTAATTTCCAATAGCGGATGACTTCCAAGTATCAAGACTTGTTTAGAAATTTTAATTGCATTTACGCATCGGTTTATAGAATTGTGCTATTGTTTACAGCCTTCAAGTTATAAACAATATTCCGATTCTTTATTTTCAGTTTTTCTTTTATAAAAGTAAGTAAATAGATTTTATTTCCACAAATATTGTAAAAGGTATCTCTTTTGCAATCCTTATTACTCTTTGCCAATCCATAAAATAGACGACATTTTTCACGTGGTATATCTAAATATGTAACATAAAATGTATGTATTACAATATCTTTATATCTACTTAACATTTCACAACTAAAGTAAGCTCTTATAATAATTTGAACAAAGTTATGAAATAACTTTATTTTATTCTCTACCCCGCCCGGAGGGTCGGGCTTATGCGAGAAGCGCTTTCATTGGCTGCGTTACACTCTTTCCCCTTTGTTCCTGTATAAGATAAACAGGGGCGGAGCTTTCTGTCTCAGGGGATGCATACACCTGACACTCAATACACGCAGCTCTCGTACTCGAGTAACACGTGTACACAATTAATAATGAGTGAAGAAGTCGAGGATAATCAAACGCACACGACTATAATTCAAACCCCGCGACCATCGTCACCCCGAAAATTCTTTGCTAGAATTTATGGCCATCTCGAAGAACCAAAGAATGACAGTGTTGTTGAAAATGTGTTCGCGAGCGAGTCATCTTCTGATGTTGAAATAGAAGAGAATGACAGTCCCGTGTTTCAGAACAGGGCTCAGCCAATGTGGCCTTCACCGCCACCCCTGCCGTTATGTCCACGGCCTATGCTATTACCCCATCAGCAGTTGGCTTTCGGCGCCGGTCTTGCCGCTTTCTGTAAGTAAAGTTTTTTTATTTTACAGTATCTTAATACCATTCTGAGATTATTCAATTCCATATACGAATTAAAACGCAACTTGCGTCTTTAGCTTTTGAGCGCCAAATATGGATAGAAATATTAGTTAGATAGCGTCGTTTACTTTATGATAATATCATTAAAATTTCGCAACAGTTTGCACTACGGGCGTAGAACATAAAACATACACAGTCTATAAAGTGCAATCTGAACTGCAACTAGAACCTTGATAAGTCGTAATCCTCAGTAAATTGTTAAAAATGCTATTCCACTCCTTTCGACCCCTAAGTATGCGATATCTCGAATATGTTATTTCTTATATGATGTTATACATATTGATATTACAACAAAGAATAAATTCCATAACTTACATTTCAATAAACAGATGCCGTACCTACATCGTAGTTAGTAGAATATAATGCCGTATTTAAAATTCCCTAACGCAGCAGAAAAATCTAAAAGGAATGTTCAATGCTTTTTATCTATTGTTTATGCTTAGTACACGTGCAACGAATGAATACATTCATTACATATATTATATATGCAACTTAAGAATCGAATTTTAGATCAACGATCAAGTGCTCTGTACCTTACCTTACTACTTATTAAATAGAAAATTCATTAATACGATTTTATCCTCTCCCTGACATTATATTTATCGAGATTCGAAATTTACAAATTTGACTTTTCTGTTACTTAATTTTTCATGATTTGTACATTGATTAAAAAGAAATTCAAAAACCGGGCTGTGATGGATATGTCTACTAGTATTTTTATAAAAGGCAATTATTTTATGCCAATAACCTATGTGAATTGCTAGGCTATCATCATCTCGGCTTATATACGTTCCACTGCTGGCTCGAGCTTCCTTCACAGTGGGAGCGGTATTAACCTACTGTACCACGCTGGTCAGACGGGTATCGTTGGACGTAGGCCTTCACACAAATGTGAGAATAAGCGATAATCTTACCTGATCTTCTCAACTTATCGCGTAAAATTAACAATATGAGTGCTCTTATGAGACTTCATCATCATCATCATCGTAGCCCACATACGTCCCACTGTTGGGCTCGGGCTTCCTCCTCAATATGAGGGAATTTGACCTACTATATCATGCTGGTCAGACATGTTGGTATAGGGTTTTATTTCGAGCTTTCCTTCTCTTGCACAGATGTTATGTGCATATTATATCCCTTAGTCGTCTTTTACGACATCCACGGGTAAGATAGGGAGTGGTGAATTGTATTCTTAATCCGTCACCGCACGGAATGAGACTTTATACAGAATAAATAATTTAAGGGCTACTCCCCATTCTCATAGTCCTCATTTAGTCGGTTTTTATGACTGCCACGGGAATAACATCATAACAACTATGGAATAATGGTTCTAAAATTATCCATTAGACCAAATACATTTCGAAATAAAAGAGAGGCAGAATCCTTTAACATAGGGGTATCGACGGTTATTAATCTAAAGGAGTTGAAAAGGAATTTTAAAATGATCAAGGGTATATGGTACCTACATCTATTTCTATGATAATATCTATTTCTATATATTTTTCTATTTCCTTATAACTATTTCTATGATTTTTTTTTATTTTATGTATATTATATGACATAGTGTTGTACCCCGTGTGGCGATAGGATAAGAATACAACTGTCGCCACCCCTTGCTTAACCGTGAGAGTCGTAAAGATCGGCTAATGCTTCACTAGGAGTACGAGCAGCAACTCTCTCCTGGGAAAAGTATAACACCTCACAAGCATAGCGATTATGGTACTATCCCCTCATATGAGTGACAAAACATAGCCGGGAGACCTACGTCCGGCAGTGGCTGGCGAAATGCTAAAGAACGACATTTCTGAGACATTTTTCATTAGTTCTAGTCAGGACTTCAAATATATGTTAATAAATTTATCTTCATCATCACACTTTATATGCAACCTACTACTGGGCTAGAATCTCCTTCACAATGGAAGGGCAATTGACTTACTATACCACGCTAATCATATAGGTTGGTACAGGATTCTCTTATGCATAGTTGTTGTATGCATATTGTAATCCCTTAGTCGTCTTTTACAACACCCACGGGTAAGATAGGTGGTAAATTATATCCTTATTCCGTCATCACATGGAAAGATAACAAATTAGTAACATGGAAAGATAGCAAAGTAATAACTTAGTAAAAATAGAACCCCCTTACTTGCCCGTGGGAGACTTGAGAATTGATTGAGGATCTCACCAAAATCATGGGCATAAAGTTTTCGCCTTTGAAATATACCTATCTATAACCTCTCCCTGTGCTCGAAAAATCCGCCTGGCAAGCGTGGCGATTATGGCCCCTCATTTATAAAGTAAGCCTGCCTCCGACAGTTGACAACGAAAAGCTGAAAGATGGAGATAGTACCTACTTATATACAATAAGCACTATCTTTTTATACGCAATAAATATAGATGTTGCATCTTATACTGTTCATGTATCCATGTCGTAATACTCATGGCTATCGCCATGAGTATTATGTAAACCAATTCTTCTGACCGGTACCTACCTTACCTATTGTGGAAACAGCTTCTGCCTAACAGATTTGATTTACTCTCTTTCTAATTAGATTTAAAATCTAATCAAATTGAATAGATATCATGTAAATTACTCAATCCAAAATGATTTAATTTAGGTAGCGCTATCGAAAATAAGTTATTTCTGTATATTCACTTTTATTTAGAGTACCTATTGATGATAATTGATATGCACACATTGGTTTTATAAATCGATCAAGATATCCAGAATTCAAGCAACTATCATCTTAATAGACGACTTAAGTCCTCCTCTACGAGGTAAAACTCATCATAGGTAATTATTTCTGAGGTTTACGCGAGTATTACATCTATATACCAATAAATAAAATTGGAGTGTCTGTTTGTAATGTCAAAATAATAGGCTTTTTTCATGCTCACACGGTTATTTGCACGACACCTATGCCTAAAATAGCAATTTAAAAAATTTTGTCTGTCTGTCTGTTTGTTCCGGGTAATCTTCAAAACGGCTGGACCGATTTCAAAAATTCTTTCACCAATGGAAAGCTATAATATCAGGGCGTAAACTAGGCTATATTTTATCCCGGTATTCCCACGGGAACGGGAACTACGCGGGTAAAACGACTATAACCTATAACCGAAGCGAAGCGAGGGCGGGTTGCTAGTTGGCAAGTAAATTGTACCAAAATGTGGGTCAAAATTTAAAAATTAATTTCTGTAGGCGGATAGATAACCTTATATCTTTAAACGAGCAATTCTTGTATATATATATTATATACTAGCAACCCGCCCTCGCTTCGCTTCGGTTATAGGTTATAGTCGTTTTACCCGCGTAGTACCCGTTCCCGTGGGAATACCGGGATAAAATATAGCTTAGTTTATGCCCTGATATTATAGCTTTCCATTAGTAAAAGAATTTTTGAAATCGGTCCAGACGTTTTGAAGATTACCCGGAACAAACAGACAGACAGACAGACAAAAAATTTTTAATTGCTATTTTAGGCATAGGTGTCGTGCAAATAACCGTGTGAGCATGAAAAAAGCCTATTATTTTGACATTACAAACAGACACTCCAATTTTATTTATTGGTATAGATTAGCAACCCGCCCTCGCTTCGCTTCGGTTATAGGTTATAGCCGTTTTACCCGCGTAGTTCCCGTTCCCGTGGGAATACCGGGATAAAATATAGCCTAGTTTACGCCCTGATATTATAGCTTTCCATTGGTGAAAGAATTTTTGAAATCAGTTCAGCCATTTTGAATATTACCCGGAACAAACAGACAGACAGACAGACAAAAATTTTCTAATTGCTATTTTAGGCATAGATGTCGTGCAAATAACCGTGTGAGCATGAAAAAAGCCTATTATTTTGACATTACAAACAGACACTCCAATTTTATTTATTGGTATAGATATACCGGGCGGGGTAAAAGTATGGAAACCCCTGATTATCTTAGAGGGGGATGATTTGATCGAAATATAAAAAAACACGTCAAACGAAATTTTTAATAGCGTATGTCATGGTAATCTTGTATTTGACCTTGAACTTCGTTTTCAAGGTTATTTCAAGGTCAACTTTGTTTTTTTAAATAGGTACCCCTATTTTTGATATCGGAAATGGAAAGAGCGGGAAAAATTACGTGCAAATATGTATTAAGGTGACCCCTGACATCCCCCCCTTGGGGAGGACGTCGGTCTTTCCTCACGCGGTCGGCCTCTCGGCGTGTGACGGACTAATTCCCCGGTCACGTCACCCGCGGCCTCGGCTAGGGCGGCATGAGGCGCAGGTATTCGCGCCTACGCCGCCCCAGTCGCCGGCGGTGGATCGCCTCATCGAGGCTGCGCTCCTTGCGCAGGTGATCCGCCGCCTCCTTCCGTGAGATCACTGCTTCGCAGAAGGCTGCGACCGCGTCCCAGTTCCTGATGCTGCCGACCATCGCCCTGGCGATGACCAGACCTGATCAGGCCGGATCTGGCCCGGTCATTTTTCATGCCTGATCAGGCCTGATCAGGCATGAAAAGCCATTCCTTTCCTATCTTCTTATTCAACTAATTTGTATTTTGAATTTAAAGACTGACTGATCCTAATATTTACCTAATTTCCTTTTACTGTGCTATATTTCTACTTAAAATGATTTGACTACAAAAACACCCTAAAATAAAAATCAGCAACAGAAATCTGATTCTGCCTTAGAACCACAAAGATCAAAGATAAATTTTATTAAAGCTTACTCGTAAAAATAAAATATCACTATAAAAATATTTTAATATAATGGAGGGTGTCCATAGATAAGCCTTTTGCATGGCGTGGATAAGAATCTCATTCTTCGACTAATCCTTTCACACAAGCTCTTTCTTTGCCGGACATCTCTTTATGGATTACAAACAATTTTTCTTAGTAAGTAGATACACGTTCCACCTTAAAAGTAAAGCTATTTATGATAATATTAATACAGTGTTGATTTAGAGAGTCTGGTCTAGTATTTTCTCATTTACAAAGCCTTATTTCTTAGAGATCCACTTTGATTTCGGCAAGGCTTAGATCTCTTATGTCCTCAGTCTACCGTGTACCTAGGTAGCTTGGAGTTGGGGAGAAATCTGATGGCAAGATTGCATAATTTATGTAACTATCCGTAGAACCTTTCAAATCTCCGAAGATCTTATATCGGAATGAAATCAGCATTTATCTAAATATTTGGCAGTGCTCTATAGCCAAATCTTAAGATATAAGTATACTAGAGATGTTACAGATATGAAGTTACGGATCTGAATAATAGAATAAAATTATACCGGATTCATATATGGTTATGAAATTATTTCGGATTATCTGACAGTTTCAGATGGTTTCGGATGGCATTCTCGTAGGGATGCCTATGTCTAATAGTGGGCATCTACAGGCTGATGGATTATAGAAAAGAATTATCAATTGTGGTGAATATCGTATTATTCCCTTTGGAGAGCCTTACGTTTAGGCTGTCGGTTCGGACGATTGAAAGAAAACCTGTCGGGACTTGTCTCATACAGATACCAATACTATCCGAAATTATTACAATATTTTATATCAGATTCGACAACAGTTACGGAGCTCCATAACATCCCTAATATATACTTGTCCTATAAAATCACTCAAAATCAAATAAATGTGATGACAAATTAAGAATACCGTGTATGTACTGCTCCATGGGAGAGGTAAAAGTCGATTGAGGAATCACCAACAGTATGAGCACCAGCACTAATTTGCGAAACTTATAATAACACTAATATCGATCGCTTACTGCCAAAGATGTCATTTATGATATATTCCTCCTTTCGTATGGCGTGGGCCTCCCCCATGTTCCACAATGGACAGGCTGATGGATGGATATACCAAAGTGCGTAGTTAAAGAATATGATTTCGATCGTTCCATGTCTTTTGCATGCAACGAGTGCCGTAACTGCTATATCTTAGTCGTCACCGTCTCAGCTTATATAAGACCCAATGCTGGGCTCGAGCCTCCTCCAGAATGAGAAGTAAACATGATATACTGTACTAAGCTGATCAAACATGATGGTATAGTTTCATTTCGAGTTTCATTTCGAGTTTTACTTCTCTTGCATAGTTGTTATGTGCATATTATATCCCTCAGTCATCTATTGCGACACGCCTCTACCTCTCACGGCATGTTTGGCAGGCGGATTAGCGATCCCAGTGAGGTGTTATACATTTCCTATATAGCTTGCCCACTTTCCTAGTGAGACTCTTGGCTGAATTTCATCACTCCCATAAGCAAATAATAGCAACAGCAGGCGAATATTATATTCATTGGTGTCATTTTTAGGGTTTCGTACCCAAAGGGTAAAAATGGAACCTATTAAGACTTCGCTGTCTGTTTGTCCGTCTGTGGCTGTATCTCAAGAACCGCGAAAGCTAGACAATTGAAATTTTTACAAATTATGTATTTCTGTTGCCACTACAATAATAAATACTAAGAACAAAACAAAATAAATATTTAAGGGGGGCTCCCATACAACAAACGCGATTTTTTTAATATAATAGATAATGGTACGGAACCCTACGTGCGCGACTCCGACTCGCACTTAGCCGGTTTTTATTTCATCGCCATACGCATCGCTACCGCATCGTAATCTATTTGTAACAACACTGAATTACTGATTTCAAATTAATTTCATTATTTCACCCCTATAATTCTGAAGCAATGAGTCAAATTCAAATCTTTTATTATGCATAAACCCCGAGAGGGCACTTACATATTGTTAGGTTTACAATTTAAAAAAAAAATATACTACCACCGGATCGGAACGCGACCGCTACTGAGAAGATCCGGCAAGAAACTCAGCAGGCTTGTCAATTATTTTTAATTTTTTTTTTCTTCTTACTAGATATTATTATGTACATGTTTTGTAAGAACTAGCTCCAGTGTGATGCCTTTCGAACCGCAAGATATTTAATATAATTCAAACGATTATGGCTGGACCAGATCCCACAAGCGGCACCCGATCACGAGTTAACTACTAGAGCCATCCATAGCAGCCATCACTCCCCTCAACCACTGTGGAGGGAAGGGAGAGAACGGCTCTACGCACGCAGTGAAAGTGTAAACATGCCATATATTTTGTAGGTTATATTGATTGGCCAGAACTTGCACACAGTGCCGGTTTATCCATAAGGCGGACTAGGCAACTGCCTAAGGGCCCCGCACTGACTATGGGCCCCAAGCATGCACCAAGAAAAACCTTTCAGCAAACATTTTTTTTTTATTTGTATTCTCCCTCAATATTCATCCTTTTTTATTGCTGTTGGTGGCAAAAAAACAGCACATCTTACGGTAAGTGATACTGCCGTTCATGTTCATGGACCTTGGACCTGGGATCTGAGAATTGCGCTGCCTAGGCGCCCTGATAGGACTAATCCGGCCCTGCTTACATACGAGAGATGGAGGCGGCAGATATCGCTGGACTTTATTGCCGCAGATAACGTCACCTCTTCTTTGCAAAGTTAACCATAAGATGGATGAGTTTTATATATCATTAAATATCAACATTTCTTCTTTTGAATTTGTATACTTACATACCATTGGCCTCTCCGTGTGGTGATGGAATAAGAATACAATTCACCACCCCTTATCTTGTTCTTGAGTGTCGTAAAAGACGACTTAGGGATATTATGTACATATAACAACAACGCAAGTGAAGGAAAACTGCGTTGTAGTACCTCACTTGGTTTAGTAGAGCATTTTCACTCCTTTTGTAGAGAAGGCTTGAGCCCGGCAGTAGAGTAGAGTGTGTGAGCTAAGGTGGATGAATGTATGACTACCATTTTTGCACCTTAGTCTATTACTCATCAATGACATATTATTTTTACTCCTGCAATACTTTGAAATATTTTAAACGTAACGCATAACAGTTTTGCTATGTAGGCAGCTAACTACCGTTAAATATTTTCCGACGACGTAAGTAACTATAGACAAATTTTGTTTTGTTAGCTGAACAATGGAACAATTTTCATTTAAACTTATTAGTGTGAAAATTCCTTTTTTGCGAAGAGTCTTATTGCCATGAAAATAGAATCATAATGCTTTGTCGCGTCGCTGAAAAAGCGTTGATGAATTGTCTGAAACGGGAGGTTCGGGCGGGTAGGTAGGCGGTTGAGCTTGGCGTGGTATGATGCGATTACCACACCACGTCTCACTGCCCTCCAATACAAATGTGCTGGCACCCATTCGGGCTCATTCTCGTGTTAAAATTGTCGGCACTGTTCTGCTACGCTATAAAATCCATTGTTAAATTCTAATAACTATTAGCAAATAAGAATTAATAACCTGGTTAAGTATCTAAACATTTAATAAATGTTGACTTGTAAAGAATTCGTTGAGACATTAAGTCCGCGTCATTCGAGATTATTGTACATTAAAAACTAAAATATAAATAGGTATATCGTCGTCTCATCTCAAGGTCTACTATTGGGCTCAGACCTCTTCACGAGGGAAATTGGCCTAATATATAACGCGTGGACGTGACGGCATAGGGTTTGTTTTTCTTCTCTTGCATAGATGATCGGCATGTTATCTTCCATAGTCGTCATTTATGACAGCCACGGAAAAGATTGGAGGGTGGTGAATTGTATACTTACTCCGACACCACCAGGATGATGATAATAGGATAATAATGAAATAGATATATGATAAAATTTAAAACTAAAAGATATAAAAATTATTGTTTTTATGTATATTATAGCGACCTAAATTCCATTCCTGCATCGCTCAGTCCGTAGACGTTCACTAGTGGATTAGGTATTCCCCTATGTCCCTGAAAAGTCCTGTGATATCTGCATCCAACAGCGATTTTCTGTAAGATGTCGTCAATCCACCTGGCGCAGTTTGGTCGCCTCTCGAGAATCTTTGTTCCCAATGGTCATTGGTACGACGAGCAATGTGGCCGGGCGCCTATTACATTTTCAGCGTGTTTATTTTTCGGGCATACTCCGAAACATGTTTGTTACTTTTTAATCCATTTATCTGTATTTATCTGCCAGAATGCTATATATATTTTTGAAATTCAAATTTTGCACGCACAATCAACTTTGCCCGTGGTTAATGCGTAGACTATAAAATTTCCTATCCGTTATTACAGCCTATAAACCGTAAGGTATGTACTGAAAAAACTAAAACCATATAATGTGCAATATGTCATAAGGGCTCATTCATTAATTATCCATGTAATACATAAGATTTTTTTGAAACCCCAGTTTCCTCTTTTTGTAAGATTCAATCTCGTTTTTTGAATAATATAACGTTCTTAGAAAAGGATCAGTTAAACTAAAACTCACAGTTTGACGTAAATCAAAGATTTTTATTTTAAAGGATAATTTCGGTTATAATTTCATTGCTATCAGATAAAGATTATCTTTGTTATTACATAACTAGGTATCTAGTCTTTGGAATATTATTATTATAATTAAAATAAGTTTTAAATAATCTTAAACTGAACAAACATGAATCAGTTAAACAGTCTTTAAACGAATAACACTTTTAAAATAATGATCGACTTGTTTTAAATACATCACCATAACTCACATACGTCCCACTGTTGGGCTCGAACCTCCTTCACTATGGGCGGGAAATTGACCTAATATACCATCCTGGTCAGATGTGTTGGTGTAGGGTATTATTTCGAGTGTGCCATCTCTTGCGTAGATGTTGTCTGCAATAATCTCTCAGTGGACTTTTACGACCCCCACGAGTAAGAAAGCGGGTGGTGAATTATATTCTTACTCTGTCACCACACGGAAAATATTTATCCATATTAGATCTATTCAAAATGATTATATATTTTTCGGGGGTGGGTTTCGGTCGGCGCACTCCTCGCACCACTCCGTCCGAGGCGACAGAGGGGCGTAAGCACGCACACCCGTAACCCACCCGTATAGTACGTCGCCTTCGTCGTTGGGTCGACCACCGGTGCAGAGTTCCTTGACTTCAGAGGTAAAATGATTATATTAACAGATTAATCAGTTTGAAAAATGTCGCGTCTTCGATATACGGAGTAGACATGTTATTACTACAGGACATAAGGCTACATAGACACCACAATGACTTAATTTGAGCTTAGAACAGCTTTCCAATAGAAGCTAATTCAAATCCTACAACTGTTCTATAAATGAGTTCCATAGACAACATAGTTTGTGAATGAACTAATGAACAAAAACAAAAAAATATATAGATAAATTAAAATAACAATAAAACAATAATATCCTAACGTCCACATCATATCTTCCTAAAAACAATTTCTATGAGCTATGGACATAAAAAGTTCATTGTTATGGCTTTGAGAGTTTTGCGCATACATCGTTGGATAGGCGTGGGAATAAACAAGTGTACGAAACCTTCGTCTGGCAAAATAACATTTCGATTTATATTAGTCGCAATTTGTATCGTCCTCGTTTCACATCGCATTTGGTCGAGGTACGCATTTAGTAGGGATTGTGATACCGTGTTCATCAGCCTATCACAAATACGACAATCGATTCTTGGATAAACTCGGTTCTAGCGGGGTTTATGTGAAATTTTAATACAATTTATTGTGCTAATTTTGTTGATACATGTATAATGGAGATGTTCTGGATATAAAGATTCGTATCTGAATACGGATATTAGAATAACATATTGAAATAATATTACTTCAGCTTCAATTACGGTTACGAATATAAAGTAATTTCAGATTACCCGACATTTTCGGATAGTTTTGGTTACGGATATTGAAGTTTTAGGGAATGTATCATCATTACCATAATTTAAAATCATATACTTACGTCCCAATGTTTAAGCTCGAGCCTCTTCCACAATAGGGGAAACTTGACCTACTACACCGCGCTGGTCAGACCTGTTGGTATAAGGTTTTATTTCAAGTTTTTCATCTCTTGCATAGATGTTATATGCATATTTAATACCTTAGTCGTCTTTTACGACACCCAGGGGCAAGAGAGGGGGGGGTGGTGAATTGTATTTTTACTCCGTCACTACACGGAAGAATAAAAAGGGAATGCTAATTGGCAAACGATCCGCCAGTACATCTGATGTTAAGTGACACCGCCGTTCATGGACCGCCCTTACCGCGTGCTAGCTCAGACGTCGAATTTCTGCGAGAGTATAGTACTATCCCGGATGGACCGGCCCGCGGCTGTAGACACACAATTGTCGACAGTGTGGTCCTACTATATAAAATTATTGTATTACTTCCTTTGAGGAGGTTTACGATTAGGCCCGTACAAAACTTTTATATCAATTATCGATTCATGTTACGGTTTCGGATATATTTCAGATATCCGATCTTTTCGGTTACGGTTACGGAGCACTATAACATCCCTAATGTACAGTACAGTTATCTGCATCTTGCTATATGGATTGTTATAACAATTATGTAATAATAGATTAATTAAACCATATTTGATGCGATATTTGTATAACGAACTGATGAATAATTACATGACATAAGCTACAAATTTGTAATAAATACATACGCCAATCACTGCCCACATACACGCATATGCACACACATACACACATTCACACACGCAAACAAACACTCAACACACAAAAATGAAAAAGCGAACTCATCATACAAAAGCACATCCTTCATAATTCAATTCATTAATGTTATTTATATTGTTATCATTCTTATTGTAAGTTATTTTATTCCTTTTTCTTTTTTTTTCTTGTCTCTTTTTTTTGTTACGAGTATTTTTCTTTCTTATATATTTGAGGAAAGGGGTTTTCTGAAAACCAGCCCTGCATAATTTCTATGCACCACAATGCTGAGCATTCCCCTATTGTCAAAATAAATTAAAAACATGTACCTATTATAATTATTAGTTATTATGTGACAATAAATGCTATTCTATTCTAATACATTAAGAATTTTATATTCCAACAGTTCTGATAAGGACGTACCCAATCAAATAAAATCACTGAAGGAACCTGATGGGTATATAATATGCTATAAATCGTCTATAATTTTACAGCACCATATACACAAAACAATATATTAACCCGTTTAAACAGTGTGAATTAGTAGCTCTATTTCCTTCCCAATGAGGAGAAGTCTCATGCCCAGCTATGGGACGTATGTGAGCCGAGGTGAATAAAAGGGAAGTTATTAACTTGAAAAGCTGGCGAATCAACCTTCTATTTTCACATTATTGCCTTTCTATAGGTTGAATATCAAAATAGTAGCTATAAAAGGAAAACGATTTCACCGTGATTTTTCTATATTGTACTTATTCGTAATAGAAATGCGGTGAAGCGGTCACTTTGCGATATCAATATCTGTTCCAAAGGAACAAAACAAAACATGAACAAGTCAGGTGTGGAACACCCATCTCTAAGTTACTGAATGACCGAATGAATCAGTAATTAGGGGATCCTTCCTAATAAATATTAAGGGGTGCAGCCCTTAATACTCTCATTGTTAGCATTGTTGATTAAACACAATCAGTTTTTTTAATCGTACACAACAATGGCAATATTTTTATAGTCTGTACAAATCCGAGATATAAATCGCACCTTTTGAAGCGATTAAAAATATTTTCTTTTGAGTTCTTCTGCCTAGTTTTCATAATACGAAAATAAGTACTGTTTCTTTTGGATTTGTTTTTGATACTCTTTTATTAGCTTCAGACGTATGTATGTTAGTACGTAACGGAATCTTTGAACATGATTTTGACCCCCTTCAAAACGTCGGATTAACTCGAAATTTGGCATACTTATTAAGGACCGATGACAATTCAAATTTTAAACAGTTTGACCCGTTATCCTTGCTAGGATAATCAGGATTAGCGAAAATTCAACTAAAAAATGAAAAATAAATAATAGTTCAAAAAAACTAAAAAAAATACGCTTTTAAAGAAAATCCAACTAAAAAATAGAAAATAAATTTTTAAAAAATTGATTTAAGAATAGTGTATATAAGAAAAAAATATTTTTGATTGTAAAAAAAGCGTGGGGTGCTTTTTAAGATATAATCAAAATGATAATCCTTATACTCATATCTGTCAATAAAATATTTATAACTATTGACAACATGCACCCCACGCTTTTTTTACAATAAAAAATACTTTTTTCTTATATACACTATTCTTGAATCAAATTTTTAAAAATTTATTTTCTATTTTTTAGTTGGATTTTCTTTGAAAGCGTATTTTTTTAGTTTTTTTGAACTATTATTTATTTGTTATCTGTTGTGATATTATTTTTAATAGTCCAATTAGTCATCATCATCTCGGCTCATATATGTCCAACTGATGGGCTCGAGCCTACTCCATAATGGAAAGGAAATTGAACTACTAGATCACGCTGGTCAGAAGTGTTGGTATAGAATTTCCCTTCTCTTGCATAAACGTTATCTGCATATTATATCCCTTAGTCGTCTTTTACGATACCCAAGGTGGTGAATTGTATTCTTACTCGTCACCACATGGCAAGTCCAATTAGTTCTTCTGCCTAGTTTTTATAACACGAAAATAAGTGACGTTTCTTCTGGATTGTTTTTTTTTTTGTTATCTGATGTGATATATTTTTTTAATAGACCAATTAGTACAGAACGCCAATGACCAACTGAATTTGTAAGTTATATTTTACTAGCTTTTGCAGCAGGTTATATAAAGTGTTAATATCTGGTTGACCGAGCTTCACTCGGAATATTTTTGTCGAATTTATTTAGATGTATATTAATAAAAAATAAATAATAAAAATTATATAAAAAAACTACAAAGAGAAAATAATAATAACACCGAGATTCGAACCGACGCTGTTTAAATGTCACATAATCCAAAATTAAAACCGCCCGCCTCCCCACCTGAGCTATCGGAACTCATGACGTTGACAACGAAATTGAATTCATATTCTTTTAAAATTTAATGTCATTGTTTGTTTTGCTAAAAACACGGACAAAACCACATTTTCTATAAATAAAACCTAGCTAGATCGATTTTTTGGACCCGAATCCTCTAGTATGCCAAGTTTCAAGAAAATCGTTGGAGCCGTTTCCAAGATCCTGAATATATATATATATATATATACAAGAATTGCTCGTTTAAAGATATAAGATTGAGTTTCGATGGAGGTATTCTTAAAGAAATGTCAAGAAGGCCGGTAGTGTATTCATGAGCTTACAATTACCCATAAAATATGTGTATGGGTGACAGACACGTCATCAGGCCATCGACTTCTAGCGATGGACAAATACCTCCTCGTGGGGGAATTAATGCCATAACGTCACTCTTAGCAGACGGGTTGGTGGTTACAGTTGCTGTTATAAATTGCCGAGAACAGAACTGCTGTCCATTCGCCTGGGTAACTCTCAGTTTTTTTTTTTTTACAACCTCCATACGAAGGTAAGGTTGTAAACATACACGACACGAAGAATAGATAACATAACTGTTTAATATTTAAAGGACAAAAGCGTAAAACTATAATAAAAAAGATTATAAAATAATAAAATTAGTAATCTCTCAAACCACGCCATGTTAAACATGCCACTTACTTTCGACTCGATTAAGCACATGACGATTGAATGTGACAACTCTTCATTCAGTTAATATTGGCATTGTACTCCAATTACATACATGCCTACTTATAGTGGGGGACCACAGCTGATATCTCTCAAACAGACCCCTATAAACTTTATATTTACTTTTAGCTTATGTATGTAAAAATGATTATTTTAATTTTATTTATAGTCCCGCAGATTTCCTCAATGTTTATTTAATTATTCGTTAAAATAATAAAAAAAAAATTAAGAGAATTTGATTTTTCACTAAGAAAGTTTTATGAAAATTTCATCCTGAATGCCGTATGGTAGCGGCTAAGAATACTACCCTTACATTGCTTTTGGGTGTCGTAAAAGACGACTAAGATATTTACATAGATAGACCTGGGCCAACTTCAAATGCCTTTTGGTCAAACAAACTATACTGACAATAAGATACTAGCTCTCAATTAAAAAATTACAAAAATAAATATTTAAAATTTAATTTAATATCATCATCTTAGCCCATATACCTAAGTCCCACTGCTGGGCTCGGGCCTTCTCTACTCTAGGAAATTGACCTACTAAACCACGCTGGTCAGACGTTGTTGGCATAAGGTATTGTTTCGATTTTTCCTTACCTTGCATAGATGTTATAGACATATTATATCCCTTAGTCGTCTTTTACGACACTCACGGGCAAAAGATGGTGGTGAATTGTATTCTTACTCCGTCACCACACTGACAAATTTAACATAATCAATGCTTTGTCAAAAGTCATAAATATTTAAAAATGTTTCACCAAAATTCGTTCAAACGTACCTTCTTCTCTATCCAAATAGATCCCACTATTGAACACAAATTTTTCCAGATAAGGGAAAGTAGCCTAATATCCAACGCTGGCCAGACGGATTGGCATAGAGTTTCATTTAGAATATTCCTTCTCGTGTAGTTACGTTATCTGCTTATCGTCTTTTACGACACCTACGATAAAGTATGGTGCGCGGTCTTTTTCTTTTTGTCTATATTCTTTTGCAGCCCATGTATACGTAACTATTGAGCACTGGCCTCCTCCGCAAAGAGAAGTAAATTGACCTACTTCACCACACTGATCAAAGAGGTTTATATTAATGTTCCTTGTCTTGCAATAATGTTATCTACTCAAGGGCAGATCCAGTTTTCACATCAAGAGGAGGAGGGTCACATTGTCGTTTTTTCTAATCATGACAACCTCCAAGTCGATTACAATAATAATTGTAATTAAATAGAATAATATAATACAGAAAGTACATATGTACTTTATTGCTATAAGTCAAAATATATAGTCAGCTATAAGTCAGTGGTCCAGATAAAACCAACTCGGAGGGGGGCAGGCATCACGATCCCACGACTCCTCCTCTGGATTCACATATGTATTTATCGGGTTGAGAACTCTCAGCGCTCACCCAGCAGTCCGGTTAAAGTTGTCACAGCCATCTGCGGCTAACAACTATAGTAATACAAAAAAAAAACCACTTTTATTTACACCTAGACTCAGAATAACAATTTATAGGCCGCACAGGGTATTGTCCTGCGCAAACCTTGCGCAAAAGCCGCAACCCTTAGCACGGTAGGTTTGCATAAGTACAACGAAGTTAGACATATAGATATATTGCTGTTTAAATTGTTTTAGATGTTACCTATAATGTAATTGTCGTTAGTGAAAACTGCCACAAATCTTCTTAACCATAACTCACATAAAAACACATACCTAAATATAATTTGTTAGAAAAATATCAACATTTATATAAAGTTTATTATCTCACATGAATTGAGTTCATAACTAGAATGATGATCCTTTTACTAATGGAAACAAACGAGATGAAAAAAAAACTCTCGCACGCATTCCCTCTAACGATCCATATCATGCGAAATTGCGAACATTTTATCTTTATAGAAATAGCTAATATGGAACTTTAAATATATCGTAATATGTATGTTTTTTGTTTCATTAAGATCATAAGAATAGAATAACACTAATGGAAATGTGATTACTTAATAGATTTTTCTGCGCCCTTTCTTTTTAAACGTGAACTTTTGTTTGATATTTTGTCTACATAGTATTAAATAAGTAGATATAAACCTACAGTAGGTATTTTATTAATTACTATCTCCTCATTCACGCTTCGGTATTCAGCCGCTCGAATCTGACCTCGCATTTTAAATCTCTGATAACTTCAAACTAAGATATTCATTTTTAATGATACGCTATAAATGATAATTATAACGTACTTTAAATGCACATATGGATTAATTGGATAGGCAATAATAACGTACTGTTAAAATCTCTCCGTGTGGTGACGATCGTGACGGAGTAAGAATACAATTCACCACCCCCTTTTCTTGCCCGTGGGTGTCGTAAAAGACGACTAAGGGATTATTATGTGCACATAACACCTATGCAAGAGAAGGAAAAGTCCAAATAAAACCCTATAATAACACGTATGACCAGCTTAGTATTACTTAACTTTAAACGGGTTGAGAGCCCTCAGCGCTCACCCACCAGTCCGGGTAAAGTTGTCACAGCCATCTGAGGCTAACAACTAAATCACATACAAAAAAAAAGCTTAGTATTACTATACTAAGCTCAATACTAAGGTAGGAGGGAAATTGCCCTCCCATTGCGGAGGAGGTAAATAACTTATTAGTTTTTAAGTTGTTACTTATAAAGATAAACATATTTCATCATCACCATCTCAGCTCATATATGTCCCAATGTTGGGCACGAGCCTCCTCCACGATAGGATGGAAATTGACTTACTATACCACGCTTGTCAGACGGTTTTGATATAGGGTTTCATTGCGAGTTTGCCTTCTTATGTATGGATGTTATAAGCAAGCCGTATGCTAATAGCTGTATGTATAATAAAAGCTTTAGTTGGATATAAATATAATCGAATAATTAATACGTATAATGGTTATTAAAATCATATTAAAATACGATACCAACACTTTACCAAGATTGCTTACAAATCACAGGATGCGGAAGGTTGATCAGCGATCTGTGAAGCAATCACTAATTGACCGGACATTATTGTAACAGACACCAATACTGACCATATGTCGCCAACGAAACACTTCAATCTCAACTGTTGTTTGTAGCTTTAACATAAATCGGTAGATTAAGTTTATAGTATGGGATCCACCGTAAATTTTTTATTTGATTACTAACAAGCTAATTTTTCATGAGTAGCTTTATTTTGATGAGACGCCTAACAATATCTGTCTAAAACATATGTTGTATGATGCAATGAAAGGAAATCGAAAAAAATGACAATTCTTGTCAGACTAGTGAAACCTACCTGTTTTCTTGTAGGACATTGTTTCATTCGGATAGAGAACACAGTAACCTATTATGTAATCTTTGTCCTACAGTTAGTAATGAGAAAAATGGTATTGTGATATTAACAATTTCTGAGCTTAGGATCGGGATAACATACCACAGAATTGGGTTTTTGAAAAAAAATTATTGATTATTTTTTATGTATTTTAAAACTTTATTATTAATAATATTGATATTTAATGCAAAAAACTTAAATTATTTTTTTTTTCAATTAATTACAAACAATTAAAAATTGATGATATTAAAATAAAAATCACGTGACTATAAACGCGCCATGATTAGTCACCATAATTGTGACGTCATAATGTTATAGCTGTTTAATAACAGTACAGCGTTTACGGCTATTACATGTGAGTGTGACTAGACAATAATATTGAAAATTTATTGCTAAAAAACGAGTTGTTAGTTGGTTCCGATTAGCTATGTGTGATAAAGGATTTATTAAGGCAAAGTCTGATAATATTCCTGATGTTGATATATTTATGATAATCAATTTATTATTTGTCAGGAGTTGTTTTTGTAGTATTAGTACATAATGGTATAAAACAAGAACGATAACTTTCAAGGTTCGACATTTTTAATATAAATTTGAATAAATATTCATGTTAAATAACAATGACAATAAAATTAAATAAATCAAAACTCTGTATTTATTATTACTCTATCAACGGCAATGAGTGAAAACTAAAATTATGACGTCACACACGCTCGGGTTTGTTCGGGAGCTGTCGGCGTGTCTTCGGTACTGGATTCAAAAATTATTTTTTATTTTGAAATAACTTTTGAATTATTGCGGAAAAAAATTGTTTTGTTATAAAACTTTTATATGATCTTTGCATTAATCACAAAACAAAAATTCAAAACCCAATTTATAGGACAATATGATTGTTAATTTATTTATATAAATATTAAATAAGTAAGAAAAGAAAAATCAGCTTGTTAGTAATCATTTTGGATGACCTCGTTATCGATACATGTTGGAAGCAAGGGACTCTGTGATCTAACCATACCTTTTGTAGAACAGATATTTTTTTAGTTAATTTAGATAACTATCTTGAGATTTACCAAAAATCACCCCGTTAGTAATAAATTTATGAGAACCACCAATTGGACATATTCTATCCCGCCTACCTCCGTAACCTACCACAATTGATAGTTTTCGTACAGATATTGTTAGGCGTCTCATCAAAATAAAGCTACTCACGAAAATTAGCTTGTTAGTAATCAAATAAAAAAATGTACGGTGGGTCCCGGCCTATTATGTCTAGTAGACATTTAAAATATGTTACCTAATAATTTAAGCGGGGTTTAATTTTCAATCCTCAGGGTTAGTATTTTAATGGAAGCGAGGGCGGGTTGTTAGTGTGCAATAAATTACACTAACAACCCGCCCTCGCTTCCATTCGGTGCCACCGCATTTTAAATCTCCAATATCTTCTAAAATATTCCATAAGATCTCGGGTTCGAATCCCGGACCGAGCAAAATTTTATTTCTTGAGAGGGCAAATAGCAGTAGTTACTCCTTATATAGACAGGTACCTGATAGTAAAATATTATTAAAATCGTCTTGCCATTTGGAAGATTACCCAGATCGACAAAAAATGTTTAAATTAGGTACCTTGTATTACTTTGACAATACAAACAGACACTTCAATTTTATTTATTTGTGTAGATACTGGCAAACGAGCGAGGCACTTGATGGTAAGTTATTCTGCCAGTGACTAATTGACAACCTTGAAGAAACTAATCTTCTTAAACCTTGTTTAAAGAAGGATGTCATAGCGCTTGGGATGACCGCAGCAGATGTTTCATTATATGTGCAAATTAGATTATATTATATAACCTAGATTTGTGGATTAATATTTAGTGGGTGTCTGATTACCCACACCTAAATGCGTGAGATAAAACAGCCAATTTTTTTGTTGTTGTTGGGTTGCGGTCGGCGCGCTCCTCGCACCACTCCGTCCGGGGCGACAGAGGGCGTAAGCACGCACTCCCGCAACCCACCCGCGATGCACGTCGCCTTCGTCGTTGGGCCGACCACCGGAGCAGGGTGACTTGACATCAATGGTCGCCCCGACGGAATACCCCCTATTTGGGGTACCCTCCCATCGACCGTCGTCTCCCCCTCGGGGAGGACGTCGGTCTTTCTTCACGCGGTTGGCCTTTCAGCGGGCGACAGACTAATTCCCCAGTCACGTCACCCGCGGCCTCGGCTAGGGCGGCATGAGGCGCAAGTATTCGCGCCTACGCCGCCCAATAAAACAGCCGATAAGAGTCATGGCGAGAAGAATCAAATCGATCTAAATTAATGCGCTGATCCTTCAAATATGATTAAAATATCTCAACTCAACTAAGTATTTATAGAATTAAACTACCAAACCTAAATAGACATTGAAGATTTCAACTGGTTAGAAGACCCTGATGCCATCGGAAGTTTACTAATACCCGTTGGTTTCATGGCACCCTAATAAACTTTACATATTAATGCCACGATACACTAAATGTTAGAATATATATGTTTAGGCCTACTTAGAACAATACAAAGCAAAGTAGGTACATATTCATTTTAGACTATAGTGAGTCAACAAGACATCCTTCTATGCTTAATTTATTAATAATATCGTATAGCACAATTATGATTGATTATTTAATAGTGATTCACCCTCGCAGCGTGAGGAGGGTTTCATTGCTGGGATACTTCCGGGACAATATGGCACGAAATCGGAACTCTTACAAGCACAATTTTCTCATGTCTTAATCGTATAAGTATACAGGAATTGCGAGGAATCCTTACTAGCGTGGTTTTACTTCATTTATGTCAAACTTGCGGAACAGAAATTTATTAATAGATGCATTCTAGAATTTTAATGTAATTTGACTATAATCATCATCATCCTCCTCTTATTCCAAATAATTCCAATCACTTGGGGTCAATGCACTATGTACTTATCTCTGAAGTTTGTACCAGTTTGGTTTTCCCGACCGCCTGCCAGAAGTCAATCCTCCTTGGAAATGTAATTATCGACCACAGTGCATCAAATATAATTTCCCAAGGTCGGTGTAAAGCTCTTAGCCGTCGTACGCTATTAAACAGCACAGTCTGTCTA
Organism: Lymantria dispar; assembly: GCA_032191425.1. Classification (NCBI taxonomy): domain Eukaryota; kingdom Metazoa; phylum Arthropoda; class Insecta; order Lepidoptera; family Erebidae; genus Lymantria; species Lymantria dispar. The sequence continues at coordinate 25,853,578 of CM063449.1, forward strand.
TAATAAAATATTTATTTATTAAATTACCAATTACAGCTATTATTACAGGTTGCCCCAATGCAATAGTGTAAGTCAACATAAACCATTCATAACAATGTCAACATAATAATTACATAAACAATTAATTAATTTATATATTTTATATCGTACGTAAGTTAAAAAATATTATAATCTACAATTCTAAAATCAGAAATAAATAAATATGTCAGATGTAATAAATATATTACATCCCTTCCTTTCCTGTAGGAATTTATATGGAAATAATTTAAATGTAATTTCGCTAAAGACTCGAAGACGAAAGGAAATAACACCTACAAAAAGAAATACACGAAACAACACTTTTTTTTGCGTGGGAAAATGCAATTTTTTACGCATGCCCACCTTTGATAGTTGGGGTATGCCGGGCTCAACGTTGATTTATTATCAGCGCCACTACCAGCTAAAAACCACACGCTGTTCCTGTCCCTCGGCTACGGCGCAGTTATGGGACCGTTTTCACATACACCACAACTCCGCCGGACCGACATATCCGCTGCTCGCGGACTCACCTCGAGACGGTACTGGTCCCTCTCCTTACCATCTCTGGTAATGCCCATGACCATTCATTCCTCTTTGGGGCCTTATACCTAATGTGGGACACCAGCCGCCACCACAACTGGTGCCCAGGATCTACTCGCAGAGTTGAGGGACCTGCCAGATAGGCTTGACCTCGTCTCCGCGCTCTCCGGGGCGGGAAAGCGTTGGGATCTGCCTCTCTCTCCCGCTCCTCTGCTTCCCTTCTCTCTACTACCGCTTCGCAAAATGTGACCATCGCCTGCCACGAACTTTCCTTATCGACCATTTTATTTAAGACTGTTGGTAAGGACAGATCTGTACCCACTACGCGAAACACAACCCTATACCAACTATACGGCCAAGGCGATATTGTAATTAAATTTCCTGCCCACTTTTTTTGTGTGCATAGCTGTTAGCCGTAGACGACTTCCACAGTTTTGCCAGGACTATGAGTGAACGCTGAAGGCTCTCAATCCGTTCCTTTCAACTGTCAGGGAGATTCATATATAACAATGAAATGTATATGAACACTAGCTTATGCCCGCGACTTCGTCCACATGGAACAGTTACGTTGGGCTAATGCTAACTTTTAACGTTTACATAGAAAGTGAAAATATTTTTAATACAATTCTGTCACACATGATTTTTGCGAAACCTAACCGTGTAGTGCACGCAGCGGAAGCTCTCAAAAGGAAAAAAACTCGATTCTGGAAAGATTTTTCATTGTTGCTCCGCCCCATCGGTCTTAGCGTAATGATATATAGCCTATAGCCTTCCTCGATAAATGGGCTATCTATCACTGAAAGAATTTTTTAAATCGGACCAGTAGTTCATGAGATTAGCGCGTTCAAACAAACTCTCCCGCTTTATGTATTAGTACAGATTAAGCAAAGAAAGTAGTATCATGTTTCTCTCATCTCTGTAATCTGTTTTCATCATATATAAAAAGTTTTGGCAATAGCTTAAGGAGCGGGCACCTGCCTAACATCAACCCTCTTTGGGAATATAACTGTTGAACCAGATGGTATCAAATAAGAATTGGCCTACAGCTATAGAAAGCTTTTAGTAGTATTTTACGTTACCCACGAGCAGTGGCGGCTGGTGAGTCATCAAAGTGGTGGTTCACTTTACTTCCTCACTAAGTATTAAGATCAGAAATTGCAATGGAACAACAATTTAAGTAAAAAAAAAAAAAAATTTTTTTTTTTTAATTATTTTTGAACGGATTACATTTTGTAGGTGTACTTGCGAAGAAAAATAGGTATTTTGTTTGTTTTTCACACTTCAAAAAATATTTATAAAAGAGGGCCTTGGCGGTCCCGCCAATTTATATCAACTTTATTTTAAAAAGTTTTGTTATTGTCTTTAATATAGTCTATATTTATGCTCATTTTCACCCACTATATACGCAGTATAAAATAGAACTAAGACCAAAATAAAAAAAAAGTGAGCCGTCGCTCAGGACGCCTGACAGATGTGAAACATCGAAACTATTTTATACGAGTAGAGACACGGCATCGAATATAAATATCGATACTGAACTCATGAATAGTATCGAAAGATAAGTAGGTAACGTACTGTTTAAAGTATCGAGTACTTTTATTTACTTTATCTTTAGGTATCGAGTACTTTTCTTTCGATACCGATACTTTTGTATTCGATATTTAAGTCAATAAGTACTTTTTGGTAGGTATCGTATCGAATACATTATCCATTTTAAAATTGACTTTACGACTCATATTTATGGTAACGTCATTTGGTACAAACGAAATGAACCTTCTAAAACGTAGCTTGAAATAATTTGCGATTTATAAACCAGAAATAGCGGCATCTATCGAGCAAACTACCAACTCTAAGCTACAATATATTTTATAAAGAACTCTCTAATCCTGTAATGATAATAAGACAAGCTGTTTAAAGTGAGTCAAAATCCAATTCTTTTTTTTTTTTGTGGGTGGGCTGCGGTCGGCGCGCCTCCGCACCACTCCGTCCGGGGCGACAGAGGGGCTTAAGCACGCAACTCCCGCAACCCACCCGAAAACCACCTCGCCTTCGTCATTGGGCCGACCACCGGAGCAGGTTTACTTGTCGTCAGTGGTCGGCCCGACGGAATACCCCCTACGTGGGGTACCCTCCCATCGACCGACGTCCCCCCCTTGGGGAGGACGTCGGTCTTTCCTCACGCGGTCGGCCTCTCGGCGGGTGACGGACTAATCCCCGGTCACGTCACCCGCGGCCACGGCTAGGGCGGCATGAGGCGCAGGTAGTTGCGCCTGCGCCGCCCCAGTCGCCGGCGGCGGATCTCCTCATCGAGGCTGCGCTCCACGCGCAGACGATCCGCCACCTCCTTCTGCGAAATCACTGTCTCGCAGAAGGCTGCGACCGCGTCTCAATTCCCGACGCTGTCGACCATCGCCCTAGCGATGGCCGGCAGCGTCAGGTCGGCACCGATGATTGCGACGAGTTCACGGCGCTGCACTGCCCAAGCCGCGCAGGCCTCGAGCGTGTGGAGCGCCGTGTCCTCGTCGCAATCGCAGTGGTGGCAGGACGGTGTACTCTCCCTCCTTACGACCTTGTGCAGGTATTTGGCGAAGCTCCCGTGCCCCGTCAACACCTGTACTAGTCGGAAGGAGAGCACCCCGTGCCGCCTTTCCAACCACTGCATCAGCACCGGCCGGAAGGCCTCCACGGTTCGCACCCCGAACCGAGGCCTCTCCAGCCGGACTGCCCAACGGGCAATGACCTCCGCTCGCACCCCCGTCACCCGCTGATACAATCCGGCAAGCATCTCCGCCTCCAGGTCCCACGGGGGAGTCCCGGCCAATAGGCACGCTGCCTCCGTCGCCACCGTGCGGTATCCGCGGATGGCTCTGACTGCCATGACCCTCTGTGGTCGCCACAGAAGGGCCCTAAGTCGGACGGTCAAGGACCCCGCCCACAACGGTGCGCCGTACAGGGCCGTCGACCGGATGACCCCCGTGTACAGCCGTCGGCACGTAGCGCTCGGTCCGCCCACGTTCGGCATAAGCCACGATAGGGCGGACGCCGCGCCGACGAGCCGCGGAGCGAGCCTGCGGAAATGCTCCCGGAACCACCATTGCCCGTCGAGCACCAGGCCCAAGTACCTCATATGGGCCCGGATGCTGATGTCAACCGATCGGACGGTGATCGAGACGCCGATGGGAGGGCTCATAAGGCGCCCATGGAACAAGAGGGCCTCCGTCTTGTCCAGGGCGACCCTCAACCCCAGCGCCTCGATCCGCCTGACGACCTCTTCGATGCCATAGGTAGGCTTACCGCCTCTTCTAGCGTCCCACCGTGGGCTGTGACGAGCGTGTCGTCGGCGTAACAAATCACGCCCAGCCCGGGCGGGAGGCTCCCCCGCAACGCCCAGTCGTAGCCGATGTTCCACAGGGTGGGTCCGAGGACCGACCCCTGTGGGACACCGCACGTCATGGGCGTTCGCACAACGTCCCCTGCTCGGTTGGTACAGAGGATGCTGTGCCCCACCAAATAGTCTGCCACTAGCCGCCTCAGGTAAGCTGGCACTCCGTGATACCGGAGCGCCTCCCTGATGCAGCTGAATGGCAGACTATTGAATGCGTTGGCGATGTCTAGGGACACCGCCAACAGCACTCCCCCACCGGTGACGGCCTCAGTCGCCACGGCCCTCAGGCGCAACAGAGCCGCGATCGTCGAACGACCCCTCCTAAACCCAAACTGGGCATCCGACAGATCGGGCCCCGTGCCGACGAGGTGCCGCTCGATGCGGGCAGCTACCACCCTCTCCAGTAGCATGCCCGTGTCATCAAGCAGCACGATAGGCCTGTAGGCCGAAGGCGACCCCGGAGACCGTCCCGGCTTCGGCAGGGGCACCAGCCTTCCCTCCTTCCAGCACCCAGGGAACCGTCCGGACGCTAAACACGCGTCGAACAGCTCCCTGAGGCGGGGACCCAGGTGGTCGAGGACCAGGCCCAACACGCGGTTAGGAACACCGTCGGGCCCGGGGGCGGTGGACTTTGCGCACATGCGCGCCACCGCCACTCCCATCTCGGATTCCGTGATGGGCGGAACACTGTCGTCGTCGGCCTCCCGGTCAGTGTCTGGCGGAGCCATGACCGGGGCGTGTGTTCCGCCCACCGCGGGAACAGGTCCTCGACGACCGGGGTGAGAAGGCTGGGCTGGAGAGTCTCGGTGAGGGGAAGGCCCCGCGCGCGGAGCTTATTCAGCACCGCGCGATAGGGGCGTCCCCAGGGGTCACGGTCGAGACCGTCCAGCATCTCCTGCCGACTGACGTCCTTGGCGGAGCGGACGGCCAGCCTGAAGGCCGACCGCGCATTGCGGTAGCCCTCATACAGCAAGGCCTCCCGCTCCGCGTCGCGTTGGCGCCGCCGGCTGCGGGTGTAGGCCCTTCGGGCGCGAATGCACGCGGCCCGGAGATCCGCCAGCTCCCGGGACCACCAGTGAACCGCCCTCCTTGGGGCGGACGCCGTACCCGGGGCATGGCCGCATCGCAGATCTGCGTCAACGCACTGCGGATGCGGCCAGCCTCGGCGTCCACCCCGTCCGACTGGTTGGCAGAGGACAGCCACGAGTAAACGATGGCTGTCTCCGCCAGCTGGTCCCGGTCTAAGCGACCCACAGCCCATCGCGGGAACGCAGGACGTCCATCCGCCCCGTGACCCCTGCTGGGCGTCGGGATTGCCGGGGAGACCTCCATCCGGATATACCGGTGGTCCGACAAGGTCTCCACCTCCTCCACGACGCGCCAGCTCCCCACGCGTGCGGCGACCTCGGGGCTAGCGAACGAAAGGTCCACTATCGACCCGCCCCATTGTCGCACGCACGTATGCACCGAGCCCCTGTTCAGCAAACAGAGGCCCAGTGCCGCCGCCCACTCCTCGATCGCCCGTCCTCGGTCGTTCGTCCGGGGAGACTCCCACGCCACGGACTTGGCGTTGAAGTCCCCCAAGACGAAGACCTGGCGCGATGCCATTCGCCGTAACGAGGCCTCCATGATGGTGAGGGAGGCCTCGAAATCGGTCACACTCCAGTTAGGGGAGAGATAGACTCTGAGGAGCGTAATCTCCCCCCAGTCCGCCGCGACGTATCCGACGCCCCTGTCCCTAAGGGTCAGAGGCGACGAAGGCCACGACGTGGAGGCGACGATTGCCACGGTGCCATCGGTGCTACCCAAGCAGTTAGGCCGGTCGGGCACCACGTACGGCTCCGCGGCTACGGCTACTCCTATCAACCACTCCGCCATGGCTTGCAGGAATACGTCCTGCGCACCGGCGGTGTGGTTGAGGTTGGCCTGGAGGAGACGAATGGATACTGATAATGGGTCCATTAACGGTCCGTATCCATCGTCACCTCCTCCGCGCTGACGGGCGATCGGGCCGCGCTCGGAGCGGGGACTGGCCCGGTCGATGGGCCGTCCCGCCCCTTCGGGGCCGATGCCGGGGGTCTACAGTCCCCAGAGCCCATGCGGTGTTTGGCCGGCCTATTGCCTGCCGCACACGCGGGGCAGTGGGGCACCGCAGAGCACGATGCTGCCTGGTGTCCGGTCTGACCGCAACGGAAACATAGCCCGCTGCAGTCAAAGCAGTTTTTGCATGTCAGTCGGATATGCCCGACCGCCATGCATTTGTAACATCTCGCGGGCCGGGACTCTAGCACGGTTACCCGCGCCGAGCTCCAGCCCACGAGGATCCTGCCTGAGTCGGCCAATTGCTTGACCGACTCCACCGGACACTGCACCCAGGCAGCACCGATGCCGCCCGGACCAGTGCGGATGGTGCCAATCCGGACGGTGTCCGAGGCACATCCGGTACGCGCCATAATGGCCTCCCGGACGTCCTCCACCGTCACGGAATCGTCCAAGCCCGTCAGGCGCATCTCTGCGCACTTGACAGGCCTGGCGATACGGACACCATCCTCCGGCCCGAACAGCCCCCTCAACATCGTGGCCAAACTATCGGCCGTCTTCGCGCCCTCGGCCCCAGGGAACTCGAGTATTCGAGCCCCTGTCCGGGCCTTGCGGGTCCTCGCCTCGACGCCCCCGATGTCGGAGACGTCCAGCTCCCACCGGGCGCGTTTTAGGACGGCCTCATAGTTGAGGCCCCTCTCAGCCGCCTCAGGCAGCACGGTGATGACCACCGCGGCCGTCTTCGGCGACTTGAGGCCCCTGCGCGACCTTTTCCCCTTTCTGCCGGCTCCCGCCTGGGGAGCGGCGGCCACGGCGGCACTCTTGGCCGCCGCTCTCCGCTTCTGGCCGCGTGCCTTCCTGCTCCGCTCAGCCACTTGCCAGCCCTGTTCGAGCCTGGCAGCAGCGCTGAGCGCAGCAGGAGCGGTCGCGGGTGCGCTGGCCGACGCCTGCGGTGCAGCCGCTGGCGGCGGCCGCGGCCCGGCCTTGGCGGGAGCCGGCACCTTGCCGGCCTTCTTGGCCTCCTTGGGCCCAGCCGCGGCCGCTGCGTAGCTCACCACGCGGCCACCCTGACAGGGCAGCGGGGTCGGAGCTGACGCTTGCGGCCGCCTCGCCCCGTCCGCGGCGAGCGGCGGTCGGAGGGGCGGCTCAGGCGGGAGCCTGGCCGCTACGGCGGCGATACGCGCATCCACCATCACCCCTACTCGGGCTAAGATGACGCGTACCGCCGACTCCGACACGCCGTGCACCTCGTCGGGCGGCGGCTCCTCCCCCTTCCGCGGTCTCCCGCAGCCACGAGGCGGTGGAGGGACCACGACGAGGGTAGGAAGCGCCGAGGCCGGCTGCGCCGGGCGCAGCCGGCGCCACGGACGTAGACGACGGGCCCGCCCTCCCCGGTGCAGCCCGTTTCGATGGCGAGGCCGGCACCGGCGGCGCGAACTGGGCCCGCAATCTCCTTGGCCAACCCCCGGGCCCGCCATCTCCTTGGCCAACCCGCGGTTCTCCCGTCGCACCACCGATAGCTCCGTCTCCAGCTTGCGGTTGCGTTCCCGCAAGCCGGAGACCTCCTCACTAAGGCGGGCGTTCGCGGCCTGTAGGGCCGCCACCCCGCCACTGTAGTCAACCGGAACCGGGGTCCCCGGCCTCGCCGATCCACGACCTCTGCGCCCACGGGACATGGTCGGGACCTTGGGAGGAGGCATGGTGGTACTCCCCTCCGAGTCGGTGTTCGAGCTGCCCCCCTTGAGGGGGCACTTCCGGACGCTCGGGGGGAGGGCCTCCTCCCTCTCCTTCCTCTCCTTCCTGGCACTTACCGGTGTGGTGGTCTTCTCGGAAGCCTGCATCACCTTCCTCGACAACGACGGCCTACCCGCGAGCTCCTCAACTGACGGCCCGCCTATCGTCCCTATCCTACTCCTAGCGGACGGACCTGCGGCGCATCCCCCGCCCTCGTTCCTGCTCTGCCCGACCTGCATCCGGTCGGTGCAACTTTCGTCGGCGGACGGCTCTGTGGCATTGCCGCCCTCGTCCGCCGACATCTCTTAGGCCATGAACGCCTCCTCCTCCGACGGCCCTGCGGCACTGCCGCCCTCGTCTCGCGACGGCTCTGCAGCAGTGCTACCCTCGTCGTTCAACAGCTTCAATTCCGAGCTGTACCGGTCGGAGTCGCTCCCTCCGCCTTGTCTCATCGTGGACGGTCCTGCAGCCTCGCCGCCCTCGTCCTGCGACGGCTCTGCAGCAGCAGTGCTGCCACCCTCGTCGCGCTCAGCCATACCGGCCGCCTTCTGCCGCTCCCGCCACGCCTTCGACCTTGCAGCCTCAATGCGGGCTCGCGCCTGGACGGTACGCTTCTGCTTCCTCTTCCCCTTCTTCTGCTTTACCGTTTTCTTCTCCACCTCCTTTCTCCCTTTCACCTCCTCTTTCCCCTCCCCCCGGTGAGCCTCAGGATGTTGTGCCGGGCTCTCGGCAGTAAGGGCAGTAGTTGTCCCCCACCCATACGACTGGGGACTGACTGTGCCGGAACTTGGGCGCGACTCCAAATGGACGTCACGCGCAAGCACCGGCACAGCAAGGGATTCCCCGGCTTGGCCGGGACCCTCTGGTGAAGTCTTACTTGTATTCACTTCTGCCATATTGTTGGACGTTTTTAAGTCTTGCCTTGACTACCACTCTAACGGCTGGACGCTCGTGCGCTTTTTAACTTACCAACCATTCATCCCCTCGCCGAGTGGCCAAACTTAGGATTAGGGGTAATTTTTTATAAGGGTTTTCTTCCCCGCGGTCCGAAGACCCCCGGTCCTGGGGTCAGGATCCTCTCAGGATTACGGTTTGGGCCTTCCGGGTCTGGCCGCTCGCGAGCGACCGACCCGTCACGCCCCCGGGCCGTGACGCAACCGTCCCTGGCGACGGAGTGCCATGAGGCACATCCGCCCCATTGGCCCCGGGTCAGATCCGCCATGCGCTCTGCCACCAGAGCCGCACGCGGAGACCCCCACCTGCCGGAATATTGGCCGTCCAAATGGACGCATGACGTCCAAATGGACGTTACCAGGGAGCACCACGAGGAGGTGCTCCGGCCGCGCCCCCCAAAATCCAATTCTTAAGGAGTTGGTGACATACAAACAAATAAATATACAGCTGAAACTAATAAAAGCCTATAAAAAATGAAATGCTTTCATTCGTTCACAGACATTCTTTCCGCGCGAAGAGTGTGATTTAGGAAACAGAAATGGCGGCATTTATCGAGCTAACGACCAAGTCTCAGCTTCAATATATTTAATAAAGAAATTTTTAATCCTGTAATGATAATAAGACAAGCTATCTAAATAATTTTAACGTCATGGTCCTCCTTAAATTTTCTACTTTTAAATGAAATTTGACTGTTTAAAGTGAGTCAAAATCCAATTCCTATGAATAATATTCAAAGTAATATACAAAGAAATAAATATATATACACCTGAAACTAATAAAAGCCTATAAAAAAACGGGTTTCGAAGCTGAAAGTAAACTAAATACCATACTGGTATACTACTACTACACTGGTATATTTATATTACTAAGTTAGAGAATTTTACATTAATTTATGAAACAAGTATATATGCATAAAAGAACATTAGATTACGACAGGAATTAATACGATAAAACTAAGGCATAAAATATTAATAAAATATCGCGATTTTTTTCCAAAAAATGATGATTTTTATTCAATAACAATTTACTTTGAGTTCACTAGATGGCGTTGTACAAAATTTTAAATCGCACCATAGTTTCGTTACAAAAATGTAGGTCATCATTCATCATCATTTCAGCCTATTGCCGTCCACTGCTGGACGTAGGCCTCCCTCATATTGCGCCACAATGTGCGGTCCTGTGCCGCCTGCATCCAACGACGCCCAGCAACTTTCACTAGGTCGTCGGTCCACCTAGTGGGGGGGCGTCCTACACTGCGTCGTCCGATGCGTGGTCGCCACTCGAGAACCTTTCTTCCCCAGCGGTTGTCGGTTCTTCGAGCGATGTGGCCTGCCCATTGCCACTTCAGCGTGCTAATTCTTCGTGCTATGTCGGTTACACCCGTTCTTCTGCGGATTTCTGTATTCCGGATTCTATCTCGCAGAGAAATCCCGAGCATAGCCCGTTCCATAGCACGCTGAGCGACTTTGAGCCTTGATATGAGGCCTACATTTAGGGACCACGTTTCCGTGCCGTAAGTCATCACTGGTAACACACACTGGTCGTAGACCTGTGTTTTCAGACACTGAGGTATGTTGGACGAGAAGATCCTCTTAAGTTTCCCGAACGCTGCCCAACCGAGTTGGATTCGTCGGCTGATCTCTTTCTCGAAATTGGATCTACCTAACTGGACTGTTTGTCCTAGGTAAACATAGTGATTGACAACTTCGAGAATCGCATTGCCAACTAGGACCGGTACAGGAATGACATGGGTATTTGACATGACTTTCGTCTTGTCCATGTTCATTCGTAGACCCACTAGTTGGGATACCCTGCTGAGATCATTGAGCATAGTGCCAAGGTCCTCCATGGATTCTGCCATAACGACGATATCGTCTGCGAATCGAAGGTGAGTGATGTATTCGCCGTTAATGTTGATGCCGAGTCCAGTCCAGTCTAAGAGCTTGAAGACATCTTCCAGTGCAGTGGTGAACAGTTTCGGAGAGATGACATCTCCCTGTCTCACGCCTTTCTGCAACTGGATCGGTTTCGTACTCTTATCCCGGATACGGACTGACATTGTGGCGTTCCTATACAAACACTTCAGCACTTCGATATAGCGATGGTCGATTTGGCACCGCTGAAGGGACTGCAGCACCGCCCAAGTTTCGACTGAATCAAAGGCTTTCTCATAGTCCACAAACGCTAAGCACAGGGGCCGATTATACTCCTCGGTCTTTTGTATAATCTGCCGAAGCGTGAGGATATGGTCTATGGTGCTATAGCCTTTTCGGAAGCCGGCTTGTTCGGGCGGCTGGAAGTCATCGAGCTTGCGCGTGAGTCGATTGGTAATGACCCTCGAAAACAACTTATAAACATGGCTCAGGAGTGAGATGGGTCTGTAGTTCTTTAAAAGAGCTTTGTCACCCTTCTTGAAGAACAGCACCACCACACTCCTGGTCCACGACTCTGGAACGTCGCCCCCGAGGATAACGGAATTAAATAGCTTCTGAAGGGCTATTAATACCGGCTTGCCGCCCGCCTTCAAAAGCTCTGCCGTAATTCCGTCATCTCCCGGTGCCTTACCGTTACGTAGTTGTTTGAGAGCCATTCTGATCTCGTACAAGCTGATGTCCGGGATTTCTTCGGTATAGTGCCGAGTTAGCTTGGATCTGGGATCTTGGACCAAGCCGACAACAGGATTTCGGGATGATTTGTATAACTGTCCATAGAACCTTTCGACCTCTCCCAAGATCTCACTTTGGGATGAAATGACAGTGCCGTCATCGGTCTTCAGCTTAGTCATTTGGCTTTTCCCAAAAGACAGATCTTGTGCGAACACTTTCGAGCCACGATTCCGCTCTATCGCTTCTTTAATACGGAACGTATTAAATCGGCGAATATCGCGACGCACAGACCTGGAGATCTGTCTATTTAGCTGCCTATGTTTGGACCAATCGGCTGCAGACTGCACCGTCATCTCTTTTCTCCTCTCCATGAGCTCGAGAGTCTGGTCAGAAAGTTTTTTAGGTCTATTAACGCGGTGAGCCTTGAAAAATTTCGACCCAACCGCGTGGACAGTTTCCACGAACCTGTTGTTCATATCGTTCGGAGATTCGCACTCGTCCAGACATTGGAAGCGATTATGTAGTTCGAGTTGAAAGTTTTCGAGGTTCTGGTATTGGACAGATGTAGGTCGGAGTGTAGACTTCATCAAGCGTGACCGCTCGACTTTTGTATGGATATTCAATGTGCCTCGTACCATCCGGTGATCGCTCCCAGTTTTAATTCTGCTGATCACTGAGACATCATTGAATATCTGTCGTTTGTCTGATAAGATGAAGTCTATCTCGTTTTTTGTTGAACCATCGGGGCTAATCCAGGTCCATTTCCTTTGTGGCTGCTTCCTGAAGAAGGAATTCATCATAAAGAGGCTTTCCTTCTCCAGAAAATCAACCAGTTTCTGGCCCCTCTGGTTTCTCCGTCCATATCCATGTTTCCCCACTCTCAACTCATCATCACTCCCTTTGCCTAGTTTCGCGTTAAAGTCTCCCATAACCACCGTGAAGTGGGTTTTGGACGCGTGTATGGCTTTCGAGATGTCCTCGTAAAATGCCTCCACCTCGTCGTCGGAGTATGTCGAGGTCGGTGCGTATACCTGTATAACCTTCAGCGAATACCTCTTGGTAATTCTGAGTATAAGGTACGCTACCCTTGTCGACACACTCTCGATCCTCTCCACGTTGTCTATGAGAGACTTACGAACGATAAACCCTATACCACCTTGGGACGGGTGATCGCCCTCCCGGTAGAAGAGCAAGTTTCCAGACTGGAGGATTATCGTGCCCTCGCCCTCTCTTCGCACTTCTGATAATCCTACAATGTCCCAGCGGATTTTGCTCAATTCCTCTTCCAGCTCGATGACCCTCTCGTCAGTCCTGAGTGTCCGAATGTTGTGTGTTACCAGGGCCAAGGGTCGTTTTTGTTGGTAGCCGGATCGCTGCCGGAGATTCCTCGCACCCCCCGCTCCACCACTACTGGGCCCGCCACCAAAATGAGCCCGTAGGGTACCGGAGCCGCCGTGACTGGGGGCCATTTTTTTGTTGTACGCCATTTTTAAAAAGGGGATATTGCCGTAATCGCCACGCTTGGCAGGCGGGTTGGCGATCGCAGTATGGATGTTTTACGTTTCCCAGGAGAGAGCTGCTGCCCACTCTCCTGGTGAACCCTCAGCCGATTTTTACGACTCCCACGGGCTAGTAAGGGGTGGCGACACATGTATTCTCAAACCGTCGCCACACGGCAGGATGTAGGTATATGCATCCAAAATCCAAATATATTATCTTTAATACGGGTTGAGAGCCCTCAGCGCTCACCCACCAGTCCGGGTAAAGTTGTCACAGCCATCTGTGACATTTAAAAAAAAAAAAAAAAAAAATGTCAAACATTTAGAAAAAAAAATGTCTGTAATAACGATTACTTGTTGGACGTGAGACACCTTAGTCCGCCCGTGACTATGAATGCTGCAGTGTTCGAAACGTCGGGCAATCATAAATCAAATACAAACGCGATATAATCCGTAAAAGTAGTTTTATTTACAAAGTGTTGGAATGGACTTTTATTTCGAGTTCGCTTTCTCTTGCATTAATGTTATCTGCATTTTACATCCCTTAGTCGTCTTTTACGACACCCATGGGCAAGGGAGGTGGTGCTGTATTGTATTCTTACTCCGTCACCATACGGAATATGTATATGACTGTACTCTTAAAGAGCCGAACAGATTTTGATGCTTTTTTATGTTTTTTATTTTTCAGTTGGAAGAATGGTTTAGATGGGATCGATTTCAAGCAGTTCTAGTTTAGTTTTTTTTTACATTTACACAAAACGTTTATTGCTTCTACTATTAATATAAATAAAAAAATAATTAACATCTTTTGTATTATCATATCAGTAGCCCGAAGACGCCGCAAGGAGAGCCGGCCCCGTCGACAACGCACCACATTCTCGGCCCACCAGACTTTGAGGCTTGAACTCGAATATGCAAGAGGCGAATACGTTGCTAGAGCTAGACGGTTTGTACTTTTTTTTAAAGACAGTCCATGTTTTTAATTTAATTTATTTATTTATTTAAGACAACACCCTGCACTAAGGTAATAATCCTCGTATTGCGGGGGAGTTTACAAACATATAATTAACGGACACAAATTATATCCAGACTCAGAACAACAATTTATGGATTGCTCAGTGTTGGTCCTGCATGGGATTCGAACCCGCGACACTAGCACGGTAGGTATCTTATCTACTACGCCGTCTGTGCAGTCAACTCAGAACCACAAAAACAAATTATCTCAATCAAACTCACATAAGTTTCAAGAGATTATGAACACTTACAAATTCCTTAGGGAATAGCCAAAAGATATTGGTATTTCATATTCATAGTGACCCATCCTTCTTTCCGGGCGATGACAGAGTAAGAAGAAAATGAAAAGGGTTATTAACAACTAATATCACTGAAAGATAAGAAAATCTAGAATTAAAATCCTATGCCAACCCGTATCGACAGCGTGGTATTTCTCTCATGGCTCAAATCCCCCATGATATTCAACAATGGAAGATATAATGGCTGAAAAGTAAAAGTGTCCCACAGAAATATTAATACTTTAGAAAGGCCATTCGGCTGATTTTGTTCGAAAACCAGTGTGGCATAATTGCCCCCTCCCGCTAGTGTTAACACATATGCAAGGTCTATGGTTACAACAATTTTACACACTAACATAACACACACACATCAATCTCGAAGCTGCAGTTGGTACACAAATTATAACTAAGTTCTGTAGGCAACGTATACCCACATATAAAAAAGCACATGTACGCTAGTGCTTGCCATGGTCGATATACTACACGATATTTATTTAGCCTGTTTTATCGAAACAAAAATATTAATGTCTTTAAATTAAGCACTTGTGTGATGTGTTGACGTTATTTGTAATGCAAGTCAGTAATTTAACAGTAAAATCATGCAAATAAAATACTCCTCACTACACTCTGTATAGGTGACAGAAAATTTAAGTGCTATAATTAATTACGTAAGCGAGTAGCGATTTGTATATTATATTGTTCCCATATATGGTACACACTAGTACACAAGATACAATTAAAATGTATTAAAAAGAGACCACAGTCAAGTTTATAAACTCCTGTATCTTGTAGAGGGATCTGGCACTTGACAGGTGGCAAGAATTGACTAATCCTCTTGAGTGGCTTAAAATATGTTTTTATGGAAGCCCGTTTCAGGATGAAGCCAATCTTGTCAGTGACTCCTTTCACATAAGGTAGTACTGCAGGGAGGCGCTCAACTGTGGATGGTTTCAGACGGTCTCTATGATGGGGGCCATGGACGTCTGTAATAACGTTGACTTGTTTGGACGTCAGACATCTTAGACCGCCCGTGACCAGGAATGCTGTAAAGTATTCGAAACATCGGGCAATCCTAAATTTTGATTAACGTGATATAATCCGTATAAGTAGTTTTATTTACAATGTGTAGTGCTCGCGTAAGCATCAGATATCATTCTTAAAATATGTTAAAATATTATTTTTTATTGAAATTCGGTTTATTTTTATTGGTGTTATTATTTAACTTAAAAAACAAAACAGTTATTTATTTTTTTAGATATACTGGTACTGCTACTTGATAGTACATTTTTGTTTATTGTACACAAAAATGTACTAACACTGTCCGTGTGGTGACGGAATAAGAATACCAATCACCAGTCCGTATCTTACCCGCGGATGTCCCATCCTAATATATAGAGACGACTAAGAGATATAGTAAGCATATAACATCTATGCAAGAGAAGAAAAACTCAAAACAAAACCCTATACTAACCTGTCTGACTACTATAATATAGTAAGGTAAATTTGCCTATAATTGCGGAGGAGGCTCAAGCGCAGCAGTGGAACTTATATAAGCCGAGATGATGACTATCATGTCAATATTTCTTGGAATAAAAATTCAACACTTACGAAAAGTTAGAAATCAACACTTATAATGATAATAACTAGTAATGAATTACCAATCTCAAGAAATTAATTCTTGACATAAATTATTCCATCTTAAGGAAGAATAGAACAATTATTTTGTACGACAATTAAATACCTACTTAATTAAACATTTAGTTTTCCAATAAAAATGAAATACAATAACATTTGATCACTTTACCATTATTTTTAGTATTCTACAAAATGTTGTGAACAAATTGTGCCAGATTTAGTTGGTATTTAGTTAACTACCAGTTGCCTTAATCCATAGTTTTAAATGTAAGATCTTTTGTTCAAAGATAATTTTATTAATATATATATATATATATATATATATTAATAAAATTATCTTTGGTGATTGGTTCCGAACATAGATATTTTATTACTATTATTTTGTTATTTCTATTTTATTAATTACTAAAGAGCACTATGAAGTTTGTACCTACTATAGATCATCATCATCGCAGCCCACATACGACCCACTGTTGAGCTCGGGCATTCTCCACAATGGGAGACAATTTGACCTACTAAACCATGCTGGTCAGACGTGTTGGTATAGGGTTTCATTTCAAGTTTTCCCTCTCTTGCACAGATGTTATGCGCATATTATATACCATAGTCGTATTTTACGACATCCACGGGCAAGATGGTGAATTTTATTCTTACTCCGTCACCACGCGGAAAATATACAAGAATGTACTATAGATATACAAGATAAATTAAGTAGGTAATGTATACCAGAATAATTGATTTTTAAATACCTATTTAAATATTGTTAATATAATTATATAAAACGATCACTAAATTAAAAGTGTTAAAAATATTTATTTATATGATAAAATTAACCCATAGCTAATTATTGAAATCGATAACTTATAGTATGTTGGACAGCACTATCGATACGCGTGGATCGACGTCAATGTTTTGAATGAAAACTTATACTACCACGGTAGTAAGGCGGTTCTTAGTGATATCGCATTGAACACAGTACATTGCGCGGTTGCTGGACTAATAAAAGGTGATATCCATGTGTAGCAGACGATGATAATGTTTGGCTCTTTTTGCGATTTCATAATTTTTCTTTATAAACGACATAATACTTTCATAAAATTAAGAAATATCACTGAATTAATAAGTTTATGGACTTAACGATGAAAATAAATGCCTTCTTAGACTATAACTACGCAACTGACTTCTTTTTCGACGCGTTGTAACAGCGCAAGACGGCATATTTCTCTTTTTTGTCGGAGCTTCGTTCAAGGTCACTATATGAGCGCAACTAAGAACCGGTAAAACGAATTTCGTCAATATTAAGACCGTTTGATCGCAATTGTGGCACGCTTGCCCCGCCCACATGGCCGTTCTATCTTATTAATTTTTCTGTGAAGTGTCCCATCACTTTAATCTATGACAATTTCCTAGCTGTATTTCAATCATGACACTTTACGTGTAATGACGGGGCAAGAATACAATTTACCTCCTGTCTTGCCCACGAGTGTACCACGTAGTACAGTTACCCTGTTTTACGTGAATTCAAAGATACGCGGTTTTCTCTTGAAGTGTTCATCAGGCTTTAGATTTACTTTTTTATACATAAAATTTCAATTATTTTTTATTTAATACTTTGATCATATTCTTTAAAATTATTGTCTTCTTTGAACTAGTTTCAAATAACCATTTTTTTTGTACATTTAATATAAGCAAAATTAAATCCAGACTTACTCGATTTCGACTTACGCGGTTATCGCTCCCACCCACCTATCGCGTAAGTCCGGGGTCTCTCTCTCTCTCTCTGGTCGTTCCCTCATGACTGAGGATCGTGGTCATCATTGGCGAATGCTGGTGCAGTGGTGCACCTAGATTTTATGATTTGTCTCCATCGGTGCCTATCCATCGCGTCTCTGGCAACCGAACAGAATTTGGCTGAAGATGATGCCTTTACTTGATCGCTCCACCTGGTTGGGGACCGTCCACGGCCTCGTTTGCCCTCCGTGTTCCCAACAACGATCAGTTTTTCTAGGCATTCATCTTCTCTTCTCACTATATGGCCATATAGTGAAGTCCGGGGTATTACTGTATTTATATAGCTATAAGCGACAGTGCTAGGTGTTTGTTCATTCATCCATCATCATCTCAGCTCATATACGTCCCACAGCTGGGGATGAATTGTGTTAATACTCCGTCACCACACGGAACAGCATTATAGAGATCAACGAGGTATTTGGAGATTTTACTCCAAATACCTTCCATAGTATTTATTAGTTTTATTCCTTTTTCTAACAGCAGATATTATTTTTCAGATGTGAATTAGCATCTGCGTTATCACTGAGCGAAACACAAGTGAAGATTTGGTTTCAAAATCGAAGAGCAAAAGACAAAAGAATTGAAAAAGCTCAATTAGATCAGCAATACAGGTATATATAATACTGTATATTAAATTATTATATATTGTTTTCCGTATGATGACGGAGTAAGAATACGGTTCACCACCCACTTTCTTACCCGTGGATGTCTTAAAAGACGACTAAAGGATATATATACGCAGGTAACATCTATGTATTCCTTAGGCGTCTTTTACGATATCCACGGGCAACATAGGTAACGGTGAATTGTATTCTTACTCCGTCACCACACGGAAAATGAAATGGCCAGAATAGCAGTCTGAATCTCTTATGAAGAACATTGAGAGATCAATATTTTTTTTAAGTCATAGGCTATGGTCTGGACAAACTCCACCCAATCTAAGGCAACTGAAGGGCCTCGTGGGGCTCCGTAACCTACCGTATTCCCTCGCTGTCGCCATTCTCTTGCGTAGATATAACAACTATGCAGGACAAGGAAAAACCTAAATAAAACACTATCGCCGCGTTGTCCATTCATCCATGAGCCCATAAACGTCCACGGTTTGACATAGATTTCCCCGCTGTGAGTGGTAACTTACAAAATTTCTGTGCTACTGAAATTACTGCTTACTGAAATTAGCAGGGAACGGTTCCCTGCTAATTTCAGTTCGTCAGTCCACCTAGGGGAAGATCATTCTACGCTGCGTCGCTGACCAGCGTGGTCTAGTAGGCTAATTACCTTTCTATTGCAGAGTAACAAATCCAAAAGTAGAACGTATGTATATGAGCTAATGGTGACATAACCATTCAATTTATTTTTGCAGAAATTTAGCAGCTGCATCTGGTCTATTTCCCACGATGCTAGTCTCACCATACTGCACGCCAACGCCATGCCCATGTCTGCCAGTGCCGCCACACGACAAATAAATGATAGAGTTTTGTTATGATTATTAAACATTTAGTAAATAATCTGCTAATAAGATAGTAAGTTAGTAGTGAACCTAAGTTTATATTTTAACTGGTTTTGTAAATACTTTTTAATTGAAATAGTGAAAATAATTAAAACCAAAATAAAAATTTCTAATGTTTACGCGAGTATTACATATTGTAAATAAAACTATTTTACGGATTTTATCGCGTTTGTATTTGATTTCTCTATTTTACGAATTTGTTCACCTTTGTATTGCAATCTCTGTTATAACGATGACTTGTTGGACGTGAGACTTCTTAGTCCCGCTTGTGACCACGAATGCTGTACTATTCGAAACGTCGGACAATCAAGGACAAACGCGATAAAATCCGTAAAAAAGTTGTATTTACAAAAATTAAGAAGCCCTTTTGTTCTAAGTCTTCAATTAACAATGAGATTAGGAAGAAATATAAAGTTATGTATTACTATCGTGTTAAAGTTTGGTAAAAAGAATATAGCTCAGTAGACGTATACGTAAATAGCATACATATATACACTGTGGAATCTAATTGGCTGTTTTCCTGAAACGTATGTACTCAGTTAATCATTCTTAATATTCCCACATAACTAAAAACATAATACATTTAGAAAAAAAATCTGATATTTAGACATTCTTAACATTGTTGGCGATGTCCAGGGACACCGCCAACAATGTCAATGCCCTTAACCACATGTTACAGTTATGCAAAAATGATATTTTAAGGAAACGTCCGGGATTGCAAATGACAAGAATGTATGTTTTTATTTTATTAAATAAATGCTATAGTATGGTTCTATATCATTAATTGAGTATGTACGTTTCGGGAAAACGGCCAATTAGGTTCCACGGTGTGTATAAATATATATTTTGGGGTGGGCTACGGCCAGCCCACGCGTCGCCCGGCTCCGTCCAGGGCGACGCGTAGGCTCGTAACCCACCCATAGCACGCCGCCTTCGTCGTTGGGCCGCCCACCGGTGCCGAGTTCCTTGTCTTCAGTGGTCGATCCGACGGAATACCCCAAGGGAGTGCTCTCTCCTCTCGACGTCCCTGTCCGGGGACGTCGCGCGATAAGTCTCTCTATGGGTGACGGACTAATCCCCGGTCCCGTCACCTGCGGCCTAGGCTAGGGCGGCATCAGGCGCCAGCATACAAATATGGCACGACCCGTATTCGCTATTACTAAATAAACATTTAAGGCTATCCGGCTCTATGTCTAAAAATCGAATCATTGTTCGCTCTGATAATATTTTAAAAGATATTTTTTTCTTATTGAATTTACTTACTACTGTTAGAATACTAGCCGTTTGTAGCACCTAGCCTTCGTTGGCATGTCCGATACCAAGCGAAATATTAATTTATTGAAATTAATATTCAGAATTATCCATGTGGTGACGAGGTAAAAATATAATTCATCACCCCCTCGCTTGTCCATGTGTGGTAAAAAACGACCAAGGGATATATGCATATAGTCATTTCAGCTCATATACGTCCCAGTGCTGTGCTCGAGCCTCCTCCACAATAGGAGGAAATTTGACCTTACTATATACCATGCTGGTCAGACAGGTTGGTATAGGGTTTTATTTTGAGTTTTCCTTCTTGTGCATAGATGTTATATGCATATTATGTCCCTTAGTCGTCTTTTACGACATCCACATAGCCTTCGTTGGCATGTCTGATACCAAGCGAAATATTAATTTATTGAAATTAATATTCAGAATTATCCATGTGGTGACGGGGTAAAAATATAATTCATCACCCCCTCGCTTGTCCATGTGTGGTAAAAAACGACCAAGGGATATATGCATATAGTCATTTCAGCTCATATACGTCTCAGTGCTGTGCTCGAGCCTCCTCCACAATAGGAGGAAATTTGACCTTACTATATACCATGCTGGTCAGACAGGTTGGTATAGGGTTTTATTTTGAGTTTTCCTTCTTGTGCATAGATGTTATATGCATATTATGTCCCTTAGTCGTCTTTTACGACATCCACATAGCCTTCGTTGGCATGTCCGATACCAAGCGAAATATTAATTTATTGAAATTAATATTCAGAATTATCCATGTGGTGACGGGGTATAAGTATAATTCATCACCCCCTCGCTTGTCCATATGTGTCGTAAAAACGACCAAGGGATATATGCATATAGTCATTTCAGCTCATATACGTCCCACTGCTGGGCTCGAGCCTCCTCCACAATAGAAGGAAATATGACCTTGCTATATACCATGCTGGTCAGACAGGTTGATATAGGGTTTTATTTTGAGTTTTCCTTCTTGTGCATAGATGTTATATGCATATTATGTCCCTTAGTCGTCTTTTACGACATCCACAGGCAAGATAGGGAGTGGTGAATTGTATTCAATTTCTCACTCCATACATAAATTTTAATTAATTTTATAAATGTAAGGTATATCATAATGCATATTCAAGATAATGAATAGCAAATATTAACCATAGGTTAAATAATGAATGATTAAAAAAATATATCCATACTAATATTATAAATGCGAAAGTAAGGATGTTTGTTTGTTTGTAACGCTTTCACGCTTAAACCACCGAACCAATTTCAAAAATTCTTTCACCAATGGAAAGCTATAATATCAGAGAGTAACATAGGCTATATTTTATCCCGGTATTCCCACAGGAACGGGAACTACGCAGGTTTAAGCGACTGAAACCGAAGCGAAGCGAGGGCGGGTTGCTAGTTGTTATATACAATCGTTATTAGTAATTCGTTAAGTGGTATTTATGTGGCCGGTCATCAAAATCTAGTCATATATTATGAAACGATGATCGATAAGTCCTGATTAGACCTAAAAGACCGTACAAAACCTAACTTACACCTATGTAATGGAATAAAACTCGTAGTCCAACAAGTTCACTAGTCACCATTTGTTAACTTACTTGTTCTGGCGCGTGCTCTGTGTATGTTATCAATAATTTTATTGTTACAAAGTCTACTTTTGACTACAATTAAGCGAAAGGCATTGTGATTTCATGGAAAATTCAATCAATTCAGGATTTAATTGAAAATGTAAAATAACAGAAATAGTGGCTGTAAACGATATAGACTAAGACGAAGATGCATCAAATACGGTTTTGTCATACGCCCAGACGTTATCAGCAGTTAACAAATTAAGACACTGTGTAGCATCATGCGAAGACGTGTTGCAAAAGTAAAATACGTTGAAATTCTTCATCGCAGCCCACATACGTCCCACTGCTGGGCTCGGGCTTCCTCCACAATGGGAGAGAATTTGACCTACTATAACCATGTTAGTCAGACATGTTGGCATAAGGTTTCATTTCGAGATTCCCTTCTCTTGCACAGATGTTATGTGCATTTTATATCCCACAGTCATCTTTTACGACATCCACAGGCAAGATAGGGAGTGGTGAATTGTAGTCTTACTCCGTCACCACACGGAAAACATACTAAAAAATCTTATACCTATGTTGCTGATGCAACAAAATGTTTTTGACAAACCAAAATAATTGATTAATGTTTATTATTGTTGATGTGATTACTTTTCTAACAACTTTTGATAACTCTAAAATTCAAAACCTACAAACCTATTTATATTAAGTTTTATTTTCTAATCCCGCTTATTAAGCTTACACGATTAAGACCTGTTTTGGTTATGTGCCTGTGAAATAGTCTTAATCGGCATTGTTGGCACGTTTTTTTTTATTGCAAATGGTGGCAAACGAGCAAGTGCACCTGATGGTAAGTGTTGCTGCCGCTCATGGACCTTTGCAAGGCAGCTGCCTACCACGAAGAAAGTGAAGAGTGTGAATGCGTGCAATGAGGTTCGGTGATACTAAAAGAATCACTAAAACCCACCACGCAAATATCCTCAGAAAGTTGGGCTTCCGGCTCTCTCGCTCACCGAACGAAGCGCAGTAACAAATTGCTACTACTCGGACGCGTCGTCGATTTTCTGCGAGAGTGTGGTACTACCCCGGACGGACCGGCCCGCGGCTGTAGTCAGACAACTGTTAACAGTGTAATGAGTGTACAATAAAATAAACTTTTCATGAATAGTAACTTATTTAAAAATTGCCATGATGCGCAGACAATAGGTATTAAGCAATATTGGTAAAATTAATTCTTAATTAAAACCAATCGTATTAATTGTTACTTATGAGCATGAATAAAACTTAGTAGTTTTTAAGATTATCGTTATACTGAACAAACTTTTCAGCTAAATAAAGCTATTTTCAAGAATTTTATTGCGTTTGAATTTGATTTTAATTGCCTGAGGTTTCGTACATACACAGCGTCCTACAGCGTGCGAACTGTCCGCCCGTGACCAGTTTCATTTACAAATTAGTGTAGATTATTATTTAAACAAACAAATAATGCAATTTGATTATTGTTTACAGTCCAGTTGCGTCGATTATGTTCAATCTAATCTAGTTTCAATCAATAAAAATAAAATTGAAAATTTTGAATAACCTCCGACACATACTAAAATAATATAAAAAAGGGATTGCGTTCTCTTCAACAGGAACGGCTGAGAGCTCTCAGCGCTCACCCAACAGTCCGGGTAAAGTTGTCACAGCCATCTGAGGCTAACAACTAAGTCACACAAAAAAAAAATCTTCAACAGGAATTATTAATTGATTGTCATTTAACGATTACACTGGCACGCGTGAAGGGCGTAATCGAGTAATCATACGCCATTACCTCATTTGGGAAAAGAGCTGATACTCTTACACCGCTGGACCGATGTTAACCAAACATAGCTAAGAACCACCCCAAGGAAACTGGCTTTCAAATGAAAAAAAGTGTATCGAAATCGGTTCATCCGTTTGAGAGCTACGATGCCAGACACATCGACGTCAAAGTTATAACACCCCACTTTTGCATCGGTGGTTAAAAAGTCATACTCATTCTCCGCAACCATCACGTCAAAGGATTGTACTTATGTATGTGATAGGTAAAAAATTTTAATAAAACATGTTTGAATATTGAATAGTTTTATTTTCATATGAATAGTGTCCGACTTACCATGGCCTACTCCACGAAAGGCTCGGCACGTGTAGAACAGTCCATGGAAAATAGTAGGTATTTATTTAATTTTTAGCACACACACAAAAAAAATAATAAATTTGTATTTTATAAACTAACTTAAGATAACCACATTTTATAATGCTTACAAATATGTTCATACAATATATGTATGTATGGAATATAATAAATTTAAATTTCACTACAATATTAAAATGAAAACGTGTATTTTTATAGAATTATATTAGCGGATTAAATGTCTCCTGAAATGAAACCAGCATTTAAGACCAGGTTTCGTAATTATATAAACAATATAAACCGGATTGATGGAAGTAATGATTCATTAAACATAGTAACCATTTTTATATTGATTTAATAAATTTTGGAATGTTATAAATCTATTTCATATTATCAACTGATAAAAACTTTAAATTAATAACAGAAATATATATAAATCTTCTTACTTAATTACTAAAAACTCAAAAATAATCCTTATTGCCACAGCTTTTACAGTTTTACCGAGTGGAAATATTTTTAAGTGAATTTAAAATGTCTCACCTACACGCATACCGTGCATAAAAGTATGAACATTAATGTTTTTTTAAATGTAAAAACTGTGAATGGGTGCTAAATGGCTAACAATTAATAGGAAAAGAAACGTGTGCCTACACACCTTTTGTGAACAAACCTTAAATCGCAAGAAGAAAATTTATAATGACTATATAAGGTGTTAAAAAATGACTAAAAGAATTTTATCATATGCACAGACTCAATAAAGCACTTCAAAAAATTTATTAATTATTTTCAAAAGAATATGATAATCGAGATTTATAGGCAAATTACTCTGTAAAGAACTCATCATACTAAAAACCAATATACATAGTTCAATTCACTGTTTTATATAAATCAATATCAGATTGTATTTTAACAGTTTCACAAATTGAGTTCCATAAGAACATTAAGAAGTTCCTAGAGTCACATTTTTAACATCTTATACAATGCAGTCGCTTCACTAAGTCCGCTTGTCCCTCACTAGCTAGCTGACTCTTGGCCTACCTCGTCTCTACTTTAGTCTGCCTGCCTAGCTTCAACTATGCGTAACTTGAGACCTACGCATTAAAAAACCATTATAAGAAACCATAAACAATATAGCAACACATCAATAAATTCACGGTAGGTGGTGGAGTTTTTATTAATTTCATTCAGGCAATTCTTATTTATTTTTTTATCTTTGACGCTTGACAACTACGACCTCTGGGTTAATAAATAATTTTGAATATAATGTAAGGTCAGAAAAAAAACACTAACCTGAAACATAACATATTTAAGAAAATATACCATTATAAATATTTATGTTACAAAACTATCTAACTCTCTACCCAGCCACGTAAACAATTTTGTTTGAGCATCATAACAAATCGACCTACGCGAAAGTTAATTTTATATAATTCTGTATAGGTAGCTAAATCTATATCCATAAGGCTATAATCCAATAAAATTGACGTCTGTATTAAAAGTTGGACTACTTAAACTACGTCTTTGAATCGGTAAAATTTTGAGCCGTGTCAGCAGTGTCTTTAGCAGTGTTAAATTAACTATCACTATATCGTGGCTAGTGATGATATAGAAGCGCCACTATGTTAGTCTGAATTCGGGATAAATATAGATAACCGAGGCTACAAAATGACGTGAGAAAGTGGGACACTCGGCATCAACATATTTTCAATCGAGTGGATACACGAAGAAATGCGGACCTTATTTCTAATGCCATGCCATTCATTACCATTCATATTAGTATGTAGTTAGGAATATAAATCTCGAAGTTGGCGATTAATGCGTTTATTCAAGAAAAGCAGTTCAATTATGTAAATCTGATTTTGAGTAAGATCTTAATCAAGAAAACTAACTTGGTAGAACAGAGTTCGGATAAAATTCGTGTTTCTTTTCATCAAACATAACTCAGTGCTTGAAAACAATATAAGTTCCAATGAGTGTTTACCAACGAAGATTTCAAATACAGAAGGGTGGTCTCTAAATGTCAGTCTCATGACCAAGATCCGCATAGTGTACTATAAAAATGGCAATGCTAAAAATTTGTACACGAAATGAAGTTGGACATCCCTAAAATAGATGTAAGAGACTTTACCCGATGTATTAGCAGGCTGAAATGGCAATAACCAGGGCAGCATTGCTTGATAAACATCAACCGTTATTTTAACGCTAACAGTGAAAACACGACATGTTAGTAAAGTTACTAGCGTTGTTCTTGTGATTTTCATGTTTAGCAGTACACATTTGATATTTTCAAATGGACATAATTCGTCATACATAACTACTTGCTTCACGACGACACTAGTCCTCGTTACGAAGCCTGTATAACATTTTCTCATAAAAGTCTAACAATAATATATGGAAGACCTTCGCAATGAGCTGCTAAAAAAAGAGATGACTAAATAAAAGCAATACTCACAAAAGTTGGGGCGCTTCTAGAATCTTCGTTGGCCACCTTGGGACATGTTGCCCATATTGTTACCACCGGTAGAGTAGCCCCCTCCACCTACGTAAATAAAAATGCCATTAAAATACAGCACGTGTGAAGTTTATGCTCGCTTCAACATTGCTGACAACATTATAGAAGCAGTAACAAACACAGGATTAAATAAATGTAGCCAACATAACATCATAATTAGGAAAGTTATGGAACTCCGTAACCGAATTATTCGTATCCAAAATCATCCGAAACTGTTTGATAATTTTCATAACCGAAACCGATATAATGTTATTCTTGTATCTGTATCCATATTCCATAACATCTCTAATTATTTTTTTTTTTTTGGTGGGCTCTTGTCTGGACGCCTGGCTTCCGTTCCGTCCGGGGTGACGAAAGGGTGGCGCGCAGCCCCATAACCCATCGTATTGACTCCTCTTCGGAGCCATTGGGCTGACCATGATACCGAGTCCTTGACGTTTGTGGCCAGCCCGACAGCATAATCATGTTGCCTTTGTCTTAATTTATTATAGCATGTTTTTTTATTGCAAACGGTGGCAAATAGTGGCAAACGAGCAAACATTACACCTGATGGTAAGTTTTGCTGCCGCTCATGGACCTTTGCAGTACCAAGGGCACAGCTAGGCCGCTGGCTACTGCGAAGAAAGTAAAGGGACTGTGAATGCATGCAATAAGATGCGGTGATAATAAAGGCATCACTAAAATCCACCACACTCAAACACCCTCAGTTAGGCTATCGGCTTTCTCCCTCACAGAACGAA
The DNA here is from genome assembly GCA_032191425.1 of Lymantria dispar. Lineage (NCBI taxonomy): Eukaryota > Metazoa > Arthropoda > Insecta > Lepidoptera > Erebidae > Lymantria > Lymantria dispar. Next base: position 25,880,850 of record CM063449.1, read on the forward strand.
ACGCAGTAGGTAACAAATTGCTACTACATCGACGTCGATTTTCTGCGAGAGTGTGGTACTACCCAGGGAGGCCCGGCCCGCGGCTGTAGACAGCCAACTGTCCCCAGTGTGGTCCATACCACCACTAAGTTTTCCATCTACATGTGGAACTAAAGTCCAAAATCAGTTAGCAACTGATTAATAACTTGCACTTAATGGTAATATAATTAAAAATTAAAGGATTTTTACCGCTCCATAATACTAGGATGGAAACTGGATCACTTTGAATACTCTCGCACACATGTTTGTCTGTCTGTCAAACTAGTAATAATGGAACATACTCCTGTGACTTGTTTAGGCAGAAGTCTTAAAAAATGCTATGCTTGATCAAAGTTGTAATTTTGTACTACGGATGACCACCAAAGAGGGAAAATTATAAAAAACTAGTTGACCCAACACACGTTGTTCTGTTCAAATAAAATAAAAGGCATTCTCGTTGAAATCGACAGCAGCGCAGGTCCAATTGTGAATCTAAACCATTCTCGAATCCCCTTGAACACAGACAAAAAATTTCATCAACATCGGTCCAGCCGTTTACGAGTTCAGTGACATACACAAAAAATATAAAGAAGAAGATAGGTTACTACGTGACTGTGTACATTCTATAAGTACTTTATGTGCGCTTGTCGTATGAACTTGACCTACAACAGTTACGCAATGACGAATAGAACAAACAGATAAATAACTAAAAAACTTATTTACAAAGATATTTGTTCTGGTTGATAATTATTTGTAGCGGTTCTCATAACAAAATGACTAGTATAAAACGTAATTTCATATCTTTTATACTTTGATAACTATTATATGTTTAAGGAGCAAGAATACAATTACTACTCCCTTTCTTGCCTTTGAGTGTCGTTAAACACGACTAAGGGATATTTGAAGTACCATCAATACAACACTATTCCAATACGTCTGACAAACGTGGGAAAGTATGACAATTTTCTGCCCATTGTGGAGGTGGCCTGATCCCAACAATGGTACTTAGGCTGAAATGATAAAGGTTATACACTATACACGGTGACATTTATGTCGTCTTACAAAAGCAGGTCAATTAAAGTATCCAGTATCTACTATTCATTCGTACAATTAAAAGGTTAAAATCAATATTTACTAGAATATCTTTTAATAAAAGTTATTATAAATAATCTATACCAATAAATAAAATTGGAGTGTCTGTTTGTAATGTCAAAATAATAGACTTTTTCATGCTCACACGGTTATTTGCACGACACCTATGCCTAAAATAGCGATTAAAAAATTTTTCTGTCTGTTTGTTCCGGGTAATCTTCAAAACGATTGGACCGATTTCAAAAATTCTTTCACCAATGTAAAGCTATAATATCAGGGCGTAAACTAGGTTATATTTTATCCCGGTATACCGGGAACGGGAACTACGCGGGTAAAACGACTAAAACCGAAGCGAAGCGAGGGCGGGTTGCTAGTTACTAATTAAAATAGCAAGGAAACAACATGTATCGAGCGCATAGGTATTCAACACAGCTGATGTAGTAGGTACGTACTACGACCGCTTGACCGCGGCGCCAATCGGGCATCGCAAAGGATAACTGTTAGGTATCTAGCGTAGGGAATTACGCTTTATAAAAGCCGTCCACGTGGACTTCGTACCTATGATTGGCGAACGAAATGCCGCACGATTACATTTGTTTAAAATGTAAACATGATAAACAGGCTGTTACCAAATATTAACTTTATTTTATTTTATAATTTTTTTATAACTGCCACTATTGAACATTTAAATATGTTAGATGTGTTTCTTTGGTTGGATACTTTTATGGGTTTTTTTTTGTAAGACGATAAAAAAGCCACCGTGTTTACACAATTAACTGACCCGAATTATAAGGTTGAGCTCGCGCAGTATTGTAGTTAGATCTCATGGGGCCTCCGGTGTAGCCCTGTTGATATCCACTTCCAAAGTTATTAGACGACTGATTCCATCCTCCATCGTCTTCGTAGTTCTGATTGCCCCAATTGCCTCCTGAGTTGTTGTCCCAGGGATTTTGATTGCCCCATCCTCCTTGTTCTCCATACCCTGAATTGTAGCCACCGCCATCTGATTGAGAAAAATACAGTTTGTCATTGTTGTTTACAATTATTGTTATATAATTACTAGCAAAATCCCGCGGTATCAACCGCGTAATGGCTGTGCCCATGGGAATATGGGGATATAACATATGTTTCATTGATGCTCTGCTCCTATTGGTGGTAGCGTGATGTTATAAAAGCATTCCTCAATAAATGGGCTACCCAACACTAAAAGAATTGTTCAATTCGAAACAGTAATTCCTGAGTTTAACGCGTTCAGCCAAAAAAAACTTTAAATATGTAATATTATTATAGCTTCTGTACGAGTCTGGGACTAAATTCCTCCTAAACTGGTGGTAGGACATAAGTGTTATGTCGTAGGGTGCAGGTTGGTAGTTTTTTCAATTATATTAAATACAAAAGCATCTTCATTAAAAGCTTATTGTCACAACTTTTAATTGGTAAAACTGCACTACTAATATTATGATTGTGAAAGTAAGTTTGCTTGTTTGTTATGCTATCACGCTTAAACCACTGAATCAAATTCAAAAATTCTTTCACCAATGGAAAGCTATAATATCAGGGAGTAACATAGGCTATATTTTATCCCGGTATTCCCACGGCAATAGGATCTACGCGGGTAACGCGACTGACTTTGGCTGCCTTACTTTGGCAGTGTATAATGACTAGGTAAATAAACAAGAGTAGTCCACGCAATTTTATCATAATTGTTAGTGTCCGACCGAAACTGGTTTTTACGACCGAAACCGAATTTCGGCAACGGTCTCAGTTTCGGCCCAAACCGAAACTTTCTTATAAGGATCATGTTTTCAGAGAAAAATAAAGAAAATGTATTATAATCAGTCAGTTTTAATTATTTTTCTTTAAATCACATAGGTAGCTTTAATACTTATTTATTTATGTTGTTACCTAATATCACAATAGTTATAAGTGGATACGTACTTAATATTTAAGTAATGAACAAAACAATATAAATCACTTTTATCTTAAAAACAAATTAACTTCTTCTATACTTAATCATCATATTGACACTTCAACAAAAAACAAAAGCTAAATTATAAACTAATCGTAATCATAATATTGCAAAACGCGACGACTATACTCGTTCCAACCATTTATTTTACTTTTGACACATGCTTTAGGACGTAACTGTTTCATTATACGCAATTATTAACTTTGAAACGAGTGAACAGAGAAATATATAAACTGCCCAATAATATTTATATATCTTAATTATTACCCACTAAATACATTAATATGCCGTAAATAGCTCTATTCATAAAATTTAAGTGATAATTCATTTCCGTTATAAAAAAAGTTACGTTCTATCGCATCTAGTGACAGGATCAAAAGTATTCGGTGCAAACTAATGAATCGCAAATAATCGATTACACTTATTTGCAGTTAAGTCAGCTGACAACTGAGTTTTGAATTGTTGTAATAGACAACACGTTAAAATTGTATCAGGGAGATATAAAAATCTTCTCATCATACCTATAACATGAAATAAAACAACCAAAATATTTTAATATTATTTTATTATAACGAATCGTCGGATTCTTCATACGAACTCGAATCGTCGCTTGAATCATCTGCAGTGTTTATTATTAACTCTTGTGTAGGTATGTTGTCAAATTCAATTTCCCGATCCCAATCAGAGAATATTATATTTTTTGTCTTGTTGACGACACTCGCCCAGTTTTCAGGCGTCACACTAGCACATGCGTTTTTTAAAAGTTCAAGCATTTTATTTGCTGTGAAAGGAGGAGTTGTATTGTTTCTTGCGGCGTGTCTTTTGACTTGTGCCCAGATCATTTCAATTGGATTATATTGACAGTGGTACGGAGGAATTCTGATTACAACATGGCCATATTCTGCTGCCATTTCGTCGATGACATATCGTTTTGGCTGCTTTTTACTTTTTAATATTTTAAGTAATTCTACTTTTAGTAGGGATTCGTCCACATCTTCCCCATTATCACGAAGCCAGTTTATAATCTCGTATTTTTGTTGGCCTGTGTTGGCATTTTATTAATTTGGCGAGAGTGATAGGGTGCATTATCAATAAATATTGTTGATGGCTCTTCAAGTGATGTAAGCATTTCTCTGAACCACTTTTCATACACGTCCGCATTCATCTCCTCATGATAGTCTCCTGTTTTTTTTTTATTTGACCGCTAACAGAGCGTCTGGTACAAATCCCTTTGTAGTTCCCGCATGGCAAATGATGAGGCGTTCACCTTTCCCCATTGGCACTGCAGAAGTAGAAGCAGCAGTATCAGAAGTAGAAGCAGCAGTATCGTCAGTCCAACCTTTTGGTATGGAATGATTGGCATTGAGCCAAGTTTCATCTGTGAAAACGACATTCGACCAGTCTTCTATTTTCTTCGCTTGTCTTAAAAATTCACAGCGAGACAAGGCTATATCACGACGATCCATTAAAATTTTTCTTTTGTCGGATTTCTTATACAAGAACCCGATTTGGTGCAGCACCTTTGACAAAGAAGATTTTTGACCACGAAACAAGCCACAATTTCGTAGAGACGCTACTAATTTTTTCAAAGTAGGAATCTCTTTGCTTGTGTAATAATTGTATATATGACGACGAATAGCATCAGTATCAAAACTGTCAATTGCGGTCACTTTACGGGGCTGACGTTTTTTCTTAGGCGTAGATAGCTTGTTCTGTTCAATACCACTACTACCATAGGCTTCTTTAGTGATTTTCGCCACCGTTGGAGCACTAATACCTAATGCTGCTGCAACACGGTCTCTAACTTGGGTTACTGGTATAAGGAATCCGCCATTGCGGCTTTCCTTTTCAAAAAATTCACGAAGCCGCAGCACTAACTCTCTGGATTGTCCTTTAAGCACCATACCTTTCGGCATTTTGCAAGTAAAATCTTACTGGGAGGAACGATACGCTCAACTCAATCAAAGTAAGAACAATGAAATCAATACGGTGGAATATAAATACTCAACACAGCGTGTGAAAAATATGAAAGAGCACTCAGCGAACAGAAATGTGACTAGCACGGGAGTCTTGTTGCGAGTGACAGACAACACAACAAAATGGCGTCGCCGGCGCGCCGTTCAGTGTTGCCAATTCGGCTTAAAAAAAAGGGGTAGGCTGGAAGAGAAAATTAGTGATTTACTACCGCAGACGAGGGCGCCATTGTCTCTAAGTAAAGTTTGGAGCAGCGGACCCCGCTTAATGGAAAAATGCTTCATAAAGTAGTTATTTTTTATTTTGCAAAGTACAAAGTAAAATATTTTGGGAGGACTGAATTAGTGGGTATGCAAAAATTAATGTGCCCAAATAACAAATATATTTACAGAAGTGAAGTTTTTAAATAATATGAAATATATATTTAAGCAAAAATAAAATATCCGTGTTAAATCGATTAAAAGTTCTTCCTGACTAAAATCGATTATTACAAAACATAGTATCCATAATACATTGGTACAACACTAATTGATCAGAATTCGACCTGCCAAAAGTAAAATAAATGGTTGGAACGAGTATAGATACTAATAATTTCAAGTAGGTATCTGTACTTAAATGTTACCTACTTCTTATTAATATTCACAGTTAAACAATCTTATATTATAGGTAAGAAACAATAGTTTATCAACATTTTCGCCTCGCAGATTGCTCCTTCTGTCTGAATAAATTTGTCCAGCAGCACTAAATAATTGTTCACTGGAAACACTCGTTGGTCCACCAACTCCATCAGCTCCAGCTGATAAGTATTTCAGTGCCACCTTTCTCAAAGACAGATATGGACTAGAATCCCAGTAAGAATAAATATCTGCACTTCTCTGTAATCTAGGCTCTGACAAGTATGCCTGAATAGAATATCACCACTAATGCACTATAGTAAATACCATGTACCTAACTAATGTTTGATTAAATATAGCATTAGCGAAAGAGTTAAATTAACCACAAAATGTTTAGATTTTTAATTTTTTATGGTAAACTTGATTCTACTATAATCTAGGTACTCCTTTGTTATATTAAATTACTTTTCGAGGTACTCTTATATTATATCACATGATAAAACTTACCGAATTCAAAACATATCACACGAAAACTCACAACAAAATACACTGCAAACAAACAGGTTACGACATGATTACGCACGTGGACGCGGCCAAATGTCATCGTCGCTTGGATGTCATTTGCCGCGCCGAACACACCCGAGCACAGCGCGGCAACTCCCGAATGCAGTTTTGGTTTCGGTCGTAGTTTCGGCAGGTTTGCTGCCGAAACCGAAACATAACCGAAACTCGTTTTTTTGCCGAAACTCGACCGAAACCGAACATTCGGTCGGATACTAATAATTGTTTTTTCTAATTATATCTAGACCTCAGCTTTACTAACAGTATAAATTTCTGTTGACCAAAAGATTAGTGGATATCGTAAAAATTGATGCTTTATGATAAACAGATTACGCCTTGCGAGAAAGAAGAAGAAAGAAGAGAAAAGAAAACTCGAAATAAGATAATACCAACACGTCTGACCACAATGTGAGGGAAATTGTCCTACTATTCCACAATAGTGTAGTACAATTTCCTTGCCATTATGGAGTGGACGTATAAGAACTGTTATGATTATGATGTTGAAAAAATCTCAATTGTTATTACAGAATCCAAGTTGGTCAACTATAATGTTAACTGCTGTCCTGGAGCCAAGTCCTCTAGTCTCTACTCTGGGAATTGTTAAGCATGCCTGGGCTGATTGTCACTTCCATTTCTTCTAGTTCTTCCAGAGGAGGAAGGAGCTGGGAGGCATTTTGGGTTGACAGTATGTATTTGAGATGATGATAAACCATTTTAATTTGAAAAAAAAAATTGTGTTACCCCAATCATTGCTTTGTCTATTGCCCCATCCTCCACCACCGCCGCCGCCACCGCCTCCGCGGCCTCCTCCACGCCTACCGCCCCCGCCACCGCCTCCGCCCATCTCAGACTTAGATATCGCCTTTTTAACGTCCAGCCTGTGGCCTTTGATTTTGTGATTTGTTTGTACTGAAAAAATATTAATATACTAATGTCAACAATCCACTTGTTAGCACTGCACACTGCGACAAATGAAATGTTATTCGCTGGTGGGCGACACGAGCAATTACAATTTCTATGGGTAAAGTATGACACGTTCTGTTTATCTCTCATCGCAACGATTACCGCAAGAATTACTGACATGGATATCTTTGAAAAAAAGGTCAATTTAATACATTAGGACCACTATTAGAACAACAGTGGTCCTAATGTATTAAATTGAATAGTAGCGATGTTATAGCGCTTCCTAACCGTAACCGAAACAATTGAATATGCGAAACGGTAACCGAAATAGAAGTACCAGATAACCGAAATAAAAGTGCCGGGTAGTTTCGGATAGGGGCGGTTTCTGTATGAGACACGTAACAACAGATTTTCTCAGATTATTATTTTTCAGATTATCAGTCAGTCGAACTGACAGCGAGTAGCGCTGTAAATTGGAGAATGTTGGGTTGAAAATTAGCAGACCTAAAATAGAATACATGTTCTACGATTTCGGCGGTCTCTCCAATTTTACACCCATATCCTTAGATGGAGTACCTATATACCAGTATGCTCGGATTTCCGTTACCTAGGTTCTCTTAACCAAAGCGATGGCGACCTAGATCGTGCGGTGAAGCACAGAATCGATGCGGGCTGGATGAAGTGGCGGCAGGTCACGGGTACAACATGCGACCCCAGAGTACCCCTCAAATTAAAGGGTAAAATTTATAAAACCCTAATAAGACCTGCCGTACTGTATGGATCAGCATGTTGGGCGACAAAAGCGACAGTTGAGAGGCGACTGCACGCAGCGGAGATGCAAATGTTGAGATGGATGTGTGGTGTGACAAGAATGGATAAAGTGAGGAATGAGCACATTAGAGGCAGTTTGAAAGTTGCGCCAGTGACGGCAAAGTTAAAGAGTGAACGGCTGACACGGTATGGACATGTGATGAGGTGGGATGAAAGTAATGTTGTGAGGAAAGTTCTAGGTATGAATGTTGAAGGCTTTAGTGGGTAAAGGAAGACCGAGGAAAAGATGGATGGACTGTGTGTGGCATGACATGGATATCCTGGGAGTGACTGCAGAGATGACATCTGATAGGACCGTATGGAAGAAGATGACATATTGCGTCAGCCCCAAGTAATTGGGATAAGAGCAAGATGATGATGATGATGAGTCGAACTGACAGCGATAACAGCGAACAGACTACTATAATCACCACAATTAACATTTTCGTTTTATTATACCCCCGAAAATCAACATCCATAACTAAAATTATCCGAATATGTCAGATAACCTAAAATAATTTCATATATATGGGTGTGACAGAAATCGTTTCGATATGTGTTGTAATATATGTACCTAGATCCAAAACTTTATATCCATCACATCCCTACTTATTATTAGGTATAAAAAAAAAGACTGTTTGCAGCAGTAAACTGCAGTGATGAGGTAGTGAACCGTGATAAAAGGAAGAATCAGCACGCTGAAGTGGCAATGGGCAGGCCATATCACTCGACATACCGACAACCGCTGGGGGAAGAAAGGTTCTCGAGTGACGATCACGTACCGGGTGTTCTGTATAGGACACCAACTAAGAGGGCCGATGACCTGGTGAAAGTTGCTAGGCGTCGTTGGATGCAAGTGGCACAGGAACGCACTTTGTGGCGAAATATGAGGGAGGCCTACGTCCAACAGTAGACTGCGATTCCTAAATCTGAATTATGATGATAATGAAGTAGTGATCTAAGTATTTATCTTGCACCTTAATGTCATAAGTTTGATTCCGGCGCAAATTTTTAAAGCTCAACATTAACTGTGATGTCAACGCATTTACCAAGTGTGGCGATTATGTCATTGTCCACTGCTTAGGGAGGCCTATGTCTAACAATAACGCCAACATGCTGATGATGATTTATATTTATTACAATTAAATTCTGTGGTATTTAATAAGTTATCGTTAAGTGTTAACTTACAACATATTATATCAACCGGATCATAGTCTTCAAACTCAACAAAGCCAAATCCCCGCTTCTTTCCTGTGTCTTTCTCAGTCACTAAGCTCACTGAAACTATATTACCATATGAGCTAAAATAGTCCCTTAAATCCTCTTCCTCTATTTCATGCTTCAATGCCCCGACAAATAGCTTCTTAACTGTAGCTGCAGCATCAGGCCGTTTTATTTCTTCCCTAGGCACTGCTCTTTTAGGCTCCACAATTCTGAATAAAATGATTTTCTGTAGTTGGTTTATGGATGATAATGTTAGTGATAATGTTGTAAGAAAAATTGCATCCTTTTATGTATTGAATTGAATTATTATTTATTTTAAAATTACAATAGGTATTTTTGATAAATTAACATTTATCTGCATTCGGTAATTCAAATATTTTTTTTATTAAATTAGAGATAGATGTGCTCGATCGTGCTTCTCTATCACTTGTTCTGCATGCCCGCTTGTACGCTTGGCTCAGACAGAATGTGACGATCTGTCATGCCTTTTCATGCGTGCAGCTGGCATTCATTGATTTATAAGACATCACATCAAAAAAAAAGATCTAACTAAGGATCAAACCAAAATTATTACCTTCCATCTATTTTATGTGGCCTATTTTTCTGTGCATCATCAACCATATGAGCCCGGGAGTAAGTAATAAAACCAAACCCTCTTGATCTTTTGGTTTGAGGATCCTTCATAACAACTACATCGACAATCTCACCCCATTGCTCATAAAATTCTTTTAATGAGGTATCATTAGTCCTGTAGTCTAAACCTCCAATAAATAGCTTCCGAAGATGCTCTGGCTCCTCCTGAAATAAATACATATAAATGATAGTGAATTTTCATAATTACTTCTTCATCAGGCAAGATAGGGAGTGGTAAATTATATTCTTACTTCGTCACCACATGGATGACACATCCATCTATACTACAAAAGAAAAACACAAATATCTGGCCAGTGTGTGGCCATACAATATGTATGTGATTTTGTTTACTATTGTGAGAGAGACTTACTTTTCATGTGGAAACAGAGTAAGAATACAATTCACCACCCCCTGTCTTACACCTGGGTATTGTAAGAGATGATTAAGGGATTTTTCATATAAGGGAAGGAAAGAAGGAAGTAAGGGAAGAAAACTTGAAAAACTGTACCAACCATTGGTTGGCTTGGCTTGATTTAGTTAGTCAGTTTTCACCTATTATGGGAAGGGCTCGAGACCAGCAGTGAGTATATGAGCTGAGATGATGATGAGTGATTTTAAGGAAATACTATATACACTGCTGATTCACACTGTTTTCTAAAGTGGTAATGGATATCCCTACAGTGGACTCCGGTATTCTGACAAACATTTTGTACGGAAGGGTCTAGAAACTAGGAATTTTTTTTTGAACATGGCACCGGTTTGATTATTAAACAAATTCTATATCAATCGAAAGTACGAACCCCATAGAATATGCAATCGTTAGATTGCCTATTCTTTTCCAGCCACAACTCTCGGGTAGCCAGGTATAAACAGATAAATCGATACTAGCATTTTGCACCGGTGTGATCGACGTTTGCATATTCTATGGGCTACATACTTTCGATTGATATAGAATTTATCTAATAATCAAACCCGTGCAATGTATAAAAAAAATATATTATTAATTAATCATACTCTGGACTAAAATTTGTTAGGCAATCCATGTGCAATATATCTATTGACATATTAAATTAAATAAAAAAATAAGTTTCATCAAATAAACATCTTGGTGAAGGTTGTTGTATAGCAGATTTTTAGATCACTAACTCCTATGCTTTTTTATGGTAAATATGGTCTAGACACACCCCAACCAAGCCATCCAGGATGATTACACAGGTCGCTTGCCATCCTACCTTATTCCCTCCCCATCCCCTCTCCTCCTACTATCCTATCTCTATCCAAATCAAATATGTTGACATATTATTTAATTCTGTCATTAGTTTTTAGTGAAGATTATACAATTTTGTAGTATAATCACATAAAACGGGGTTATTAGCTAAAAAAATTTGGCAAATATAACCAGTACTAAGCTTGGTAGGCAAATATGGATGGATGGATGGTAGGCAAGAATGAATGGATATTAAAGATATGTGATAAAGTTACATAGTGGATATGTATGCCTTAAAAAAGAATGCTTCAGAAATAGGTAGTAGCTTAAATAATAGTAATAATGATATGTAGGTATGTCAAAAAAACCTAGATTGTGGTACATTTTTAAAGTCATATTTTTTCGTCAATATGTTTTATTTTCTCACAATTTTTAACTATTATGGATTTGCGGTCAGTGTAGTTTACCTGCATTTCGTCATTGTAAAATATGAGAGGAACTTTTAAAAGAAACTGTTCATGCCACGGAGACAAATGTCAAGTTGTCTCATGATGACGGGCATTTAAAATTTATTATCATGCCTTAAAATATAAATAATAATAAAAAGGAACTTTGCCCAAAATACTTACGTAGTCATCATCACCGCTGGGTTTCATGTCTATCTTATCAATTTCCAAACGGACTTGAAATGTCAAAAATAATTCTTATTTATATTATAGAAAATCTCTATTCATGAATAATTATCCTATTTGGACTGTAGTAGTTACATTTATGCAAAATCAGAACTAGAAGTTAATAACCTACTGAATAGGCAAATATATATATGTGCCTATATAAAGCTTCTAATATTCGGCTTTATTTTTGAAGATCACTTCTATACACATAACTATGCAATCGCATAAAAACTCCAAACTAGGAATGCTCCGATGATCGATGAACATCGATGTTCGATGAAAATTGACGTTGAAGGGAAAAACGACGATGTTTTAACATCGATGTTGCTATAGGCTAAACACCGTAACATCGATGTTAACGGAATTGATCATCGATGATAATTCAATATCGTAACATCAATATTAACGGAATTTTAGGCGATAAAATAATGAGCACTCGTCGATGTCCTAAAAAAAAAACAAAGGGCATCACAGTTCAGCCCGTAGACAAGTACTAACTACTACTATGGAAGTCACCCTACATAATAAGATTCGACTGGGATTTCCTAAAAAAAAAAAGCTTATCACAATTCTGCGCTGAGAAAAGTACTTATTACTATCTCGGGATTTACCCCTAAATTATATGATGCGACTATAATTTCCTAAAACAAAAAAAGCTCATCAAACTTCTAGCCCAAGAATTTTAGTCTTTGTCAATGTTGGACTTTCGATAATGGATGACATCGAAGTTTTTCTAACATCGATATTATGAGTATCCCTATGTTATAAGATCCGACCCAGATTTCCTAAAAAAAATAAAATGTCATCACAATTTTGCCCGGAGAATTTAATTTTTTGGCAAATATTAAAACGTAACATCGATGTTAGACTTTCTATAATGACATCGATGTTGAACATCAAACATCGATGTTGGACAACGTCGATGTTCGGTTTTCGATAAATATCAGATATCGATGATGGACTTTCGATTTTGACATCGATGTTAACAACGATGTTTTTCTAACATCGATCATCCCTACTCTAAAATACAGTAGAGTTGGTAATATACTGTCGATAAACAATCGATTTTCTATAGTTAAGGTCGGTATACACGACAACGATACATCGTAGCGATCTGACTGCGCAAACCGTTTGTGCAGTTAATCGAATGTCCATAGACGTACACACGTCAACGATAACTGCGTCCATTTTCGTCCACATTATCGATAAAACTGTACAAATGGTTTGCGCAGTTATATCGTTACGATATATCGTTGTCGGTATACACATACCGACCATTAGTTAACGTGTAAGCAATGATGTCGATATTATATTGATTTTATCGCAACACGTTAATAACATCGATACTATCGATCGTAATGCAATCGACAGTGTCAGTAGAAATGTTAGAAAATCATAAGTTTTACTAAAACCCATTGATGCTATAGATGGTTTTATACTATTTCAGTGACTTTTGGATAGTACTGTTGTCAAAGTTATTTAGTGTCTCAAGTTTATTTAGATTTTCACCATTTTAGAGTAAATACAGATTTTAATTAAGTCATTAATTCATCATCATCATTTCAGCTTATACAGAGTGTATCAGGTTATGGGGCAACTGTTCGAGTATGTTGTAGTGTAACGGTCATAGATCGTAATTAGAATGTACATTACACAAAAAACAATATAACATAAAAGTTATAGTGATTTCAAAAAAATATGTCTAAGAGTCTATGCCTTAAATGTTACGTATTATGTAGGCATGTACAGACAGAATACATTTAGGCATGTAAAGCTTCGACAGTATAAATTCATTCTGTAATACCACAGTATAGTCATTAATCCAGTAATGTATCTCGGCCGTAACCTTGAATTAAATGCCTAAACGTAAACATGTGATAGGGCTGCCCGCGTCCAGCATTTCAATTACATTTCCCTACTTTGTGTTTCCATTTAGTTTTGTATATACTTTTCTTATATAAACAAATAAAATACTTTGTGAGTTGAATAGGAAGTGTTCAATAAGAATGCGTGTTGATTTCTGATTGGTAGTTTTAATTAAAAAAAAATATGTTTATGTTAAAATAACAAATCGGTCTATAAATTTAAATTATCTAGTGACAGACAGACGGTAAAATATTTTTTTTCTAGTACTATTCATACACATAGTACAATAAACATATATTATTAATAATAAAATACCACGTCTTTACTTTGAATTATATAAACTAACAAAACAAAACACATTATGAGTTTTAACACAAGCGTACCGTAACATGATTCATGAACCGCCTATAACTACCTATTTCACTCGTGTCAATCACTTTATTCACTTTATTTATTAATCCAGACAACTTTTTTTTGGGAGATAAAAGGAAATTAAAACGACACACATTATGTACCTACCTACTAGTAAGTAAAATTATTTTATAATCATACCTTTCAGAGTTTCCAGGTAATCTAATAAAGTTATCTCTGGATGCGTTATTGACGAATTCATGCAACCAAAAACAGCACAATATACCCTACTTGTCATATTAAATATGTGTATAATTATGTATTTTAGTGAAAAATTCGCGCAGTTATTGTTAAAAAAACAACACACCGTTCGTTCGTCACTGCAGCACAGTCGCCACTGTCTACATGCCGAGAGCATGCCTAGATCGAGGCGCGTAGGTATAGCTCGCGTTTCGTCCGTTTGTATGAAGTTGGATTACTGGTAGATTATATTACCGTGGTAATACCTAGAATTGTGCAAACGTTTCAATGATAGAGTCAGTGCCAGATAACGTGGCAAAAGACGACCTTCACCTACCTTCACCACGGTATCTTAAAATGCAAAAAAATCTATCGCTTACCATACAAATCTATCGAAAAGTTGTATCGCAAAATTCTCTTGGTAGATGCCTACCAGAAAGCAACATTACAAACAGCATAACCCAAAATTTTACGAAATCTAGCAAAATTACCATAGGAAATATATGTTTTTAATATCCTATAATCATGTATTTCATTGTTTTAAAATACCAGATTAACCTGTAACTGGTGACATTTCATTATTTTATAAATAATATCATTGATAACAATGCCAAATTACTTTCAAATGTCTGAATATCAAAAGTTTTTAAGTAACATTAAAATTAAAGTACCGAGAATATTTATATAAATTCAATATAATATAGATTTTAAATAAAACTACTTTACGGATTTTATCGCGTTTGTATTTGATTTTTGATTACCCGACGTTTCGAACACTTTACAGCGTTCATGATCACGGGTGGACTAAGATGTCTCACGTCCAACAAGTCATCGTTACTGCAGAAAATTTTATAATTATCTACCCGATACAGAAATTAGTTATTAAATATTGACCCACATTTTGATACAAAATTTATTGCCAGTGTAAGAAGAAAATGATTCTATATGAAAAAATTATATTGTTTATAGTTAGTAATAATTAAACATTAAAATTAATAGTAATTATATTTAAAAACTAACTAATAATCTAGTATACTACCACCGGATCGGAACACGGTTACACTGAGAAAGATCCGGCAAGAAAACTCAGGTAACATGATGCTAAATTAAAGTTAATTTTGAAGGCGGCTTACTTTATGTTACTAAAAAGGTTTTAATTTATAAAATTATCTTTAGTTATTATTATTGTGGGTCAAATATATACAATATGAGCTCACGGTGTCTTGCAGTCTTGTGGTGGTCTTTTTGGATTTCTTTTTAATAATGTTTATAACAGGATCCCAGCTTGATGGTAACACCCAGCCATCCTCTCTATTGAAATTTTTGTGTTTTTTAATCTCAATAGCCTCGCGTACCATTCTAGGCAGGTATCGGTGTTCTTTTGCGAGGATTTGTGGTTTATCAAACCTGATGTTATGGTGGGCGCGGTCCTGGCTATGTTCACAGACTGCAGACCTAGTGTCCCGGCGGTGCTTCACATCGGCTATGTGTTCTTTGATCCGAGTTCTTATGGATCTCTTTGTTTGTCCAATGTAAGAGAGACCACAGTCACAGTCAAGTTTATATACTCCTGCATCTTGTAAAGGGATCTGGCACTTGACAGGTGGTAAGAATTGGCTAATCCTCTTCAGTGGCTTAAAATAAGTTTTAATGGAAGAGCGTTTCAGGATGTAGCCAATCTTGTCAGTGACTCCTTTGACATAAGGTAGTATTGCAGGAAGGCGCTCAACTGTGGGTGGTTTCACTCGGTCTCTGCGACGGGGGCGAGGAACTGGCAGCTTGTTTGCACGTAGCACCTGCTTGACATGCTGCAGCTCCCCAGCCAGGTGTTCATCGTCACAGATTCCTCGTGCTCTCTGCAATAAAGATTTACACACGGTAGCTAACTGTGAAGGGGGATGATGAGAATCACCGTTCAAGTATCTGTCTGTATGTGTTGCTTTACGATACACTGTATGACTCAAGGTGTTATTAGGGTTACGTATAACCAAAATGTCTAAGAAGGCTAAAGAGTTATTTGACTCCAGTTCCATAGTGAATTGAATTTTTGGATTAATGGAGTTAAGATGGTTTAGGAATATGGTTATTTTGTCTGTGGGTAATATTGTGAAAGTGTCATCTACGTACCGCTTGTAGAACCGCAAAAGAACACCGATACCTGCCTAGAATGGTACGCGAGGCTATTGAGATTAAAAAACACAAAAATTTCAATAGAGAGGATGTCTGGGTGTTACCATCAAGCTGGGATCCTGTTATAAACATTATTAAAAAGAAATCCAAAAAGACCACCACAAGAGTGCAAGACACCGTGAGCTCATATTGTATATATTTGACCCACAATAATAATAACTAAAGATAATTTTATAAATTAAAACCTTTTTAGTAACATAAAGTAAGCCGCCTTCAAAATTAACTTTAATTTAGCATCATGTTACCTGAGTTTTCTTGCCGGATCTTTCTCAGTGTAACCGTGTTCCGATCCGGTGGTAGTATACTAGATTATTAGTTAGTTTTTAAATATAATTACTATTAATTTTAATGTTTAATTATTACTAACCATAAACAATATAATTTTTTCATATAGAATCATTTTCTTCTTACACTGGCAATAAATTTTGTATCAAAATGTGGGTCAATATTTAATAACTAATTTCTGTATCGGGTAGATAATTATAAAATTTTCTGCAGTAACGATGACTTGTTGGACGTGAGACATCTTAGTCCACCCGTGATCATGAACGCTGTAAAGTGTTCGAAACGTCGGGTAATCAAAAATCAAATACAAACGCGATAAAATCCGTAAAGTAGTTTTATTTAAAATGTATAATACTCGCGTAAACATCAGAAATCATTATATAATATAGATCCTATAATTAAATACGCAATTAACTTCGAAGAGTTATGTAACGCCCAAAAAATGCCAAGTTTTAAGTTATGACACATTTCTTTCAACTCATTTTACCGTCAGGTGTAATAAACCTAAAGGATCGCACAAGTAGATGCAAGATTTTAGGTTATGTGTATCGAACATTAAATCTTTTCTTAACTGATTTTAGCGTCAGGTGTACGAGATCAGTGGCGTCGTGTGGCCCAGTCGCCATTTTGTTTGACATTCCGTGTGGAGCACGTAAAAGATATTGAAAAAAAAATGATGGGCCTCGATGACAGTACATACCGAAAGATTGATGCATTCATAATTCATCTACCAGACAGCAGTGATAGTAACAGTAGTGGAAGTGACAGTCCAGAACTATAGATTTTTGTAAAGTCATAAATAAATTATTTTAGTATATTATTTTACCTCACCTTACGTATTTAACAAAAAGTTAGCCTTAAGATAGGTTAGCTATCAGTTTCATGCTAGGGCAGTGGTAAGGTAGGTAACGTGTACGTATGCTTTATTATTGCACGTGTAGGTGTTTAATAATTTCTTAATTAAAATTCTAAACAAATTACACGCAGACAAATGTTTGTAACCTCTGTACAGTCTAGACACCTTCACCACGATATTACAACGATAAGACGGTTTGTATGGAAAGCGATAGAATTAGCGATAAATTACTTGGATTTGATGATATCGTGGTGAAGGTCACCAAATCACCTCTTTTGCCATGCAATTTGGCAAACACTATAGTGTAGGTTTGTACCTACGAGCGACGAGCGGTCAACGGTCCAAGGCCGATCAGCTGTTTTAAAGCGAAGTTTGTTTTGTTTATGTGAATGTAATCATTGATTTATTCAATTTCTAATGAACATTTAACAAAGTATGAATATGTTGCGTATTAAGTATCATGGACTTTATACATTTCAATCAGATTTACACGAAAAAGCGATGACAAAATTGAAAACTTTACATGTCTCTAATTCCTTAACGAATCGATATTTTTCGTTCAAATTTTCTTCATGGGTTCCTACCACCATTGCCTAGCTCCCTTTTGACCAGTTGCCCCATAACCTGATACACCCTGTATACCTGTGGTGTTGATTTTATATAACGCCGTATGAGATTGCGAGTAATTACTAACCTACTGTTTTGAGTTGAGACATTTCTTATATCATCCACTGTCGCTTTGCTTACTACTCCTGTAAACTTAACCTGTGCTGTATTGCAACTTCATTAAAGCTTCTTCTTGTTCTTTCTACTCTTTACCTTCTACTTATCTCTGACAATCGATAGTCCAACATAGTCGATACTATCGATAATATCCAATAGATTTAGGTTGGTTAAAATTAATGGTTTTAGCAATACTATCGATACTATTGACACTATCGATACTATCGATGCTATCGATACTATCGGTAGTATCGTTCTTAGAGTGCGCGCAAGATAACTCTGGGCGCTACTGGTGACGTACTTAATGTTGCCCGTATAACTAATTTTTCTCCTTCTTTTAATGAATAATCATTTTTCATTACTCGAAATATTTAAGTTAAGCAGAGAAGCGTAATTAATGTACCATGGTTTTTGCATCTACAAATTGTGCTCAAGAGTCATTACGAACCGACTCGCGTGCAAGCTTGACGACTTCCAGCCGCCCGAACAAGCCGGCTTCCGAAGAGGTTATAGTACCATAGACCACATCCACACGCTACGCCAGATTATAGAGAAGATCTCGGTCTTCTGTATAAGCTGATAAGTTATGGATAATGCATCATATCAATGATGCATTATACATAACTACAATATAATTCAATTATGGATTCGGCACAATTAACATAAACATTCTGTTCACATCGATATCAATTCTTTAGTTTTCTAATAGTTGCGTAAGTTAAAACAGAGCTGTTGCTAAAGTACACGTCTCATTAGTGTTATAATTTTTGACCGATAGCGTTAGCAATACAGTAATAATCTAATTAATAAATATTGTCACATTTTCTATTTATTAAAATCATGTTTTTTTTGGGGTGGGTTGCGGTCGGCGCGCTCCTCGCACCACTCCGTCCGGGGCGACAGAGGGGCTTAAGCACGCACTCCCGCAACCCACTCGCGATGCACGTCGCCTTCATCGTTGGGCCGACCACCGGAGCTGGGTGACATGACATCAGTGGTCGGCCCAACGGAATACCCCCTATTTGAGGTACCCTCCCATCTATCGGCGTCCTCCCCTCGGGGAGGACGACAGTCTTTCCTCACGCGGTTGCCTCTCAGCGGGTGACGGACTAATTCCGCGGTTACGTCACCCGCGGCCTCGGCTACATGAGGCGGCATGAGGCGCAAGTATTCGCGCCTACGCCACCCCAGTCGCCGGCGACGGATCGCCTCATTGAGGCTGCGCTCCTCACGCAAGCGATCCGCCGCCTCTTTCCGCGAGACTATTGCCTCGCAGAAGGCTGCGACCACGTCCCAGTTCCTGACGTTGCCGAACATCGCCCTGGCGATAGTCGGCAGCGTCAGGTCGAAACCGATGATTGCGACGAGTTCACGACGCTGCTCTGCCCAAGCGGCACAGACCTCGAGCGTATGCTGCGCCGTATCCTCGTCGCAATCGCAGTGGTGGCAGGACGGTGTACTCTCCCTCCTAACGACCTCGTGCAGGTATTTGCGAAACATTCATGCGCCGTCAACACCTGCACCAGTCGGAAGGAGAGCACCCCGTGCCGCCGTTTCAAGCACTGCATCAGCACCGGTCTCCATGATCCGCACCCCGAACCGAGGCCTCTCCAGCCGGACTGCCCAACGGACAATAACGTCTCGGCGGGCGTCGACGCGCCAGGCGATGAGCTCCCTCACAGGGACCACACCACCCTCCGCTCGCACCCCCATCACCCACCGATACAAACCGGTGAGCATTTCCGTCTCCAGGTCCCACGGGGGAGTCCCGGCCAACAGTACGCTGCCTCCGTCGCCAATTATAAATATGTATAACATTTTTTTGTATGATTAAACACATTTAGACAGGAATAAAAATTATCATATCAAAGCCCAAACTTCAAAGTTTGGTAGTTTCTCAGTTAAGTGTATCAGAAAAATTCATAGACTGTGGAATAGTCATAGGTGGGCACAGTTGTATATTGTATGAATAGCTGCACTAACTATATACAGTTACACGCGAAACGAAAATAAATTTGTAGCTATACAGTTAAATCAATAAATTAACCTCCTTTCATACTTTTTTCAGGCTGAGGACTGACTGCATTACATGTATTTGCGATTGATTAGAGGTTATAATTAAACTATTATTTTAATTAAATTTGTATTAATGCAGACGTATTTAAAAGTAAATTGATTGTATATACAATGATTATATTTACAGTTTATTTACACTTTTGATATATTTACAGTTTTTTCACTGTTATATGCACTTTATAATGTATGATGTTTTTATTAGTAAAACAACAAACTAAAACAATAAATAAATTAAATTCTTTAATTTAAATTCAAATTTCAAAGTAACACTCGCTTCGTTTCCCGCAACGTCAAGCCGTTGAAATTACTTATAAACAAAAATCACTCTATTTTATTATCAATAAATGCAATTTTACGTATGAAAATTAAAGGTATAAAATGTATTGTTACGCTGTTTGGTCTTTGTTGCATACCACGGCACGTGAGTGTTCGGTATTTGGTCGGATTACTTCGAATAATTTCGTGTCATTCGATTAGCCATCTCGCTCGCTCGCTCGGCCGCGATGCGAAAAAAATGTACTTAGCGTAATCAACGTTGTGCGGTCGGCTCTTTCTCGCTCGCTCGAATATAATACTGTTATCCCATATCTGTGAGTCGTGTTAAGTATAACGTAGTTACAAAAATCACCTCTTTAACTTGTTGACTCGTAAATAGTGATTGTTACATGTCGCGTAATGGGTTATTATAACTAATGACGCTCATGTCTAAAATATATACATAAATCAGTCCTAAGCATGTAAAGCAGGAAGGATCGTTTTAATTTTAGGAACAAACACTGAAACCTCTTCTAAACATTAGTCCTAAAGAATGGTTATTTCCCCTTTTTTCTCGTATTACAGCACAACAGGCTGTTATTTTGGAACAGTTTTCTGAAACCGTTATTTCACTAAAACTGAAAAAGGTGAAACAGGTTTCACAATTTAGCTGTTATAGAGCACCCCTACTAAGTTAGGGCACTGTCTGGTAGCGGCTAGGAATATTACCACGCTTTAATTGTTTGTGGGGTGTCCTAAAATACTACTAAGACAAAGATTTACATCGATCTGGACCAATTGAAGATGCCGTCTGGCCAACAATGTCGTCCGTCAGGCAGCCGGTCATAAAATGTTGCTAGAACCTTTGCGATATATCTACGATGGGAGAAGAATACCTACATATTACGTGATCCAAAGTAATTAGGATAAGAGCAAGATAATGATGATATATAGGCTGGGTGTCTTCGACTATATGCGTTTCACCCTTTTAGGGCTGCCTAAAATTATTCCTTAGTGCGCTTACCCCAAAAAATAGATTGGTATACAAAATTTCACACATCTTTGGCTATGCACTTTTCACCCTCTTAGGGGTTGAATTTCCAAAAATTCTTTGTTAGTACTCATCATCATCATCATCTCACCCTATATACGGCCCGCTGTTGGGCTCGGGCCTCCTCCATAATGGAATGCTAATTGACCTACTATACCACGCTGGTCAGACGTGTTGGTATAGGGAATAGAGAAGGAAAACTCAAAATAAAAATTTTTAGTTTTCCTTCTCTCGCATAGATGTTATATGCGTTTTATATCCCTTAGTCGTCTCGTATGATCACCCACGGGTAAGATAGGGGGTGGTGAATTGTATTCTTACTCCGTCACCACACGTATAATGTTAGTACTCGCTTATCCCAAAACAGAACTTTCACGTTCCTAGGACCATTATTTTATGTTATACACTTTCATGCCCTTAGGGGTGAGACTGCCAGAAGTTCTTTCATAGTAAGCGAGCGCTGAGAAAAAAATCTTGGGGTAATCCAAGAGAGCCGACCGTGTACTAAAATGACCGTTCCTCGGCTCACTGATTTCGGTTAAACGCTTTTCACCCCCTTAGGGGTAAAATTGCAAAAAAATCTTTTTTAGTGAGCACTTTCCCCAAGAAAGACAACTTCATACAAAATTTTACGTTTCTAGGCCTAATGATTTCAGCTATATATTTTCACCCCCTTAGGGGTTGAGGTTCAAAAATAATTTCTTAGAGCTCACATACAATAAAAGAAAATGAATCGCATACAAAGTTTTACGTGCCTGGCCCCAATAGTTTCGTCTATAAGCTTTTCACCCCCTTAAAGGGGTGATTTACCAAAAATTCTTTGCTAGTGTTCGTGTACCCCAAGAAATACCACGGTGTAAAAAAAAAACATTTCTAGGCCCAATGGTTTCGGCTGTATGCTTTTTGGTCTTTTAGGGGTTGAATTTCATCCCCATATGAGTGAATTTTTCAAAACGCTAGAACGAATATTTATTTGTTTATTATCAAGTGCCTTAATACAAAGATTCATGGTTCTATCATCGAAAATGACGAATTTCCATACAAAATGTCATCCCCTATTTCTACCCCTTATACCCAATGTTTTGGGATAAAAGTAGCCTATGTCCTATCTTAAGCTTTAGTTCATCTCTGTACCAAATTTCATTAAAATCGATTCAGTAATTTAGACGTGAAAGATTATAGGTTTTTCACCCCCTAAAGGGAGTGATTTACCAAAAAACCTTTGCTAGTGCTCATGTACTCCAAGAAATACGACGGTGTAAAAAAATACGTTTCTAGGCTCAGTGGTTTTGGCTGTATGCTTTTGGTGTTTTAGGGCTTAAATTTCATCCCCATGTAAGTGAAATTTCCAAAACGCTAGAACGAATATTTATTTATTTATTATCAAGTGCCTTAATACAAAGATTGGTTCTATCATCAAAAATGACGAATTCCCATACAAAATGTCATCCCCTATTTCAACCCCTTATACCCATTTTTTCGCGATAAAAGTAGCCTATGTCCTTTTTCAAGTTTTGTTCCATCTCTATACCAAATTTCATTAAAATCGGCTCAGTAGTTTAGACGTGAAAGCGTAACAGACAGACAGACAGAAAGACAGACAGACAGAGTTACTTTCGCATTATAATATTAGTAAGGATATATAAATCAGTCCTAAGCAAGTAAAGCATGAATGATCGTTTTCATTTTAGAAACAAACACTGAAACCACTGCTAAACATTATTCCTAAGGAATGGTTATTTCCCCTTTTTTCTCGTATTACAGCACAACAGGCTGTTATTTTGGAACAGTTTTCTGAAACTGTTATTTCGCTAAAACTGAAACAGATGAAACAGGTTTCACAATTTAGCTGTTGTAGAGCACCCCTACTAAGTTAGGGCCCTGAATATCGTGTAGTGTAATAAGCATTTAAGTGGGGTGATTACTGGAACCTTCGGTAAGACAGGTGTGCTCAACAACTCACAAGGATTAATTATACTATACAATCTTATGAAATTACAAATAATTACTGTTATAATAAGTACATTTTTTTTTGGGGGTGGGTTGCGGTCGGCGCGCTCCTCGCACCACTCCGTCCGGGGCGACAGAGGGGCTTAAGCACGCACACCCGTAACCCACCCCACGTGCACGTTACCTTCGTCATTGGGCCGACCACCGAAGCAGGGTTACTTGTCATCAGTGGTCGGCCCGACGGAATTGGGGTACCCTCCCATCGACCGACGTCCCCCCTCGGGGAGAATAATAAGTACATAATAGTAAGATGACCATAAATTAAACATGAGGAAATGAACTGAAGCCTTTCCGGAGCATGAAAGTTTGATAAAATAACGAAAAGCTGCTGTTTTGCAAAAGGTTAAGATACTTTGTTTAAATAATTTAGTTTATTGATAACAATCATACGAGACGTATCATTCTTTCGCACATGTATATTACCAAACTTCACCCAGACATAGTTGTAACCCCCAAGTTTTGCTGCTTCTCTTGTTTTATTAAGTAACAATTTTGCTTCTGCATTAAGATGGTCGTTAACGTAGACTCTGTGAGGGGAGCCGCTATATCCTAGATCCTCTGCTGTAAGGGTCTTTAATGCACGTGCAGACGCAATAAAATCTTCTTTCACATACCTGTTTATGAAACTGACAATGATTGACTAACTTTTAGCATTGTAAGAAGGAATTCGTGATATATAGTTTATTTGAGCCTTCGGTATTTGATAGTTACCTTTAGTTCCAATCTTGTCAAGAACCTTGAAGAGATTTTCATTCTTCTTTGCCGGTATTCCCTTAATTTCAATGTTATTAAGGCAGGATTCTACTTTGAAACCATGAAAAAAACGCTATTTTCGTGAATTTTTTCTGAGAATACTATTAAAGATATCGATATAGGGCTTGAAATGTTCAATAAATACACTCTTTAAGTACATAAAAAAAAAATAATTTAAATGTATTTTATTCATTTTTTGTACACGTAAAATATGTATAAATCCAACGCCTCGAAAAGAAGGTACCGTTGCCGTGGTCGTGAAATCTTCCCGACGGATGGTCTGAAACAAAAAAATCAAATAGTTTTATGTTCAGTATATCTTCAGGAACCGACCTAACTAGAATATTTTATATACGTGCAAAATTAACAAAATGGCGGCTAAAATACGAAAAAATAAAATTCGTTTTTTTGGGTCTTTTTTTGCAATAAAAAAATAGATCCAATCAAAATTTTAAGTTGATTGTAGTTAGGTCGGCTGGTACAAACATAGAATATGTGTTCCAAATTTCATAAGGATCGGTTCAGTACTTTTTGAGTTATCACGACCACGGTACTTAAAAATGTCGTTTCGAGGAAAACGCGTTTAAAGTTTTGGTGAGTGATAAATCGTGGAAATAATGATCTTACCCTCAATCAGCGATGCCTGGGCCATATTATATGCCTTCGACGTGTTCCAGGTGGGTGTTTTCATCCAATTTAGCCTTTTTTTTTTAAATTCACGATAATAGCGTTTTTTCATGGTTTCAAAGTAGAATCCTGCCTTAAGTCGGGATCTTTGCTCACTAGTAGTTAACTTTTGTCTTAATTCGGCCATACCAGTTTCTAAAATGACGAATTTAGGTTCAAGATCGTCTACGCGACTTTCTGTGGTAGTAAGTCGATTGGTAAACTCTTCAATCTTATCACTAGCAAATTGACTAGAGGACTTGAGTTCTCCAATGTCAGCTCTTAGGCACTTTATGTCTTCCAAGATAGCGGGTATGGCCGCAATCTGCGATTTAATATCCCGGATCTCCTTGAGGACATTCTCCAGGGTGACATGTTCTTTGGTGAGGGCTGGCGATGGCGCACTACAAATCGCGCATTTCCAAGCTGACTACCGTTCAAAACCAAGTCTTCTCCATCTTGACTCAGTAGTATTCGCACAGTTGAAGTCGAGATGTATACCACATGCATCACATTGGACACCGTCAGTAAACTCGCGGCTACAAGCTTCGCACTTAATTTTATATTTTTAGAAAAATGAAAATGTTGGTGATTTATGAAGCACAGAATTTAATAACTAAATGCGTGTAGGTTCAACAACAGGCCACGATGTAATGTTTAAACTTTAATTTACCTTGTTTATCGTTTCACTTAAGCATCGGATCGGATGGACATAGGGACACGATATCGAACAGAAATTATCGATACTGTACTCATGAGTAGTATAGAAGAAAAAGTATCGTACTCAATAAACTATCGAAACAAAAGTATCGATACCCAAGTATCGAGTACTGAGTACTTTTCCTGGAATCTGTCGTTTTGATCGTCTGTGAACGGATTAAAATATTGCAAGCCACATTTTAGAAGGTTCATTACGATTGAACTAGGTGGCGTTACCATAACTATAGCTAAGCTTGAGCTGTAAAGTCAAGTCTAGCATGAATACTCACTACCATTTATTCGATACGAAACCTGCCAAAAAGTACTCATTGAGTAAAAGTATCGAGTACAAAAGTATGGGTATCGAAAGAAAAGTACTCGATACCTAAAAGTATCGATACTTTTTTCGTGTCCCTAATGGACATCCCTAAAGACGCTGGCTGGCTCGTCCCGTCCCTCTTTCTGGTGCGGCATTGGGCGAGTGAGGTTGTGTTTTGTCACAGCGGATAGTAATTTGTTTCTAATAATCCTCAAACACATTCTATTTTAATATTTTCAAAGTTGTGTTCGATTATAAAATAACTTCAATTTATTAAACATGAGACCGCAAAACGGAGACGATGGCTTTGTAAGTTGTTTTATATTTCTATGAGTCATTTCGGCATGTGCAAAACGTGCCTGCATGGTATACAGATATATTCCGTCCACGTAGATTCGTAGTACAATCTTGCCATAATTTTTGATATTCAACTAATAAGATTGATTTGGAAAGTTAATTATAGAAGGCAAATGGGTTGTATGGATTGCTGACGCCGCCTCTGTTAGTCATGACGCTATCCGCCATTTTGTTTACGCTGTGTCCCACTTTCAGGATGAGCCCGAGGTACACCGCAAAATATTCATCGGTGGTTTGAACTACAGAACAACAGATGAGTCTTTGAAGTCTCATTTCGAGAAATGGGGTGAAATTGTGGATGTCGTTGTTATGAAGGACCCTAAAACGAAGAGGTCGCGTGGCTTCGGTTTTATCACGTACTCCAAGGCGCACATGGTTGACGATGCGCAGAACAACAGGCCACACCGTATTGATGGCCGGTAAGTTTAGTTTTTACATATGCGTAGTTACTGCAGTCCAGCTATATGAAAGCTTGTATTTCGCTTTCGTGTCGTTTTATACTGCAGAGACTGATCGACACTACTTGGTGAATGTCTCGTGGCTTATACACATGGCATTTTCTGTAGGGCCAACAAGTTGCTCTCATATCCGTAAACTTCTGATACTTTCTATCATTTATACCGATTTTTTTACGGCATCATTTGACGACGGGCATTTATTAACCTCTCAAATTAAATAAGATCGGCCCTATATGTGCCTTATAATCTGTACTTCTATAAAATAAAGCTAGGCTCAAACTAATAACTATTTTTTACAATTATTTCTTTGATACACTTCACAGAGATTAAATAATTATATTCCTCTCGACTCCTATTAAAGTTGTGTATAGTCAGTTGTCAGAAGTTCACAGATGATGTATCTCAATTGTTGCATGAAGGCGTTACATTATTTCATCAAATCTTAACACTAATATTTCCTAATCAGTTCCAAAGAATTTTAAATGTTAACAAGGATTTATTAGCTATTTTTTGTGATGACATTCTAACTAAACATGGCTGTATAATCAAGTACAAATATTTTTTTGCACTTAGAAATTATTAACAATTTAATGAGTCATAATTTGTTTGCACAGGTCATGATTTTTTGTTTGCTATTAGTAGTAAAGACATAAGCTAGCTATTTGCCAGTAAAGTCTCATTATAATCTTTCCAGCCTGACTTGCAAAATTACCTAGAATAAAGACTGATTAATTAATAAAAAAATGTATTTATTATAAATAACATAACATACCTTCAGTGAATTTGTTAGTTTTGATATTACAAGTAGACACTTACAACTTTATTTGTATAAAAACAATGACCTCTTTACTCTGTAATATGTTGAACGCCATAGGGGACGTGTGTTAGGCGACATTTAAATAGTATTTTGACCCCGTTGTGGTGAACGCACACTTATCCGAGTCGAACAGATCGAAGTTTAGAATTTTGTATAGAAATCGTCTTCCAGATTCGGATGATTTGACGCGGACAAGTGTGCGAGGTTTCATGAGATTTCATGGCTAAACTTTCCATTATGGGCCATTGATTTCGAAGTTCATTCTTTTTTTATAGATACTACTCATAAATAGAAGGCTTCTTACAAATTTTCAAGTTGCGGAACATCACGGTTTACGAGATCTAATTTTTTAAAGTTCCCATACAAATTGGAAAATAGTACGCCATTTACAAATTTTTAGGTTAGTTAAAATGTCAATATTGTCTTTGTAGACGTCAAAGGTGACATTTCACGTTCCGTTAACAAAAAAAAAGAAAATTATATAAATTTATTTCTTTGCAATATACACACACAAACTGCGTTACTTACTTACACTATCTTGCGTTACGTTCAGTCAATTGAATCTTAATCTCGTTCTGAATAATAACAATTTCTATGAGGAAAACTAGGATGATGACTTTTACGACATCAACGCGAAACAATAGGTAGGTTAGTTAGGTTCCTTTAGACCACGCAAGCAGAAATAGGAGCCCGTCACTTATTCCGTGGAGTCTTCTAGCGTCTATAAGTCGATTGTTATTTATTACAAAAAGCAACGGAACAACTTTGACGTCTACCATGACAATATTGACATTTTAACCAACCTAAGAATTTGCAAATGGCGTATTATTTTCCAATTTGTATGGGAACTTTAAAAAATTATATCTCGTAAACCGTGAAGTTCCGCAACTTGAAAATTTGTAAGAAGCCTTCTATTTATGAGTACTATCTATAAAAAAAAAATGAACTTCGAAATCAATGGCCCATAATGGAAAGTTTAACCGGTTTCATATTTAGAATTCAAAAATTCGTTTCGTTCGACGCGGTCAGCTCGGATAAGTGTGCGTTCACCTTTGGCGTTCAACATGTTAAAAGCAGAAAGCTAATGTTTTGTGGAAAATAATATATTTTCGTTTACATCTAAAACGATTGTCATGTTCAACAGTGTGGTGGAAACTAAGCGTGCTGTGGCCAGGCAAGATATTAAAAACCCCGAAGCTGGTGCCACAGTAAAGAAATTGTTCATTGGTGGCATTAAAGATGACCATGATGAAGATCAACTCCGTGAATATTTCTCTAGTTATGGCACTGTACAAAATGTTAGTATTGTCACAGACAAAAGCACTGGAAAGAAGCGTGGATTTGGCTTTGTGGAATTTGATGACTACGATCCCGTTGATAAAGTTTGTTGTAAGTATATTCATTATTACACCATCCATTAGTCTTATCAATTCATCACTGTTAATAAGGTCTTCCTACAAGACACTTAATGACCTAATTTCCTTTGTATTCATTTTCCTGTTAGACTACCATAGGAAAATAAAGTGCTGAAACTCTAATTAAATGCACTATCCACAATTTTGCCCCAGAGCTGAAGTTTTGTGTCAGAATCTGGCTTCTCTGATTGTGGATATTAACTTGTTGATTTAAGCTATACCTGACTACCATTACTATGGTAGATCTGGTACGCAAGTCAATATACATTTTTTAATGAACTTAATAATAATGATGACTTCATAATCATAAGCTTCGTTTAACCATGTAAATTTTTACTTTTTAGTGAATAGCCCACACAAGATTAATGGTAAACAATTGGATGTCAAGAAAGCCCTTCCTAAGGATGGAGCAGATCAGAGGGGAGGTGGTGGTAGACAAGGCCAAGGCAGAAATGATAGCTGGGGAAATAGTGGTATGTACTACATACCTGCTGACCAAGCAAATGAAACCTTGATATTATAATTATTAAATTTGTATAATTTATACTTTTATGTGTATGTGCATTTCAGGTGGATATGGTAGCAATCAAGGTGGATGGAACAATTCCAATCCCTGGGATAATAACCAAGGAGGATGGGGTGGTAGTCAAGGTGGTGGGTATGGGGGTGGTAATGGCCGTGGTGGGTGGGGAAACCAGGATTTTGGTAGTTACAACCAACAGAGTTACAGTGGAGGACCAACTAGAAGTCAGCAGTATGGTAACAACCGTGCTCAGCCCTATAGCATGAACCAGGGCGGCGGTGGTGGTGGTGGCGGCTATGGCAGTAACAATTATGGCGGAGGCCAGGGCGGCAGAGGGGGTAGATTCTAAATGTAAGTATCACTTGCTTTCATTCATCATTTAACTATACACATCCATTCTCAAACTTGAACATTCCCACCACCTACCATTATTAGGAAATTAGGTGGATTAGTAATTGAATTATTTCTGACTAGGTCATTTTGAGCCCACTACATAGCATTAATTAAGTATAGGAAATGATAGTGACAGATATAGTTTAGTAATTATTACTGTTAGTTCCAGTGATTAATGCTATGAAGGAAGGTAGTCTCCTTGTCAGTTATGTATAACTTGTATATCTCAATAAATATTTTTTAATCTCTAGGTTTCGTGCTAAGTACACTAGTAAAGCAGTGTAAACCGTGCTAGTGTAGGCAGTACGCTCCGGAGTACTAGTTACACACTTCATGGTCCACCCGCGAGACCACCTAGGAGAAGGCGTCAGGAAACCAATAGATGTAGCTGGAGCTCTTGTCTCTTATCTTTAGAATTTTAATGATTAGAATATTTTGATATGTGTACTGAATTGTAAGATCTTCTATTTATGTAGTACTCAGGTACTTAATCCCGACATACTTTTAAGGATATAGTAATGTAAAAATGAGAATAAGTTACGTTTCTTTACGACATAAGTACAATATAGGATAATTTTGTAAGTCCCCCTCATATAGACGCTAGGTGAAAAGATCAGTTTAGTTGACATAATTTGAAGTTAAATCACGATTATATTAATTTTCTGACCTTTACACAGTATTAAGTTCTCAAATAGCTGTTTATGAACAATAGGTATAGAATTATGGACTTGTAGGTTAACTAATGTAAAAATAAACAATTCACAATAGTAGGGTTGTTTCTTTAGATTTGTAAATATTCCTTTTTTTTATTATTTATTGCTGGCAAAACTACATCTGACATGAGTAGGTTACTATGTATCGAGATCAATCTTGCTGCAATAGTATTGCTGGCTCATTATTATAGGTAAACATAACTAAGAATTTATAATAAAAAGAATTTTACTATTTGGAAGTTATTGTTGTATGCTATTCCTGTTTCATTCCTAGATATTTTAGTTTCTTAGTGTATAGCCGTTATTGTAGTAAGCGTGCAATATACTAGTGATAACGGTAATTTGTTATTCTCTACAAAGTGATTTTAGTTTACTTTTCCCTACCCTTTAGTTACTCCTCACGCACGTCTTTAATGGCCGTTCACTTTTATTTAATAAAATAGAGGATGTGACAGGTATAGGTATAAGCCAATTTCAGGTAGAAAAATGTATTTGTAGCTTGTTTTATTTTAGAATACAGGTAGATTACTGCAAAATTCGTAAACTAACATAATCTGTTAATAATAAAACGCTCCATAAAACAAGAAATGCATAAGGTAAATGTGCTAGATCACCGTCCACGACCTATTCTCCGCCATTTGGCGGGTCGTTTGCAAAAAGCGTAGAGTAGCTATACTAACTTACAACACAACACCCCTGGAAGGCGATGACTGCTCAGTATACATAATACAAATTGCAGGTACACGCGAAAATACTTAAAAAAATTTAGAAGTTATCGTTGATAAAGATCACCTACGAACGAGTGAATGGTTAAATAAAATTAGCTTGTGGAGATTAGTCCGTATTTTGCTCATTTTTTAAAATAGCTTTTTTTTCTATTCGTGTATCTTACTTAGGGTCTATAGTGTTCAACATAATTCTTACTTTATGTACTATTATTTGCCATTTAAAATCTGTCCAGAAAGTTGTCTTGGATCATTCAGTCATCGACCGGTGTGGTCGACATTTTTTATTTATTATAATAAAACTGAATTTATAATCACAATAATTACATTGTATCAAACTGGACTATATCAGGAGTACAATACTATCATCAATCAAATTTGATAGACAAACATTTTTTATTGCTTCGCGAACTTGACAACTCGACTAACTGGACAAGAACTAGCACATTGAACCTGTATTAGTAGAAATAAACAAGGTATTAGCAATTATTACACCAGAAGGACGTTCCAAATGTTCGCAACTTAACGAGGTTTAGTAGGATGCTATAGGTTTCTTGTGAGCTAAAGTTTTTTCCGTGAGATAGAACTGAACTGATAAGGATCTATTTTTTATAAGGAGCCTAAATATATTGTTCACTAATACATGTACAACACTTGTTTAGAGCATCTTTTTTTAAAATCTTCAATACTAGGCTCGAGGTTGAGGGTCTCGCCCATAGTCCGGGCAGTTAAAGTCACAGCTAGAGCACCTATTACACACAAAACTTATTAGTATATCCTTAGCCTTTAGCTTTTTTAGTTGCCAATTTGTTATATAATTGATGTTTTAGTCTGATAGATAAGCGCAAGAGGCTGTTAATCATCAAAGTAGTCTCATGTTTGACTACTATGTTGCTTAGTTATTTTACGTGTATGTTGTGAACCACCTATAAGCTAGAGACGGATGGTAAGAAAGGTCGCAAAGAATGAAATCGCTGAATTAGTGCTCTAGGTTTGTTGCAGCATTTTGTCTTGAATGTCAATGTAAACCTGAAAGAGAATTTGTCTGGGTAATATATACCTAAAATACTTTGCCGTGGGTATGTTCTGCTCTTTCAGCTGTATCCAGAGGAAGGGTATGATGAGCTTATCGACGGAAAGCATTTCATGTCCAGTATATTCAGATTGTGAAACTACATATACTGTTCTTTCCTCTGATTACTTAAATAAGTGATATTTAAAATTTCTCTACGCGTTGATAGAAAGGCTTGTACCTAATTTTTGAAATATTAGTTATCATGCAACCAATATTCTCCATGTAATTATTCCTCTTCGATTACACTGCTTTGATACCTACATATGTTCTTATGCCATTTATTAAAAAAAAAATGTCGAAATATTAAGATTGACGTGGACTATCGGTTAGTTGTTAAAATTAGTAATTTTACATTGATGGTAAGTTGGTTTTCTAATGATAACTTCGCAAAACTGATTGGATTTGACAAAGGCAGTTGTCAAACCAACGACTAATGGTTAACAATGTAGCGAAAGAGAAATAAATAGCAACGTGAAATAAAGCCTGAGGGCCAGGTATTTGAAAACTTCATTCTTCTACACGGTAAAGTTTACGTCAAATATTTGACCTACCACTATTAAGAGATATAATTTAAAAAATCTATTTTCTTCTGAATCAATGGTTCTATTCGATCTATTCATTCGGGTTCTGTTCTATTAATTCGAGGTTTTATTAAATATTCAAATGAGGTTGAAGAATAATCGTTATGTAGTTTTAATTGCGTGTCAATAGTTAACTAGCTGTTTAGTCTTGCAAAATTTTCAAATGTTTTAGGCAAATCGTTGTACATATCCTAAATTCACATGCCTAGATACTTAGGACTAAAACTAAATTTACCTATTTTAGAAGAATGGATTAAAAATATAAGTATTATAGATGTGCCGATTAGTCTGTAAAACCGACTCGGGCTACTATCGTAGTCGGCGACTATATGGCACAGTGCCGACTAACTGGCTTTTTTTCTCCATAAAATGTATATAGGAGGATTAGATTTAATACGGTTCCTCATGTACTTGTAGTATTTACTGTATTTTTTCCTGATCACCACGAGAAATTATCATGACATAGGTTACATTTCACTTTCACTATTATCCAATGCACAAGAAATTCATTAAGTTTTGATAGAGCTCTATCAATTTAATGAACACAATATTACAGCCCATAACCCATTGTATTCCCTCCTCATTGGGCCGACCTCTAATACCAAATCCTTGACGTTCGTAGAGGCAGTGCGCCGTGTGCGCGAATAGGTTGTAGGTAAACGAATCGTCATGACAATTTGCGAATATCGTCGAAACTGATCGGCTGTGCCGACTAATGGGCTGATTAGTCTGCCTCTACAACCGGCTATTCGTCTGCCTCTACAACCGGCTATTCGGCCATAGTTCATAATCGGCACATCTCTAATAAGTATCAATTAGCATAAACTCACATTTAAGAAAATCAATGACGCCAAACAGGAAACGTCATTTCTAATTAGGAAAAAAGCAATTACCTACCCCAGATCAGCGTAAGTATATTCATTGTTATTGTATCGGTACCTTTAATATATTTTGGAAAGTTTTTTAATTGTAGTAAACCTCTTGAAATACACAATTAGTTAACGGGTTGAGAGCCCTCAGCGCTCACCCATAGTCCGGGATAAGCAGTCAAAGCCATCTGCGACTAACAGCCAGTCACACAAAAAAAAACAGTTAAACATAAAGCATGACAAGATATGTTACATTGGAACGCATCCGTAACGTTTCAAGATCTTTGTGAAGGCATACCGGCACGCTTGCCATTTTGAAAAATCGATTTGACATCTTTGTGGTCATGGTTTTTATAGATATTGATATATTTGCTTAGGACAGTTAAACGGAAATTTACTCTTATATTCTGTTAAAAATAAATAAAAGTTTTCAAATCCGTATACGTGTTTTGGAGTTTTTAAATAATTTCAAAACAAATGCTGTTATATAGTAATAGATATTTGTATATAGGCATGCACTTTAGATAGAATGGTTAGGTGGGCATTTTTAGCTCATCAGAGCTCTGTACAGAACAAAATCTATTATACTACATACTACTAGAAACCCTATCTTACCAATAACTTCTTAGCTTACCTACTGCGCTGGTATGGTATTACAGACTAGTAGTGAGTCGTCGACGATTTTACAGTCGACGCAACGAGACCGTTTATCGTCGATGATAAACTAGTTGAAAAAACAGTCTAATTTTCGACTAGTTTACGTCGTAGACGCTTAGACAAGACGAAACGTTTAATTTATATTATGTATGACGTACGTTGATCGTCCATTGGTAAAGGACAACGAAACTTCAATGAATTTTATTAGACAACAGTTTCATTGTACAATATACATTGACGCTTCAATATGTAATGATAGTCCCATCACATGATAGCAGAGTTCAATGAATTGCAATCAATCTATCTATGCGTTATGATTTCGACTCGATTCGCGCCTACGGGCGGTGAGGTTTGCGGGGCGGGTATAGAGCATAGCGGGCCGTGCGAGCGCGCGCGCATCACGTCGTCCAAGTTCGGGCCGATTCGGGCGCTTTCGAATACTCGCAAGTCGTCGTCGACTCGTCGCGTTCGTGTCAATGGTTGATGCGACGACCGATTTGCGAAGCCGTTCATACATAAACATGTTTATCAGTCAACTATAAATTGGTTTATTAGTTCACAGCAAAGAAACAGTCGAAAAAAACTGTTCGTTTATTCAACGACCACCACTATTACAGACTAAACAAATGTTCTTTCCTCTCCAAGTCTCAATTACTAGATCAGTTATTTTTTAAGCTTTTCTGCTATTTTTCTTATATACTAGAGGCATGATTTTAACGCCCTTTGTAGCATTGCACGATATCCATGCAAACGAAAGGTGTAGTGTGCCCTTACATGTGGTATACATTTGCTGGATATTAGGTTCATTTATTTATATAGGCTAGGCTCAACTTATTATAGACTAAGAAACTCGTTTTAGTTACTAAATCCATCCCGCACTAGTGCAAAATTGAAATAGTTGGGTTTTATTTATTATAGCTTCTCATGAAATGATATTGATCCCCGCTAATGCGCTCAAGGTTAACACGAGGTGGTGGATAAGGTTTTAGGATAGTTCATATATTACTATAAACAGCTAATGCATGCGAAATGAAAAAAACTTCGCCCGTGAGAGACCCAAGAGGTTAAAAATCGTACGTTATCTTCATTATTTGACCGAAGTGGAAGGTAAAACTCTGAATCAAGTTGCAAACTTGCTTACTAGCAGTAGGTTATCTCTCTTATCCTGCCTACTACACCTTTCATTACTTTTATGTATAAACACCTCATTACTTTCATCCTAATCTCTTGATCTATATTTTTAATTTTTTTGCAGATGATTATGAAATATATATGTAGTATCTATTTAATTTATTTTCTTTATAATTTCTAATCATTTTAATTTCATTTCCATGATGAACTTCGGGGACGCTCTGTTTAAACGATCTGCGAAGTTTTTCGTCATCAGGTAAGCGTAAATTAACAGTAAAACAAATGTTGGGCGCCGGGAGGAGAATGTGCGGATCATTACAAAAATATTTTTTGAGTTATCTGGAAATTATATATTATATATTATAATAAATATTTATTATTTATTTAAGACAACACCTGCACTAAGGAAATAATCCTTGTATTGCGGGGATATTTTATGATCTGACACTAATTTATTATAGTTCAAATCAGTACTGATATACGGAATATTATCCTACCGGCGCTCATAACTCTAACAGTACGAATATTTTATGCATTAATATTTTGGTATAAAATTAAATAAAGATTCACAATAAAATTGTCTTTTTTTTACCCTTCGTCGATAGCTAATCATAATACAAATAGATGTTTTAGCTAGAGATCCGCAACTGAAACGTATTTAAACCTGCCCAGAATAGCTTTGTAGACACCCTTTTTCAGGTCTTGCTTTATAAAGGGAGAGTACACCGTCCTACCACCACTGCGATTGCGACGAAGACACGGCGCAGCACACGCTCAAGGCGTGTGCCGCGTGGGTTAGAGCAGCGCCGTGAACTCGTCGCGATCATCGGTGCTGACTTGACGCTGCCGACCATAGTTAGGGAGATGCTCGTCATCGTCAGGAACTGGGACGGACTCGGTCGCAGTCCTCTCGCGGAAGGAGGCGGTGAATCGTGTGTGCGAGGGGTTCGCCGCCGGCAACTTTGGCGGCGCAGGCGCGAATACCTGCGCCTGACGCTGCCCTAGCCGAGGCCACGGGTGATCAGACTGGGGATTTTAGTCCATCATCCGCATAGAGGCTGCGGGCTGAGGGACGTCGAGAGGAGAGGGTACCCCCTCAGGGTATTCCGTCGGGTCGAACACTGAAGACAAGGAACTCTGCTCCGGTGGTCGGCCCAACGGCGAAGGCGACGTACTATGGGTGGGTTACCGGGCCTCGCGCCGCCCCTCTGTCGCCCCGGACGGAGCCAGGCGTCGGGTACGCTGACCGTAGCCCACCCACATAAAAAAGGTTAGCTTTATAAAGAATTTTTCACATGGATGTTAAGTGGTTGCCAGCAATTGAAGAGCCATTGTAACGTTTCAAGAGCTTAGTCACTGCTTAGTCACTTCGCTGTTATGTGAGTGCCATTTGACCGAAGTAAGTTGGCCCGCTACAAAGCGCTGGCGCGAAAGGTTGGCATAGTGTTCCGGGTTTCCTGTAATGATGCTATATGCTTATCAATATTCTCTAATAGCATAACGATACCTACGGCAATGATGGGATGTTTATCATTTCTCATGCAGTTGCAATGGTACATTTACCTTGGCCACTTCTAAATAAAATTGTCTACTGTGACCACTGGACTACTAGGTGCAACTCGAGTACTTGATTTGATAAGGCCTTTTGATAATAGTGGGACGTGGATAGAGGATTATTCAATGTCTACAAGTAGGTACCTGCTAGGGACATTATGGAGCTCCAAAATCGAATATCTGAAAATATAACCGATTGGGAGTTTTGGATATTTTCGGATCGCTCGGTGTCTGTATGGAACAGGTTTTCTATCTACCAGCTGACCTGACCGCCTATCCATAAGCATCTCTAAAGCGCAATTATACTATCGCCATCATTATCATTTTACAATTCCCTAAAAATCAATATCCGAGACCGAAACTGTCCGATAATGGGAAATAATTATGCAACCCTACACAAAATGTTATGCTAATATCCGTAACCGCGCATCTAAATCCGATATATCCATAGCATCCCTAGTACCTACATTCTCCCACGGATCATCTGATGAAACATTGGTGTAGGTATGTAATACGTCCATCAGCAAACAGGTCCATTCATGGACTTAGGCGTCCTCGCGCAGGAGAAATACCGCCACGCTTGACAGGGGGTTGATAATCTCAGTTTGTGTTAAGTCCTAAGCGGGCTGCTACCTGATACACTATAATAAACATCTTACGTGTCACTGATGAGCGATAAGAACAATAATAATTTGGCACTTGTTAGGTGCCTATCTACGTTTGTAGTAGCAGCTAAACCATCCAAAGATTCCTCGTTCGGACTATATTGTCAGACCGTGGTAGCGATAGGATTTTCTTTCCTATCCTCCATTTTAAAAGATCTGTTCACGAATGCCAGCTATATTCGTTCATTGTAGACACCTACTTATGCATTAATCGTTAATCATCATGATCCTTCTATACGCCCCACTACGAGGCTCCTTCAACTTCCTCCAGAAAGGGAGGGAAATCGATCTAATAGATCACTGGTCAAACGATGGTGCAGGGTTTTATTTAGTTTTCCTTCTCTTGCATAAATGTTATACGCATAGTCGTAGTTTGCATACCCAATATAAAAATATATTTTTCTATGAATAAAATAGTCGTCAATCTAATAGTTAATAAATCCTTAATCCCTTACGTTTGCATTAATTAAAATTCCTAGTGTGTTTTACTAATCTATAACAACCAAACACGGCCGTGGTTTTTATATACTTAGTCGCTTGTAATGTTAGTCTTAACATTTTCAAAATATCATTTACGATGCGTATAACCTTTAAATCTATATATATATATATATATATATATATATATATATAAAATGAATTGCTGTACGTTAAGTCTCGCTAAAACTCGAGAACGGCTGGACCCATTTGGCTAATTTTGGTCTTGAATTATTTGGCGAAGTCCAGGTAAGGTTTATACGGTGAGAAATAATGGTAATTTTATTTTCCCATACAAACTACTTGTCAAACATTTGATGTTCGTCCCGTGGGTTCGGCATTTTTGATATACCTAATTACATGTAGATCTAGATTATAAAAGGTTTTGGAATCGATAAGAAAAGGCGGTATATCCCTTAGTCGTCTTTTACGACACACGGGTTGTGAATTGTATTTTTACTCTGTCACGCACGGATAATACTAAAACAATTACGAAAAAGGCGGTGCGAAGTTCGCCGGGTCATGTAGTATTCAATATTTTTCGCGATAACAAATTAGGTACGGTATTTAACAGAATAAGTAGATAAGTTAATTACTATTAACGATTTTCCGTGTGGTGACGGGAGTCGTAATACAATTCACCACCCCTGTGGGTGACGTAAAAGACGAATAACATCTATGCAAGAGAAGGAAAATCCGAAATATGACCCTATACCAACCCGTTCAACAAGCATGGTTGTAGGTCAATTTCTCTCCTATTGTGGAGAAGTCTCGAGTCCAGCAGTGGGACATATATGAACTAACTGCTGGGCAGTGTTCGGTAAACTTAAGATATATACTGGAAGAGAAGTCTTCCAATATGCTGCAGTGTCAGAAAACAAAGGCTTTTAATCGGTGTATGGTACCAGAATTATTGATGTGAAACATCTATTTACGAGGGTGAACCTAATCGTAGGCGTGGCGTTACGACGTCACGCTATAAGACGGAATATGCGAGGGTAAACCTGATTGTTGTAGTACATAATTATATACTTATGTACGTACGTAGGTAGTAGTGTGTGAGTGAGATGGAGTGACGCGATGTTGTGTGCTATCTGTGGCCGTACTGAGTTTGCAAACCTATAGTGTATACTAGTGATGTAACGAATGTTAAGATTGAGACATTCGCGAATGCGAATGTGAGTGCGAATATTCATCTCCAACATTCGCGAATGCGAATACGAATGTTGACTTCCAAATAAAGCGCGTGCAAAATATCATACGGGTTTAACATTTCGTACCAGCCATGTTTAAGCCAAATATAGCCAAAGTTAACCGTTATAAGTTAAACGAATGAAACTAGTCAGATTCGTTCAAAAATATTCATTGTAATTTGAGATTAGTTTATTATTATTGTATTTGTCACAGTTACAAACATGAGTAAAGCACATGTTACTGAAGTGTGGACTTATTTCACAATTTGTGACGCTGAGAGTGTTAAATGCATGGTATGTCACAAAGTTTAATAATTACTTAACAAAAATAATGTAATTTTTTCATATAGAATCATGTTCTTTTTTTACTGGCAAAATTCATTATTTTTTAACACAAAAAACAAATATAAATTCCGGATAAGTATTCACCAACATATCATATACTAAATCTTTCTCAGAAACATGCTGCATCTTATGGTATAAATATTATTCTGATCGTTTCAGTGGTTTTCGCAATATAACCGTACAAAAAAACCGGCTCCCCATTTATTAGTTTATATTAGACAAGAATAAGAGAGACACTGTTTCTAATTTAGTTGCCGACCCGAGTGTTCCATAATATTGTTTTATTCAAATACTAGCAACCCGCCCTCGCTCCGCTTCGGTTATAGGTTATAGTCGTTTTACCCGCGTAGTTCCCGTTCCCGTGGGAATACCGGGATAAAATATAGCCTAGTTTACGCCCTGATATTATAGCTTTCCATTGGTGAAAGAATTTTTGAAATCGGTCCAGCCGTTTTGAAGATTACCCGGAACAAACAGACAGACAGACAAAAATTTTTTAATTGCTATTTTAGGCATAGGTGTCGTGCAAATAACCATGTGAGCATGAAAAAAGCCTATTATTTTGACATTACAAACAGACACTCCAATTTTATTTATTGGTATAGATTATGAGTAAATAAAAATAATAAATATTATCAGTTATAAATATTATCATTCCATTCCACAATTACATATATAATTTCCTTTTAGTTTGTCAAATATATTCGCCAAACATTCGCATCGTTCCTTGCGAATACGACTGCGAATGTCAAAAACATTAGCGAATATTCGCGATGCGAATGCGAACATTCGTTACATCACTAGTGTATACTAATGAAAATAAATGTTTATTGAGTAGGATCATCATTTTCAGGGAAAAACTAATATTTTATTAATACTTTATGCCATATTAGTTCCAATGGTAATCTGTTCTTTTATGCATATTTGTACAAAATAATTTCGATGTTTCACATATGCATCTGCAGGACGCCTAAATGTCGGCCTCATAAAAAGGCTCTAAGAGTACAACGTACTATGGCTCAATATTTCTTTACACAGTAAAATACGGAAATACGTGGAACAAGTGAACTCGCGACCGTTATGTAAGAAAGGTTCTTGAGTGGCGATCACGAATCGGACGACGCAGCGTAGGACAACCTCCTGGACTGATTAACTCTTGAAAGTAGCAGGGAACTGTCGGATGCAAGTGGCACAGGACCGTTCTGAGTGACATTCTCCTAGGGAGTTCTATGTCCAACAGTGGACGTCCGTGAGCTGATGGATGGAAGGATGATTCATCTAATTAAATAAAATATTGAAGAGTCGTTAATTTAACTCTATCATAATTACCTTACTCTTAATTGCATGAGGTCGACGCAATATGTGCTGTTTTCATCGTAGGTACATAGGTACAGCAAAAGTTTTGGTAATAGTTTCATGAGCGGCCGCCTGCCTAACGTCAACCTTGGGAATGTAATTTTTTATCAGACTGCATCAGATGGAATTGGCCCTAGACCTGGGCCAGTAAACTCGCAGTCGTCTTTTACAGCACCTAGGAACAATGAAAGGGGTTTGTAATATTCATAGCCGGCACCATATAGCAAAATTTAGATCTACATTTATTATCATAATTATTTCAGCTCCTGCACGTCCCACTGTTAGGCTCGCGCCTGCTCTACAATAGGAGGGAAATTGTCCTACAATACCACGCCGGTCAGACATGTTGGTTGATATAGGGCTTTAAGTTTTCCTTTTCTTGCATAGATGTTATATGCATAGTCCCTTAGTCGTCTTTTACGACACCCGCGGACAAGAGGCGATGGTGAAAATACTCCGTCACCTCACGGAAAGATATACTTACTATTATTAAACTTATAAGACTATTATTAAACGACGTCATGATTACGTCTTTGGTAGATTTGCGTAGACGCCTTGTTTGTGCTGCGGAAACGATGCGCCAGTTGATTTCACTTTCATTTATCAGCGTGGAAAAACCAACATTATTTGGGGCCAATTCCCACAGAATTCTTTATTTGCATATATTCCATCTTTGTAACTTTTATATAAACATTTTTATATTGTCCCAAAAGAGACAAACATTTTGTAACACATGTACATTTTGGCACTACTAGATATTGTATATTGGTTGTCATACCTATACTTCCAGATATCGCACTTTGCTGTCCAAAATATCTATAGAAAAAAAAACCCTATAAACGGTGGACGATATTATTATTTTGTTTTAAGTCAAGTTAAATGTATGAAAAACTACGAGCATAGACATATAAACGTACAACTTCTTTCTATGAGATTCATAATATTTATTTAGTACGGTCTAATTGTAAATTCAACACATTTATAATACACTAAAGGAAAATGTTGTGGATAAGTATGAATGCAATCTGCGAGGGCGCTAGTGGGGGCTGGATCACAGCTATAGGTTTTTGGCGCGGAGTGAAAGTGCGCTTGGTGGTGTGGTGGC
Organism: Lymantria dispar; assembly: GCA_032191425.1. NCBI lineage: Eukaryota > Metazoa > Arthropoda > Insecta > Lepidoptera > Erebidae > Lymantria > Lymantria dispar. The sequence continues at coordinate 25,923,278 of CM063449.1, forward strand.
CGAAGACCCCTGCTCGGCGACACTCGGTGGAATCCGCGCGGCCGCGGCCGACACTCGGCCGGTCTTTCATGGGCGGCCTGTTTGCGAAATGCCTTTGGATCGCTGACGCCGAATTTGCCAGTGAACGCGCCGAGCGCGGAGATGCCGCGCAAATAAATAGCGGTGCGCACTAATGATCAATTCACGATTTCGAACCGGTATACCCAAAATGTGCCAATGGAGTATTGTGACCATAATTTACGTGATTCTTGTAGTAAATTCGTCCGCCAGGGAGATAAGTTCATCGGATGCTATCCTTGATAATCATGTAAGTGATAATTGATCATAACAGTAGTATATTTATACATAATTGATAAGTATTCTGTCATCGGTCGCAGCCACAATTATACGTGCTCTGGTGCATTGGCTTAACGCCTGCACTTTTACTTTCAATAACAGCTTTGTCTACTACAGAAATCACTACATTTCTATCGCGTGTAAGTATAATATATCTTGATATACCATATATCTTGATTATTTTGTGCTTATCAGGCATACCTAAATTTTATCCCCAATGGAATTGTTATTAGATTATGGTATGTTTTTTGGTTGTGTGACGGAGTAGATACAATTTACCGACCACTATCTTGCTCGTGGGTGTCGTAAAAGACGACTAAGGGATATAATATGCATATAATAACTAAGCAAGAGAAGGAGAACTTGAAATAAAACCCTATACCAACTCGACTGATCAGCGTGCTATAGTTGGTCAATTTTCCTCCCATTGCGAAAGAGGCTCAAGCTCAAAAGTATATGAGCTGTGATGCTAATGATGATTGTCTCGCCGTAAAGTTATCTTGTTACATCCATTACTCGTGAGTCCTTTACTTTTACAATGTGATGGATAGTTATTCTTATTGTGGCACCATAGGGAATCCATTAAAATATCTTATAATAGAGAGTATCAAGGTGCTCGGCAGAGACTAGATTCGTTTTTGTACTAAGGACACGAATAAAATATTTATCGCAGTCTATAGAAATTAGACAAGCTGAATTAAATCCTTAATTTCGTCTCCTAAGTTAAACTATATTAGCAATGGTGCGCATGCGAGCGGCACAGAGTCGCACTTTGTGGCGCAACATAAGGCAGTCTAACGTCCTGTAGTGGTAAGGCTAAGTGTGAGCTAAGGGCTGAATGATGATAATGAATAATAGTGTATATTGTAATCTCAGATGGTAGAACCAATAAAGCTCGATCCATGATTTAAGTTTTTGACTTCACGCTCAGCAGTTGCATGCATTTAATTAACTGACTTTATAAGTAGTGACTTTTCGTAGGTATCGGTATTCGATTTTATTTATTTATGACTTCTGGCCCAAAGTGAAGATACAAAGGGGATACATTTCAAGTACCATGTGGTGACGGAGTAAGAATACAATTCACCACTACACGACGACTAAAATGAAACCCTATACCAACATGTCTGACCAGCATGGTATAGTAGGTCAAATTCCCCACCAATTGAAGAGGAGGCCCGAGCCCAACAGTGGGTCGTATGTGGGCTGTGATGATGATGATGTAATTTCAAGCAGCTTTATCTCGGAAAGAGTGTGTGCGGCGGTGTGCTTATCTACATTGTGCCACATAATCCTTAATTAAAGTGTCTATTATCTACTACCAGAGATAATTCCAAACTTCGACCATCAATTTCTCGAGAAAAACCTCATAAATAGTGTCAATTCGCGGCAAATCCTTTTATGGTGTGCAGAAAACCCTGACATTGTTTATTTCTTCACTTTAAATTGTTGTTGTTATTCATCTGAGTCTTATTTGTCTCCGTTAATGGTATCCTTGTAAGGTCTTCGACGGCATGCAGTGCATGTTTGACTTTAATCCTAGAATTAGCAATTATATAAACTATTGAATAAGATTGGGTTTACTATTTGCAAGGATTTTTTTTGGTGTGGGTTGTTGTGGTAGGTGTGTGGGCGCCGCGCGGCTCCGACCGGGGCGACAGAGGGACAACGCGCGTCCCCGTGAGCTACCCATAGCACGTTGCTTTCATCGTTGGACTGACCACCGGAGCCGAGTTCCTTGTCTTCAGTGGTCGAACTGACAGAATACCCCGAGGGAGTACCCTCTCCTCTCGACGTTCCCTTCCCGGGACGTCGGTCACCGTCGCGCGGTCATACTCTCTGCGGGTGACGGATTAATCCGCGGTCCCGTCACCCACGGCCTCTGCTAGGGCGCCATCAGGTGCAGGTACTCGCGCCTACGCCGCCCGAAGCTATTTGCAAGGATACAGCTAATTCGTTGTCCGACATGAGGTATTGATGCGAATATTCGGGCAACAAGGGCAACAAAGTTGATAGGAAAATATCTCATTTATTTTAAAAATAAAAAAATGGAATTTCGATAGCAGCAGCCACTATGTATAAGTTACTGTACTATGTATAAGTTCGTTTAGACGTTCCATAAATGGAAGATGAATATCTGGCAAACTCTTTAGGAGATGAGAATTATGAATATTCGTAAATCGATTTTTTTTAAGACTGTAAGACTGATTCCTGTACCTAATATGTTAATCGAACCATCCGTTCGATTTTTAATCTCCTTTATCACCTATGCAATTTATAAGTACGTAGTCCACCGGTATGTACCGGATGGTAACTGTTAACTGTCGCTTATTGATCGCTGTAATACAGCCAGGTCACTGCCTACTGTAAGTTTGACCTTCTGCTTGTCGCTGAGCTAACGAAATACTATTAATTTTCTGTTAAGTGTAGTAGCTGAGTCATTTATGGGTGTAAACAAAAAAAACGGAGCCGTCGCTTAGGACGCCTGGCAGATGTGAAACATTGAAATTATTTTGTACAAGTATATATGCATAAAGGAACAGATTACGACAGGAACTAATATGGCATAAAGTATTATAAAATATTACGATTTCTTTTCTAGAAACTGATGATTTTTATTCAATAAACATTTATTTTTATTAATATACACTATAGGTATGTGTTTAGGTTAATAATTAATTTTGAGCTCACTAGATGGCGTTGTACATAATTTTAAAACGGGTTATGATTTCGTTATACAAATGTACGTATCCAAGCGTGGCGTTAACGCCACTCCAACGATCAATTTCACCCTCGCCTATAGATGTTTCACATCAAAACACGGATTAGTTGCTTTTGAAAATAAGAGTAACTCTTAGAAGTGAAGCAGTGATCATAAATGTGAGTAAATCTGGTATAATTTTGATTTAGGTACTGAGAATATAAATATCCTCAGAAGGACCTACGTTATATAAATAGTATGAACGGAACCAGTAATAAATATAAAAAAAAATTATCATAATATTCTCAATAAGCACCTATTCAATAAATAATCTTAAAGACCTTAATTAGTGATAAGACGGAAGCGGACTACTTTCGCTGATTACGTATTTGTTATGTAAAGTGTGATCTGTTCATTATAGTAGTAAAAATTATCCACTACATTAATAGTTTATGTGACGGTCGTAATTACGTTACAATCACTAAAGCTTGTTTCTTTTTAATATGTAGAATAGTTAGGTGATTACTATTAAACAGAATGGCATAGGATGCCATACGTATATAACATCTATGTAAGAGAAAACTTGTAACTAAAATTCTATGTCAACCTGGCTGATCAGCGTATAGGAGGTCAATTTCTCTTTCATCGTGGTGGAGGCCTGAACTGAACCATGGAATGTAGGTATATGAGGTGAGAAGAAGAAAATGGGATGATGTTCTATAATATGTAATCCGAAGGTAGAACCTTCTATACTTTTTAAATTAAAAAAAAGGAATCTATCGCTCAGGACGCCTGGCAGATGTGAAACATCGAAATTATTTTGTACAAGTATATATGCTTATAGGAACCGATTACTACAGGAACTAATATGGCATAAAGTATTAATAAAATATTACCTACGATTTTTTTTCCAGAAAATGATGATTTTTATTCACTATAGTCCATAAAATATAGGATGATCTCTGTGACAGTTGTCCCTAGTGCTGTCACGCTTACGATAAAGTCCGTATTTTTTTATCGATAAAACTCTTTATTTTTATAATTGTGATTTTCTATTATAATGAAAATACAATCAATGAAAATCTTTTTGAATTTATTTCACACAAGACTGTTTTTTGACTGGTTTAATTATTCAAAAGGTCAAGACAATCAAGGTCTAGGTCACTATTACGTCATCACTGGAGCGTTCCTGCTAGAACTTTTATCATTTTTTACCAAAATAGGGACAGTCGTTAGATCAATCGATCAATTACGACTGTTTTATAAATAATAAATGTCTAGTTTATTCACGATAATGAGTACATAATATTATTATTTACTCTGAGACAAAAAGTAGTTTTTTAATGTTTAATTAATTCAATTTATGTATTTTATAATGTAATTATCTGTTCTAATTGTAAAAAATGTTGAAAGTTTTATATAGGTACTATATTGGGTTTATTTCTTTTATGAATAATTTAATAAATATCGGTTATCGATTTACGTATATCGACTGTCCCATCTCTTTTTTATTTTCAGTCCAGTATGACATTGTACGTTCGTAAGCGTCATTTTTGTATAAAATGTTTATTAGGTATTTCAGTACTTATGAGGTACATTTTAGGCATGAATATTAATATTTTTGTATTTATAATATATGGCACTTCAGTTGCAATAAAACTGGCACGAAAAGAACGAAAATATATTTGACACAAAATAAAATTGTAAACATGTCGCTCGTTCAAACTTACTTCATTAGTTTCGTTGACATATGTCACAGAGATCAAGCTATATTTTATGGACTATAAACATTTATTTTCATTAGTATATACTATAGGTATGCGAGTCCAGTGCGGCGAGAGATAGCACACAAGTCGCTCCGTCTTACTCACACACAACTACGTATAGACTACGTATATATAAATATAAAACAAACAGGTTTACCCTAGCGTATTCCATCATATAGCGTGACGTCGTAACGCCACGAGTTGTTTACACCACGCTAACGATCAGGTTCACCCTCGCGCATAGTTGTTTCTCATCAACAAGTGAGAACACAATGTGTCACATTCCTTTTTGCTGTGAAATATCTATAGCTGTACCTAAAACCGATTGTCAGCGTGGCGAGGCATGCTGTGGCGACGCATCGCCACGCTATAGGATAGTAAGTGTAGTTCCGATCAATTGTCACAGTAATATCGTCAGAGGCATCAAATATAACTATTATATTATATTAAATAATCACTGATTGAAGAATCGAGTTTTCACAATTTGAAATATTTTAGAATTTTTAATTCTTGTATTTAATGACAATAAATGTTTATTGAAAAAAATATGCCATATTAGTTCCTGTCGTAATCTGTTATTTTATGCATATACTAGCAACCCGCCTTCGCTTCGCTTCGGTTTTAGTCGTTTTACCCGCGTAGTTCCTGTTCCCGTGGGAATACCGGCATAAAATATAGCCTAGGTTACTCCCTGATATTATAGCTTTCCATTGGTGAAAGAATTTTTGAAATCTGTCCAGCCGTTTTGAAGATTACCCGAAACAAACAGACAGACAGACAGACAAAAAAAATATAAAGTGATTTTTAGGCATGTGTTGCACTATGCAAATAACCGTGTGAGCATGAAAAAAGCCTATTATTTTGACATTACAAACAGACATTCCAATTTTATTTATTGGTATAGATACAGTTCAAAATAATTTCGTTGTTTCACATCTGCCAGGCGTGCTGAGCGACGGCTCACTTTTTTATTTTCGGGTGTCGTACAAAATATGTAGTTCTAGTTCCTCAATTTTTGTATGCAGGTATGGTATTTAACTGGTGCAAAAGTTTTGATATGGCTATGCTAACATCAGCTTAGTGGGGATAGAAATTCTTGACGTCCAGCGACGTGGACACAAGTCGGCTCCTGGTGGTGTATCTAAGCGAAACACAAACACGAAGTTAATATGTTTTATATAATATGTTTCTTCTAGATTTTATTGGTTTTGCCATATTGCTATTTAGTTCAATATTTCTTGCGTGTGGTGACGGAGTAGGAACAATATTCACCGTATCCTCTCTTACCCAAGGGTATCGTAAAAGACGACTAAGGGATATAATATGCATATAACATCTATAAGAGCAGTAAAACTCGACATAAAACTATACCACCAACACCTTTAACCAGTGTGTTATAGTAGGTCTATTTGCCTCCTCCTCCATTATGGAGGAGACTCAAACCCAACATTTGGAATTTATGTGGATTGAGATGATAGTGGTAGATAGTTGTTCGGAATATACCTTTAAACATAGGACACCTAACCATATTAACTGTAAGTGATCTTTTTTAGGGTTCCGTACCCAAAGGCAAACCTAGTCCCGTCCGTACCCTTTGGTACGGACGGGACTAGGGTTACCACCCGTACTTTATTATAAAGTATTGTACATTATTTCGGGTAACTGTACTTTACACTTTATGTGAATAATAAAGTACGCAAAAATACTTTATTTCCCGCCGAGTTAATTTGCCTAGGGTTAATTTTCAAATTAAATAGTGTCTTTGAATCTAATAAATAATATATTTATTTACTTTAAAATATTTATAACGTACAACGATTTTGTTTAGCAGTGATAAGTATTTATTCAAATTCTCTAAATATAATCAACAATATCTTTAAAAGTAAAACACATAGCAAACCGTACGCTATTTGGACACAAAGTACTTTTTTTTCTTCATTCATTAAGCAATGTACTTTATTTACACAAATAAAAGGTGGCAACCCTATACGGACCCTATTACTGAGACTTCGCTGTCCGTCCGTCCATCTGTCACCAGGCTGTATCTCAAGAACGGTAATAGCTAGACAGTTGAAATTTTCACAGATGATGTATTTCTATTGCCGCTATAACAAAAAATACTAAAAATAAAATGAAATAAATATTTAAGAGGGGCTCCCATACAACAAACTTGATTTTTTTACCGTTTCTTGCTCGATACTAATAACGGTGACAGGTAGACGCTTTAACTATTCACAGAATATTTAGTTTTGTGTTCTCTTTAAATATAATTAATTAAAATAAAATAAATGTTTAAGGGGGGCTCCCATACAACAAACGCGATTTTTATACCGTACCGATACGGTACGGTATTCCGTACCATTATGGTACGGAACCCTATGTGCGCGATTCCGACTCGCACATGGCCGGTTTTTTTTATTATTTTCAATCAATATATTTTTTTTAATTCACTATTACAGTAGCAGGCGTATGGCATTGGACCTACGAGATATTTTAATAAAGTAGAAGTATTAGGTACATTTGGATGTTAAAATACTAGATTATCGCACCAGTAGGTATATTGCACCAGTAGGTATATTGCTAGAAATATGACAATACTTAATACTGTACGGAGATATTAGTTAAGAAATCTTATATTTCTGGTGTTTCAGTATGGGAGTCGATCTTCTTTTAAGTTTCTCGACCTTAGATAATTCTAATAAGATAATTTAACGAATTTCAGGAGAAATTTAGATTACCAAACAAAAATATGGCGAAATTGTGAAATATTTGAGTAATAATCTGAAAAAAATCTTCTGCTTATGAAACTGGGATTTCATATACCTATTTTAAAACCATCCATCTTTATTGGGTTCACTTATCTAAAATAAGTGTTTAAGTGCCTAAATCATTTTTATTAAAATTATCTCTGGGCCTTTTTAATGAAAATCTTATGAATGCTCCAGAAACAGCAAGTTGATATGAAATTCTTAAAGATATTTTTTTTCAAACTCATAACTCTTTCTTAAAATTTAGTTTATGTTTATTGATATATTTTCGTAGTGCAAGATCGCAGGCAATTTTTTTTTGGCGTGGGTTACGGTCGGCGCGCTCCTCGCTCCACTCCGTCCGGGGCGACATAGGAGCGTAAGCACGCACAGCCGTAACTCACCCGTATAGCATGTCGCCTTCGTCATTGGGTCGACCACCGGTGCAGAGTTCTTGGACTTCAGTCGGTCGACCCGAGTAACACTGCAGGCTGCGATCCACTATGATAGTAAAGAATTATCCATTTTATATAAAATTATAATATTTGTACACTAATTTGATTAGTTTATTATTTCAAATAGTAAGCCTCCTCTGTGCACATGCGTTACCCTATAATTAATGGTTAAACTTTTTTCATTTAATCGTCTTCTTTCAATTGTGTAAGTTAAACAAGTAACTATCTTAAAGTATAAACAGTTGTTGAGTTAGGTTAGGGTACGTTAACCTCATTGAAGACAGTGAGACCATGGTACCGGTGGTCCGTCTTTCAAGGCGGAGGGAGGGACCACGGCACGTTATTTAGTGGGTGAGGGCCCCACACTACTTCGTTGTTACAGCAGATTTGCGTTTAGGTACATTTTTCCTACCATAACAAAAAAAAGGATACTTTAACCTAATAAATAAATAAAATATACTTAAATAATAAACAATTTGGGTTTACGCTTTTTAATTTTGATACCTGGGTGTTATATGATTCACATTCTTCGTTAATTCTCAGGACGGATTCTGGACACAATATACACAATGAAGTCAATAGATGGGCAGATCTATATAAACATCTTTCGTAACCCTTTCCGCGTCACCTAATGATTCGTTCTATGTAGAATCGCACTACATTCGGCAGCGGATATCACTGAAATTCAATTTATTATCTTTAGAGATAATCCGTTGAATTGATTTAAAAAAATAAAACATTTCCTAATATATCGCCACAATATTGTATAAAGTTTGCTTCATTAAAGAGATATATAAAAGTAACTGGGATATTTTTCAAGCGGTTCATAAAAAAAACTACATAATGTTAACGTTGTTCAACATTACTTTCTTAGTTTTGATAAATGGCCGTGGATAACAAAATCGAGAGCACAACAACAATTACCCCGTGAAAGGCATTGCAATCATACTTTGGAAAGTAGTTTACTTGACCTTACAAATTCGTAGATAATATAACATACAATAAAAGTGAATCAAGTGAAAATAGAAGCGATCAACCGTGACAAGTGACGCGGAATTCCGATTATTTTCTTTGCTACTGGAACATTTTTGGGTAATGATTGGACAGCACTGTATATTATTATTTTATACAACTGATTAAGGAAAATAACCATCTAAATCAGAATTAGAAATTGCTTATATAATTTTACATTAAAACAGTGATTTTAGCATGGTATTAGATAACATAGAATATAAGATTTTTGGTTGTTGCTATATCTTTTAAATAAACTAATTTGTACAACCAATTTTATAAAGCGAAAGTTAGAAGGAATTTATGTACGTATTCTTTTGTGTAATTCGCGGACACGTACGTAATTTTAGAAATGTCATCTTGCGAAATGGAATTATTTAACCTATTAGGATGTTTCATTGTATTAAAAGGTCGCAATAATTTTATCCTTACCTATATTAATTTGACGAAAGTCGAGTAACCCCTGACATGAACAAAACAAAACAAAATTTTCAAAATTTTAGTTTTCAATTCGTTAGTTAATATTCTCTATTCCATTTCAATACAGTGTACATTATTCTACTAGTCAAGCTCTTTCATTTGATACCTTAATCTAAAGTATTTAAAGATATAAGGTAGGTGCTGTGTGGTGGCGGCTATGAAAACTATCAACACTTATTTTTTTAAAAAGACAACACCTCGCCATAAGGAAATAATCCTTTTATTCCGGGGGACTTTACAAACATATAATTAACGGACATAAATTACATCCAGACTCAGAACAACAATTTGGGATTCGCACAAAGTGTTGTCCCGCGTGGGATTCGAACCCACGACACTGGCGCTGTAGATCACTATCTTAACCACTACACCATCTGTGTTTACATTGCTCATGGGTGTCGTAAAAGACGACTAAGAGCTTAAGATCGACCAACTTTAGCTGATGACGTCTGGTCAATTACATTCCCAAGGATGATTTCGGATCAGGGCCGGATTAATCCTATCAGGGCCCCTAGGCAATGCGATTCTCGGGTGCATGGTCCAAGGTCTAGGAGCAGTAGCGTCACTTACCATCAGGTGTGCTGTTTTTTCTTTTGACATTAACAACAATAAAAAAAGGAATAATATTGAGGAAGTGAACAAATTTACAAAAAGATTGTTCTAAGAAATGTTTTTTTTTCCTTGGTATATGCTCGGGGCCCCTTGTAAGTGCGGGGCCCCTTATAAGTGCGGGGCCCCCAGGCAGTTGCTTAATCCGCCTTATGGATAATGCGACCCTGTTTCCGGTCACAAAACTATTGGCAATAACTTTTTCAATGTGCAGGATGGAGGAGGATCACATATCACATCGACCCTAAGTAATTGAAATAAGAGCATGATGCTAATGATGATTTTAGGGCTTTGATTTCTTCATATCTGTGGAGCTAAATATATGATGCGTTCCCTACTTATCGACATTCGGTCGCCCACTAGTAACAATGCCTTGAGATCCGTGGCTGACTCGGCGGATTACCCTTTCGGGTATCGTCGCTTTCGACGCCGCGGCGATAAAACAGTATTGCCATGGCGAAGTAATCCTCGGTCCGTCCATCCAACAGTAATTGATATATTGATAGAAAATGAGAGCAGTTAGAGTTTTCTACATATACTACATATATGACTTTTATCAGGTACAAGATTGAAAAAGTCCAGTAAACAGATCGATATTTCCGCCTAAACCAGATGCTTTTAGTCCTTATTGACGAACTTTTCTCAGTTCCATTGTACTTCGTAAGGTACCTTGAACTTCAGACCGCCGACATTCAAGTGTCAATAAGTAATTTCAGTCATGGTCACTTACGACATCGGATTTTATTCATCATTAACCGGGTCACGGTATTATCAAACTACTAAAGACTATGATTTCGAGATTGTTTTATATTTTTTAGTAATGAACCTTGTTACTGTTCTAATATGGGACGTGATTAGATAAGTAACAAAATTTTGATATCGGTTCAAAACTATGTACCATTATTGTACCATATACACGAATGGCTTATTAAGATCGGTCAGTATCGGTAAGCCTGAAAGTATAAGACATAGAAAGATCTTTTCTTAAGAGCCATATCATCGATTTTAGTGACAAAAAAACTGCATACCTAGTCCACTTACTCTTAGTCCGCCCGTGACCATGAACGCTGTAGTGTTTGAAACGTCGGGCAATTAGAAATCAAATACGAACGCTATAAAATCCGTAAAATAGTTTTATTTACAATGTGTAATATTCGCGTATCTAAACATCAGTAATCATTATGCATATAGATTAAAAAAAAATGTACTCAATTTAATTCAATAACCCGATCGTCTTGAGGAATAAAACTTACATTATTTCTATTTGAATCTCCATTGTAAAGCATAAAAAAGCAGAAAATGTTACTATGAAACATCATATCTAAAATGAATAAAATGCATTGTATTTCATATTAATTTTATTAAGTAGGTGTCCGAAATAACAACAATTTGGTGCGATACAAAATTCAACTCGTTTATGCAACAATTTTGTAAATGCAGTAGTAAAATCATCTACTCGGCTCCATGGTGGCTTTTAAGTCTTCAATAGTGTCGTAGCTTTTTTCTGCACTTGTCTTTTACTTTCAAACTAGCTCATACTAACCGATCTAAATGGGCCATCTGGTATACATATTACTGTTTGGAGACATGTTACGTCGAAATACATGCATCTTAATCTAATTGTGTATACATATTTCTGGAAAATTTTACTTTAATTGATCAACATTTGTACTTACTGCAAAAATTTTACTAGAATACATTTTATACATATTTCTGGTAAATTTTACTTTAATTGATTAACATTTGTACTTACTGCAAAAATTTTACTAGAATACATTTTATACATATTTCTGGAAAATTTTACTTTAATTGATTAACATTTGTACTTACTGCAAAAATTTTACTAGAATACATTTTATACATATTTCTGGAAAATTTTACTTTAATTGATTAACATTTGTACTTACTGCAAAAATTTTACTAGAATACATTTTATACATATTTCTGGAAAATTTTACTTTAATTGATTAACATTTGTACTTACTGCAAAAATTTTACTAGAATACATTTTATACATATTTCTGGAAAATTTTACTTTAATTGATTAACATTTGTACTTACTGCAAAAATTTTACTAGAATACATTTTTTGTAGCACGTTTTCGTAATGTAGAAGAAGAATTGCATTTATTTACTTAATTATAACTGATGCTGTGTTGTAGCGACTACGAATACTATCAAATCTTACATTATTCGTGGGTGTCGTAAAAGACAACTAAGAGTTTTATATCGACTTTGGCCAACTATACCTGATGCCGTACATTCCTAAGGAGGATTGATATCAGGCAGTCGGCTGGTCGTAAAATCATAACTATTTGTAACATGAACAATGGGAACTGGGTTAATATTGCATCGACCCTAACTAATTGGAATAAAGGCAGAGTGATGATAATGATTGAACTTATTTCAAACGGTACAATACTGATCACAGAATACATTGATTCACACAACCCACTCTCTCTAACTGTTCTCTTTACTCTTCTCTGTTGTGATACAATTATAACAGAAAATATTTTAACCTTATACACTAAAAGGAACGTTGTAAAGATCGCGCTTTTTAGATAAAAAATACCTACGTAAGTCTTTGCCAAACATAGCGGATCTTTCAAACAATAATTTACATGATATATAGCCAACCTTAGCCTTATAATCAAATCTTACATGATCACTGTTACGTTGTAATATAATATTGTTAGATCACATTGTGCACAAGTGTTTCGTCATAAAAAACGATTACATGAGTAGGTCACACGAGGGAAAGTACGTAGTTATTATTGCGCATTCGTCTGTCTGCGACAATCGAAAGACATTTTGTATATACTGGATTGGGGGCTTGCTATATTTGTTAGTGGTCGTGACATAGTTTGATATTTAAATCTATATGTTCGGGGATATATATGGTGATAGAGTTTCTGTTTTGATTGATTTTTTATAGTGGTGAAAGATAATGAGGTGAAAGATAATGATTTCTGATATTTACGCGAACATTACATATCCTTACTAATATTGTAAATACGAAAGTATAATGATTTCTGATATTTACGCGAGTATTATACATTTTAAATAAAACTACTTTACGGATTTTATTGCGTTTGTATTTGATTTTTGATTACCCGACGTTTCGAACACTTTACAGCGTTCATGGTCACGGGAGGACTAAGATGTCTCACGTCCAACAAGTCATCGTTACTGCAGAAAATTTATAATTATCTACCCGATACAGAAATTAGTTATTAAATATTGACCCATATTTTGATACAAATTTTTTTTTAATAATAATAATTATGATATGTTTGATATCTTAGTCCGCCCGTGACCATAAACGCTAAAGTGCTTGAACGTCGGTCAATCAAAAATCCAATACAAACGATATAAAATCTGTACAAGTAGTTTTATTTATAAACAGTTATATTTTTACTTAGTAAGTTTTTATGTTTGCGTGTTTAATTTTAATCATGTGGTGTCAGAATAATAACGCAATTCACTATCTTCGTTATTGCCTGTGGATATCGTAAAATATGTTAAAGGTATAATAAGTGTATTGCACCTCTGCTTCCTCATAAAAATTATTGTTTTAACAATTTTTACTCACGTTGTCAAAATAACTATAATGAAAAATTTTCTGACATAGATTTATTTACGAACTCAAAGTATACATTTAAAAAATATTTTTTGAAAAACTTATGTATATATATATATATATATATATATATATATATATATATATATATATATATATATATATATATATATATATATATATAACGAGTAATTTTTCCGTGTCTTACGTTAATAGATATGATGATCACTATGGCCTTGTTTGTCCTATTGGACACCTATTAAGTAATTAAGTAATATTAACAACTACTTTTAGGCACTAATTGTCGATAACTTATTTTTTTTTATAATTTGTAATATTTCTCTTGTATGACTGCATGTGCCAAAATAAATGAAAAAAAAAAGTATATAACATCTATGCAAGAGAAGGAAAGCTGGAAATAAAATCATATACCAATCCGTATGACCAGCGTGGTATAACAGGTCAAATGTTATTATGAAGGAGGCTCGAGCCGAGCAGTGGGAGACATATGAACTGAGATAATAATGATGATATTAAAGTTTTTAAGTTCTAGCCAAGAAGACCATTTTATTGATGCGTATGTTTGCTAATAGCACGATTGTATTTTTCAACCTGCCTCTGAAGATTTCCTCAGATATGCATGTCTCTTATACTACGAGTACTTGTAATTCTCCATCCATCTATACATCAAACAATCAACGTCCACTGCTGAACGGATAGAATTGACTTGCTCGTAAGGATGCCACGATGATCAGTTCCGTAACGCCTGTATCCAACGGCTCCTTACAAATTCTACTATATCATTAGCCCATTTAGTATTCATTCATCCTACAATGGAATAATTGCTTATGAATTAAACATTTGGGAATTTTCTTCTCCAGCAATGGTTAATTTGATGGCAAATATGGCTTGGACTTTCTCGTGCTGTTCCTCGGAGTATGGCAGTTTACATACGTTCTTCACAAACTTCTGTAGCCTGGTTTTTATTTCGTAGAGCAATCCTTAATATCTCTCTATAGCGTTCTGTGCAATTTCAAGTTTCCTTATAAGGCTGATAATCCACAGTGGCTCAAAGAATATTTTGTTACACTTAATACGAACTTAACGAAAAGAAATTCCGTATCGAGGTGATCCGGGTGTGCCTAATAAATGTTTTTACGATATGATTTTGAAATTTTAAACACATTTCATTATGTAATCTGCAATTTAGTAATCAATCACTGTGTTAATCCTAATCTATGCAATTATATCCTACTTTTTATTTGTTGGTACATAGGTACGTTTGAGCAGATGTAACTTAATTTCGTGATATTTTAAGATCTGATACTTCTTTTTAATATTTCAAGTGACACCAATTCGTTATATATTTTTATGTCATACTCCTCATCTTGCAATCTTTATCCCAATTTATATGTAATCAACACATATGTATCTTCTTCCTCTGACATGGGTGGAAGTGGTGGTCAGATGGCCAGATTATGCAGTTTAGAAAGTTGTTTAAGTTTTTCCAGTGGCCGTTTGCTTAACTTCACCTCAATTCCATAAGAATCTTATATGATGCGATCGTTTTTAACAGTCTCTTTTTCTTTTCAATATTTTCTTCTTTTCATCATTTTATACTCATATGTTATATTTAACTATACATATGTATTTCGTGTTAATAAATAAATCAGCCTTTTGATTTAGAAATCATCATCCTGTTCTTATCTCAATTATTTCCCTGCACCGGTGGTTGGCCCAACGACAAACGACGACGTGCCACGGGTGGGTTACGGGGCCGCGCGCCTCCCCTCTGTCGCCCTGGACGAAGCCGGGCGGCGGGTGACCGTAGCCCACCCCAAAAATATCCCAATTATATGAGGTCAACGCAACACATAATCTTCTTCCATCGCACCTAATGAAAAAGTTGTCGACAATAGTTTTATGACCGGCCGTCTGCCTGACATTGGCCTTCCTTGGGCATGTATTGTTGACCAGACGGTATCAGTTGGAGTTGGCTCAGGTCAATGTAAAATAAATTAATGTTTAGCCCAATTCTTTAACGGCGCAGCACATGCTCGAGGAGTGTGCTGCGTGGGAGGGGGAGCGCCGTGAACTCGTCGCGATTATCGGTGCTGACCTGGCGCTGCCGACCATCGCCAGGGAGATGCTCGTCAGCGTCAGGAACTGGGACGCGGTCGCCGCTTTCTGTGAGGCTGTAATCTCACGGAAGGAGGTGGCGGATCGTGTGCGAGTAGAGCTCCTATTCGGCGACACGTTCCGCCGCCAGCGACTCAGGCGGCGCAGGCGCGAGTATCTGCGCCTAATGCCGCCCTAGCCGAGGCCGCGCGTGATCGGACCGGGGAATTGTCCGTCACCCGCAGTGTGGCTAACCGCGCGACGTCGACCGACGTCCCAGGACGTCGAGAGGTGAGGGTACCCGAAAGGGTATTCCGTCGGCCGACCACTGACGACAAGTCACATCTGCTCCGGTGGTCGGCCCAACAGCGGGGTGACGTGGGTACGGGTGGGTTATGGGCCCGCGCGCCGTCCTTTCATTGCCCCGGACGGACTGGACCGCGTGTGCGCTTACCATAGCCCACCCATTAAAAAAAAAGCCCAATTCTTTAAACTATATTATAATATGTTATGCTATCTCTGAATGTTGTAAACAATTTTTAATTCCGAAAAAAATAATAAGGTTGTAAAGTCCCGAACAAACACTTCATCTCAGCTCATATTCGTCCCACTGCTGGGCTCGTGTCTCCTCCACAATAGGACCGAAAATGATCTACTATACCATACTGGTCAGACATGTTGGTATAGGGTTTTTTTCGAGCTTTTTTTCTCTTGGACAGATGTTATATGTACTGTATATCCCATAGTCGTCTTTTACGATATCCACGGGCAAGATAGGGGCTGGAGAATTGTATTCTTACTCCGTCACCACATGAAAAAAATACTATAGATATCTGAAATAAATGCAAATTAAGCATTTTTTTTTTTATTGCCGATGGTGGCAAACGAACAAGCAGCACACCTGATGGTAAGTGAAACTGCTGCACATGGACCTTTGCAATACCAGGGGCACAGCTAGGCCGCTGCCTACCGTGAAGGAAATACTCTTCTTAAACCTCGTTTAAAGAAGGACATGTCATAGCGCTCGGGAAACACAGCAGCAGGTAGTTCATTCCAGAGCTTGCACGTACGTGGGAGAAATGATCGCTGGAAACGTACAGTTGAAGACCATAACGTTTTCAGGTGAAATGGATGAACCCTGCTACGATGTCGAGTGGTACGTTGGTAGAATGGTGACGGTGGTACCAAGTCAAACAGTTCCTCGGAGCACTCCCCGTGAAAGAGTCGGTAGAGTACACAGAGTGACCCAAAGTCTCTCCGCTGCTCCAGTGACTCCAATCTGTCCGTAAGATTGGGATCCCCGACGATTCGAACAGCCCGTCTTTGCAGGGAGTCAAGTGGGTCTAGCTGATATTTGGGCGCACCTGCCCAGAGATGAGAGCAGTACTCCACATGAGGACGAACTTGTGCTTTGTATAGCACAAGACGCTGTCTCGGTGTGAAGTACCGTCTGGCTCTGTTCAGGACACTCAACTTTTTGCTTGCCAATTTGGCTTTGTCCTCCAAATGACTCCCAAACTGGCCTTTGCTCGATATTTTGACGCCGAGAATCCCAATATTCTCAGAAATTGGGAGAGTTACTCCTTGGAACTGTGGCGCCATGACAAACGGGTCCTTCTTTGCAGTGAACGCGCAAACTCGTGTCTTTGTGGGGTTGAACTGGACTAGGTTCCGTTCACCCCATTTCAAGGCCCGCCCCAGAGAGCGCTCGACTTCAGACACAAGTTGAACCCTTCTTTCCTGAGTACTCCGAGGGATATTCCGTTGCTCAGTGTACCGCTCATCACCCGTGCTGTCATCCGCATAGCAACGCATACTCTCGATAGAGAGCATGTCATTGATATGCATGATAAACAACGTCGGGGAAAGCACCGAGCCTTGTGGTACACCAGCATTAATGGTCATGGTATCGGAGCAGGAGCCATCTACGACGACTTTTATAGTCCGACCATCCAGAAAGCTGGCGATCCAATTACAGAGTCCCTCGGGGATTCCGTATGATGGTAGCTTCGATAGAAGTGCCTTGTGCCAGACCCTATCGAACGCCTTTGCGATATCTAGGCTGAACGCCAGCACCTCACCCTTGCCCTCCAAGGTCTCTGCCCAACGGTGTGTGAGGTACACAAGAAGATCACCAGCCGACCGACCATGACGAAAGCCGTATTGGCGATCACTGATAAGCTGGCGATCCTCAAGGTACTGCAGAAGCTGACGGTTTATAACCTTCTCCATTATCTTGGAGAGCAAGGATGTTATCGCAATTGGCCTGTAATTCGATGGGTCAGACCGGTCTCCCTTTTTAGGGATCGGGTGGACATGGGCTACCTTCCACGAAGACGGAACCCTATTAGTAGCGTAGGAAAGTCGGTATAGGCGCGTGAGGATGGGAGTCAATTCAGGGGCGCACGTCTTTAGTACCACTGCAGGGATGCCATCCGGTCCACTCGACTTATGGACGTCTAAAAGCTGCAGCTCCCGCCTAACCGCTCGCTGCGTGATGCGGATTTCGGGCAGTGAGCTTTCATACCGTGGGATAGTAGGTGGTGTGGCAGCTCCGGCATCCAAAGTCGAGTTACAGGCAAGGAATTGACCTAGAAGATCGGCCTTCTCCTTTGCGCTGTGGGCCAGACTACCATCGTGTTTCTGCAGTGGTGGGAGATTGGGCTGGCAGAAGTTGCCTTGGGCAGCCTTGGCGAGCGACCAGAATGCACGACTCCCAGTGGGATAGCTTTGCAATCGCTCGCCAATTCTGGCAACATGTTCCGCCTTGGCTCTGGCAATAGCCTTCTTACTAGATCTAGAAGCGGCATTAAATTTCCGCTTCACCTCTTTGGCGTTCGGGTCCTGGCATTTTTTGGCCCTATTCCAGGCCCGATATGCGGACTGTTTCTGGCATGCAGCCGTCCTGCAGGTTTTGTTAAACCAGGGTCGGCTGCGGCCACCGACGGGTATTTTGGTGTTGGGGATGAATAATTCCATCCCCGTAATAACCGTTTCGGTAACGCAGTCTGCACAGATGCCAGGGTCCCCAGAGGCGAAGCAAAGCCGCTTCCATGGGTAGGATGCGTAAAACTCGCGGAGTCCATCCCAATCTGCTGACTTATATTGCCAGACTCTGCGAGTCCCAGTCGCCTTAGAACGACTAGGCCTTACAACAGGGGCACTGCTACGAACCAAGCAGTGGTCAGAAGATCCAAGAGGGGCTTCAACCACTACCTGATATCCATGCTGATGTGTAGTCAGCAGAAGATCCAGTAAAGAAGACTCATGGCTCTTAATATCTGGGATACGGGTGGGCTGTGTCACCAGTTGTGAGAGACCATAGGCCGAGACCATATTGAAGAGATGTCGACCCTGGAGGTCAGTGGTTCGGGACCCCAGCCACTCTTTATGATGTGCGTTGAACTCTCCAAGAACCACCACCTCCGCTGATGGACACTGCTCCAATATTTCGTCAATCCCCCATTGGACGTTTTCAAATAATTGAATTGACCCCGGATCACTGCCATGGGACCTGTAGAGATGCGTAGATGCGGGTAAGGCCTCCATAGTCTACGCGTAGCCGCAGGATTGACAAGTCACCATGTTCGAGGGCCCGAAGGCGGCGACAGCAGATATCACCTCGGATGAATACGCACACCCCGGCTTTACGACGGAAGGTATGCTCCAACTCGTAGCCGGGGTAATTTAGGTACGAAATGTCATCCGGAGCACCTATCTGCGTCTCCGTTAAAAAGAGTAAGGCAGGCCGCGCCGTCTCGAGGTGATGGTGGACGGCGTCGAGATTGCTATGTAGACCCCTGATATTGCAAAAATCCACATCAAATGTGGATAAGGGGACCGCCGTAGAAAACGTTCTCTTTTTATTTTTCTTGGCCATAAGTTATTGTTTAAGAAGAGGAGGAAGAGAGTGTGAATGTGTACAACGGAGTTCGGTGATACAAAAAAAAAAAATGGGCGGGGCATAGTGCATGGTCGAGGAGTGAGTTTTGTGAGAAGCTGACACGATGCACGGAAGGGCCCCCGATGCCCCCCCGTGCGTAGCCGCCGAGGTCCACTCCGGTTTCCCACACCGGCACGACGACTACCCAACGGGATTTTCGCCGGTTGGTGGAACAGCCTCCCAGGGAGGATGATCCTGGGTTCGGGTCCCCTGCTGACCGGCAGGTGGCCGGCGGTGACCATTCCCATCGGGTCTCCCTGTACACCATGCCAGCCCCTCACGCTCAATACCCCGACCAAGACCTCACCACCGCAGGTTTCAGGCCTCACCAAAACCCGCCGCACACAAACACACTCAGAAAGTTGGGCTCCCGGCTCTCTCGCTCACCGAACGAAGTGCAGCAGCAAGTTGCTACTACTCAAACGTCGATCTTCTGCGAGAGTGTGGTACTGCCCCGGACGGACCGGCCCGCGACTGCAGACAAAAGACTGTCTACAGTGAGGTCCTACCACCAATAAACGCATCTATGAATACGATTGTAAGTTAGAAAGGAGATAGTTTATATGACGGATTAATAAAGGGGCTATTTGTTATATTGCTTTTTATTACATTGTCATAATAAACTGTGTGTAACCAAGTAGTAATGGTTTTCTAACGCACAACAAATTGCCCGATGTGAATCATCCATGAGATGAGAAAGTGAAATGATGGCGGGCCAATATAATGGTACAAAAAAAAGGATAATAACCGCGGAACTGGGCTATTAAGATTGTGAAAGCAACATTGACATTAGTTCGTAATTAACAACGGAATTACGCAACCATGGCGTGCGCGCTTTGCGAAAGTATACCGCACTGAACGTAAAATGGTAAACAAAACTTACATAAGTGCATTTCCGACGGAACGAACAGTTTTGCATGCTCGTTATGTAACAGAATATAAAATATTATACAGCGATTTACATATGAATTTAAAGTCATCTAGCACGATTACCTACTTCCGATATGGATATGCCGTTTGGCCATAATAAAAGCTATATACATTAATATCCTCTTGTCCTTATCTACACTAATATTATGAAGACTAATATACGCATTTTTGTATTTTTGTTTGTAATGAATTAGCCCGAAAACTGCTGGCGTGATATTAAAAATTTTGTTTCTAATAAAATTAGGTATTTATTAATATATCTACATAATTAAATTAAACTAGAAACTCCTACGAAAACACTAATAATGTAGTCTAAAGTTGGTATTTTGGATTAAAGTTTACACTTTGGATTGCTTAATAACACAACATTTATAAGAATATTATACGTTAAGTTTCTAATAAATAAGTTTTAGGATAACTACAGAACTTTGGAGCCATTTTTCTCTGAAATCTGAAATTATCATAATATTGAACTTGGCTGCCCTTTTCATATTTCTGTTTTTACCGGGGTCTATTATTCTTGTGCTCCTTTATCTGTTAATACGATACTCAAAGGAAAGTGTGGGTGGATTCTTAACCCACTCGGGCAGGAGATAGTATGCAATAGCAGAATAAAATGCAGCCGTTATGCTTATTATTCAATGACGTCAACTTTTCTAAGAAATATTTCATCAGTTATTCGTAATGCATGAGTTAAGATTTGGGCTATTAGGTAACTAAATATTAATAAGGTACACCTACGCTATTGGTTTAAAATTATAGAAAACAATCTATGAATATCATGCAGATTTCGGTTATGAAATAAAGGAATGAACGATAACTAACGCTAACTAACGATAACTAACGCGAAAATAACGCTAACATCACTCCAAGAGAAATAATTCTCAAAATATATTTTTATTTCTCTAGTGTTTGAAGAAAACAAAGAAACGATAGTATAGCAGCAACCGATGAAATTTAAATAAAAGGAAAAGTCAAATCATTTTGAATCCAAAATTCGTGTGAACGAAAATTATCTTTCACTCTTTATTTTTATCTTAATTGAGTACTCAAAATTAGAAATGTTATGGAGCTCCGTAATCGTAACTGAAACTATTGCATATTCGAAATGAAAATATATTCGAAACCATAACCGTATCCGATCCGACCGAAAAGTTTTGAATAATTTCGGATAGGATAGGATTCTGTATGAGATACGTTACAACAGGTTTTCTATCTTAGTAGAATTGACAAACTTAACGTAAGCCTCTCTAAAGGGAAATAATATGATAACTATCACACACAATTTAACTTTCACAATTTTCTAAAAATACAACGTTCGTAACTATCGGACAAAACTGTTGGATAACTAGAAATAATTTCATATCCGTAACTGTATCCAAAACCAGTATAATGTCCCATATCCAATGTCTCTATATCCTATGAATCATCATCACTCATTGTTTCAACCTTTTGCCGTCCATTGCTAAACGTAAGCCACCCTCATAATCCTTCATAAAGTGCGGTCCTATGCGGAATATTGCATGTGTGAATTATAAATATAAACGGTTGATACCTATAATTCCAGGTATCATCAGGCAACAGAACGCAAAGGTTTTTGTTCGATGCTATCTTTGGTCTTGAGGTACCTATCTTGGAGGAGCAAAGCGTCGAGGATGACGAAGAGGACAACGAAGTAAAACAATGCTCGTGTGGTATGTTGTTTATTCTTTATTTGATTCAATAAATTTGATTTATTTTACACTCCCCTGATTGTAATTTGAAGCATCTTACAACAAAACTGGCCAAAATTATATGTAGCATTTCAATCTAACATGCTCCTGTACACACGTGTATCTTGTCATATAATATTGCAGTAATTCTAACTACTGGAGTCTCATTAGAAAGTGTTTTCGTACTAGGTACTGATATGCCCTTGTATACAATGAACCAACAAGGTAAATAAATACCTGATGATCGCTTTTGACCACATTGAATAACCATCATAAAACGCGTGTTGGACAACTATTTACAGTTATTACAATATTAATTTATGTTTAAAACATAAATCTATTTTTATTTTTCAATAATCTTCAGTGAAAACTTAAGTTAAGCTTAAGTCAGTTAAGCTTATAATTCATAATACCTATGTATGTACTTTTAGGCTAGGAAAATAAATAGAATCGTTCACGAGATTCATACGATTTTTTATAGCAACTGTCTCCCGTCTTCTTTTTCTTTGTAAGAATATTTTTCAGTTTTACTTAATAATTTCTCAAAATTATCTCTTTGTATTGTGTTGTTGCATGCAAGCACAGTATCAATACCTTATAGTTACTTCAAGTGGTAGGTCTCTTTTCAGAATGTATATGTATAAACATTTTAAGTTTTACACTGATTTTCTTCATAAAAATATTATTACTAAGCATGTAACTATAAATGAATTGTGTGTGGTGTATAGTTAGCACCCAGGGAACTTCTAATTGGAATCTAAAAGAGAGCTTTCAATGAACTGACACAAGTTTGTACATTCTGAACAGTTGATAAACTTATTATTTAGTAGCACTGTATTATCATCTATTTTCATTTCTAACGTTTCTTCACATTCACGTTTTAGAATGCGGCAGGGCAAACCCACTCCCTAGAAAGATGGGTAAGTTTTATTGTGTAAAATACATATCAGGGTACTTGGAGTAGATTAGAATAGATTTTATGTGAATGTGTGTGTACTTATAGTAGTTTATAACATATTACCTGTATGTAATGTTTGTGTAGTTACAATATTTGTAGTTTTTTGTTATTAATAACATTTGACTTTGTTTTATTTGTAGTGATATTTATATATATCGTGCTAGTATGTAAATAATATATTTATAGGCAAGTATAAATATTATGAATGATAAATACTAAGTTCAGTAATATAGTTGCATGTTTTTGTGTATAGTCTAGTTCAGGGATCGGTAAGCGGTTTTAAAGGGGGCCAGATAGTTCGGCAAACCTGACAATGATTATGTAAAATTTTATTTTTCTTTCCAATTAAATTATATTTACCTTATATCTCGCTTACTTTTCAAAGCCTATCGAGACGTTAGATTCTACGTGGCTTCCTATCGTATAAAACAGATTTTCAATTTAATACTTAGATATATTTAAAAATATTTTGCGATCTGAGATTGACTCTTCTGCAATTCGGAGATAAACCGTGTTACGTCTGTTTCCAACTGATGATATAGTCCGACTTAACGTTCTATTCTCAAAATATATTCGTACCTGTTTGAATTTCAAATTCGCTATTTTGAAATTAAACTAACCACAAATAAAAACAATGTGTTGACATTGTTTCCATTATCATTGGGCGTCCATTTATTGCAATATTAATTAAATTTAAATGTCCCATACATCTAAGTTGTTTATTTAATTATAAACTACCTACTTGAGTACTATCTATTGCAAAATATCAGTTTTAAAGCTCGGCTGCAGGATATTGACTGCGAATAATTGTCTTTTCAATTAACAAACACATATTAACAATTTCTCTTGGGTAAATATATAACTTAGATTAAACGCACCGATGTTGTTGAGTAAGCCTATTCGTTAGGAAATTCTATTTAAAGGCTTATCTAATTAGTGCTGTTTCTGTATTTATCTATAAACGGAAATGGTCCTAACGACTATTGAAAGTCATAGTTTTTTATTATCTCTGATAATCATAATACACGGCCATATACATATCTACAGAAATTAAATTTATCTATATATATTTTGTATAGTATCCGTATGTCCGTATCCGTGTGGTGATGGACTAAGAATACAATTCACCCCTCTTTTACTTGTGGGTGTCGTAAAAGACGACTACGGGATATGCATATAGGATCCATGCAAGACAAGGAAAACTTGACATAAAACTCTATGCCAACACGTCTCACCAGCGCGGTGGCCCAACCCTACAGTGGGATTTATGTGGGCCAAGAAGAATATCTCAAAGGCTTATTACTCCAGTGGCATATTGCAACTGACATTTGGGAAGTCTAGGGTTCAATATCCTAAGTCAGATAAAAAAGTATTATTAGATTTCCTCTAAATCTTGAAGTAATTCTCAAAAACAAGTTTGACTTATGGAACTTTGCCCGGTAAGCAGCTAGGTTTAATAATTTTATTGTCTTAATCAATTTCATACTGCTTTATGTAATATTGTCTAAGGACAAATTTATTAATAAATTCATAATTATGAGATAACTGATTTACAAGTATGATTCGACTCTATTCTAAGCAAATCTCAAGAATCGCAAGCCTATCGCCTCTATAAACTAACAGCTGATACCTAGTAGGTACTCGCTTGTACGTTGAACTTCTGATCACAGTGAAAGTGTAATGAGCTCGATCTTGAACGAATCGGCCGGCAGTTCTGTTAAACTGTCTTAACAGTAGGCTTATTCCATTGCAGTATTATTTTTAATTCCCATCAGTGTTCCTGTAAGTGTAAAAAATATTTTAAGTTTCATACCTACCATATTCAAGTAAGCCCGCTAAATTTAAAACTTTATTATTGTAGGTAACTAACTATATTTATTATTAAAAATTGGTTTTATTCAGTTAATGTTTTATAAATATTTAATATCGAAAGATAATTGTTAAATATTAAAGGCATACCTAATTACCTACTATATTTAAGAATGCCGCTAAATTTTAAACTTTAATACTGTAGGTAACTAACTGTATTTATTATTAAAATTGGTTTTGTTCAGTTAATGTTTTATTAATATTTAATATCGAAAGATAATTGTTAAATAATAAAAGCGTCGTAAATTATTATTAACTAATATCACGTAGTAGATAATTTTACCTTCACGCTTGTTAACTTAATATTATTTTGTATTCTTTGTGTAACCTTGCTCTAGTACTAATTAGATAATAGTCAATTTATAGGTAAGTAGGTATTCAAATTATGATTGAAATTATAGTATGAGATATTATTATTAATAGTTATAAATGTCTTATCTATGTCATTATCCGTCTGGTGAAGGAATAGAATTCACTACGCCCTTTTTTTTCCCTGTGGGTGTCGTGAAAGGTGACTAAAGGATATGCTCTGGAGAACATCGATGCAATAATAGAAAAATCCTACACTAATGCCAATCCCTCTAACTAGCGTGGTACTGAAGGAGGTCCGAAAGATATTATTGTCAACTTCATTTCTCAGAAAATATTATTAACAAAATATCTTTTTATACATTTTCTGTTCTTATAACAATATTTGCAATCTTCAATCCGCCTAAAAAGCGTGGAGATTTTGAGATTAACCCCTTGGCCGATGGCCGATAGATTTTGACAGGTTATTAAGTGAGAGTGCCAAAAGATTATTTAAAAAGACTATAAACTTGCTTTTTTGTTGATAGTTTCTAGGTATAGGGCATTTTTTGCATCTACAAACAGCTTTCCCTTTCACTCGGTATTTTTTCTATAACATACTTTAAAACTACATAAATAACATTGCATCCAGATGGCAATCGTACAGTTAGGTGAAACAGGAAATTTGCACATGCAGTAAACATGGTTCAACAAACTGCGTTCACTTTCTAGAGTGTGGCGGGTCGAACCAGGAGAACCGCATAGTGGGCGGGATTCCGGCTGGCGTCAACAAATATCCATGGGTGGCGAGGCTTGTTTACGATGGTCAATTCCATTGCGGAGCTTCGGTACTTACCAGAGAATATGTCCTGACTGCTGCGCATTGTGTTAGAAAGTGAGTATCTTGTATTCATTAAAATCGTTTTAAATTACTTAAAATACGTGACAGATATTATTAATAGAATTTAATTCATGAATGACATCTTTTTTATCATCATCGTACTCCCATCATCACCAATCTAATTACTTGGGGTAGGCAATACGTAAGTATATAGTTTTAAGACCGGCGGCGTGCCTGACATCAATTTTTATCAGTCAATCGCTTTTAATATTGCGACAGCACATATGGCGTAGTGGTCTAACAATTCTTTGTGCGATATACATGATTGTGCCGATTTATTTGCTGGTTTTTATTCTGGTTAAAATTTGATATCACATTGTTAATAATCTTCGATCTCAGTACGATGCTATGCTGCAATACCTTCTAATGTTTATGGTAAATTATAATATCTAAGCTTGTTACTTAATGAAGAAAATTTTTTCATCATACTTCTAATATGTGAAACATATAAAATTGGGATTTTGCGGAGTTGAAGAAGTAACTACCATATGGCAGTTTCCTTAGTGATATATGGCAAAATCGAAGGTCATAGGATTAAAAAGTATAAATGATTTGGTTAGGAAATTAAAAAAGGACTGTCAGTTAGAAGATTTAAGTTTCTGTTTAATAAAATTAGATGAGAGAGAGAGAGGAGACATTTGGTATTAAATTAAGGCCTTAAAATCTAATAAAATAATAGTTACTCCTCTTTAATAGTGAAAGAAAGCTTATGAGGATAGTTGCAAATCATCGTCTCTTGCCCGTGGGCGTCGAAAAACACGACTAAGGCATATAATATGCAGAAAACATTTATGCAATAGAAGGAAAATTCATTCCCTAAGGCAACCGTATAGTAGATCAAATTCCCTCCTACAATGAAGAAAGAAAGCCCGAGTCGTACAGACGTATATGGACTGAGATGAAATGAAATGTTCTCATAGATGCGAATTCGAATTTAATATATATAATAGGCCTCTAATACAGCAGCAATTTAGAAAGATGATCTTCTAATTCCAATTTTTATTTTGAACTCATTTATCATATCCATATGTAGGATCCTAAGTAAATTATGAAATAGTTACAACTGTTTTGACCTTTTGATTTCTTATGTAGATAGAAATGTGAATTTATAGAAAATAAGCAAATGACATTTTATTAAATGTAACTCAACTCGTTTTGTATTCTTGCATCCGAAGTACCTTGAATAATGGTAATTGAAATTCTCTGTACCTAATATTCAGTTAAATAGTTGCTAGGTGGCAATCAATACGTGTTTAGGCGCTCAACATGCAATATAGCACACGGTAGTTCTTTAAGAATTATTATTGCTATCTAAATATTCCTTGTTTGCTATCCTGATAATGAATGATTCATATATCTTGTTTTTTATAACTATACTGGTAATACGCTCGCAGTTCTTTTTTGCAAAAAAAATTGTAACTGGCTATAAGTACTCCCAATCTATCACTACTCTATATAATGACTTTCGATGTTGACACCAGTATTACTTATTTGAAATAAAACCATTCCCTAGTACTATGTCCTTCCGTGAACATGGATGCTGAAGTGTTTGAAACGTCGGGCAATCAAAAATAAAATACAAACGCGATAAAATCAGTAAAAGTAATTATATTTCTAACTACCCTCGAATTAGAACTGTAATTCTACGGACGTTAGATTTTATACTCTCATCTTGAACGATAAACAAATTACCAAAACTTTATTCATGCCGAATGGAAATCGTGTAAACCGAGCCGGCAGCTATTAGTAGCGGTGATTTATATTATTGTTCTTTTCTTCACAAAAGTAAAACATAATTTATCGTTTTCACAAACATTTATTGTTTCCTTATTAATTGACGAAGTTGCAATATACATAAACAGGTACTCACAACATGTTCGATAAATCATTTTATTAAATATCTTCAACATTTAAGCTGTAAAGTGTGATATAAAAATATTAATAGTTTTGGAAAAAAATTACTACAATGTTTTTTGAAG
Source organism: Lymantria dispar (assembly GCA_032191425.1). Taxonomy (NCBI): domain Eukaryota; kingdom Metazoa; phylum Arthropoda; class Insecta; order Lepidoptera; family Erebidae; genus Lymantria; species Lymantria dispar. The sequence continues at coordinate 25,951,660 of CM063449.1, forward strand.
CAACGATTTGGTGAAAGTCAAAGGAGTTGTTGCATGGACCGCAACAGAATAGGTACTGCAGTGTAACGTTCTATGGGGGAAGCTTACAGCGGAAGGCTGATTACCATCAGCATTCATGAATGTTTTCTTTTAAATTTCAGATTAAAGCGTTCAAAGATCCGCGTGATTCTTGGTGACCATGATCAAACCATCACAACTGAGAGTGCAGCCATTATGAGAGCAGTAACAGCTATCGTACGTCACCGCAGTTTTGATCCAGATTCATACAACAACGATATAGCACTGTTAAAACTTCGTAAACCTATTAATTTCTCCAGAATCATCAAGCCTGTTTGTCTACCGCCATCATGTGAGTTTTAAAGCTATTTCGAATATCTATAATTAATATTTATTAAAGAACAGGTTGTTTTCTAATAATTGCGATACAGGCCAAACCACTTAGAGCAGAAATATATTCGGAATTAACTGTTAATAATAAGAATTATTTATTATGTTCCGCTTTGGGCGAGTTTTTAAAATTGTATTCAGATTATTTTTTCTTTGCATGAATAAAGAAATTTAAGTCGAGTTACAAAATAGATATTTTTTACAGATTTTTTAATAAGCAAATTATATTACATTCGGATATTTTGTGAAATCGTTAAGTAAGATATAGTTTGAATATTGACATTACGATTTTTATGTTTGTGTGAATAAGTATTGATATTCTATTACAGTTACATTCTATTAACGTAAACATTTTTAGACTAAAATGATAAATCTTTGTTTTGATTATACTACAGGAGCCAATACCTTATGTCACTTCTACAAAATAACTTCAAACAAAATTTAACTAGAACGAACTAGTGGTGCAATAAAGCACAGGATTCCTGTAAGAAATATAAAGGTCTATCTCGAATACAATTTGATTTTGCTTTTAAATGTGTGATAAATATAATCCTATTGGACTGCAAGGCGAACAATACTATTTGTATCAGCTAAGACGAAACTGTAGGAAACACTTTCTCAGAATGTAGTCTCCAATATAATCGTAAAACCCCGCCATTTTTCGAAATTATGAGTGTTCTCAGGTGTATGATATGTAAGTGAGGCAACACCTGTTTTTGCTTATATACATTATTAATATATATAATATTAATCTTTAAAGTATACTCTGCAGAAGATACTTTAGTACTATGTAGGCTTTCTCTCGCTTTATATTTCTTCGTCCTACAACTTGCTTATTATAAGATGCTAGGCGTTTTATTGTAAGGTTTTGTTTCGAGGTTTCGTTATCTTGCAATGATTTTATGTATTAACTGTAATTACTTATCTGTAACGCTGGGAAATAAGGGCGCCTTCAAATTTGCCGCACAGTGCCGCGCGGTGGCAGCGCGTCTGCAGCGCTGCAGACGCGCTGCTTTCGCTAGGTTTGAGAATCATTGTGTAGTACATAGTTTCACGATGGACTCTGACGAAGAAACTCTGCTCTACTTGTACAAAAAAATACGTGCGCGCATCACTAGTCGATCGATGAACTGATGCGTGGCCGCAGCGCTGCAACCGCGCGTTGTTTATTTATATAAATTTACTAGCAACCCGCCCTCGCTTCGGTTTTAGTTGTCTTTCCTGCGTAGTTCTCGTTCCCGTAGGCATTCCGGGATAAAATATAGCCTAGTTTACTCCCTGATATTACAGCTTTCCATTGGTGAAAGAATTTTTGAAATCGGTCCAGCCGTTTTGAAGATTACCCGGAGCAAACAGACAGACAGACAGACAAAAAAATATAAAGTGTATTTTAGGCATATGTATAGTGCGAATAACCATGTGAGCACGAAAAAACCTATTATTTTGACATTACAAACAGACACTCCAATTTTATTTATTGGTATAGATAAAGTAGCGCTAAAAGCGCGTAAAATAGCACTTTGCGGCAAATTTGAAGGCGCCTTAAGTCTTGAAACATTGTTTATTTTTGACCCAGAATATCATTATCATCATCATCTCCGCCTATATGTCTCGCTGTTGGGCTTAGGCCTCCTCCATAATGGGAGGGGTATTGACCAACTGTTCCACGCTGGTCAAACGTGTTGGAATTGAATTTTGTTTCGAGTTTTCCTTCTCTTGCACAGATGTTATATGCTTATTATATCCCTTAGTTTTTTAACATCCATTTAAGATGTTATATCCTTATTATATCCCTTAGTTTTACAACATCCACGGGCAAGATAGGGAGTGGTGATTTGTATTCTTACTCCGTCACCACACGGATTATATATATCACTAGCAATCCGCCCTCGCTTCGCTTCGGTTATAGGTTAGGTTATAGTCGTTTTACCCGCGTAGTTCCCGTTCCCGTGGGACTACTGGGATAAAATATAGCCTAGGTTACGCCCTGATATTGTAGCTTTCCACTGGTGAAAGAATTTTTGAAATCGGTCCAGCCGTTTTGAAGATTACCCGGAACAAAGAGACAGACAGACAGACAGACAAAAATTTTTTAATTGCTATTTTAGGCATAGGTGTGCAAATAACCGTGTGAGCATGAAAAAAGCCTATTATTTTGACATTACAAACAGACACTCCAATTTTATTTATTGGTATAGATATCATTACATTCGATTATATCTAGGACTAGCAACCCGCCCTCGCTTCGCTTCGGTTTCAGAGGTTATACCCGCGTAGTTCCCGTTCCCGTGGGAATACCGGGATAAAATATAGCCTAGTTTATGCGCTGATATTATAGCTTTCCATTGGTGAAAGAATTTTTGAAATCGGTCCAGCCATTTTGAAGAATACCCGGCACAAATAGACAGACAGACAGACAAAAAATTTTTGATGTGTATTTTAGGCATAGGTGTCGTGCAAATAGCCGTGTGAGCATGAAAAAAAGGCTATTATTTTGACATTACAAACAGAAACTCCAATTTTATTTATTGGTATAGATATGCATATCATTATATTTATTTATATTTATTCTGTGCGGTAACAGAGTAAGAATATAATTCATCACCTCCTATACTGGCCATAGGTATCGTACAAGATGTATATAAGAGGTATATAAGCAAGTGATGGAAACCTAGAAATGAAACCCTATCCAACACGTTTCAGGAATTGGGACACGGTCGCCGCCTTCTGTGAGGCCGTAATCTCACGGAAGGAGGCGGCGGATCGTGTGCGAGTAGAGATCCTATTCGGCGACACGTTCCGCGGGGACTCGGGCGGCGCAGGCGCGAGTATCTGCGCCTAATGCCGCCCTAGCAGAGGCCGCGGGTGATCGGACCGGAGAATTGTCCGACACCTGCAGAGAGGCTGACCACGCGACGGCGACCGACGTCCCAGGACGTCGAGAGGTGAGGGTACCCGAAAGGGTATTCCGTCGGGCCGACCACTGACGACAAGTCACCCTGCTCCGGTGGTCGTCCCAATAACGAGGTGACGTGGGTACGGGTGGGTTATGGGCCCGCGCGCCGTCCTTTCACGCCCCGGATGGAATGGACAGCGCAAGCGTTTACCATAGCCCATCCATAAAAAAAAAATACCAACACGTTTGATCAGCGTGGTACTGTAGGTTATTTTCCCTCCCGTAGTGGAGCAGGCTCGACCCCTATAGTGAGACGTATATGGCTCAAGGTGATGATGACGATTATTATGAGGTTGATGTTACTGTGTAGATTCTGAATAAGAAATGACTTCAGAGACCCTACATGTTCCGTTACTCCGAAAAAAGTTACGAGTACGCACGATAAAGTATGACTCATTGTCACGTTTCACCTGGGTCGAGCGTGCAAGGGAGAGCGCGGTACAAGCGATAGAGAAGCACGATCGGCCTAAGCGTTCGGCTTGTGACACAATCCATCTCTCTTCCTCTCCATCGACCGATGCGTCCGAGTAGAAGAAGAATGTTAATACATCGAAAAAAATAAATTCGAATTACTCCTTTGTATTATACAAAATAATGATAATTCAGTGATAATAATTCAATTGATAAAAGTATGTAATTTTTCATCAGTGTTTTCTTATGACGTTATCGTGTAAAATTATCATTAATATCTGGTATTAATTATTTTTTCGTAAATTGTATTTTTGACGAACTTATTTAGATGTAGGTATATTAATAAAAAATAAAAGTAATGAAATAATGAAAAAAAATATCAAAAATTACAAAAAGAGTATAATATAATAACACCGAGATTCGATCTCACGTTGTTTGAATGCGACTGGACAACTTTTCAACTGAGCTATTGACACTCTTGACGGCGACGGCGAAATTTGAATCCATATTCTATTGACATTTAATGTCATTGTATTGATTAGCTAAAAACACTGACAAAACAACACTTTCTATAAATAAAACCTAGCTAGATCGATTTTTTGGCCCTGAAACCTCTAGTATGCTAAATTTCATGAAAATCGTTGGAGCCGTTTCCGAGATTCATATCCGAGATCCATATCCGAGATCCGAGATATATGTATATGTACAAGCTGACCCAGCAGACGTTGTTCTGTTCATAATTATCTAAAAAGATAGTAAAAGGAATTCTCCTTGAACGCGATCGCAGCGCCACCTACCGGATCGAATTGTGAATCTAAACCATTCTCGAATCCTCTTGAACACATACAAATAACTTCGACAACATCGGTCCAGCCGTTTAGGAGGAGTTCAGTGACATACACACGTACACAAGAAATTTATATACAAGAATTGCTCGTTTAAAGATATAAGATAGACACCAATATGCTATTTTTTTGTTTGCGTTATTCGCTGCCATTTATATTTAATTTATAATGCTGTAATTTATATACTATTATTTTGATTTTCAGCTATCGATCCAGCAGGTAAAGAAGGTGTGGTTGTGGGCTGGGGGCGAACTATGGAAGGAGGTCAATTGCCTGCCGTTGTGCAGGAAGTACGTGTGCCAATCCTATCACTAAATCAATGCCGCGGAATGAAGTATCGGGCATCGCGTATTACTAATAATATGGTTAGTTATTACTTTATTAAAAAACAAATACTGGATTGATTGACAATTTTGTGTAAATTCAAAAGGAAAATTGGAATAATCGTGTTCAATATTTACAATTTCCGTATGGTGACGGAATAAGAATACCAGTAGGTACCTACTTTTACCAGTGGGGTGTCATAAAAGGCGATTAAGGAATATGCTGTGCAGAAAAAACATTGCAAAAGAAGTAAAACTTGACGTAAAACCCTGTATCACGATATAGTTAAGGATGCCAATATCGAAACCAAGAACATCGACGTATCGATGTTTTTTTAGGGATCTATAAAGTATATCAGATACTTTCCTTGCGGGATTGCGAAGAGTTTTTTTTTAGATAAATTCTAGGCATAATAATTTATAATCAAGCACGTTTTTTACATGAAGCACCAGTGTTTGCGTGATGTGATGAACTTTTTCTTTTAGTTATTTAGAATCAGAGCACCTAAATTTTTACGCAGGTTCTGCTAAAAGTAGTGTACATTTTAAATCATGCAAGCAAAACATCAATGTCAAACCATCGTATAAAATAACATTGATACATCGATGTTTTACAATAGTGACCATCGATAGCCAGCATCGATGTTTTTTTTATTGAAACATCGATGTTTCAAAAACATCGATGTATCGTTGCATCCCTAGGTATAGTAGGTCCATTTCCGTTCCATTGTGGAGGAGGTTCGAGCCCAGTAATAGGACCTGTATGAGCTGTGATGATGATGAGTCTTTTCAATATATTTATTATGCACATAGCATGCGATAGAAAATATATGAGACTAAAGAGACTTTAAAATAAAGTGCCCAAATCATTATAGCTCATATAAGTCCCACTGCTGGACACGAGCCTCAGAACAACTGCGTGAGATTCGAACCACCTGACACTGATACTGTAGGTCGGTATCTTAACCACTATGCCATCTGTGCAGTCTGTGTATTTGTTCTAGAGAATATAAACCATTTGCTTGTCAACAAATTATGCAATTGATAAATGAGATTTAATAAACGAGATATGGTATCCTAGGTTAGGTATACCCCTTCCCCTTATGGAAAAACTAATACGTAATGTGACATATAATATGAGCCTAGGCAATTAATAATATAATGTTTTGAGATTTGCTTCGTGATCATCATCGTCTCGGCTCATATATGTCCCACTACTGGACTCGAGCCTCCTCCACAATAGGAGGGAAATTCACCTTACTGTACCATGTGGGTCTGACGGGTTGGTACAGGGTTTTATTTCGAGTTTTTCTTCCTACCTACAATATTCGTAGGTATTGGGAAAGACGAGTAAGAGCTTTAGATTCAACTGGGTTAACTCTATCTGATGCCGTCTGGTCAACAATGACATTGCCAAGGAGTGTTGACGTCAGACAGACAGCCGATCATAATACTGTTCTCCAAAATTCTGCAATATATACTATGAACGAAAAGTACATATTAAGTCAATCCAAGTTACTAGTATAAGAAGTAGGGCTATTGATAAAATATCGATATAATAAAATATCGATATTCTTATTTAAAAATATCGATACTTATTACTGATATTTTTTTGGATGATATATCGATAATCGGCACTAAAAAGTAAGTAGCGAGGGATGATAATTATTTGAATAAATTTGTTGTTTTATCGTTTTTTGGAAAGTATGTATTCTACAGAATTACCGTAAACTTAATCTACTGTAAAATGCCAGTATGAAATTGAGATAAGTTATCACTTACGCCTAGAATTTAACTAAAAAAAAGCTTATCACGGAAACCCTGCAAGAACGAAGCTAAAAAGTGGACATGGGAAAAATATGGATATATCGATATTATTTTTCGGTATATCGAACTCGGATGTTGATATATTTAAAAATATCGATATATCGAAAATAGGATATTGTAAAAAATATCAACAGCTAATAAGAGGTGATGATGATTTTTCGTGTGATAACGCAGTGAGAATACAATTCACCACCATCTTACCTGGGTGGGTGTCGTAAAAGATGTCTAAGTGATTTAATATAAATCTAATATCTATGCAAGAGAAGAAAAACTCGAAATAAAACTCTATACTCACCTGTCTGATCAGCGTGGTATAGTAGGTCAATTTCTATTTTATTTTGGAGGAGGCTCGCGCCCTGCAGTGGGACGTATATGAGCTGAGATGATTATTCTCTATTACCAAGGCTTTTCTGGGTAAATCTTTAACAATAAGCTTGGAAAATAAGCTTGGATCGCCTCCATTGCGTATATCTGGATATCCAAGAAAACACATGTTTACACCTCTGTTCAGATCTTGATGAACAAATTAATTATTGAATTGTTTATGATTATAGCTATGTGCTGGCCGCGCCTCGACAGATTCGTGCCAAGGTGACAGCGGTGGACCATTACTTATACAGCAGGGCGACAAGTATCAAATCGTTGGTAGGTAACTCTTACGTGTAATCCCGTATACAAGACGAATAATAAAATCCATTACCATTTTATATTCTCATGGCCGTTCCTTGTGGTGATGAAGTAAGAATACAATTCACCACTCCCTTACTTACCTGTGGGTGTCGTAAAAGACCCCTGAGGGATATCGTATGCATATAATATTCATGCAAGAGAAGGAGAACTTGAAATAAAAGCCTATACCAACATGTCTGAGCTGCGTGGTATAGTAGGTAGGTATATATATCCCTCCTTTTACGGAGGAGGCTCGAGTTCAGCAGTGGGACGTATATGAGCCGAAATGATGATGAATGATAAGAGATCAAAAGAGAACAAAAAGGAAGCAAAATATAAAACAAAAAATAAGAATTACTACCATGGAGTAGTAGGCATTGGAACTCTTCTAGAAAATTTATATTATACCAACAGCGATCACCAACCCATCTGAAAAGCGTAGCAATTACATTATCTCACTTTAGGCTAAAAGAAGAAGAAAAATAATTATAAATGATCACGAAGGAATACACCCTGACCAAATCTAAAAACATTTTATTCTTTATTTCCTATGCCCATTTACGTTACATTGCTGTTCTAATATTCTCTAGTGATATTGATCGATAGGCTACTATCGAAAGACTGTCGATTGTAAATAGTATCGATACTATTGCAAATCATTAACAGTATTATCACACTTTGCACTACCGTTTGCAGTATCGACACTATCAATACCATCAAAGCATCGATAGTTCTATCGATATCCTAACTGATTTCGAGGTCAACTATTGATAGTTACACTATCGATAGTTCGACATCGCTAGCATTTTTCGTAAGGCAAGAGGTGTGCCTAACCTAGCATAGGTACTATATTTCGTTTACTAAATCCCATTTATCATTTGTATAGTTTATTTGACAAGCGGATGCTTTATATTTTTCTAGAACAAATAACAATGTGCTAATATTATGATTCAAATTTTATCCAAACCAGTCCACCAACATTTGTTTGATGAATAATGACACAGATAATTTGTAATTACCTATTAATTCTTTTTTAAAGAGTACCTACATGTCAGCGAAGTGAGTCATTACATGATTCAAAGTCACCTTAGCGATGTTTAAGGGCCGAAGTTGGTGGGTTATCGAACTTATGAAACAAATATTAGTGAGATTCGCAAATTAATATCTTAGCCTGAGTGCCCTGTGTCCCTTTTTTTGTTAAGGTTGCCGATAATTACTTTTAGTCCGTAATTAATCTTTTATAAAAAAAAGTTAAGTCATTTGATTTTTTTTCAGGGATCGTGTCATGGGGTGTTGGTTGCGGACGGCCTGGTTATCCAGGAGTTTATACAAGAATAACACGATATTTACCATGGCTTAGAGCTAATCTAAAAGATACTTGTCTTTGCGGCAATTGAACGAGTACTTAGGTACAAATATTATAACATAAATATCGATTTCGAATTATTTAATACCAACTGCTACGAAAGCCCTGTTTGCACCGAATTATCTATTACTTCCATGAAATTCCACAAACATTTGATTGATAATTTAGACAGTCAAATGTTTGTGGTGATTCAGGATTTCGAAGTTTTAGACCTTCACCATTAAATGCTTCTATGATCAAATTCTACCATGATCTATATGAGTTACTTCTACACCAAGTATCCCAACTCGATATTAAGTAAATAAATATAGTTTTGTAATATTTGATGAGAATTACGCATTTAAGTCAGAGAATTGATATTAAAAAAATTCAATAGGTTTGCACATATGCGATATTTTATTATATCGCATATGTGCAAACCTATTGAATTTTTTTTGCAATTGACTATTATGGGGCAACGTAAAGGCATGAAAATACTAATAAAGATCTCCGTTTTTGAGTGTTAAGTGTTCAGTGAGCAATATATATCCTTGTACTTAGAATAATAACGTATAGAAGGGATAGTGTCGGTACTTAAGCGATCACAAATGTGAAGCCAAAAATACTTCATACGTGCAAGCGATTACATACACACGCTCACCACTATACAATAGAGTTGTCTTGTACGCAGTGATCTTATACACTACATCATGATTCGGCGTAGGGAGCCATTCTGTCTCCAATTTAAATGCCTCAAATTTTGTGCGCGAATTGAGCTTCTATAAGTTATTATTGTAAGATCATTGTATTACTTTTTATTTATAACAAAAGATACCATTAAGATTATTAACACTAAAATATAACATTATATTACATAAGAGCTTGTATATAACAATCAATTTACAGTCTTCAATTAGAGATAGTAATTATTATTTAAAATGTCTTCTAAGAATATGTTTTATATTTTAGTTAATACAACTCATAATATTAATAATAATTTTTATATTAATTTACGTCACAAACCTTAGTGCCAAATGAGATACTGAAATGCGTACTCATAATTTCTTAACAATAGGTTTTGTTATTAGAAATGTAGCTGAAAATACTCATAAATCGTTTATATAACGTTTTTATTTAACATTTAACTCGCATTTTAATTTGTTTTTATAATTTAATTAATTTACTGATATTTTACTTTAACGCAAACTAATATAATATGTTATTATTTATACTAGCCGTAAAATATTTACTTGCAAAATTTTCTGAGATATAATTAACTACTACACACAAATTTAAATGTGTGTATTTCAATAAATTTAATACCTTATAATAAATTCTTCATAATATTAAATAATTAAACTAAAAATTAATTAACAAATTAAAGAGAACAGAGTTATCAGGCTATATTTTATTAAAAGTCTCTCAAAAACTGTTACAGGAATACATATAATTATGATGTACTTCTTATTGTACATAGACTCTTGTGTCAATTTAATTTAGTCTATGAAATATTCACTATAGATGATGTACATCGCGAAGTCATATAATGTATATATTTATTAAACACATTTGATAAAATGGTTTAATGGTTATAAAGTTTTAACGGGATTTCTTTAGTTAATTCGATTACATTATTTCTTCTCAAGAACTTGTATTCTAGTAGTTTTAAAGAGTTTTTCTTTTCAGACGTCGTTAAAATAAAACATGAAATATATTGCCATACTCTTTTCTGGGTTCGTTTAAACTTTTAGGCCTTTCAACAGTCACGCCTTCGATACAACGTTTAGACGTTAAAATTTTCCTTCCACATGCAAAATTGTTGTGAAAATAAATGTTCAGAAAAAGTATTACTTAGTCAAATAATTGCAATAAATATAGGAAATTTATTAAAGTTATTAATAATACGAATTAATGATTAGTTTAATTTTGTTTTTAACTAAGGTTTATAATTAGATTCATAAAGGCCGGTGGTGCAGATTACCATTAGAAATTAAGAAACATGTAACTAGGTACTGCCTAAGTGTTCATTTTAACTATTGTACATACTTTTTAATATTAATGTATAGATATGTTAAATTATTCTTTTATTTTAAAAATTCTGTAATTAATTAGAAACATTAGTAAACAACAGAAAAACATTAGAAACATAGTTCTATAATTATCTATAATTCGTACATCATCGACACAGGTGATATAAAACTGTATGATTGGACGGATCAATAATATTTATTGATTGTGCAAAAAAAGTTCGTGGTTTTCCTTAATAATATTTTTAAAAACACTCACACACAATTTAGCGATCCTTTCAATTAGCCAATTATGAACTGAACAAATTATTTTAACAATATATAAATTTTTAGTGTTGTAAATCTGTTGCAGTGTTTATTTACGTTTTGATAAATTGAGTTTGTTTATACAGGCATAGGCATATTGGCTCGTTATTGCTCGTGATGTTGCTCGCATGCATAAACAGTTTTTATTTTCAAAATTACTCTGTTATGTAAAAAACCATAAATATTCACACTGTTTTCACAATATGTTTAATTCAATAATATAGATCCAGTGTTAACGTGTAAAACATTAACGCTATGTAATTTTTAGCTACCATAGTAAAAGGGGTGATTATATTGTATACTGGACTAACTGGACTTACAATTTTTGGACAAAAAAAAATAGTCTCCATTACTTTTGAGTAGCGAAAATAGAACCTTACGGAAAATAGATAATTGTCTTACTATAGATCACAAAGTCAATATTTTTTATTGAATATACTTAAATACATACTTAATAGATTATTTCTTATTGTCTTATATATATAGGTATGTATCTTAAATACAGATAGGATTAGCAATATTGTAAGAACGAAACTATAGTCAATGCTTAATTGGTGGCTTTAGCACAATGGCTTACATTAAATTTAATTATCTTCCACCTTATTTATCTCCTGTTTTAAATGAAATAAAAAGCACGCAGAATATTCAATTTGTTCACAAGTCAAGTTAGTATTTAGAAAGATATTATATAGTCTATAAACGGGAGTTTCGGCGCGAATATGGAAATGGCATGTTAAGCTCTTGTATAATATTCATTTTCTTAGTGTTTTATAGTGTTATATTGGATAGTTTTGCTGACATTTTATGTAATATAATACAGTTAAGATGCTGAAGTGTGGTGAATGTGATACAAGTGTGGTTTACGTGTATTTTCATATCCTACCGAAAGTCCCAGAGAAATCATTTAATTAGGTTTTCAGCGCCTAATTAATGGCAAAGAATTGACTTACTGACGGACAATGACTATAAATAAGCTATTCTATATAAATAACTGTTAAATAATATGAAGAAAATTGTATTAGTCTTGGCTTTGATACTTTTGCCTGTCCGAATGCGCAAACGGAACCAAAAAAAGGAGGCTTCATTTAAAAAACAAGGCTTTTGTAAAAAGAAAACATATGTATAGCTGTTACATACCTAATTAGGCTTTTCAATATTTTAATTTCACATAGAAAATAATTCCATCCTATATAGAATAGGTCATTTATACATATAGATTTTGCTTAGTAATTATTCATAAGTACGCTCTTTATGCTACTACTGTGATTTTTATCACAATAATTTTTTTGTATGGTATTATTTACTTTTTAAATGTTTTATATCTGTAATTATTGCTTAAATTGTATATTATTCTTAAATTATTATCTGTAGGTAATATAATTTAGTAATATTTATTACGTTTGATGTTGAGTTTTATTGTAATTTTATTGGATTTTAATTGCTGTTGAGGTTTTTAGATCATTAAACTTTTATAAAACATTGTTTACGATTTTGATTTTATCAACAACCTGAGTGTTGGGTCGAACAAATTTATTGCATATCATACCCGTGACTAATCAACATTAAATTGAAGTTGTAAACAAAGTCTAAGGAAAACCGCAAGATACGAAAATTTCTTGGAATTTTTTTCTTCTATTAAGCGAAATATCTAAAAAAATTTAAATAAAATTAACTCAAAAATTGTTTAATCATCATTTTTATTAATTAGTCAATTGAGTATATTTTTTTCTGTAAAAAGATAAAGATGGCCACTTTTATTTAAATGATAGTTACAAATATGCTATTCTAATATTATGCTAATACTAGAAGACCCGTGTAAATACTTCGCGACGTTAATAGACGATTGTGTACGTAATACGTACATGACTGTTACCTAGCTACAGTATGTAATTTTTATCAATAAAACGTACATTCTTATGGGTTGATGTACTCGAAAGAATTCGTTACCACCACATGATTGGAGTGGCATTCTCGTGGAGAGGCCTATGTCCGGCAGTGGACGTCTGCAGGCCCGCCGTAAGCGGGCGTGCAACGCGTGCACCGCACGCGGGCGGCACATCCAGGGGGGCGGCAAATCGAGCAACTGATCACGTAATTTATGTCATAATATCCACCCTAAGTATAAAAACTGTCATCGCAAGGAAAAAAATGGACCAATTGGCCTTAACACCGCCATCAATTGCCATCCATTAAAACTAGGATGCAATACCAAACGTTCGTCTGTCAGCAGCCAGCACTTACGCAGGGTCCCAATCTGTCGGACGCCCAGTTCGATATCAGAAAGGGGCGTTCCATGATCGCGGCGGAATAAGGGACGTTGTGTGGACGTCCATGTCATGCAGTGTTCCACAGGGGTCGGCCTTAGGGCCGATTCTTAGGAATATCGGCTATAACTGGCTGTTACGAGGTAGTCTCTCTCCCGGGCTGGGCGTAATTTACTACGCCGCCGACACGCTCGTTACAGGACGCTAGAAGAGGCGGCATGCCTGACAACTATCGGCACCGAAGAGATTGTCAGGCGAACTCGTCGCAATGCCGTGAACTCGTCGCAATCATTGGTGCCGACCTGACGCTGGCGTCCGTCGCTCGGGAGATGCTCGGCAGCGTCAGGAACTGGGACGCGGTCGCCGCCTTCTGTGAGGCCGTCATCTCACGGAAGGAGGCGGCGGCGCATGCGCGAGAGGAACTCGTACGGCGACACGGTCGACCACTGGCGACTCGGGTGACGCAGGCGCGAGTACCTGCGCCTGATGCCGCCCTAGCCGAGGCCGCGGGTAACTGGACCGGAGATTAGTCCGTCACTCGCAGAGAGGCTGGCCACGCAAGGGCGACCGACGCCCTGGGAGGGGCATTGGAAAGGGAGAGTACCCGAAAGAGTATCCCGTCGGGCTGGCCACGGACGACAAGGAATTCGGTACCAGTGGTCGGCCAATGGCGAAGGAGAGGGAATATGATGGGTTAAGTGGTCGCGCGCCGTCCTTTTGTCGCCCGGGACTGACTAAATGGTGTACGCTGACCATAGTCCATTCAAAAAAAAGGGTGGCCTAGTGGCCCTAAATAAGACGGAGGTCCTATTGTTTCATGGGCCTTGCAACGATCCACCCGCCGGGACCTCTATCACCGTTAATTTGGTCCCCATTAACATACGAGCTCAGATGTGTCTGGTCCTCGACGGGCGATGGTCGATCAGGGAACATTTTAGTCTTGCTTTTATTTTTATTCTTTTCGTTTTACTTGAGCCGTGGCTTTTCGGCGTGGCGTTCGACCTTTCGTGGCTCATGCTGATTGTGGGTGGACCCAGCGTTACGTGCTGACGGCTATACGCGGAGGTGGTTCCGTCCATGGCCATGTACGGCTCATCCGTGTAGGTGGAGTCCCTGACCGTTCCACTCGGAGGACGTGGCGACGGAGGTAGCGTGCCAGCATGCGTTAGCAGGACGTCCCCTTGAGATTTGGAGGCGGAGATGTTCGCGGATCTTTACCGACGGGTCTCGGCAACGCCAGCGGAGGGCGGCTATGTCTCCCTACGCGAGCTGGCAGCCTGGCGGAGCAACGTCAGCCGGGATATCATTGCCCGTTGGGCACTTCAGCCCGAAAGGCCTCGGCTCGGTATTCGGACTGTGTAGCACCCGCTCGAGGTCTCCGTGGCCTGGGCAGAGCAGCGCCGTGAACTCGTCGCAGTCATCGGTGCCGACTTGATGCTACAGAGCAGCGCTAGAACGATTCTCGATAACGTCAGGAACTAGGGCGCGGTCGTCACCGAGGCGCAGAGCGGGTCTAGGAGGAATTCCTCTACCACGACACACTCCGCTGCCGACGTAGTGGGCGGTGCAAGCGCGAGTACTTGCGTCTGATGACGCCTTAGCCGAAGTCGCGGGTGGATGAATCGGGGATTAGTCCGCCACCCGCAGAAAGACCGACGGCATGAGGGCGATGCCCCGGCCAGCACCGCTGCAATGTTGCCGAGGCGTCAAAGGGGACGGTATCCGAAAGGGTAATCCGCCGGGCCGGCCACGGATGTCAAGGAATCGCTACCAGTAGTTGGGGAAAGGGGAAGGAATACGGTAGATTATGAGATCGCACGCCACTCATTCGTCGCATCGAACAGATTGGGCGTGGTGTGCCTTTGCCTTCCAAAAAAAGGCGGCATAATCGGTTTTGCACGCGGGTGGTGAAACAGCTAGCGGCGGGCCTGGACGTCTGTAGGCTGATGGATGGATGGATGGCATGATTGGAATCAAATTTAAGTATTATGTCCGTTTTCACCCATGATATCTAAATTGTAAGTGACATCTAAATTATAGGTAACACCTAAGGCAGTTGAAACATTAATGTAATTATCAATCAATTATTCATGTTTATGTAATAAAACAGAAATTAAACTATAACTTAGAAATATCTTTTTAACTTTTTTTTTGGGGGTGGGTTACGGTCGGCGCACTCCTCGCACCACTCCGTCCGGGGCGACAGAGAGAAAGCACGCACACCTGTAACCCACTGGTATAGCACGTCGCCCTCGTCATCGAGTCTTTTTAGCTGGGAAGGTCTTTCATTAGAGAAAGTAATTGTGATTAAAATGGCGTCAACATTAATATTACAGTATAATGGAAAATATCGCGTACGGATAATAACATAATTGATTAATTATATATGTGTTTTAAATCAGAAAGTAAATTTTGTTCCTTCAAAAATATTAAAATTATTTTATTGAGTATAAATCAACCAACCACGTTTTGGTAAGTATATAAATCCATACTACTTAACTTTAGTTAGTGAGATTACCTCTCAATATGTAGGATTGCTTGTGGTCTATTCATTTACCGTTTAAGTAAGCTTCTGTATGTGCTTTGTATTAGAAATTGAGTTAAATACTGCTAATTCGTTTAAGCAATTATCGAATAAAATCAAAAATCAAAATAAAATAAACTTATCTAGAGATACATGTACCTACTTGGATACTATATTTAATTTATCGTTACATTTATGTCAAATGATTTAATTTAATTTCGACAACCTTTAAGTTAAAAGATATATGGTTAAGGCGACATGAATATTCCAAGTATGAAGCGGATTCTCAGCCCAACTGTCCTGAAGATGGACCGTTCAGAAATAAAGCATTTGTTGAACTTATAAATTAGCATATTTTATGCCTAAAATTTTCCATGTGGTGACGGAGTAAGAATACAATTCACTACTCCCTATCGTGCCCGTGGATGTCGTAAAAGACGACTAAGGGATATAATATGTACATAAGATCTGTGTAAGAGAGGGAAAACTCGAAATAAAACCCTATACCAACATATCTGACCAGCATGGTATAGTAGGTCAAATTCCCTTCCATTGTGAAGGAAGCCGATCCCAACAGTGGGACGCATGTGGGCTGCGATGATGATGATGATGCCTAATGGCTTAATTTATATTGGATTTCCACGGAAGACATCAGTCTATGTGCGATCCAATAATAATTCTTCTGACTCAAGTGCAATAAAAGTTATATATGTAACTAGCTGACCCAACAGACGTTGTTCTGTTTAAATAAAGCGTCACCTACCGGGTCCAATTGTGAATCTAAACCATTCTCTCTCTCTTGAGCACACACAAATTACTTACTCTATCCAGTCAACAGATATCGCCATCTGTTAAAATCGTTTGGAGTTCACAGATAATTGTGAATGTCAAATAATAGATAAATAATTTGCAATAAAATAATATTGCGACTATAAATTAAGATGTAAGTTATCCATGTTTGTGGATGTTTCAAGTTGGAGCAAACTGCACACGGTGTGCAAATTTGATTAAAATCGGTTAAGTAGTTTGGGAGTCCATCGCGGACAAACATTGTGACAGGAGATTTATATATATTAAGATTATGTAGTCCTTTACGACACAAGGCATTATTATTCAGGTGTTTTTCAAAAAGTATGGGAATTG
Organism: Lymantria dispar; assembly: GCA_032191425.1. NCBI lineage: Eukaryota > Metazoa > Arthropoda > Insecta > Lepidoptera > Erebidae > Lymantria > Lymantria dispar. Next base: position 25,968,687 of record CM063449.1, read on the forward strand.
AATCCATTTTGTCATAATCATCAAGTTTGACAACGGTATTAGCTGTATTAGATCGCAGTTGATTTTATAATTTTGCCGAGAAAATGCTGCCAATACATTCAGTGATACCTCAGAAAAACTTTTAAAACCTCTACGGAGTATTTTATAAATTCAAATTCATAATCATTTATTTTATATAAATCCTGTTAACTATGTATAAACCATCTCCTTGTGGTGACGGAGCAAGAATACAATTCATCACCCCCTTTTCTTGCCCGTGGGTGTTGCAAAAGACGACTAAGAGATTTAAAAAAGCATTGCAGGAGAAGGAAAACATGCATATAATATCTATGCAAGCGAAGGAAAACCGGAAATGAAACCATATACCATCACGCTTGACCAGCATGGTATATTAGGTCAATTTTCCTTCCATTGTGGAAGAGGTTCGAGCCTAACAGCGGAACGTATATGAGCTGTGATGACGATGAAACCCCGTGAGGTCACTAAAGGTTTGGTCAAACAGCGAACGCCCCTGTCCGGGCGGCGAAGCGACGCTAGCGGGATGGCGTCGCGGTGTGGAAGTTACACTGCGGGTGTGATGATCTCGCTAGCATCACATCGGTCGACCCGCCGGTCGCACTCGGCGCGATTTCTCGAGCATTTCGAAAAGAGATGTCGAGCGACTCAGACGTGGAAGCTGTGCTGTTTGAGTTCGAGAAGGTTGTGGAGTATTTGAAGCTGCTGATGGCTCAAGTCGTACCTAAAAGTAGCCTCGAACAATTTCGATCATTTTTTCTGCTTTTTCCACGTTTATTTTTGTAAATGGATACAAAACTGGCGTCACGTCGAACGCGACGTGGTCCCATCGCGCTGTATATTTGACTACTCTAATGAATATCCATAAAACACAAAATATCATAGCGCTCACGTCGCGATCGCGCTCCGTCTAGCCGCACTCCTATTGTATTACCGTCGAACGCAGCGGCAACGTGACGCGACCGCTAGTCGAACGCCGAGCGCGACGGCTCTAGGTGACATATTCTACACTAGCAACCCGCCCTCGCTTCGCTTCGGTTTCTGTCGCCTTATCCCCGTAGTTCCCGTTCCCGTGGGAATACTGGGATAAAATATAGCCTAGTTTACTACCTGATATTATAGCTTTCCATTGGTGAAAGAATTTTTGAAATCGGTCAAGCCGTTTTGAAGATTACCCGGAACAAACAGACAGACAGACAGACAAAAAAATATAAAGTGATTTTTAGGCATAGGTATCGTCCAAATAACCGTGTGAGCATGAAAAAAGCCTATTATTTTCACATTACAAACAGACACTCCAATTTTATTTATTGGTATAGATTAACTAATATATATTACAACTGTTCACGTTCCGCCAGCGTCGCGTCGCCGTCCCGCCCCGTTCGCTGTTTAACCAAACCTTTATATATTGACAATTTTAACCTAAGTAAATTCAATAAACCACAACCGGATCGGCACATGGCTGCTACTAAGAAGATCCAGCAAGACACTCAGCGGGGTTGACTATTATTATTTTTTACTAACTTTTTTTTTATAATATTGAAACATGGACATTTTTGTAAGTATTAGAACTTCGGACCAAAATATAAAATAATCCACAAATATAATATAAAAGGCTATAGCTGTACCAGATCCCACAAACGGCACCCGATCACGAGTTAATTACTAGAGCAGTCGTTATATTTTTAACCTGGCATCACGCGAGAATATAATAAATTACAAAATTGCATATTAAATAGCACTTGCAATGAATTTAGACTACAAACACAGATGATTGTATCAAAATATTATTATTATCAAAATATTATCAAAATATATATTTATTAAGAAACTAGCAACCCGCCCTCGCTTCGCTTCGGTTATAGGTTATAGTCGTTTTACCCGCGTAGTTCCCGTTCCCGTGGGAATACCGGGATAAAATATAGCCTAGATTACGCCCTGATATTATAGCTTTCCATTGGTGAAAGAATTTTTGAAACCAGTCCACCCGTTTTGAAGATTACCCGGAACAAATAGACAGACAGATAGACAGACAGACAAAAATTTTTTAATTGCTATTTTAGGCATAGATGTCGTGCAAATAACCGTGTGAGCATGAAAAAAGCCTATTATTTTGACATTACAAACAGACACTCCAATTTTATTTATTGGTATAGATTTTACAAAGGCCTGTGGCCTGTGGCAAATAATAGTGGTCTTTTGGCGACTACCGGTCGCGGGGAAAGTGACACTTTCCAACCAGTACGAACGGCGTCACAATACTATGCTGTCTTTTTGCACATTCACTTACATTGCGTACATCTAAAGAGCCTTAATTATATTTACATATGTAAACAGACGGATGTAATTTAAATACCTGTTATTTAAATGCCTATAGTGCTATAATGAATTATTTGGAAATTTATTTGATTTGTCCACGGGTATACTGATTTAGTGGTAGCATAGACGTCTGTGATCAGTTAGCATGTTGATAAAAAGTATCTTTTCAATTAAAAACTATTGATAAAGTAATGTCTCCTTTTAGGATTTTTGTTACTCTGTCCGTTATTTAGCAGAAATGCCTAATCGAAAGGGGCAGTGAAAGGAAAGGCTTTATCCAGATGGACTACTAACGAGAACGAAAAATTTATATAAAAGAAATGGGGATAGAGACAAGAAATAAAATCAAAATGATATTACGGTTAGCTATCCATCAAGCAGTCTATCCATGTCGGATATAATCCTATCCAGAAGGTTTACATTAGCCATTATCGCCACGCCAGCTGCCAATCACTCATCTGAGTTTTCACCCACCTAGGTTGGCGATCGCAAATGGTGTTGTAAATTTCCTGGAAGTACGCTGTTATCTATTCGCATCCAAATTTCCCTTCTATTTTGGAGGAGGCTTCAGTTCAAGAGTCGGCGTATGCGCTGACCATAGCCCACCCCCTAAGAAATTCGTTGTCAAATCTATATCAAATTTCATATTTTTATTGCGAAGCAGTAGATAGATTGATTGTAGATATTCACTGGCAGACACAAACTTTGCTCCAATAATTTTCAGTACCGTTAGCATTTAAAATTCGTAATTGCTTCGCTATTCAACAACAAGTTACTACAGAATCTTAGAGTATTAATTGAATTGCATACAGTGCATTGACCGTTGTCACTGTTTTTTTACAGTAATAGTAGGAGATTAAAATTTTGAATTAAGACTATAGGTTCTAGGTAGCACGAGTTTTATTCTTGCGTGGTTTATATGAATAACATCGTCCTTGAAATGAAAAGTAGATTAAAGAGGGTTCTGTACAAGATCAATTCAGATATCTACGCTGTCCATTCAGTCTTCTCTCTCGAAGACGAGACCTTAGTGTTACCTAGACTTTTGTGTCAGCAGACCTATGTTAAGTGCTATTTTAAGTTAATTGAATTTCAAATTGTGATTGAATTTTGAATTACAAAATTGAAAAAAAAATTTTTCTTTACATTCAGCGGTCATAGAGTTAATAATATATATATATATGATTGTAGGTAGTCGATTATGATCGAGGTGCGTTCTAGTCGTTCTATTCAGTCTAGTTTTCTTACACTATTCTTATCGTCGTCCTTTGGATAGTTTGATTTTAGACTTCTGATGTTCCGTTAACGTCTGATTAACATAATTTAGAATGATATTCAAAGCTTACCGTGAATACGGCTTTTATCGCGCTTGTATTTGCTATTTACAAAACAGCTATCAATATCTTTATTCTACTCGTATTATTATAAGTATGCGATATTCTGTATTTCAGAAATCCGACAAAACTATTCGATAAAAACGACATATAATCAAAGGACAGCTTCTTTCTGATTGGAGATTCTAGTAAAACTACCTGATAATTACACTAATATTGTGTTTGTATCTAAATAATATTTATGTACATTAATATTGATAATGTTTATTTTATTGTGCTGTGGCCTGTGTGGAAGGGATTGCAAATACTGTTAACCCTTATATTACTTGTGGGTGTTGTAAAAGTCGACTAAGAGCGTTACATCAACCTAGGTCATTCCATCTGATGCCGTTTAGTTAAACAATTACATTCTCAAGGAGGGTTGACGTCAGGCAGGCGGCAGGTTATAAAATTATTGTCGATAACTTTTATAATATGTACTATGGTAAAGAAGTATATACTGCATCGACCCCAATTAATTGGCATTAGAGCAGATAATGATGATGAATGTTTACCTTGATTTCTATTTTCATATGTTTTGTATTTATAGTAACGCCCTATAGGCTTTATAAGCTGCCTCTTCCATAATAAGGTCATAATAAATTACCAATCTGACATTGCGACCAATTAGTATGCTTATAGTAATATGAAATATAGAATGCTATTGAACTAGTGGGGTATGAATTGACGTATTCAAAACACGTCCGTTGTTCGATCATGGTGAACGCCGCGCATCTCAGTGTGTGCCAGTTTGTGAACGCGCGCGACAATCTCATACTAACAGTCTGATTGGGCAAATCGAGCGGCAAAATTTGAATGCGATTTAAATAAAATTCGAATTTCGAAAAATTAAATATCTTTCATTTAAAAACAATACTTACAATGAATAAGTGCGTATTTATTTTCGTGATTGTGATTGTGACTTTCACTTGTGCTGAGGTTTGTGTCGAACTTATTAACTTTTATTTTCGTAAATTTCGACTGTGTAATTAATTTTATTACCTATCTATTAGTTTGCTTTTATTAGAAAATGGCATTTAAATGCCAAATCATATAAGTCTTTGATATTTACAAACAAGAAAAATATATAAACATGCAATGAAATATATTTTTGTCAATATGGGTAAACCAGTTTTTGGTGACATTTATTTAGATGTGTGTTTGCAATCGTTTATTTTTGCTAAACGTATTTTATGCATTAATATCAGTAGAATAGCAGGTCTGTCTAACATGGAAGGCAGTGAAACATTAATACTGATTATATAATTTACGAAAGTGGTAAATTCGTTTATAACATAGATTTATCAAACATTGACGTATCAACTGTTTGCTGACAGTTTAATCACGTGTCACCACTCTATTATGAATATCCTGCCGGTTTTCCAACTTTCTTTATCTTAAATAACGTTAAATAACTGTAAACGTAGTCAGGGTGATATATAATCACAGCATACTAAATGCTACAGCAGTAGAAAGTTCCTTTAATCAAAAAAGAGCTATCCGAAAAATTTTTAAATTTAATTTGGAATTTGTCTTCGATACTATTTTGAAATTTACTTCTAAGGGTCTTTTAGGACTTTACCCTGTTACTCATAGTTCGTTTGATATGCCACGAATACTACAAATCGTAATATAAGCAATATTGCGATGTGGGTGTCGTTAAAGTCGATTAACAGTCTACATCTACTTACATCGAGTTGGACCACTTCTGTCTATTACCCTGTGGTCGACGGTTGCATTCAAAGGAGGGTTGACGTTAGACAGTCGACTAGTCATAAAATTGAAGCTAAATTCAATACATGCTGCGTTACATATTGGCTCTCTCCAACTTGTTGGACCTAAAAGACATGATATGTCGATCTCATATAAGTTGGAATAAAATATTTGGCAAGGTTGTATGTAAAAAGTCTGCTACGCGGGCCACTCAAGTCACGGATTCGGTTCTAGTAGCCCGCGTAACGTCACGTCACCCTTCCATTGTACACTATTAGGTTGGAGTGTGGGTAAAGATATGTCAAAGAGGTTGTAAGTAAATATATTTGTAGAATTAAATACTAGTCGAGTGATAATCGAATACGATTACAAGACTTACGCTGAGGTCTGAGGCTCTATTCCAAGGATTTGGAGTAATAAAGGCACATTGGATTTTTTATTAAGTATATGAAGATTTCATAAAATGTATTTTTTATTATTGAAATTTATGTATACGTATAACACGTATGAAATTAAATTATTTTGTGGCTTGCACTTTTATTTTTATCCTCATATTCTTTTGAAATTTGGTCTATCGATGCTGATAAGAAGCCTCCTGATCCAAAATCTACACAGATGTATTTATTTTATACATGACGTTTTTAATTGAAATTTTGATGTTAAGGATTATTGATTATGTACAGGTTGACGTGGTACGCAAAGCACGTGGAGCTTTTACAAAGAACATCTTTGGCGGTCTGTGGGGTAACCGACCACCCTTGATTGAAGCCAACCTGCCAAGGACATCATGCAATTGCAGTTAGTATCATAATCAAATATTTATTTGGAAGATTTATTATTAAAACGCAATTTATATTCTATTTTTTGTAAGCAGTTCTATTTTGTTGGAGACTAATAAACTACTAAATGAAGGTTTCGACTTCGGTTTCAGGAACGAATTATCCCATTACAGCTTGAGCATAAATGCTTTTGCATGTCCGTTTTCGTATGTGTATGATTCGTCACCCGGGTCGTCGAGGACCTGTTCCCGCGGCGGGTGGAACACACGCCCCCGGTCATGGCTCCGCCAGACACTGACCGGGAGGCCGACGACGACAGTGTTCCGCCCATCACGGAACCCGAGATGGGAGTGGCGGTGGCGCGCATGTGCGCAAAGTCCACCGCCCCCGGGCCCGACGGTGTTCCAAACCGCGTGTTGGGCCTTGTCCTCGACCACCTGGGTCCCCACCTCAGGGAGCTGTTCGACGCGTGTTTAGCGTCCGGACGGTTCCCTGGGTGCTGGAAGGAGGGAAGTCTGGTGCTCCTGCCGAAGCCGGGACGGTCTCCGGGGTCGCCTTCGGCCTACAGGCCTATCGTGCTGCTCGATGACACGGGCAAGCTACTGGAGAGGGTGGTAGCTGCCCGCATCGAGCGGCACCTCGTCGGCACGGGGCCCGATCTGTCGGACGCCCAGTTTGGGTTTAGGAGGGGTCGTTCGACGATCGCGGCTCTATTGCGCCTGAGGGCCGTGGCGACTGAGGCCGTCACCGGTGGGGGAGTGCTGTTGGTGGTGTCCCTAGACATCGCCAACGCATTCAATAGTCTGCCATTCAGCTGCATCAGGGAGGCGCTCCGGTATCACGGAGTGCCAGTTTACCTGAGGCGGCTAGTGGCAAACTATTTGGTGGGGCGCAGCGTCCTCTGTACCAACCGAGCAGGGGACGTTGTGCGAACGCCCATGACGTGCGGTGTCCCACAGGGGTCGGTCCTCGGACCCACCCTGTGGAACATCGGCTACGACTGGGCGTTGCGGGGGAGCCTCCCGCCCGGGCTGGGCGTGATTTGTTACGCCGACGACACGCTCGTCACAGCCCGCGGTGGGACGCTAGAAGAGGCGGTAAGCCTGGCGACCTATGGCACCGAAGTCACCGTCGTCAGGCGGATCGAGGCGCTGGGGTTGAGGGTCGCCCTGGACAAGACGGAGGCCCTCTTGTTCCATGGGCGCCTTATGAGCCCTCCCATCGGCGTCTCGATCACCGTCCGATCGGTTGACATCAGCATCCGGGCCCATATGAGGTACTTGGGCCTGGTGCTCGACGGGCAATGGTGGTTCCGGGAGCATTTCCGCAGACTCGCTCCGCGGCTCGTCGGCAGGGCGTCCGCCCTATCGTGGCTTATGCCGAACGTGGGCGGACCGAGCGCTACGTGCCGACGGCTGTACACGGGGGTCATCCGGTCGATGGCCCTGTACGGCGCACCGGTGTGGGCGGGGTCCTTGACCGTCCGACTTAGGGCCCTTCTGTGGCGACCACAGAGGGTCATGGCGGTCAGGGCCATCCGCGGATACCGCATGGTGGCGACGGAGGTAGCGTGCCTATTGGCCGGGACTCCCCCGTGGGGCCTGGAGGCGGAGATGCTCGCCGGATTGTATCGGCGGGTGACGGGGGTGCGAGCGGAGGGCGGTGAGATCTCGTTAAGGGAGCTCACCGCGTGGCGCGTCGACGCCCGCCGAGACGTCATTGCCCGTTGGGCAGTCCGGCTGGAGAGGCCTCGGTTCGGTGTGCGAACCGTGGAGGCCTTCCGGCCGGTGCTGATGCAGTGGTTGGAAAGGCGGCACGGGGTGCTCTCCTTCCGACTAGTGCAGGTGTTGACGGGGCACGGGAGCTTCGCCAAATACCTGCACAGGGTCGTAAGGAGGGAGAGTACACCGTCCTGCCACCACTGCGATTGCGACGAGGACACGGCGCGCCACACGCTCGAGGCCTGCGCGGCTTGGGCAGTGCAGCGCCGTGAACTCGTCGCAATCATCGGTGCCGACCTGACGCTGCCGGCCATCGCTAGGGGTTGCGTGCTTAAGCCCCTCTGTCGCCCCGAACGGAGTGGTGCGGAGGCGCGCCGACCGCAGCCCACCCACAAAAAAAAAAAAAAATATGTGTATGATTCGTATTTTCAGTTGTCCACAAATCCGAACATTCTACTTTTATAGGTCGTATTTCTTTATATATTCTGGTAAAATTTCATAAGCATATTTGATAAATAGACCTTTTTTAATTTCTCATAATAGTTGAGAAAGTAAAAAAAATCCATTTCAGTAAATGTCCAAAATTATCACAATACTGTAACAAAAATTAGGGTTTGAGACAAAATTGTCTCAATATTGTCTCTCCTAATTTTGCATGCTGAGTTTCTGTCTTTTATACAGAACAAAGTATTAAACAATTTGTCCTGTAAAAAAGTACCTCTCAGCTTTTTGTGTTAAACATTTTATTTTAAAGTACACGTAGTAAGTGAACATTTATTCAGTTGAAAGCTATGCAAAGGCAGTCACGCGAAATCTACAGCATACAAAGCCACTAGTTATGGTGATCAGATTATTTGTAAGCGACAATAAGGCTGAGCGAGCTAGGCGCATTTATCTACTTTGTAGATGAGTGAATATTTTGCAGCATTTGAATTATAATAAGGGATTAAGTGAGTCTAACAATAAATAGCGTATGGTGACGGAATAAGAATGAAATTGTGCAAGTGAGGGAAAACTCGAAACAAAATCCTTTATCAACTGGTCTGACCAGTATTGTGTAGTAGGTAAATTTTCCTCATATTATGGAGGAGATTAGGTATTTGGACACCGTCAAATGATTAAGCTCGATGGTTATGTTCATCACAGAGTGAGACGTTGGGAGAGGTCAAGGTTATATAAATCATACCCAAAACCTGTTGTCGACTTGATCCAGACCCCATATCTAAGCTAACTCGGCACTTAACCTTGCACGAGATCACAATAGCTCTATCAAAGACACCGGGTGATACTGGAATTAGGGCAGAGCGCCTAAAGATAAGCGGAAAGCCTATCTTAAAAGCCCTTTAAAAGCTATCTAATTCCTTTGTTCTCTGGGGCAATGTTCCAGAGTTGTGCACTAGGAGGGTGGTGGAGTTGATCTTCAAAAAGGGTTACAAAGCGCCTTTAACGAGCTACATGCCCATCTCATTCTTCAGCCACGTTTATAAGTTATTTTTAAGAGTATTACAAACCAACTTATGCGTAAGCTTGATGACGTCTAGCCGCCTGAACAAGCCGGCTTCCGAAAAAACTATACTACCATAGAGAACACGCTTCAATAAATTATCTAGAAGACTGAGAAGTACAATCCGTCTCTGTATATGTTTAGTATTTGTGGATTATGAGAAAGTTTTGATTGTGTCTAAACTTGGGCGGTGCTGTAGTCCATTCAGCGGTGCTTAATTGACCAATTGTGCGAAATATCTTTATACTGAAGTTCTGAAGTATTAGTGTATGGAATACAATGTCAGTTCGTATCTGGTATAATGGTAGGAAACCTGCAATAAAATTGCAAAATAGTGTGGGACAGGGAGATGTCATCTCTGCGAAATAGTTCACCACCAGTGACCACCACATTGAAAGATGTCTTCAAGCTCTTAGTTCGGATCGGAGTCGGTATCAACATCAACGGTGAATACATTACTCGTCTTCGAATTGCGGACGATATTTAGAGCTCCACAATTTCAGCAGTGTATCCCAACTATTGGATTAACGAATAAACATGCACAAGACGAAAGTCATGTCAAATACCCATGTCATTTCAGTACTGGTCCTAGTTGGCAATACGATTCCAGTTAGGTAGATCTAATTACGATAAAGACGTTAGCCGATGAATCCAACTCGACTGGACAGCGTTCGAGAAACTTAAACAGATCTTCTCATCCAACAATACTTAAGTGCCTGAAAGCAGATCTACGACCAGTGTGTGTTCCAGTGACCAGTGTGAATCTGTAGGGTAGGTAGGTAACTGATATAGGACGACGAATTAGCATGTCAAAGTTGCAATGGGCAAATCATATCACTCGATGAACCGACAACCGTTGGGGAAGAAAGGTTCTCGAGTGACGACCACTTATCGGACGATGCATTGTAGGATATATATCAAGGGGTTAGACATGGTAAAAGTTGCTGGGCATCGTTAGATGTAGGTGGCACAGGACCGCATTTTGTGGCGAAACATGAGGGAAGTCTATGTCCAGTACTGGACGGCGAAACGCTGAATGTTGACGGAGGAGGTTCGCGCTCAACACGACCTATACGAGCCGAGATAATGACGCTGATGATGAAGGACTAAGGAGTCTTTTGCAATGTCTGCTTCTTTATCTGCTGTTGTCAACCCCCACGTACTGACCGAATAGATTTTTGAATTCTTAGTTTGTTTTATTCATATGTTATTACATTCATCACTTTTCATTTCTATTTCAAGAGAACTACTTAAAATAATGTGAGCTGGTTTGAAAAGAAATATGTATAGTGTGTACATATATTTCATGTAATACTTTTTATTGTCACATTAAAACTACAGATTTCAGATAAATCATCTCTACGCGAGTTGGTAAAGTTTCTTGAATATCTAGTTCTTGAAGAAAATAATTCAGGTTTTCTGATTACTTTACTTAAGTATTTTTGACATGCTTTAAAATACTGTGATTAATACATAATAATTTTACATATCTGTATTTTCCAAAAATCTCAAGTGTGCCCTGGGGCAGTCCATTGGTCTTATTTTCCTATTGCAATATAATTATATTGCCTACATATGGTCCTCATTAAAAACCGTTACTGTCTTGTAAATATTATAATTATTGAATATGACTTTTCGAATCAATGATTGATGATTTAATAAATGGCCTGTTGATTTTCTACCACACATTGAAACTTTCACTTAAATGAGATTCTAAACTGATATATGTTATTATTTTCATTTACTTTGCCGAGAGCGTATATTGCCAATCATTACAAGTCAACAAATGTATTATTTGTAGGCGTATCATCATCATCATCATTCAGCCTTTTGCAGGCTACAAAGTTACATTCGTCTGCTGATCTATTGCTCGAAATTGGATCTACCTACCTGGATTCTTTTTCCGAGGAAAATATAATGATCCACAATTTAGAGAATCGCATTGCCAACTAGGACTGGTACTAGAAAGACATACGTATTTGTCACTTTCGTTTTGTGCATTTTGATTTGTAAACCCACTAGTAGGTCTCTACTAAGATTGTTGAGCATAATGACATGGTCCTCTATGGAGTCTGCCATAGCGGCCATATCGTCTGTAGGTCAGTCTGTTATGGAATGACAATTCCGTCATCGGTTTTCAGTTTAGTTATTTGTTTCTGTCCAGTGGACATTCTTTGTAGGGGAGTGTACTAAATCGGCAAAAATCACGTAGCCTAGATGTGAAGATCGGTCGATTCGAGCGATTCTGTTGTTCGAGCTAAAAGTTTTTGGAGTTCTGGTGCGGGATAGGCGTAGATTGGGAGTTATGTAACTAACCGAGATGCTTAGCAGATATCTTCGGTAAGTATCTGCACAAAATTGCAAGAGAAATGGCCCCAGGATGCCATGAGTGTGGCGCGCTTATTGACGATGCGGCCTTCACATTGGAAGTAGGCTTCACTTGAGGGCCATGTTTTGTTGGAGCAAATTTAAACAGGCCCGTTGTTGCTGACCATCATTTTCAAGATGCTCAACAGTGACAGGAGATTTTTCACATCCCCTACTCCACAGCCCGCTACCAAGATGGGGCCCATTCTTATATTATTTAATAGGCTAGCGCCGTAATCCTCATGCTTGGCGGGTTAGCCATTGTTGTGAGATGTTGTACATGGCCCAAGAGAGATCTGCTATCCATTTTTCTGTTGAACTTTTACTTTCCTTTTTAGGATTCCGTATCTAAAGGGTAAAAACGGGACCCTATTACTAAGACGTCGCTGTCTGTCCATCTGTCTGTCCATCTGTCTGTCCATCTGTCTGTCCGTCCGTCTGTCTGTCACCAGGCTGTATCTCAAGAACCACGACAGCTAGACAGTTGAAATTTTTACAAATTATGTATTTCTAATGCCGCTATGACAACAAATACTAAAAACACAATAAAATAAATATTTAAGGGGGCTCCCATACAACAAACGCGATTTTTATTGGTACGGAATCCTACGTGCGCTACTTCGAGTTGCACTTGATCGTTTTTTTTTATTGATTATTTTTACGACACCCACGGGCAAGCAACCCTTGGGTAGCGAGATTATATTCTTTTTCCGCCGTTACTTAGGTCATATAGCAGTTTTGAGCGATATAGCAGGGATAATACTTTGTTTATAACTGACTATGGTTTGGTCACAGTTCTTCCAACAATCTGGGATGACGTATGGGCGTCGTGAGTTTCCATATCTGAGTGTATTACCCGTCTCTGTCTATTGAGAGGTAATTGATTTTAGTTAAGCAATCATATTGGCGAAGTTAGAATGTGAAAACCAAAGAGTCATCCAAATCCATATCTAGTTTAAGCTCTAAACTTTAATTCAAGTGTATAACTAAGAATTATATGGGTAGTTATTCATTAATTCAAACTTATTATTTCTGCTGCGTAGAAGTTGTAAAACTGTCATTCCTTTGCTTTAGCAGGCTATGGGCTGACTACCCTCCCAAACAATATGGAGCGACGGCTTCATATCTTACCGTGTTCACTCTCACCATTGGACTGAACATTGGTATCGATTCCTTGACTTCGGTGTTAAATCGTCAGTCTTGTCTTGTTTCTTTCTTCGTATCGAATTATGAGATTGGAGATAAAAGTGCGCAATATCATGTTTTTTTTTGGGGGTTTTACGGTCGGCGCACTCCTCGCTCCACTCCGTCCCAGGCGACAGAGGGGCGTAAGCACGCACACCCGTAACCCACCCGTGACACGTCGCCTTCGTCGTTGGGTCGACCACCGGAGTAGGGTGACTTGTCGTCAGTGGTCGGCTCGACGGCATAGCCCCTGAGGAGTACCCTCTCCTCGGCCGACATCCCCCTCTCGGGGAGGATGTCGGTCGGCCTCTCGGCGGGTGACGGACTAAGACGGATTAATTCCCCGGTCCATTCACCCGCGATCTCAGCTAAGGGCAATTTCATATCTCCTAGTCAGTTACATTAATACATCTCACGCGGTTAGCTAAGATCCTGTGTTGCTAATTGTGGCTAAACTGTGATTCCCACATCATCATTACTAGTAGGTATAACATTATCTCATCTTTCTGCTGACATTTATGATTCTAAATTGTATTAAGAGCAGTTTTCTAGACTAAACTGATCTCAACTAACCAGTTTTAGTAATTAATTTTGATTATGTAATGATAATATTGTCATATTCGTATCGTGTTCGTAATTGACAGGATTGAATTTTGTTAATGTAATTAAAATAAAATAATCTTATATTTTTTTATGAGTCAATATCAAGTTTAGTAAAACAGTGAACTGAAAAAAATACTTGTCAACTAATAATAGTATTAATGTTGATAAGGGTTAGATTAACACTCTTATTAAATGACAACATAATAATGTCGTTACATTTTTCTGTGTAAATGTATCTTTTGTCTGTGGGTCAACAGCAGTTTTTTTTTTAAAGACAACACTTGTATTGCGAGGGTACAAATATATATTTAATGGACATAAATTACATCCAGGCTTAGAACAATAATTTGTGGATCGTAAAAAATATTCTTAGTCCGTGTGGTGATGGAGTAAGAATACAATTCACCACCCCCTATCTTATCCGTGGGTGATCGTACGAGACGACTAAGGGATATAAAACGCATATAACATCTATGCGAGAGAAGGAAAACTCGAAATAAAACCCTATACCAACACGTCTGACCAGCGTGGTATAGTAGGTCAATTACCCTTCCATTATGGAGGAGGCCCGAGCCCAACAGTGGGACGTATATGGGCTGAGATGATGATGATGAAAAAATATTGTCGCTGTCAAAGTAAAGTAGGTCCGTATTGATTGAGCAGATGAAATAATTGTAATGAAAGAAGAACTCAAAATAAATCTATTAGTGTTATTATAGGTCTATGTAACGTCTATAACCAACCATGGACATGAGAGGGTCATGGTATGATCACAAATGTGAGCTGAAAAGAAGATACAATACTAACACTTATTGGCTAAATATAAAATCATCATTCTTTGTACTAATATTCATCATCTTCATTCGGTTTTTATTCCAATTACTTAGGGTTGTGTTATTACGTAGTCTTTTTTCATAATACATATTGCAATATTTTCGTGATTGGCTGCCTGCCATTAACCCTCCTTGGGAATGTAATTGTTGAATATATGGCATCAGATGCAGTTGGCCTAGGTCGATGTAAAGCTGATAGTCGTCCCTTACGACACCCACGAGCGATGTAAGGATTGGTCCCAGCGAGGTCTATTTATCTTCATACTCTACTTTAAAATTTCTTAATGTCGAGCAAGTTTTCTCAGGACTCTTTATTTCATTGTCCACTTTCATAGTTGTATGTATATTGGACATAATTCTAAAAGTCAGAGTTGAGCAGAATTAAGCGTCGTAGATTCGAGATTAGACCTTTGCATGAAACTCTTTTTTTTAGACCGACTTAGTAAAAATAGGACGTTCTATTGCAAATAAAACTACAGATTTTATCGCGTTTGTGTTTGATTTTTGATTGCCCGATGTTTCGAACACTTTACAGCGTTCATGGTCACGGGCGGACTAGACTGTAAAGTAGTTTTATTTACAATATGTAATATACGCGTAAATATCATCCATATCCAATGTAAGTTTCATTTTCTATGTATGTTCACCGATATCTCTACAAATTATAGACAGATTTGCAAAATTATTTTTTTCATTCCAATAAATATATTTCTGAGGGGCCCTATTGTCACCAAGTTAAGATCTGATGATGAGAAGCTATGGCAATCAAGGTCAACTCACAAATATTATACACACATATTACATTTTTCATATATTTTTTAAAGCTACTGGAATACCAATATTTGCATCTGGTAGTGATCATCTCATGTTGGTGAACTAGTAATGAAAGGTACCAGTCCTTAGCGTTTAGAAGTTCGCAGGTACTTCTTTAAATATCTTCTATCAATTGTGGATTGATCTTAAAAACTCTTTGTTTATTCCAAAGAGTATACTTCTGAGGTGGTCTCATTGTCCCCAGGGCAGTTTCGGATGATTAGAATCCTTGGAAATCTAGGACAACTTTCAAATTTTATAAGCACATATTCCATTTTTCATATATTTTCTAAAGCTATTCAAGTACTTGCACCTGAAGATAATCATTTCATGTTGATGAGCTGGGGATGGAAGGTATATCTCCTTAGCGGTTAGGAGTTAGAGAATAATTCTTTAAATTTCTTGTCAATTGTCGACTGATCTTCACAACTTTTTTCATTCGTTCAGAATCTGTCGATGGAAATCCATGGCAATCGAGAGCAACCTTCAAATTTACGTTTATCGTATATTTTCTAAAGCTATTCATGTATTTGTGTCTGGCAGTGATCAACTCATATTGGTCAGCTGGTGATGAAAGTTCGGCGTTCACCATCTTTTTAGTGATTAGGAGTTGGAGGATATTTTTTAAAATATTATATGCACATGAAATTGAAAGAATACAAACTTCTAACTTTTATTAAAAAATAAGAAATTGCAAAATAAATTTGATTTATAGGTTTTGGTAGCAAATTAATATTATTTTATACTATTTAGTACCGTTGCCTTTTTTTCCATGTGGTGACGGAGTAAGAATACGATTCACTACTCCCTATCCTGCCCGTGGATGTCGTAAAAGATGACTAAAGGATATGATATGCACATAATATCTGTACAAGAGAAGGCAAACTCGAAATGAAAGCCTATACCAATATGTTTGACCAGCATGTTATAGTAGGTCATGTTCCCTCCCATTGTGGAGGAGACCCGAACCCAACAGTGGGGAGTGGAGTGGAGTGTCTGATCAGCGTAGTATAGCGCATCAATCTCTCTCATATTCTGTAAGAGTAACAAAAGAGTAAAAACTACTGTAATTATTTTACAATAGTACTTATGATGAAAGATTTTTTTAATATTGCTGTTGTAATTTTTCAGAATGTGGTGAACGAAATGAAGTTTCTCGAATCGTAGGAGGCGATGAAGCTGGCGAGTTCCCTTGGATATGTCGTTTAACATATTTTAAACGGTTTTATTGCGGGTGCATGCTTATTAATGACAGATACGTAATGACGGCTGCACACTGCGTTAAAGGGTGAGAATATTTAAATTTTTATCGAGTACATCGTAAATTATTTTAAATATCCGTATATAACGATAAGTTTCACAAAATTGCTATAATTATTTTAAATAATTTACCGGCTACTACATTGAAACAGTAGCATAAATATTTCAATCGCCGAGTTCGATTTTTCTTATTTACTTTCATGGTAGAAGATCAAACAGTTTTGATCGTCCGGGTGTCGATTCGCGAAGGTATCTAAAAAGGTAACCCACTGGACAGTCCATTGATCATAAGCACAGGTTGATACCCGTAACCCGCCCACATAGCATTTGACATATATTTTATATTATTTTTTTATTTTTATTTTATTTTATTCAGTATCTTGCACGGCAATATGTGGTTGCGCGCAGCCCCTTTGTTGATCCCGAACGAATCGGGCGGGGTATGACTATACTATATAGTCTGTCCCCTAAAAAAAGTCGACCTAATCGTAAGTGGTAACTGACATTCATACAACATTGCAATTTTAGGGACCAGGCCTTAACGAATTTTGGTGTGTTTCATACCTGCCTTGTTTATCGGGAATAAAGGGAATAAAGTCGGGACAAATAAAAATTTCAAAAAAATTATTCATGACAATTAAAAATTTAAAAAAAAATAACTGTATATGTACTTATATGTATAACTAATAACATTATTCAATTTGAAGACGATGGAAGTACTCTATAATCAATAATAGTGTTTCGTTTAAAGTTTGGCTTCAAAACGAAAGAAATACGATACCATATTCCGTGTGGTGATAGAGTAAGGAGTAAGAATACGGTTCACCACCCCCTCTCTTGCCTTTGGGTGTCGTAAAATACGACTAAGGGATATAATACACATATAACATCTATGCAAGAGAATGAAAATGAAAAAACAAACAAAATTCTATGCCAACCCGTTTGACTGGCGTGGTATAGTAGGTAAATGGCTGCTCTAGTCTCATGATGGCTGCTCTAATAGTTAACTCGTGATCGGGTGCGGCTTGTGGGATCTGGTCCAGCCATTATCGTTTGAATTATATTGTCTTGCGGTTCGAAGGGCATCACACTGGAGCTAGTTCTTACAGAATATGTACACAATTGTATATCTAGTAAGAAGAAAAATAAAATAATTAAAAATAATAGACAAGCCCGCTGAGTTTCTTGCCGGATCTTCTCAGTAGCGGTCGCGTTCCGATCCGGTGGTAGTATATTTTTTTTTGGAAATTGTAAACCTGACAATATGTAAGTGCCCTCTCGGGGTTTATGCGTAATAAATAATTTGAATTTGAAATTTCTCCGCCCATATTGTAGGGGAGGCCCGGGCCCAACAATGGGACGTGTATGGGCTGCAATAATGATGATTATGATGGTTATGTACTGTTGTGATTTCTGTTTTATTATTTCCAGCGCTATCCTCCAAATGGTTCTATATTATAAATAAATAAAAAAAGATTGATGTATGAACATATTTTATTTACCACTTCTACCATTAATACAGAAGTGCGAACATGTTTGTTGTCCATTTTTGAGTATTTGAACTAAGCACTTCACAGAATATTGACGCAGCACACAAATTCTACATATAACAACTACCTCATATTTTACCGCGAAGATTCCTTTGATTTAAAAATAAGATAATTAAAGTTATTAGAATTTGTCCAATGTTATATTCGTTCAATAATAAATTAACTATGGGTTATTGACTTCAAAAGTAGGTTAACGAGAAACTAATGATGATGGTGAGCAATATTGGAAAATCACAGCAGCTACCGAGTAACATACGTCATATATGGATATTTTCTGTGTGGTGACGGAGTAAGAATACAATTCGCCACCTCCTTTCTTCCTGTGGGTGTCGTAAGAGATGACTAAGGGATTAAACATGCATATAACACCTATGTAAGAGAAGGAAAATTCGAAATAAAAGTCTATACCAACACGTCTGACCAGCGAGTTAGTAGGTTAATTTCCCTCCCATTAAGTGGGGGAGTCTCGAGCCCAACAGTGGGACGTATTTGAGCTGAAATGATGATGATGAAATGATAATGATGAAATGATGATATGTATTTAGAGCCTATAATAATTTCTCATTATGTAAATACATATAAAGTAATAAAATAACATATTCACACGCTAATATTTGGTTAAATTTATGATCGATCTCTATAGATTTTATGACTAATGGGAATGAATTGTATCGAGTTGCAAATGACATTGTTAATCATTATATACGAGTCCGATAACCTAAGAATTGGCAAACAAGTCCAAAATAAATTCGTGCTACGAAATTGTGAATTCCAATCGGTATCAACAAGTACGTTCACCTTGAAACCGGCCCAGGGGCAGGCTCCAAACTTAAAGTTCATTATCCTCGATAAATGACCATTTTAGGCACTTACTCGTAGGTCGACAACTAAATCTTTGTAGGTATATACGGCATATTTTTTGGACGTAAGTAAATACGCATTAAAAGAGAGTTTAAAAGATGTCCATTTGTATAGGTGCTTTACAATAATAGTATTATTCGCAGACAGTAGCTTGGCAACAAATGTACGTAAGTGAAAGCGTAAACGAAGGAACATTAATGGTATTCCTGACCGTAACCCGCCAAAAGTTTGTTGTCACTTTCGCTCTATTATGTTGTAGGTACCTACTAATATTCATTCTGTTGCTACGTCAATACAAACTCCATTATGTAATTAGCAATTAGACAATGCATTCTCATATTTAATAAGTACTAATACAGTGCGTTTTGAAGAAAAGCATTGGTTTTCTGTAAAATCGGTTTATGGACGATAATTTTACTTGATAACATCATAAGAAAACATTGATAAAAATTACATACTCTTATGAATGCATTGAATTAATATCACTGAATTAGTGTCATTATTTTGGTTTATACAAATAATGAGTTATGTATTTTGAAATTACATTTTTCCATAAATTACTCTTTCTATTCGGACGCATCGGCCGATGGAGTGGAAGAGAGATAGACGAGTCACAAGCCGAAGGCTTAGGTCGATTGTGCTTCTCTATCGCTTGTTCCGGGCTCTCGCTTGCACGCTCGGCTCAGGCGGAACGTGACAATGAGTCATTTTCTTGCGTGCAACCGGCGCTTACCGATTTATAAAAAGTTATCACGTCAAAAATATTAGTGTTTAAATTATAACCAGTAGAGCAATTAAATTAAATAAAACTGTATATAGAAATATACATGAATCTATAACAAAAAAATCTGTATCACTTCAATAATGTGCGTATAATAATATCTGTTGCTCCGTTGTCCGTTGTCCGCTGTATTCTTAATACACCATTCCTTTCTTGCAAGCGGGTATCGTAAAAGACGACTAAGGAATTAAATATGCATATAACATCAATAGAAAGGAAGAAAACCTTGAAATGAAACTATAACCAATTCTACTGATCAGCGTGGTATAGTAGATCGATTTCCTTCTTATTATGGAGGAGGCTCGAGCTGAAATGATACAAATTTAATAGTAATCTAAAATTGTATGCACCTCTGAACAAATTACTGTCACGATCTTTTAATCTTATGAGTCAATCTTGTTTTTATTCTAAGAATTTGAGGCTATAAATTCACAATGTTGTTCTAATGTTTTATATTATGTAGATTTGCACAGAAATTTAGTTTTTAGCAAAGATAAATGTATATCACCATTTAAAGGGGTGTTGCTATCAAACTTTTCTTTAAATATCAACTTATGTTAATTTATATTAAAACAAATATATCACAATTCTAATACATTTTTATTTTGCTCTATTTTGAAACAACTTTAGCATACAATTGAGCTTTTAGGATTATAATAAAACGTCCATTTTATATATTAAATGTTATTATTTTCCATGTGGTGACGAAGTAAGAATAGAATTCATCACTCTTCTCTTGCCCGTGAGTGACGTAAAAGGCGACTAAGGGATATCTTGTGCATATAACAACTGTGCAAGAGAACGGAAACTTGAAATAAAACCCTATACCAACCCGTCCGACCAGCATGATCAGTTTCCATCTCAATATAGAGGAGGCTCGAGCCCAAAAGTGGGACGTGTATGAGCTGTCATGAGGATGTCATGAAGGCTATGGGCCTTTAGATTGTATATTTACAATCTATGTATTTATTTGTGTTATTTCTAATATTTCAGATTCATGTGGTTTATGATTAAGGTGACATTTGGAGAGCACAATCGCTGTAATGCAACTGTTAGACCAGAAACACGCTTCGTACTACGTGCCATATCAAATAAATTCACACTAACTAACTTTGATCACGACATAGCTTTACTTAGGCTTAACGAGAGAATAGCTATCTCAGAAACAATCAAACCTATCTGCTTGCCTAAAAATAATAGTAAGTATATTAAAATAATAATAATATAATCTTATGATCTTGATCATCTTGTCCTTTATGATAATAACTTGGGGTCGACTTAATATAAACTTTTGTACCTAAATATATATTGGAAAAATTTTGACAATAGTATTTATGATTGGCTGTCTACCTAACGTGAACACTCTTTGGGCATCTAATTATTGTCCAGGCGGTATCAAATGGCATTGGCTCAAGGTGATGGAAAGCTCTTATTTTACTTTTTACAACATTCTAATATTTATGACACTCAAGCAATGTATGGGTTGATAGTATTCGTATCCACTACACACTAACTGCCTCACTAATAAAAATAAGTTAAACAAGTGTTTAACAGCTGTCTTCTTAATCAATGAATAAGCTATGAATAGGCGTTACACACGCCTCTTACTAATAATCAGTGTGTAAGCATAGTATAGTTAAACAACTAACTAGTCAAAATTTACTGGCAACATCCATTATTAACGTTCAGAAATTATATTTGCTCCATACTATTCTATTTAATAATTTGTTAAAATTATGTTAAATATAGTTATTTAACACTAAAAAATTAAAATTAATATATAAATTACTGTCTTCCATTCAATGAAGGCTATTATTCTCCATTTTGTTTAAAAGTCTTACTTTTTACATGTAGGTACTTAGTTTATGTTTATGAACGAAAGATTTCGAACGCAAATGACTACAGGTAATACGTTATTTGAATGCGCCTTTTCCTTCGTTTTAATTAATTTAGTTTTATTAAACCATATTTATTATTAAAAATTAAAATGTCACATCTGTCTACAATCCTTGTTGCATATATTTTGCTAAATCTATATTTCGCCCGAAATTTTTTTTCCTCTAATGTAAAAGGATCATAGCGATTTTTGTAGGATTTCTTCTTCTTGGTGGTTCTTCGCTGTCTATTTCATCAAATATATCGAAATAGTGTAAATAATCAATTGTTAGCAGACATATTTTTTAAAGCGCAATAAGCAGTCAAGAAATTTTAGGTTATACGTTTGTTAAACAAGGGTTGCGGACTGACTAACGGTTGTATAACTTTCATAGAATTTACACAACCCTTACAACAGATGTATATAAAGGAACTGTCAAATGACGTTTATTAGTAGCATGGACGTTATAATGCCGGTATACGTCGGTTGTAAAAGATTATTAGTAAGACAGTAACAATAAACTAATTTACTCTAATCTTATTAAAAACTTCGACTGAACAGATGGCGTTAAGACACCGTACCAGTGTAAGTGGGTTCGTATTCCACGCTGAACAATACTTTGTACGATCTACAAATTGTTGTTCTGAGTCTGAATGTAATTTGTGGCCGTTATGTTTGTAAAGTCCCCCGCAATTCAAGGATTATTTCCTTAGTGCAGTGTGTTGTCTTTAAAAAAAAAGTTTCATTTTCAACATCATCACAACTCATATACGTCCCACTATTAGGCCTGAGCCTCCTCCACAATGGGAGGGAAATTGACCTCCTATACCACGTTGGTCAGACGGGTTGGTATAGCGTTTTATTTCAAGTTTTCCTTCTCTTGCATAGATGTTATTCGCAGTAATCCCTTAGTGGTCTTTTACCACACCCACGGGCAAGAAAGGGGGTGGTGAATTGTATTCTTACTCCTTCACCACACGAAATATGAACTGTAAAAAAATAAAATTATAAATACGCACACCCAATCCTAATTCATATTTTACTCATGAATATCAAAAAGTTTGTTATATTTTAGGAAATATTGATTCGATTTTAAAAATATTTTCTAATAAAATATAACACTGGTTCATAAAGAAGTGTAGTAGGTTTATTTATTTTTTGCCGACAAGAATTCACCACCCCCTCTTGCCCATGGATGTCGTAACAGACGACTGAGGGATTAAATGTATATAACTTCTGTGTAAGAGAAGGAAATTTAGAAATAAAACTCTATACCAACACGTCTGAGCAGCATAGGATAGGTGGTCAATTTACCTCCTATTTTGGAGAAAGCTCGAGCGCAGCACTGGGACGTAGAGCTGAGTTTTATTTATATTTAAAGTCTTTGGTACATTGTAGAATTACAATTGAATGAGTATATGTACTATACAATTTTTAACATAAGTCACGTGACTTCTCAATTACTTTCCATACTAGTTTCTGGCTATAGCTTCGCTCGTGTATAATATGACCTGCCCAAGATGAAATTTAAACCAAATGCGTTCTACAAATTTTTCTTGATTGAATAGAGAAAGTAAAGTTGAACTGAACCAATAAAATATATTGCAAGAATTAAAAGTATTCTATCTTTTAATTCAGGATCTCAACTACCTCCATGTTAAACATTATCAAAATTGGTCCAGCTGTTACAATGTGGAAAGCAAATATAAAAACTCACAAACTTTCGCCTTTATCATATTAGTGTGATATGATGTGATAGTACAATTAAATGTACAGTATAAATTTTAAAAATATTGCTCTTTTTTCTATTCAGATGATCTCTATGTCGGTGTGAAAGCTGTAGCTTCAGGTTGGGGAACTCTCACAGAAGAAGGCAAGGTCTCATGTACTCTACAAGAGGTAGAAGTTCCAGTTCTCAGTAACCAGGAATGCCGGAATACTAAATACACACCGTCAATGATCACTGATAATATGTTATGTGCTGGTTATCCCAAAACCGGTCAGAAGGATTCTTGTCAGGTAATAATAATATATATTGTAATATATTAAAAAACGAAATACAAATAGTCTGAAATACGACGGACCTTGATGTATTGATCTAGCTCTTATATGATGTATTAAAAATAAGATACTGTCAAAGGCATTTACAGTTTAAGTAACTAGGAGCATGGCTTACTGCAGTATTGAAGTGAATGATACTGCAGTATTAAAGTTGAATGATTCTGCAGTATTGAAGTGAACAGTACTGCAATATTGAAGTGAACGATACTACAGTATTGAAGTGAACACTACTGAAATATTGAAGTGGATGATCAAAGAAAAATACTGCTTTGGGTTTGAATTAGGTAAATGATTACTGGTGTTGTATACAAAACCAATTAATATTAAAGGCACGATATTCCAGATAGCAGTCACATCTGCAATGATATATGTCTGGACCACCAAGATAGATGCTGGACCACCAAGACACACTTTTACGAAATAAAGAAATTGAGGTGGGCAGCTAATGTGACTAGGCTTAACAAATATTCCAACGGTTAAATGTTTAAATTAGTGTATCCCCATAGAAAGAAATTAATGGAGTACTACTTAAGGGATACGATTACATGATTAAACGGCCACTGATTACATAGTTAAGTTAGTTACAGAATGAATATTATGGAGTGCGACTTGAGGGGTAAGATCGACCCGTTTCACATAGCAAGCGAGCCTTAGCATTGTGGATCGCAGAAATATGTGAGTGCTCATCAACAACCACTAAAGGCTTAGAACCAATACAATTGGCGTTATAATAAACCTGGATAGATTCGATAGACTAGTGTGTTACTTACGGCACGGAAACGTGGTCCCTAAATGTAGGTCTCATAACAAAGCTCAAAGTCGCTCTGCGTGCTATGGAGCGGGCTATGCTCAGGATTTCTCTGCGAGATAGAATCCGAAATACGGAAATCCGCTGAAGTACGGGTGTAACCGACATAGCACGAAGAATTTGCATACTGCAGTGGCAATGGGCAGGCGACATCGGTCGTTGAATCGACAACCGCTGGGGAAAAAAGTTCTCGAGTGGCGACCACGTATCGGACGTTGCAGTGTAGAATAGAAAATCGTGTCCGTATCCTGTATGGATAGATTCAGAATATAAGGTGTCACCACATATTTATTACCGGGGATATTGTATGTTGTAAGAGAAGGTTAGATAAGTGACATAACTAGATAACATTGCAAGAGAGCCAGTACCATCTCTAACCATTGAGATAACATACAAGAATATTGGATATCGGAATAGTGTCACTAATTCTACGTGTAAGATAAACACAAAATCAAAATTGGTAATTAAATAGAGGCAATTACAAGTTACGTTCAATTTATATACTTAGGCATACACAAGTTGATGAATTAGGTAATGTTGATAAAGTAAATATGGGTTGTAAATAAAATATTTTCGGACCCATTTGGCTAAAATTCAACTAGGTACTAAATGAACGACCATACAAAAATAATGTCAATGCGCTGAGGGAAATATTCAATACTAGCAACCCGCCCTCGCTTCGCTTCGGTTATAGGTTATAGTCGTTTTACCCGCGTAGTTCCCGTTCCCGTGGGAATACCGGGATAAAATATAGCCTAGTTTACGCCCTGATATTATAGCTTTCCATTGGTGAAAGAATTTTTGAAATCGGTCCAGCTGTTTTGAAGATTACCCGAAACAAACAGACAGACAAGACAGACAAAAATTTTTTAATTGCTATTTTAGGCATAGGTGTCGTGCAAATAACCGTGTGAGCATGAAAAACGCCTATTATTTTGACATTACAAACAGACACTCCAATTTTATTTATTGGTATAGATTAGAGTAACAGTAAATAGTGTAGCCGTATTATATGTGGTAATGGAGTAAGAAGACTAGTCATCACTCCCTACTTTGCCTGTGGGTGTCGTACAAGAGGATTAACACGTTTGCTGCGGGCAAACACACAAGCGTATTTTTGATTTTTTGTTTCTTTAAAAAAAAGCTTGTTTTTGATAACACACGATTGTGTGGCGGCTCGCCGCATCGTAATGTATGAGATATATGACAGCAGTCAAAGTGTTAAGGGATATAATACGCAGAAAAGATCCCTGCAACGGGCAAAAAAACTCGATTTAAAACCTTATATCAACACATTTGATCAGCGTGGTGGAGTAGATAAATTTTCTCTCCAATAGCGGGGGAGGCCTCAGTCTACTAATGGGACGAATGTAGCCTGAAATAATGTATCTTATCCAAATTATAATTATTGATATTATATTACTATTAACAAGGTTGTATTGTTACGTTTCAGGGAGATAGTGGTGGTCCACTTATAGCAGAAAGAAAGAACGACAAACGTTACGAACTCATCGGTAATGTATACCTACAATTTGCAAATATTCTGATTTAAATACATGTGAATTTAATATTCTATTGGCTAGGCAGATGTATATTGATAGGTTATACAGTTACGTACATACGGAATGTAGTTCAAATGTGTTTGGAATTAGTAATTAGGAAATCTTGTTTATGTACTTACATACTCGTTGAAAAACGTTAAATATTTAATTATCACTTGCTTTAGTGGGAAATAAATATATGATCAAACAATCTATATGTTTGTGAGTTCTGCACGTCAAATATTGAGATATATGAAGTAATATGAAAGCTGAGAAACTCAGAGAGATCTCTAAGGTTGCATTCTCACCCATGACAGACTAACAAAGCAAAACATTTGCTTATAATGATGTTAAAATACGGTATAATCTTGTCCGTTTCGTAATAGGGGTATAAATAAGGGTATAAAGGGGATGAATATAACATTTATGCAAGAGAAAAAAATCTCAAAAGTAAAACTTAGACGGGTCTACTTAACGTAGTATATTAGGTTTACTTCCCTTCTATTGTGAAGAAGTCTCGAGCCCAGGAGTGGGACGTGGGAATTGAGAGGAATAAAGGAATAGAAAAATATGTTCCTTATATATAATGTATATTATATATAATAACTAGCAATCCGCCCTCGCTTCGCTTCGGATTCAGTCGCCTTACGCGCGTAGTTCCCGTTCCCGTGGGAATACCGGGATAAAATATAGCCTATGTTACTCCCTGATATTATAGCTTTCCAATGGTGAAAGAATTTTTAAAATCGGTCCAGTACTTTTTGAGTTTATTCGTTACATACAAACTTACAAATTTTACCTCTTTATAATATTAGTATAGATTATTCCTACTGTACTTGTACTTTTACTTCTAAACCTATTCAATCATAATGAATAAGTTTAGTATTTGCGTTATACGATTTGATTTTGAATAGGATTGTCCTAATCATTAGTGCTTAATTTTCTCTTTTATGACTAATGATGGTCATTAAATGGTGAACGTCATTTATGGATATGTTTTTGTGGACGATGTTGATGGACGTAAGACCGTTCATTTGAGAAAGGAGGCTTTTGAAACTTTCATTAGTTACGAGTTTTTGCTCTAAGTATCGTTGAGAAAGTGACTAAGTACTATTGAGAATAATAATTAAACTCGCCTAGAAATATAATCACAATAATTTACTTCGTTGGCATTTCGGTAAATATGCTTGTCATGATTGTAGAAAATATTTAAGAGTAAGAAGAAATGTAGGCTATGATATATGATCTATTTAAGAAGTTATACTCGTATTTCTTTTGGCGTGGATGAAAAAAATTATGAGAATAAATTTTTACAATGCGTGCCGTCACGAAAAACCGACACCCTGAAGTTAGCTAGGCAATATTATTGACGATGCGCGCACATTGCGTCACAAATGTCAACAAGATAATACGTTATAATAAAACATTCAATGTATTAAATACCTTTTTGTCTATATTAATGTCGTTTTTTCTACAAACGTAGGAAGGATTAAATTTTAGAAAGATTTTTATCTTACGACGCCAACTTCTTACGTGCGTGCATAAGTACACAAACACTTTTTAAAATAGAATATTTCCATAAAATTGGACATAGGTTTGTAAATGACATGTAAATTTACAGGTGTGGTATCATGGGGCAACGGCTGCGCAAGAGTAGGCTACCCAGGTGTTTATACCAGAGTCAGCAATTACTTGGACTGGATACGTGAAAATACTCAAGATGGATGTTACTGCAGTGATTAACACGACTTATTATAAAATACCGTACCACATAAATGCATTTATTCTTTGTCTAGATATTTCATTTAGAACAGCGCCATCTGTTGATACAGGGCAATATAATACATTTATTCATAACAGGTGGTTTCATATGGATAATAATATATCTAGTTTATTTTATTTAGTAACTAGATTAAACTTGGTTAATGAGGGTGTCATCAATTGTGATTTAGACTATTTTTGTTGCCATTGGTTAGTAAGATAAATGAACTTAAATATAATTAATTATTATGATTATCAAAGTCTTATTCAAAGTTATAATTAAACTATGTAATAGTATATTTTTTTAAACGTACACTAACTTAAATGACACTTTCCACGTGCCCAGTAGTGATGCCAAACTATTGATAGTTGACTTCGGCAATAAGTTTGGATATCGATAGGACTATCGATATTATTGATGGTATCGATACTATCGAGAGTATCGATAGCACAAAATGTGGCAATACTATTGCTAATTTGCAATAGTATTGATACTATCGATACTATTGTCATCCTTGATAACTTTACAATCGATACTATTGATGGTATCGATACTATCGATAGTACAAAATGTGGCAATGCTATTGCTAATTTGCAATAGTATCGACACTATCGTTACTATTGTCATCCTTGATAACTTTACAATCGATACTATCGATAGTATCGCTAATATTCTTATCCCTGATTACTTTATTATCAATAGTATGGATACTATAGGTAGTAAAGTTATCAGGGATGAAAATAGCATCGATACTATTTTTAGCCATCATGAATTTACTGTCAACAATGTCGATAGTATTGGTACTATCAATAGTCCTATCGATATTGCATCACTATTTCCACACTATCGATAGTCCATCAATAGTAACCTTGATCGGCAACACTAGTGTCAAAGCAAAGGCATAGTCGTTTAATAATAATTAGTGATTTTAGCCTGGAGTACATAGATAGCAGATAAATAGATAACCTACACAGGTTATCTATTTATCAAAATACATTATTTATTAATATGTAATTGGTTAGATTGTAATATGTTTGGAGAATTACATAACATCCTAATGTAAAATATTTATGTAGAATGTGACCAAATATTGGGCAGAAAATTAAGTTTTATTTATTTACAATTGTTTTAAATAAAAATAATTTAAATACTTATCAAAATGTAAAAATATACTTATAATATGCAATATAAGTAACATTCAATAAAAATTAAAAGTTTTAAAACTTTTTTAATCTAGATATTTATTAGACTTTATATAGATGGAAGCAAATCACACTTTGTCCATAGTTTATAATAGATTTTTATATTTTCCTAAAATATCTTTCAATTAACCACAAATTGTACGAATTTATATCAATAAAGTACCTCAAATAAAATTTTGCAAACATTTTTACTGTATCCTTTTTAATTAAACTACAAAATTATGGACTTTTTCGAGTTTGTCTTCTTTGCCGTGACTTTTTAAACCAATCGTTATAATCCTTATTATATACCAATGGTTACCAAATCTATTGAAGATCACATTGAAGTAGTGGCAAGTGCTATTTCATCATCATCTCGGTTCATTTACGTCCCACTACTGGGCTCGAGCCTCCTCCATAATAGGAGAGAAATTGACCTTACTATACCATGCTGGTCAGACAGGTTGGTATAGGATTTTGTTTCGAGTTTTCCATCTCTTGCATAGATGTCATATGCGTAATATATCCCTCAGTCGTCTCTTATGACACCCATGGGTAATAGAGGGGATGGTGAATTGTATTCTTACTCCGTCACCACATGGAAGTGCTATTTAGTTAACAAATAATTTGAACAGGTGATGGCGTTATCGAAAATCTTCCAGCGCCCTCCTATAGTGAAATGCAAGAACAAAATTTACTTGAGCTTGCTAAAAGGACCGTCGAGCAAGTAAACCATGCATACTTTTATTACTCTATTAATTTCAGCTTATATACTTGCCACTATTGGGCTCGAGCCTCCTTCACAATAGAAAGAAAATTGACCTACTATACCAAGCTGTTCAGACGTGTTGGTATAGGATTTTATTTCGAGTTTTCTTTCTCTTGCATAGAGGTTCTTTTTGACGACACCCCTCTCTTGGTGAATTGTATCCTTACTTGCTCACCACATGGTAAATTACTCGCATATCTATCTTGTAAATGGCTGTACCGATTTGGCTGAAAATTGGTAGGGTAAGGTAGCTTAGAACCAGGAGACAGACATAGGATACTTTTTATCCCGTTCGATCGCGTTCCCGTTTCTCGTTCGATAAAAGGTCAAAGAAACGTAGTATAACAAAAACGCATTTGATATGTAATAAAAAAACGCGAATGACGGCTAAACGTAATTTTGTCTATAGTTAAGTATGGTTGAAAATTTGATAATTATAATTTTGTTAGATATCAATAATCAGTAATTTGTATTCTCTTTGACCAAGACGATTGAATCTTTCCGCACAAAGATGTAATGGTTCTTCCAGAGACTATATTTTTGGAAATTTAGAAAATATATTTACGAAAAAAATTATGGCGGTACGAAGTTCGCCGGGTCATCTAGTTGTTTAATATAAGCTAGACATGAGCGACGTATCCTTATGTGTGATATATTTCGGACCGACCACGGAGGACAAGGAACTCGGTATCGTTGGTTGGCATAACGATGAAGGCGACGAGGTACGGTGGGTTATGGGGCCACCCGCCGGAGGCGGACGGCGGGGTCGTTGACCATATAGATATATTAAATTGTAATGCAATTTTGCTTGAATTTGGAGAGTCATCATTGATACATAAGAATATGCGACTGAAAATATAGTTGAATTAGAAAATTGTTTGGTCTTAATATGTACAGATTTCAAAAACGAAATTTAATTTAGCTTGAGCTTTATGTTATTGAGTTTTGTATCATTGAAGGAAGGTTTGAAGGCAGGCTGTCGTTGCGGCCCCATAACCTCCCATATTACTTCGTCATTGGACTGACCACTAGTACTGATTTCTTGACTTCGTATGTAGCTATTCCGGCGGAAAGGGTACTTTCGGGTATATTCTCCTGAAATCCTCCTCTCTTTAACGCTTCTTTAGAGCCAACTGGGCGGGTCAGCGATACCTGGCTAATAAAAATCGTGTGAGATTTTTTACACTTAAGTAAAGCTCTTGCTATTTTTATGTAAACACGAATCTTTGCTATGATTGGAGAGAATTTATTCGACAATATGCCTTTATTTTTAATGATTCACTTATAATTTACAGATAAATCCTTGTGGGAGACGTTCCGCAGTCATGTATTAATATGGTAGTACTATTGTTCAAGAAATTAGACAGAATCTTATTATAGTCTAACTTTTTATTAGCTGCAGTAAAATGACGTTTTGTGGGTTGCCGGTTTTTGAAGAAAAATAAATAGGGATGTAGCTAAATGAGTGAATCATAAATGAATAATCAGTTTGGTTTTTTTTTGAGATTTAATATTAAGTTGTAATGTATATTTTTTTAACCTATTATTATTACTATACTAGAGGATTGATCTTTTTTAGTGGAAGTATAGGGAGGTACATTCAAAATGAAACAAAAACGTCATAATAATGTTATTTAATTAATCTTTTTCGAAATTACTGTCGCTTACGGTCACACTAATAACAAATCTATCTGTCACTTCATCTATAATATGATCGAGGTGGCACATTTTATCTTCCTCTTTAATAGTGTGAGACACACAGTCACTCCACTTAGCCGGTGTCACTTTCTTGATTCCTTCTTGGAATAAAGTTTTCACTTCTTGCATTTTATACGTCTTATTATTGTTTGCGACGTGACTCTTTACCTGCGCCCATACCAACTCAATGGGGTTCAATTCACAGTGATAAGGGGGCAGTCTTAAAAGTGTGATACCTTTTTGTGCAGCCATCTCGTCTACGGCATATTTCTCAGTATGATTTTGTTGTTTCACAATATCTATGAGAGTGGCCTTGACCATATTTGGTTCAAACGCAATATTTTTAGTCAGCCATTCTTGAATTCGTGCTTTCGTCCACGACATCTTCGGGATTGTTTCGATCTTCCGAGAGTGATAGGGCGCATTGTCCATTACGACTACTGCATTCGGCTTGAGTTTAGGTAGAATACCGCCGAACCAATCCTCGAAACACTCCGCGTTCATTTCATCATGGTAGTCTTCTGTACCTTTCTTTGCTTCAAACATAAGAAGTCCGTCGACCAGGAAGCCTTCTTCTCCGCCTATGTGACTAATTATGAGTCGTTTGCCCTTTCCTGTGGGATTTTTTAATCCCGTAGTCAGGCCGTCTAAAAATGCCTGTCGAGAAGATTTAATACTTCCGTCAATCCAGGTTTTTTTTGTAGTATGACCTGAAAAGAACAAAAAAGAATCATAAGTTTCGACATCAAAACAAAAAGGGAACAAATAGAAGAAACTAAGAGTTGACACGTACCAGCGTTGACCCAGGTCTCGTCTTGATAATATATGTATTTTCCCTCCCTACGATATTGTTTAATTAAACGCAGGTAGCGCTGGCGCCATGATATGATATCTTGAGAAAGGAGCACTTTAAAACGGAATAAACTGTGCGGACGGATATTCCCAAGACTTCAGCCACCTTGTTAACGCATTCACTTGTTTTTGGAACTTCAATGTTTGATTCTGAAGATTTCACTTCAAACACATATTTGTAAACGTTTTGGACCCAAAGTTTTTCAGTTGCACTTAGAGCTACACGTGGCCTTTTTTTCTTAGGAGATAAAAATGTGTCTCCATCTTGCGATGTGCTCGGCAGAGCATCCATGTCTTCAATGTATCAAACAAAAAAAAACTAACACGATTAACGAAAACAGGTAATGAAAAACAAACACAACGTAACATAAGTTTAACAATAATGATAACAAAAACAACGCGCAGTGGGCAAATCAAAGTTATTCATGCACTCAAAACAGAAGTATGAAGCCGAATGAGCGAATGACAACCGAAACAAAATGGCGGTCAAGCGTCATCGTAGCACCGTAACCAAAAACCAGTACTACCAACTTGAGAGAGCGTTTTCTTGAGTGTTACCTTGTATATGTCTAAAAGGATCAACGTTTATACAGCCTTTTATTTACATTAATATTAAATAGAATTTAGTATGATCATTATGAGTCAGCTATGGAACGATTAGATATTCTGTAAACTTTTGTGAACTGAATCACATCCCTATTGAGATTAGGCTGTCAACATTATTTTACGGAATGACATTTAGAAACGTCATTTTACTGCAGCTAATAAAAAGTTAGACTTTAAAGAAATAATGGCCAATCTCATTTGAGCCACTTCTACCAGTTGTTTATCGGTGTTCTTGCTACTTTTATGTAAACACGAATCTTTGCTATGATTGGAGAGAATTTATTCGACAATATGCCTTTATTTTTAGTGAATTACTTATAATTTTCAGAGAAATCTATTTTTTTAGTCTAGTCAATTTTGAATACTCCTCAAAACTACGTGTTTTAATTTACCTCACATGCTATCAGAGATTTTAATTTTGTTGCTCTGTGGGAGGCGATCCACAGTCATGTAATGGTATGGTAGTACTATTGTTCAAGAAGGCAGACAGAATCTTATTAAAGAAATAATGGCCAATCTCATACGTGAGCCACTTCTAGCAGTTGTTTATCAGTGTTATAGCAAGACGTAGTAAGTTCAATGGCTTTTAGGCTCTCGAAACTTTTGCTATACAAATGGCATAGTAGTTAATCATCATCACCAGCTTGCTCTTATCCCAATTACTTGGGGTCGACGCAATATGTCATTTGTTTTGACATATTGCAAAAAGTTTCGGCAATGACTTTTATAACCGGCCGCCTGCCTGACGTCAACCCTCCTTGGGAATCTAATCGTTGACCCAAATGGTACCAGATGGAGTTGGTCCGGGTCAATCTAGGGCTCTTAGTCGCCTTTTACGACACCCACGAGCAAAGCAAGGGTTGGTAGTATTCGAAGCCGCTACCACACAGCAATAGTATAGGCATAGTAGTTAATATATCTAACTTTTTTTTGGAGGGGCTATGGTTAGCCCACACGATGTCCGTGCCAGCCGGGATACACTTTCGAGCCCGTCCTTTCGTCCCTCCCTAACGCATCTCCTGGGACGTCGGTCACCCTAACGCGATTAGCCTCTTTGTGGGTGATGGCCTATATACTACTGTATGATGTATTCCCCGGTCTAGTCACTCGCGGCCTTGGCTAGGGCGGTATCAGGCGCAAGTACTTGCGTCAGTTAATATATCGACTTACGTTCCCAAGTGTCAAGGTTTTGATTCACACGAAGGACGATAGATCCACCACCACCTTTCTGAGACTAGGTGTAATTTGTATCCGCGTAATATATGTTTGTAAAGTTTCTTATCGTTAAAAAAATATTTCCTAAGAGCTGAGGTTGTTTTTTTTTTAAAAAAGGAAAAAAAAAACTATTGATGGATGTAGAATATAGTAGATTAACATTTGTGAATTATAAAAAAAATATTTCTGTTGATGCTTATATGTCATCGAACCTAATTCATCGTCACCATCTAAGATCAGTACTTATACAGTAACAAATACTTTCAACTTATAAGTAGGCACTTATACCGGACCACTTATGTTCGGATAAAGCCGGACATAGAGGTAGGCTTTTTAATTGCGTGTCAGGTCAAAATAATCGGTTAGCCGAGGCCGCGGGTGACGTGTCGGGGAATTTGTCCGTCACCCGCTGAGACGCCGACTGCGTGAGGAAAGACCGACGTCCTCCCCGAGGGGGGGACGTCGGTCGATGGGAGGGTACCCCAAATAGGGGGTATTCTGTCGGGCCGACCACTGATGACAAGTAACCCTGCTCCGGTGGTCGGCCCAACGACGAAAGCGACGTGCACGTGGGTGGGTTGCGAGTGTGTGTGCTTACGCCCCTCTGTCGCCCCGGACGGAGTGGTGCGAGGAGCGCGCCGACCGCAACCCACCCCCAAAAAAGAAAAGGTCAAAATAATCGGTGTCCGGCTTTTATTAGGCTTTTTACATTTCGCAAAAGAGTTAGCGCCGAGCGTGGCCGAGCGCAGGCGAGCCGACTGTTGTCATAATAATCCAAAATGTTTAATTTTATATACATTTTTTTTGTCGTACCTAATAATACTAAAACACAATATCCTCGATAATGTTGGATGTCCGGCCTTTATACCCAAATGTCCGGCCAAATTGGCTGGTCTGTCTGGCTATTAGGTTTGACGATCTGGCAACCCTATAGGTATCTGTACTTATCAATCTTAGATGGTAATACGTTTTAGAAAATTGTTGCTACTAAATTTTAATATTCATTCCGTGTGGTGACGGAGTAAGAATACAGTTCACCACCCCCTATCCTACCCGTGGTTGTCGAAAATGACAACTAAGGCATATATTATGCATTTAACAATTGTGCAAGAAAAAGGAAACTTGAAATAAAACCCTATATCAACTCGCCTGACCAGCGTAGTGTAGTTGATAAATTTTCCTTCCATTGTGGAGACGTAAGTAAAATAATTTCAAGAAAGAAATTAGCCGATGATCCAGCACCTCGGTTCAGCACTGTCCGAGTAAAAGAAAACTCAAGATTGCAGCGGACTTTAAAGGGCTGTTGTCTGGATTTCTCTATAATATAAAATTCAACTATTCCGTGTGGTGACGGAGTAAGAATACAAATCACCACTCCCTGCCCGTGGATGTCGTAAAACACGACTAAAGAATATAATACGCATATAACATCTATACAAGAGAAGGAAAATTCGAAATAAAACCCTATACCAATCTGTCTGACCAGCATGGTTACATAAGGTAAGGTCAATTTCCCTCCTATTGTGGAGGAGGCATGAGCCCAATAGTGGGACATATATGAGCTGAAATGATGATGATGATAAAATTCAATACAAGGAGCGATATTAGTTAATACGAATTCCTTCACGTTAACATGCTGATTTCTAACATTTACACGAGTATTTTATACATTCTATCTATATATATAAAGAAAGTCGTGTTAGTTACTACATTTATAACTCAAGAACGGCTGTACGGATTTGACTGAAAATTGGTAGGGAAGTAGCTTAGAACCAGGAGACGGACATAGGATACTTTTTATCCCGTTTTTTTTATTATGGAGTTCACAAGATTTCGCCAATAACTCTTTTATCCCATTCGATCGCGTTCCCGTGTGACGTGACATAAAATGTCAAAGAGAATACAAGCCACTATGAAACGTAGTATAAAAAAACGCATTTGATATACCTATAATGTATAAGTATGATTAATAAAAAAAACGCAAATGACAGCTAAGAGTAATTTTGTCTATAGTTAAGTATGGTTGAAAATTTGATAATTATAATTTTGTCAGAAATCAATAAAATCAGTAATTTGTATTCTTTTTGAATCCTCATTAGCAATGCCGCGACCAGGACGATCGAATCTTGCCCGGTTCTTCCATTAGAGACTATATTTTCGGAAATTTAGGAAATATATTTACGAAAAAATTATAGCGGTACGAAGTTCGCCGGGTCATCTTTCCCGACAAAGCTATAATGGTTCTTCTATTAGATACTATATTTTCGGCAATTTAGAAAATATATTTACGAAAAAATTATGTCGGTACGAAGATCGCCGAGTCAGCTAGTTTGATATAAAACTACTTTAATATGTACTACTCTAATATGTACTATTTTACCGATTACCAACCACGGGTATTAAGAAAATCGCTCTTTTTACTTTATTGGCGTTAAGTATGTACCACTATAATACAAAAATATCTACTCATATTTTTAGAATATAACATTCAGCTCATCGGTTTTGATTGCAAACTGTTACCGCGTTACAGGGTAAACAAATAACAAGTATCAGAGACTTTTTCATTTAGAAGTGTTTTTATATATCTTAATATATATAAATTACGTGTCACATTGTTTGTCCGCGATGGACTCTTAAACTACCTAACTGATTTTAATCATATTTGCACACCGTGTGCAGTTTGATCCAACTTGAAAGATAGGATAGCTTACATCTCAATTTATAGTCGCAACATTATTTTATTGCGACGCAATATTATTATTAATATTATTTTACTACATCGCCCAAGTTTTGAAGAACAGCACCACCATACTCCTGGTTCACGACTTTGAAACGTCACCACAAATAATAATGCATTAAATCATTTCTGTACGTTTTTTAAGACCAATTCTCCACCTTCCTTCAGAATCTTTGCTGGGGTTCCGTCACCTCTCGATGTCTTATCATTTTTTAACTGTTTGAGAGCCATTCTAACATCGTAAAAGCTGATGCCCGAGATTTCTTCGATATAGTGCTGAGTTAGCTTGGAGCCAAGCTTGGGCCAAACTAATAATAGGGATTTGGGATGATTTGTATCAATGCCTTTTGAATCTTTTGCCCTCTCCCAACATCTCTCTGGTATAAAATGACAGTGCTGTCGTTGGTCTTCAGTTCAGTCATTTGACTCTGTCATATAAAGAAATCTTGTAGGAACACTTAAGTGTTCCGAATCTAAAGATCCACGGTGCCACTTTATCGCTTCGATTCAGGCCTACAAAAAAAAATTTTTTTGGTGCAGCTCTGTTTGTGCCTGTGATCGATAAAGTAGGTAATGTACAATATACGGCCATACGTTATTTTTACTCATCAGCTCTAGTTCACCTTCTACCCTCATTTAATTCTTTTCGCGATCTCTTTCATAAATAGTCATTATTACAATCATCATCATCATCTTGCTCTTATCCTAATTACTTGGGGTCGACGCAATATGTCATCTGTTTTGACATATTGCAAAAAGTTTCGGCTATGACTTTTCTGACCGGCCGCCTGCCTGATGTCAACCCTCCTTGGGAATGTAATCGTTGACCCAAATGGTACCAGATGGAGTTGGTTCTTGTCAATCTAGGGCTCTTAGTCGTCTTTTACGACACCCACGAGCAAAGCAAGGGTTGGTAGTATTCGAAGCCGCTACCACATGTTATTACAATAACATCGATAAAGTTTATGTTACTATATTATTATGACTAGTACATTCAGATGTTGTGTTAACAATCCTGATACATTTTGTTATGTTTGTGGTGAATATATACTAAAAGATCAGCGTAAATCGATAACAGGCACTGCGAATCGTCTGTATTTTGTCTATTTCAGTATTGAAATTCGACACTAAGATAAAGTGTCGGCACCTCATAGTGTATGTAAACTATGCGTTGAACATTTGCGACAATGGGAGAAAGGGATACGTAAGTCTTTGAAGTTAGGAGTGCCTATGATATGGCGAAAATAAAAAAAAAACTTTATGACGACTATTACTTCTCTATGACCCATGGTGGTCATCAACAAAACCAATCGCCGTAAATGGAAATACCCTAATATTTCCTCAGCACAAAGACCTACTCCGCATTCAGAAAATGTTCCAATTTGAGCTTTTCACCAGGTAGGGCAGCAATCTCAGGAGGAAAAAATCTGATAAGGCTATGTAGAGTAAACTATGTAGAGGTAGTAGAAGAAATGATGGTTCGTTTAAAAAAATTAGGCTGTAATATGAGTATAAAATTGCACTATCTCAATAGTCATCTAGCGCAATTTCAACACAATTTAAGAGATTTAAGCAAACCACAAGGAGCACGTTTCTACCTAGACATAAAAACGATGAAACATAGATACCAAGGAAGGTGGGATAGCCATATGATGGCCGGCCATTGCTGGGGAGTCATACAAGATTGTCCACGTCAGTCTCATTCTAGAAAATCACTTCAAAGGCAATTTCTTGATGTTTAATACCAAGAAAAAAATGCCTTTTGTGAAAACTGTATTTTCTATATCTCGGGAACTAGAGCTGATAGAAAAAAACCGCTAACATTTTTGATATCACCATGTAAGACATTTAAAATCAGGTCTAAAATCCCCGGCACCAAAATCATTGTAGGCCTGTGTATCTACGAAATGTATTAAATCGGCGAATATCACGCCCAACACATCTGAAAACCTATCTCTTCGATAAACCTTTCATCACTCCTGAGTGTCCAAAAATTGTGTGTTACCAGGGCCAAAGTTCTTTTTTATGGTACATGGATCCCTGTCGAAAATTCTTCGTACCCCCAATTTTACTACTACTGGCGCCGGCCAGTAGCTAGCTACTGTGCTTGGTGCCTTCTCTTGGTGTCATTTTTAATGTATTACTCATATACCTAAGGGCTTAGTGCCGTAGTCGCCACGCTTGGTAAGCGCATTAGCGATTGCAGTGAATAATTATACTTTGCTCAGGAAACCCACGCCCACGCTTAGTCGATTATTACGACTTCAACAGGTAAGCTGTCAATGGTCATGGTAACGATATTTGTATTCTTAATCTGTTGCCATATGGCAAATAAAGGCCATATTATAAATCCTTGTATCGTAAGGAATTAAAAAACACACAATTAACAGATCCATCAATACCCACACCCAGATTTTAGGTATCATAAAATATGGCTAAAGAGATCAGATATAATATGCATATACTCGTAATGCCTATGAAAGAGAAGGAAAGCTCGTAAAAAAACGGTGCACCAACACGTCTGATCAGCATGGTATAGTTGATCAATTTTACTTCAATTGGGGAGGACGCTCGAGGCGCTCGAGCTTAACCGTGAGCCGTATATGAGCTGAAAAAGAAATGAACAATTATTTGTGGATCAAACAAATAAGTTCTAAGTGGAGATCGAATTCATGATAGATGGCATATCATTACGTAAATCATTACGCCATCTGAACAGTTTTTTAAGATTTTAATGGTAATTTACCTCCATCAAAAAATTGCTAACGGCAGTACTAATTGACTAAGAAGATTTAGAATCGATTAAGTAGTCACCCGTGAAAGAAAAAGAGGAGAAACGATTTACAGATGATTCATATTTAGCCTATACCTATACCAGTCCTATTTTTGGACACGAGAAACCTTTTGAATAGAATTCTTCTTCTCCTCCTCTGCAGTCTCACTCCATCATCATACAAAGCAAAGCGAATCAAATAAGATTGGAGGGCTAGCCTAATTAAAGTTCGTTAAATTAATAAAATTTTTATTACTAAAAAGCTTAGGTCAACTTGCCCTTTCCTTGTGCACAGAAACCACCTGTGCTTGCACTATTTGCAAAATCTAAGTGGAAGTACTGAATATTTTTTACTCCAAATAATTGGAAACGTGCATTAAGAGTATTTTTCCGTGTGGTGACGGTTTAAGAATTCACAATGCACCACCCTACTCTTGTCCGCGAGTGTCGTAAAAGACGACATTTAATATCTATGCAAGAGTAACAAATTCGAAATAAAACCCTGTACCAACACGTCTGACCAGCGAGTAGGTCATTCCCTTCCATAGTGGACGAAACCCGAGCCCAACAGTGGGACGTGTTCGGGCTGAGATGATGATGATTAAGAATATTGAGAGACGGTGATGTATGTGTGTGCGTATGCATGTATGTGGGCAGCGATTGACGTATCTATTTGTTGCAAATTTGTAGGTTATGTCATGTAATTATTCATCAGTTCGTTATACAAATGTCGCATCAAATATGGTTTTATTTCGGTATAATAGTAGTAGTTTAATTTTATTTTTAAAGCTGTTAAAATTTGTATTTTAATATTGTATTCAGAGGTAATTTCACTTCAAGATATTAATTAAAATTCGTAGAATTTTTTATAAAGCATGCGTAATCAGTTGCAATCGCATCGTTTCAAAGTGAGTGCATCCAAATATTTATTAGTCCGTATTTAGAAATAATATAGGTACTTTTAGTAAGATACAGATACCTTTAATTCCATAGGGATAAGACTCAAAATAATCATATGCTTAGCGGTAGACGTAAGCAGGTGTCAATGACCGCGGGGGTCATTGCCAAATAAAACGCTCTTTCGCAAAGCCTCTGGCCACTAAAATGACGCTTCTGTTCATTACCATATTAACAAAAACACATGTTTACAATAATATTTTCTCTCGAAAATTCCCTACTTATTCAACGGTGTTCAAATATAACGGACGGAAAATTTAAAACAATGGCAGTTCGTTAAAAATTGAGACTATACATTTCGTTTCATCTACATTAGTGCAGCATTTTAAAGTCAGTTAGCCCATAAAGTGCGTTGAGATCGAAGACATGACTTAGTGTATCAAAAACATTGAACCTTAAACACATGCAACTTTCTAAAGAGAGTTTTAATATTATTACAAAATAAGTGTATGCGAAGATAATTTGTAGTACAATGTTGTGGCGTGTATTATTTTGTTTGTTATGTGCCTTAGCTGTGAGTAATAGTACACCGTATTCTCTTAGCAAGGTAGGTAGAATACCTGTGATACAAAATACTTTGATCTATATTTCAAAATTACTTCCCATGCTTATTAAATTTCTTCTTGTTATTATAAGTTTTATAACCTAATTTGTTTTTCTGCGTATTGGACGTATATTAAAATATTGACTCAATAGTTATATTTACTTTTTAATTAGTATATTATATTATTTTGCACATTGAACTATAAGTGAAATATTTTTTTGTATAAATATTTAAAACAAATAAAGGCATTCAACTTAGCGATCAACCTTAATATTGATTTTCATTATTATGCCATCATTAATTATTTTATAATCGTATTAGTACATTTGACGCTTAAACTCTTTAGCGTAAATATTGTATTCTAAATTTTCTTTCATGCTAATTTATACCTGTAATAGATATATATTAACACACAGGATAAATATTTATGCGATACTTAAATAATTATTTCAAACCATCAAATACATCATATAATTCTATTTTCAATTTAGAATGGAAATAATAGTTTTGCCTGGAAAACACTTTTTCTGTAGGCATATATAATTAACAAATAGTACGTATATTTTGGTGTGGTGACAGAGTAAGAATACAATTCACCACTCCCTATCTTGCCCGTGGATGTCGTAAAAGACAACTAAGGGATATATTATGCACATAAGATCCGTGCAAGAGAAGGAAAGCTCGAAGTGGAACCCTATGCCAACATGTCTGACCAGCATGGTATAGTAGGTCAAATTCCCTCCCATTGTGGAGGAGGCCCGAGCCCAATAGTGGGACGTCGGTGGGGTGCGATAATAATGATGATGGTATTAGAATTTTATTAAAATACTTCTCAGATTGAGCATAATAAGTACTTATTTTGACTCAATAGTGAAAATCTACTGAAAAATATATGTTTAAAATTTAAAACCATCTTTAAAAAAATATGGTGTGAAAATGTGATCTGATGAAAGATATGATATCTTATCCATTTAATTGGGGTTGACTCAATATATATATATACTCTTCTTTTATGGAGCATATTTCAAAAGTTATTGGCACTGTTTTTGTCACCGACTGCTTGCCTGACGCAAACCCTCCTCGGGAATGTAATTGTTGACTGTTAATGGTCTATGTAAAGCTTTCAGACATCTTTTACGACACCCACGAGCGCGAGTATTCGTAACCATCACCACACTTCCCGTCGGCCTGGCCACGGCAGTCAAGTATTCGGTACCAGTGATTAATGGCGAAGGGTAGAGAATACAGCGGTTTATGGGATTGCGCGCCGCCCTTTCGTCACACCAGACGGGAGGGACGGTGTGTTGCACTAGAGCCTGCCAAAAAAAAATGCGACTACCGCACAGCATACTTTTATACTGACCACTGACGTCAAGTCATCCTACTCCGGAGATCGGCTCAATGACGAAGGCGACGTGTCACGGGTGGGTTACGGGTGTAAGTGCTTACGCCCCTCTGTCACCCCGGACGGAGTGGCACGAGGAGTGCGCCGACCGCAACCCACCCCAAAAAAGCATACTTTTATACTAAAATAAATGAAAGAGACAAATATTATAATAACTGGATTTATAAACTCTTCTTGTTACGTGATAGGCGAAACATATTAATTGGAAATATTTAATACCATCAAAAACAAAACTTGTAAAAAAGCTAACCCTCGCAACTGAGTTCTTCTACCATAATAAGTTGTGAGATCTATGTTAAACCAGTCGGTTAACTCATTCAGTCCCTGCTTAAGGGACCTTTCTTCTTAAGTTATTACGTAAATAGCTAACCTAACAACTTCTTATGGTGACTATATAAATATTAAAGATCTTTTATGTCTTAAATGAACAGAATGACTTGGCAATATTTATTTAT
Organism: Lymantria dispar; assembly: GCA_032191425.1. NCBI lineage: Eukaryota > Metazoa > Arthropoda > Insecta > Lepidoptera > Erebidae > Lymantria > Lymantria dispar. The sequence continues at coordinate 26,011,604 of CM063449.1, forward strand.
ATTATTTATTTATGCAGTTATTTAATATATATTTATCTCGGAAACTATATGAAAATTACAATGTTTCATAATTTTTCCTTCATTTATACACTAAACACTAATAGTATTCTAAATTTGAAGCTTCTATGTCTGCTAAAAGTGCCTCTTTAATATTGATGATCGGTCAGTCAGTCAGTGAGTGACAAAATTACGAAATTTTGACTAGTTATAATTCTTAAACTATTGGTTCAAATTGAATGAAATTTGAAATACACAATGTGTATACAATGCCTGCTGGGTTACTAAAAATTCAGGCTTCTAGTTTTATTAACAACGAAGTTATAGGGGATCGAAAATGGCCTGAATGGCTTCGAGAAAAGTATGTTACGGCAGTGTTGCGTTTTGTCCGACTTTTTTTTTGCTCGACTTGGCGGGGGCACTGCCGTGCCCCCAGATTACCAGTTTAGTCATAATCTATTTAGCATGATTCATTGATTAAAAATATTTACATTTATATTTTTATGATTTATGACTACCTATTTCATCTCGTATTTATTGTAAAACACAAGGAAGTCTACCTAGTTTTTTTTTATTTGGGAGTGAAAGGGTGTGTATTTGGAATTACTGAAGCGTTCACAAATATGCATCTCTATAAACCAAATATAGTAATAACGAATTCAAATTCTACAAGTAAGAGTTTTATATATAGGTATACTAGCTGACCCAACAGACGTTGTTCTGTTCAAATAAAATAAAAGGAATTCACCTTGAAATTAAGAGCAGCACCACCTGCCGGGTCCAATTGTGAATCTAAACCATTCTGGAATCCCTTTGAATACAGTCAAAAATCGGTCCAGCCCTTTAGGAGGAGTTCGGTGACAAACACACGTACACACGAAATATACATATAAATAACTATGTCGAATATCGGTTATATCCGTTGGAGAAGGAAGTCATAAATCATAAATAAAGTCGCAAAGAACTATTTGAATTGGACGGAGGAGAACGAGTTTAGTTTGATATGGTCCCAATCTGCGGGGTACCACCCGGGGCGAAAGAATGGATGACGTGTAACTCCATAACCATCGGGTACGGCAGGTTATGGTGTTAGAGAGGTATAGAGATATGACGTTGGAAAGCTACGTACCTCTCTAATTGGAGAGTTCTGCCGAACTTACTCACTGTGATTATGTCAAGACTTTTATGGTATAATATGGTGTTTATCGGAATTTTCTGTATAAAAACCACGTAAGATAAATTTAAATAAAGCTGCGGGCTTCACTTTACCGATTATATTCTTTATATAGCTTTTGCGTTAGTAACTGTGATATATTTGTTTGCCAATTCAATTAATTTGTTTCAAAGTAACTAAAAATCTCAGAAGCTTATAGTTATTTGAAATTAACTCCAGTTTTAGAGCTAAACTATATCGTTTCTAAGAGAAATGTTCTTGCGATAATTCCCTCTTGGTACTAGATTACTTTAATGTAAGTCGCATTAAGGGAATGACCTTAAAAACATGATATCCAAAAATAACGCCAATTAAGACAGCTTCATATGCAAAATGCAGTTCTGATTCTTATTGGTTTTTAATTTTATGACACGGGCTGCTCCAATACCAGCTAAGGGCGACATCTATGCAATTTTGGGCCGCATGGTCGATGACCGCCGACCTAATGGGTGTCCACTTTTTAGGTTCTTACCTATAAAATTGACTTTCTGCAATACTAGCCATTGCAAATTAAAATACTTATGAATGATTAAAAACTCTTGAAAACAAATACTTTATTATGCATAGAATGACAAAATCATAGAGTCACATTCATAGATAATTACTATTCAACTTCTCAAATTTAATGTTGATCTGCTGTAGTTCGACGGCGCAAGCGAAGTTTCGTCCGTTGTGCAATAACTAAGTAGTCTAGTAGTGCAATGACTAGTAAGTAGTAACATGAGGATAAATCTATTACTTTTAAACCTTTTTAAAGTTTATAGTTTTTTTTTATAGTTTCAAACGCTAATCTTAGAGAGTGGCAACAATTTATGTTTCGGTATTATGACTGTGAAAAATCCTAATTTGAAGCTAGTATATCATGATACGGAGACGATTTTATTTTTATGAGAAATATATATTTCTTGGCATTAATGGTTATAAGGAAAATGACAAAAATAGTTTACCGAAGTAGAATTTATAGAGATCTAGTTGTGCTCGCACGCTCGCATAAACTACGTACCTTATACAGGTTTTTTTTCTATAATTTATATGTCTCTTGATGTTCAAACCAAAACCGTTTTTTTCCAATTTGTTTCGCCAATATTGTCAGTTTTTATTTTATGGATTACTACTAATTTTTCTTTTTTTTTTTATTGCAAACGGTGGCAAACGAGCAAACAGTACACCTGATGGTAAGTGTTGCTGCCGCTCATGGACCTTTACAGGGTCGCTGCCTACCGCGAAGAAAGTGAAGGGAGTGTGAATGCGTGCATTGAGGCTCGGTGATACCAAAGGCACTACCATAACCATCCACACGCAAACACCCTAAGAAAGTTGGGCTTCCGGCTCTCTCGCTCACCAAACGAAGCGCAGTAACAAATTGCTACTACTCAGACGTCGATTTTCGGCGAGAGTGTGGTACTACCCCGGACGGACCGGCCCGCGGCTGTAGACAGATAACTGTCGATAGTGTGGTCCTACCACTCTTAATTCTAACTTGGGCAGAGGCCTTGGAAGGCAAGGGTGAGGCGCTGGCGTTCAGCCTAGATATCGCAAAGGCGTTCGATAGGGTCTGGCACAAAGCACTTATATCGAAGCTACCATCATACGGAATCCCCGAGGGACTCTGTAATTGGATCGCCAGCTTTTTGGATGGTCGGAGTATAAAAGTCGTCGTAGATGGCTCCTGCTCCGATACCATGACCATTAATGCTGGTGTACCACAAGGCTCGGTGCTTTCCCCGACGTTGTTTATCCTGCATATCAATGACATGCTCTCTATCCAGAGTATGCGTTGCTATGCGGATGACAGCACGGGTGATGAGCGGTATACTGAGCAACGGAATATCCCTCGGAGTACTCAGGAAAGAAGGGTTCAACTTGTGTCTGAAGTCGAGCGCTCTCTGGGGCGGGCCTCGGAATGGGGTGAACGGAACCTAGTCCAGTTCAACCCCACAAAGACACAAGTTTGCGCGTTCACTGCAAATAAGGACCCGTTTGTCATGGCGCCACAGTTCCAAGGAGTAACTCTCCCAATTTCTGAGAGTATTGGGATTCTCGGCGTCAAAATATCGAGCAAAGTCCAGTTTGGGAGTCATTTGGAGGACAAAGCCAAATTGGCAAGCAAAAAGTTGGGTGTCCTGAACAGAGCCAGGCGGTACTTCACACCGAGACAGCGTCTTGTGCTATACAAAGCACAAGTTCGTCCTCATGTGGAGTACTGCTCACATCTGTGGGCAGGTGCGCCCAAATATCAGCTAGACCCACTTGACTCCCTGCAAAGACGGGCTGTTCGAATCGTCGGGGATCCCAATCTTACGGACAGATTGGAGTCGCTGGAGCAGCGGAGAGACTTTGGGTCACTCTGCGTACTCTACCGACTCTTTCACGGGGAGTGCTCCGAGGAACTGTTTGACTTGGTACCACCGTCACCATTCTACCAACGTACCACTCGACATCGTAGCAGGGTTCATCCATTTCACCTGGAAACGTTATGGTCTTCAACTGTACGTTTCCAGCGATCATTTCTCCCACGTACGTGCAAGCTCTGGAATGAACTACCTGCTACTGTGTTTCCCGAGCGCTATGACATGTCCTTCTTTAAACGAGGTTTAAGAAGAGTATTTCCTTCACGGTAGGCAGCGGCCTAGCTGTGCCCCTGGTATTGCAAAGGTCCATGTGCAGCAGTTTCACTTACTACTACTTACTACTACTTAAAAAAAAAACATATAATTAACGAACACAAATTAGATACAGACTCAGAACAATAATTTGTGGATCACACAAAGTGTTGTCCTGTGTGGGCTGTGAACCTGTGACACTGGTACTGTAAGATACCGAATCTTACGCTATACTACGGTCGATATACTACGCCATCTGTGCAATCATAAAATTAAAAAGCTACTTAGCAAAGCGATAGTGTATTTTACTTGTGTTATTTTTATTTAACAGATAAAAACGTAAGATTGTGAAAAAATGACTATGCTAGTATAGAGATAATTTGCTTACATATAAAATCACAAATCTTACGTACAAAAACTACAGTACAAAAATTGATCAAGTTTATTTATTCCACAGGACAGTTTAATGATATCAAAGGATTCATTTCAACTTCCCGCACATCGCATGAAGAGAGCTTTGCCAGCGTGTCAAGATTGTGGTAAGTCATATTGTTTTCCATCCATACATCATCATCATAGCTCGTATACGTCCCACTACTGGGCTCGAGCCTCCTCCATATTGGGAGGGAAAATGACCCACTATAGCACGCTAGTCAGGTGGGTTGGTATAGAGTTTTATTTCGAGTTTTCTTTCTCTTGCATAGTTGTTATATGCACAAGATATCCCTTTGTCGCTTTTTACGACAGCCACGGGCAAGAGAGGGGGTGGTGAATTGTATACTTATTTCGTCACCACACGGAAATTCATACGACATTTACCAGTTATTCTATGTCCACTATTAGGCGAAGGTCTCCTCACGAGAATCTTACATTGAAACAGCCTGTGCGGCAACAGGATTAAGGCAACCATTCAACGGCTAGAAGATTTGGTTTTAAACAAAAGTGAAATTTTGAGAAATTCTGAACGATAGTCAAATATGCAACGCAGCGATATTTTAGTATATCTTAAATAAAGCCTATCGCGATACTATGCTGGATGGCGATTATGTGATAGGTTTACACGGCCGAAAGTCGTCTGTCTACAGCCCCCACTACACGTCGGCAGATGCGTCCGCAGATGTCATCGGCGGACGCGTCCGCGGACGTGTAGAGGGGGTGATTTGCTCGTCTGTGGTAGGTATTTGACGTCCGCAGATGCATCCGGCAAACATTCGTTAGTTGTCGGTTTTTGTAGCACGGATCAAAGGGTTTCAACGCCAGCGCTGAGTTTTGCGTCCACACGTCTGACGACGCATCAGTGTTCATCGGAAAGCGGATGAGAATGCACGCGTGATTTCTGCAGTTTTTTTTTCGTTCTTTCTTTTTTACTTGCTCGTTAAAATGGCTAACACGAGCACTGACAAAATATTCAAATTCTTGGAGCTGTATCAAGCAGAAATTCGAACAAAATTATCAAATTCTCGGGATGGCTTTGCATATATGTAGTTCTAAAAGCTAGTTATCCACGCTATTCCTGCGAAAAAAAATGGCGTCCAGGAGGATGTGTTAAAAAAATTGCAATAAATCATCATCTTCATCATCTCAACCCATATACGTTCCACTGTTGGGCTCAGGCCTCCTCTATAATGGAAGGGTATTTGACCTACTATACCACGCTGGTCAGACGTGTCGGCATAGGTTGGTATAGGGTTTTATTTCGAGTTTTCCTTCTCTCGCATAGATGTTATATGCGTTTTATATCCCTTAGTCGTCTCGTACGATCACCCACGGGTAAGAATGAATGTGTGGGGGATGGTGGTGAATTTTATTCTTACTCCATCACCACACGGAAGGCAAAAAATACATTATGGAAATGATTTTGTTTCCACATTATTCGGTTTCTATGTATGCTGATTACAGCGTCCACCACGTTCCTCTTCCCCCTTTTTTTTAATAACTATTGCGATGGACACTTAAATAGTACTTAAAGGTCCTAAATAAATAAATAGCTACAACAGCTACGGTCTCAATATCCATTTCGCGTGCGTACGTGTTGCGTCCGTCAAGTGTCAATACAGACTGATCGACCTACAGACGTGTGGACGGCGCACAGAGATCCATCCGCGCATGCATCTGACGACGTCTGCGGACGCATCTGCCGACGTATAGTGGGGCTTACAGCCGCGGGTCGGTCTGTCTGGGGTAGTACCAAACTCTCACAGAAAATCGACGTCTGAGTAGTAGCAATTTGTTACTGCACTTTGTTTGATGAGCGAGAGTGCCGACAGCCCAAGTTTCTGAAGGTTTTTGCGTGTGCCGAGTTTTGGTCATGCTTTTAGTAACACCAAACCTCATGCGCGCATTCACATTCCCTTTACTATTTATGCACGGCTGGCAGCGGCCTGGCGAAACGCCAGAGCGGCAGTATCATTTATCAACAGATTTGCTGTTGGCTCCTTTACCACCAACAGCAGTAAAAGAAAACAAATATTATATTGCTGAACCTGTAATTCGAAAGCCTAGAAGTCTCGTTCAGCAATCTCATACTTGAATAATGAAGCGAAATATTACGTTAAGTATGTTTTAATTTAGACCTTCTTTAAATTAGATAAATAGCACTATTTTATTAGTGGTAGATCGCATGCATATGTTAATCAAAGATACGAATTTATCTTTCTGCCCTGGTCTGACTGTCACCATTTTTTGGTGAATTTCGGCGAATAAAATTATACAAATTTAGTTTCCAAACTAATTTTGTTATTTTATTCTAGCAAGTAAATAGATTTAGGGTAATTTAAATGCAGATTAATGGCGAGGTGAGACCGCCAATAGTGATCTGTTACAAATAACTCTAAGATGAATCATCCTGACTATCTATTTGTAACTAAATGTTTGAGAAGGTACAGTTCGACTATTTGTATGAAGAATATATTATATTTGGAAAGCTAGTAGTTTTAAAAATGAAAGGTGAAATAGTATTGTTCTAAATTGAGGTCTTGTGTTTGCATTTTCCGAGTTCCATAAATAATAATGTAACCAGTGTTATTAATAATATAGACGAATAAACTTCAAATTACATCAAATTATCTATAACGTGAATAAGGTATATTGAAGTATTCTCAAGATTTATTTTGAAATAATCAAATGTTGTTTATATAATATTTGGTATTCTTTAAATCTTACTACAGTCTCTAAATGTAGGCCACATAATCAAACTCAAAGATGTTCAATTGTTGTCGTTGATGTCGTTTTGAATTGACGGATTGGTGTAGGCTTTTATTTGGAGACTAGCAACCCGCCCTCGCTTTGCTTCGGCTTTAGTCGTATTACCCGCGTAGTTCCCGTTCACGTAGGAATACCGGGATAAATATAGCCTATGTTTCTCCCTGATATTATAGCTTTCCATTGGTGAAAGAATTTTTGAAATCGGTCCAGCCGTTTTGAAGATTACCCGGAACAAACAGACAGACAGACAAAAAAAAATATAAAGTGATTTTTAGGCATATGTATAGTGCAAATAACTGTGTGAGCATGAAAAAAGTCTATTATTTTGACATTACAAACAGACACTTCAATTTCCCTTAAGTAGAGACTGAATAAATTAACCGACTTGGTATTACATGGATCTCACAACTTTTTATGGTAGAAGAACCGAGATGTGAGGCTTGGATATACATATATAAGAACTAGCAACCCGCCCTCGCTTCGCTTCGGTTTTAGGCGTTTTACCCATGTAGTTCCCGTTCCCGTGGGAATATCAGGATAAAATACATTTATATATATAGTTTACGCGCTGATATTATAGCTTTCCATTGGAGAAAGATTTTTTGAAATTGGTCCAGCCGTTTTGAAGATTACCCGTAACGAACAGACAGACAGACAAAAAAAAAAATTATGTAAAATGATTTTTAGGCATGTGTATAGTGCAAATAACCATGTGAGCATAAAAAAAACTTATTATTTTGACATTATAAACAGACACTTCAATTTCCCTTAAGTAGAGACTGAATAATTTAACCAACTTGGTATTACATGGATCTCACAATTTTTTATGGTAGAAGAACCGAGATGTGAGGCTTGGTTATATATAAGAATATATATAAGCCTCACTCCGCAAATTTTAATAAGAATAACAAACTTCAATTTTTGATTTAGCATGTGGTGAACGTAATGAAGAAGGCCGTGTGGTGGGCGGTAGCAACTCCACCGTGAACGCGTTCCCTTGGTTGGCGCGCGTCATTTACCAAAAATCATTTGGCTGTGCTGCCTCGCTTATCAACAATAAATTTGTTGTTACAGCCGCACATTGTATGAAAGGGTAAGGATACCTATTAAAACGATATATTAGCAAACACTCGTCTTATTTTATACAAATTTGGAATAGTTATTATATTGTTACTATTTGCAATACTTTTTGTCTCACCTTGTAACTGTCCCACTGCTGGGCTTGAGCCTCCTCCCCATTCAGACGGAAATAGACTTACTATACCATGCTGGTCAGAGATTTTGGTATAGGGTTTCATTTCAGTTTTCTTTCTTTTCCACAGCTGTTATGTGCATATTATATCCCCTATTGGTCATTTTCCACATCCACGGGCAAGATAGGGAGTGGTGAATTGTATTCTTACTCCATCACCACAAGGAAATACTCATTTGAAGTATTTATATAAATATTTATATACCTACTAGCTGACCCAAATAGATGCTGTTTTGTTCAAATCTTAAAAAAAAGTTATTTTCATTGAAATCGCTTGAAGCGCCACCTATCGGGTCTATTTGTAAATGTAAACCATTCTCGAATCCCCTTAAACGCACAGAAAAAAATTCATCAACATCGATCCAGCCGTTTAGGAGGCGTTCAGTGACGTACACAAGAAATTTATATATTTTTTTTTTTTGTGGGTGGGTCGCAGTCGGCGCGCCTCCGCACCACTCCGTCCGGGGCGACAGAGGGGCTTAAGCACGCAACTCCCGCGACCCACTCAAAAACCACGTCGCCTTCGTCGTTGGGCCGACCACTGGAGCAGCGTTAACTTGTCGTCAGTGGTCGGCCCGACGGAATACCCCTAATTGGGGTACCCTCCCATCGACCGACGTCCCCCCCTCGGGGAGGACGTCGGTCTTTCCTCGCGCGGTCGGCCTCTCGGCGGGTGACGGACTAATCCCCGGTCACGTCACCCGCGGCCTCGGCTAGGGAAGAAATTTATATACATATAAAGATATACTGCACGGATAGGTTTGGTTATTGAATCGTGCCGAGTGTGGTAGGTCCGATCGTTATGTGTATATTATATCCCATAGTCGTCTTTTACAGCATCCACTTGCAAGGTAGAGAGTGGTGAATTGTATTCTTACTCCGTCACCACATGACAAACAGCTTTAAATACAACTTAAAATGAAACTTTAAGGGCTAACTTATTTATTTTTCAGCTTTGCGTGGTTCATGTTCCGTGTAACGTTTGGAGAGCACAATCGTTGCGATCACACCCAAATAGCAGAGACTCGCTATGTTCTCAAAGTGATCGCACACAATTTCTCATTAACCGAACTGAGTAATGACATTGCACTCCTGTTACTAAGCAAGCCAATTGAATATTCGTATGCAGTTCGCCCTGTGTGTCTACCCACTAAACCAGGTAAGATAAACCTACATGATATATGTTCTTTTAAATTGGTTGTGTGTAAAAAGTCTTTAAAACTTTATCTATGGTCACTTTAACTTGATGAACCGTCTGTGATTGAGTCTCAAAAGTTTTGGGATTATTAAAAAACACACAGAGAAAACGTCCCATTAAAAGACCTAAATACGTGCAGAAAAATAGTGCAGAGAAATACTAAAATTAAAACATTAGTGTAGCATTAGTCTTATGTTAGTAGTTAAAATGCAAGTTCTCATTTTAATGATCTCATTTCTTTCATTTTAAAGAAAATCAGTTTTATGATATTAACTAAATTTGAATCATAATAATGATAGCGTAATTTTATTGATCTATTTTCGAATTACATGATGTGAGATTCTCATCAGAACCTGGACTTAAAATTTGCAAAATGAAATGGTTAAGTCAAACTAAAAAAACTATGCCTAAATGTCTCCACTTTATTCTCACGGCTTATATACGTCCCACTGCTGCGATCGAGCCTCCTTCATAATGGGAGGAAATTGACCTACTATAGCGCCACCACGACCACGCTGATCAGGCTCGTTGGCATAGGGTTTTATTTCGAATTTATTATACACAAATGTTATGTGCATATTGTAATCGTTTAGTCGTCCCTTACGTCACTTACTCTATCGTTACACAGAATAAAAAAATAAATGTCTATAAAGCTTAGGACGCAAATTAACCATAAATAAGCGATAAATTTGACATATATGCAAGAGATGGAAATCTTGAAACAAAACCCTATATATACCAACCTGTCTCATCAACATGGTATAGTAAGGTCAATTGTTTTTCTATTATGGAGGAGGCATTTCGGCTCATATACGCCCCACTGATGGGCTAGAGCCCATCAGTGGGGCGTATATGAGCCGAAATGATGATGATGATAAGGCGATAAATTTATTATAATGATGTTCATGTTGATAGGTATTATTTTATTCAGGTGTGTTTCAGAAAAGTCGACAAACCTTTTCAAAATAAATTTGACATCAAATAATTTCGAACGAATTTTATTTTTTAAACTTGCATTCTGCCTTTTGTAATTAGCGGTATTTATTAGACCTTAATGTAATTACTGTAATTGAGGTATTGGGACACATGAATCACAAGAAAACAAATGCTTTAATAAGTTCTTGGATTAATTTATTAAAGGGGTTTTAGGGATTTATTCAGTTAATAATCTGATGTGTTAAAGTTTATTATTTTATTATTTAAAATTTTAAAACTTGTGTCAGATTTCTAATACTAATATAACTGGCTTGAACTTGATGAAATACTTAAAAAAATCATTCAGTGAATATAATAATAATAACGGGCAACCATTGCCGATCTACATTTATCGGAGACTTGCGATAGGGAAACCGGCGCTATACCTCGACACCGCTACCCACTTACTACACCAATGTAGCCCCCTGTTGCTCCTCTACTTGTGTGTCTATAGCGACTATTTGGGGGCCCCTTTAGTGAGTTAGAAAGTCATCGTCTGACGATGGTAAAAAAAAATTTGGTATTGAAAGTAGTGTTGCCCAAAAAAGTCTTGGTCTTGCGGTCTTGGTCTTGCGAGAAATGCGAGACCGAGACTAAGACCAAGACCGCTTAATTTTTGCAAGACCAAGACCAAGACTGGCCCTGCAAGACTTGAGCAAGACCAAGACTGGGCCTGCAAGAGTCTCGCGGTCTTGGATTTAATTCAAATCACCATTTCAGCTTAGATACGGTTGAGCTCGTGTCTTCTACATAACAGGAGGAGAATCGGCCGTGGCCGGAGGGGAATCGCCACGGTGATCGGCCGTGTTGTTACAGGTCATACATGTCAAGTTTTTCTTCTCTTGCACCGATGTTATATATTATAGCCCTTAGTCGTGGGTTCGCAGTCACGGGTAAAATAGGGGGTGATGAATTATATTCTTACTCCGTCACTACACGGCAAATCAAATCAGTCTTGAGATATCCATCTATTGGCCAATCGATTCCCAATGTTGGTGTTGGCTTTTCAGAATTACTCTTCGGAAAGGCTTAAGGACAAAAATACCGTAATCACGAGAGTGCTCTTGCCCATTATACATATTTATATATCCGTTTATTCATTAGCCCAACGACGTTCACTGTTGGACATAGAAATATGCCTACAATTAATCTATATAAATGTCCATGTAGGGACAGAGTATGATCACCATCAGGCAGTACATGAAGCGTTGCTCCCAACGCTATTTTGCCTCTGCCACGACTCACCCCAATCCACTAGTGGTTGGGGCGGTAAACTACGTCCCCTCAAAAATATCCGCGGTCCGACGTCCTCGTCATCTTCTTGAAGAAGAAGATGACGCTATTATGATCGCCCAAGAAAGGACCTACACAGCTCGCGCAGCGATAACAGATAAAACTCCGCGGTATCGGCCTCGCCGTCGAGGTCGAAAACCGCGCCGCGTAAAAGTCATTATCCTAACTTGGCCACGCCCACTTTGCTCTCAGCGACGCCCCGAGCCGAGGTCCGTTCCCCACAGGGGGGAGCCCTCGGGCGATGTTCGCTTAACTTACTTACCGGGTTGAGAGCCATCAGCGCTCACCCATTGACTGCGTTAAGCTGTCAAGGTCATCTGCGACCAACAGCTACACACACACAAAAAAAAAAAAGACAGAGTACGAATATAATTCACCACTCTCTTACCCGTGGATGTCGTATCAAATCGGATCGGGCAATGGTGTTAGGAACCCATGAAAAAAAATTGAAATAAAAATATCGATTCGTTAATGAATTGAGAGACATGTAAGTTCTCAATTTTGTCATCGTTTTTTCATGTAAATTGATTAAAATGTATAAAGGAATGATACTTAATCTACAACATATTCGTATTTTGTTAAATGTTCATTAGAATTTGAATAAATCAATGATTACGTTTGCATAAGCAAGACAAACTTCGCTTTAACATAAATCAGCTGATCGGCCGATGACCGTTGATGAGTCGCCTTTGTACCTACGTAACCATTGAAAGGTTCGCGCAAATCTAATACCTATTTATACTGTCGAAATATTACATGCTTACATATATCCTGTCTGTACATACCTACATAATGCATAAAATTTAAGGCATAAACTCTTAGACACACATTTTTGTAATCACTATAACTTTTACGTTATATTGTTTTTGTGTAAATATACATTCTAATTATGATCTGTACTACTATGATATGACTGTTGAACTACAACATACATGAACAGTTGTCCCATAACCTCATACACCCTGTGTATATAACATATGTGCAAGAGAAGTGAAACTAGAAAGAAAACCCTGTACCAACATGTCTGACCAGCGTGGTATAGTAGATCAATTTTCCTCTTACTGGAAGGAAGCTTAAGCCCAGCAGTGGCACTTTTATGAGCTGTGACGATGACGACGAATATCATACATTTTACAAGTATTAAAACCATAAAATTTTAAATCAGTTTTATATGTTCTTGAATAAATAGTATATTAAGAGCTACATGGATCCAGCGGCCAAAGTATTTATATAGACAATAGAGCAACAGGTTTTTTCAAGTATCCAGAGTATCAGTAACTAAACTGGAAATACAATAGATACATACCACTTAACTTAAAGGGGAATATAAACAATCGCATTAATTGTAAAATATCGCATTGATTATAAAATGGCATAAAATTTATTGTATCAACTGCCTCGTGTGGTGACGTCTTAAGAAAATAGGGTCGAAAGTCCTGTCATAAGAGTAGTAACGCTGTCTAATGGAACACCAGGGGAATAGAAGAGTAATTTTCTCCAGTGGTAAGTATTGTATTCAATAGTGAACTATAGGCTAGCAGATGGATAGATAGGATAGGATATTTGATTAATTTAGTTGGATTTTTCATTACCATGATAAATTACTGTTACGTTATTCTAACTGCAAAACTTTGCGAGACTCTTGCTGCAATACCAAGACTCGGGTGCGCAAGACCAAGACCAAGACCAAGACTCGGGTGCGCAAGACCAAGACCAAGACGAGACCAGGTGTGATGTTGCAAGACCAAGACCAAGACCGGTCCAAGTCTCGTCTTGGTCTTGCATTTGGGCAACACTAATTGAAAGCAGACGACTGTTTTAAACTCAATGAAATAAGTTAAATCAGTCCATTAAACATTCAACCCCATAGCTAGATATTAGATACCAAACATCATCCAATATTTTTATATCTACATGAAGTCGTGGAGTGTTATCGGTAGATGTCCCATTACTATTTTAAATCAGTATTTTTAAAACCTCTGCGTGTTGGACCTGTGTATCGATGTAAACCTCCCAAAGGACCAGGTATATTGGTAGATCATTGGAAGATCTCCTAAAACAGGCGATATATAATAATAATAAATATAGCCTTTAAATGAAATCGTACAAATACGTAAAGTACTCGAAATAAATCACACGCTGACAAGGGCCCGTATTGCTAAGCGTGCGCTATTTAAGATAACGCGAATAATTATTTGATTATAATTCACAATGCACCACATATTTTTTGGCATAGGCAGAGCTGGCATCCACGTTGTAATATGTATACGAGATAATTGTAAAATACGACATGATATAAAAAGACCCATGACCGCTTAAAAAATTGAAGAAAAAGAAATAATACCGTTTGCAACGTTCTTTCAACTTTAAGTGTAAGTCTTTAATAAATTTGAGAAGACCCGCTTTAGTTCGCAGAAAATATTTTATTGCAAATAATTTAGAGTCCCTCAGCCCTTAACGTTTATTACTTAATTACAAGTCGTTAAATATATTAAAAGGTTTATTTATTATCATGAAATATCCTCTCTTTTATAAAATGGACAGTTGTATTTACAATAGTGTGTTTTGAAAGTATTAACTTCGTTATTATTGAGTAATTATTGTTTTAGACTTTGGCGACTGTTTATTTATTCGAAGTATTTGTCGATTTACCTGTAATAATATTTTCTGTGTGAAATATGCTTACCAAAAATAATCATCCTAAATATAATAGGTATATTCTTCTTTTTCTTGGCTCACATACGTCCCACTGTTGGGCTCGAGCCTCCTCCACAAAGGGCAGGAATGTGACCTTACTGCACCATGCTGGTGAGACAGGTTGGTATAGGGTTTTATTTCGAGTTTTCCTTCTCTTGCTTAGATGTTATATGCGTATTATATTCTTTAGTCGTCTTTTACGACATCCGCGGGCAAAATAGGGAGTGGTGAATTGTATTTTTACACCGTCACCACACGGAAAGAGAATAGGTATATTACGAAAGGCCTATATTGTTACTTTTATGTTTATTATTTTCAATATTGACTTCATTTATGTGTCAAAACTTGTTTCATGTTGCAGTAACTGTATTTGAAATATATATTTATAATATTCTATACATTTATAGAAAAGGTTTACACGGGTACTATGGCGACAGTGGCGGGATGGGGTGCTGTCAACGAGACCGGTAAATGGTCGTGCACCCTCTTGGAAGCTGAGCTACCCATTTTAAGTAATGAAGTGTGTCGCAACACTAAATATAACGCCTCTAAGATCAAGGAGGTCATGATGTGCGCAGGATACCCGGAGACGGCACATAAAGATGCCTGTACGGTAGGTTATATTTAGGACAGATTTAGATGTGCTATAACATAATTTTTTTATTAAATATTTGCATTGTAATGTAGTGATTGATTACTTTACTTTCCTATAGAAGTTATAAGAACCAACTGAGACATTAGTAGAAGAATGGGAACGCCTAATATTCATTGTTATCTCCAATTTAACTGCCATGTATGGTGATTTTGGCATTGGGATACTTAATATCCATTAGCAGACTATGATTTTGCTGATGGATGGAAGAAAATGTATAAACTGCATCTTTTAATTATACAATCTAGAAAATGTGTATCCGAAATGGATGGCAGGCACTTCTTAAACAGATCAGTTACCGTAGAGCGTTTAAAATCTAAAGTTAAGTTTTTTTTTTTTGGTGTGGGTTGCGGTCGGCGCACTCCTCGCACCACTCCGTCCGGGGCGACAGAGGGGCGTAAGCACGCACACCCGCAACCCACCCGCGTGGCACGTCGCCGTCGTCGTTGAGCTGACCACTGGAGCTGGGTGACTTGACGTCAGTGGTAAAGTTAAGTTGCCATAGAAGACCAGTTGCCATCTTTATCCGTTGATATAGTTATAAATTTAGTAATGTGGCTGTAACTGTGAATAGGATTGATCTAAATGAATATCAATTACTTGATTATATTAACTTAACCAACGAGGTAGAATGAGGATTTAAATTGCACGTCGTCTAGATTTATCAAATTTTTCATTATTGAAAATTTACAGGGAGACAGCGGTGGTCCATTAGTAGCAGAGAATGACGAGCACATGTATGAATTGATTGGTAAATATCTAAAATATTTTATTATTTTGTTATATTATTCATTCATATACGTTCCACTGTTGGGCCCCCGAGCTAAGCCTCCTCCTCAATAGGAGCAAAATTGGTCAGAAGTATTGGTATATGTGCCTATTGGCCGGGACTCCCCCGTGGGACCTGAAAGCGGAAATGCTCGCCGACTTGTATCGGCGGGTGCGAGGGGAGGGCGGTGTTGTTTCCTTAAGGGAGCTCACCGCCTGGCGCGTCGACGCCCGCCGAGACGTCATCGCCCGTTGGGCAGACCGGCTGGAGAGGCCTCGATACGGTGTCTGGACCGTGGAGGCCTTCCGGCCGGTGCTGATGCAGTGGTTGGAACAGGTCTTGACGGGGCATGGATGCTTCGGCAAGTACGTGTACACGGTCGCTAGGAGGGAGAGAACACCGTCCTGCCACCACTGCGATTGCGACGAGGACACGGCGAAGCATACGCTCGAGGTCTGTGCCGCTTGGGCAGAGCAGCGTCGTGAACTCGTCGCAATCATCGGTGCCGACCTGACGCTGCCGACCATCACTAGGGAGATGCTTGGCAGCATCAGGAACTGGGACGCGGTCGCAGCCTTCTGCGAGGCAGTAATCTCGCAGAAGGAGGCGTCGAGGCACGCACGCGAGGAGAAAGCCTCGACGAAGCGACCCGCCGCCAGCGACTGGGGCGGCGCAGGCGTGACTACCTGCGTGCCATACCGCCCTAGCCGAGGCCGCGAGTGACGTGACCGGAGATTAGTCCGTCACCCGCCGAGAGGCCGACCGCGTGAGGAAAGACCGACGTCCTCTCCGAGGGGGGGACGTCGGTCGATGGGAGGGTACCCCAAGTAGGGGGTATTCCGTCGGGCCGACCACTGATGACAAGTAACCCTGCTCCGGTGGTCGGCCCAACGACGAAGGCGACGTGGTGTTCGGGTGGGTTGCGGGTGTTGCGTGCTTACGCCCCTCTGTCGCCCCGGACGGAGAGGTGCCAGGAGCGTGCCGACCGCAGGCCACCCAAAAAAAAAGAGATATTGGTATATGGTTTTGTTTCGCGTTTTTCTCCTCTTTCATAGATGTTATATGTATATTTTGTCCCTTAGTCGTCTTTTACGACACTCAAGGGCAAGGGGGTGGTGAATTATATTCTTTCTCCGTCACCACACGGAGAATTTCATCATTTCAGCTCATATACGTCCCACTGCTGGGCTCGAGTCTCCTCCACAATAGGAGGGAAATTGACCTTACTATACCATGCTAGTCAGATGTGTTGGTATATGGTTTTGTTTCGAGTTTGCCTTCTCTTGGATAGAACATCTATCCAACATATATCATCTATATGCCTATTATATCCCTTAATCGTCTTTTACGACATTCACGGGCAAGATAGCGAGTGGTGAATTGTATTCTTACTCCATCACCACAAGGAATACTGAGAATTTACTGTGGATTGATATTGTAAGAAGAATGATAGATAAATGTTGGTAGACAAATAATAATTAAACTTTGCTGAACTTTATGACATTTCACCGTAATGACGGGTTTAGAATATTATGTGTCACCAATTCTTACTCTAAGTATTCAAATCCCCAGAAGAACAACTAGCTAACTTTTTTGGCTACGGACGTTAAGAAACACGGTGCTAGTAGTCGGCCTAATGGCGTAGGGAAGGGAATACGGTGGATAATGTGGCCGCGGGCCCCCTTTCGTCACCACGGACGGAATGGACGGCGTGTGTACTGACTTCGAATGACAGCAAATGCCAGATCTCATAAACCACTATTCGCTTATTTCACAGTTTAAATGAGCCAGGGGCTGCATGGATAATTAACTTCAGTAAGACACTTAGGGCCGCGTGTATTCCGTTTAAATATAGCTATCCCTTGAATGATATCACGCACCGAAAATCTGTTAATTTATTTTAAAGTTTATGCCTAGTAATTATATAATTTAAGAACGCCAACTTTGTATAAAGTATCTGGAGTTTATTAAAAGACTGTATACAACAAATCGTCATATTTGCAGGTGTCGTATCATGGGGCTACGGATGTGCAAGAAAAGGTTACCCGGGTGTGTTCACAAGAATTACAAAATACTTAGATTGGATAAAGGATAATACTGAGGATGGCTGCTATTGTGCTTACTGAGATTGGATATAATTTTTTAATTAATTGTCAATTAAAAACAACGAAGAGGATTAAATTGTACATACCTATAACATTGTATTTTGTTACGATTGTATATTATACAACATTGAAGTGATAATATTAATTATTATAATTAACCGACATTTGTATAATGGATGGACTTTGAATTAATTATAAATAATAGATATAGAAGTGATTATTTTCTTACTATACCTGGCTGCACAGATGGTGTAGCGACTGAGATATAGAACTACCGTGATAAGCGTCAAAATATATTTAAATATTACTCCATAGAGTTGATTTTTTTTAATGCTATAGATTAGCGGCCATAAGAACAAGTACAGTATTTTTAATCATGTGTATAGTTTATTCATTTCATTCATTTCAACCTACAGCCGTCCACTGCTGGACGTAGGCCTCCCTCATGTTGCGCCACAATGTGCGGTCCTGTGCCGCCTGCATCCAACGACGCCCAGCAACTTTCACTAGGTCATCGGTCCACCTAGTGGGGGGGCGTCCTACACTGCGTCGTCCGATACGTGGTCGCCACTCGAGAACCTTTCTTCCCCAGCGGTTGTCGGTTCGTCGAGCGATGTGGCCTGCCCATTGCCACTTCAGCGTGCTAATTCTTCGTGCTATGTCGGTTACACCCGTTCTTCTGCGGATTTCCGTATTCCGGATTCTATCTCGCAGAGAAATCCCGAGCATAGCCCGCTCCATAGCACGCTGAGCGACTTTGAGCCTTGATATAAGGCCTACATTTAGGGACCACGTTTCCGTGCCGTAAGTCATCACTGGTAACACACACTGGTCGTAGACCTGTGTTTTCAGACACTGAGGTATGTTGGATGAGAAGATCCTCTTAAGTTTCCCGAACGCTGCCCAACCGAGTTGGATTCGTCGGCTGATCTCTTTCTCGAAATTGGATCTACCTAACTGGACTGTTTGTCCATAGTGATCGACAACTTCGAGAATCGCATTGCCAACTAGGACCGGTACAGGAATGACATGGGCATTTGACATGACTTTCGTCTTATCCATGTTCATTCGTAAACCCACTAGTTGGGATACCCTGCTGAGATCATTGAGCATTGTGCCAAGGTCCTTCATGGATTCTGCCATAACGACTATATCGTCCGCAAATCGAAGGTGAGTGATGTATTCGCCGTTAATGTTGATGCCGAGTCTAGTCCAGTCTAAGAGCTTGAAGACATCTTCCAGTGCAGTGGTGAACAGTTTCGGAGAGATGACATCTCCCTGTCTCACGTCTTTCTGCAACTGGATCGGTTTCGTACTCCTATCCCGGACACGGACTGACATTGTGGCGTTCCTATACAAACACTTCAGCACTTCGATATAGCGATAGTCGATTTGGCACCGCTGAAGGGACTGCAGCACCGCCCAAGTTTCGACTGAATCAAAGGCTTTCTCATAGTCCACAAACGCTAAGCACAGGGGCCGATTATACTCCTCGGTCTTTTGTATAATCTGCCGAAGCGTGAGGATATGGTCGATGGTGCTATAGCCTTTTCGGAAGCCGGCTTGTTCGGGCGGCTGGAAGTCATCGAGCTTGCGCGAGAGTCGATTGGTAATGACCCTCGAGAACAACTTATAAATATGGCTCAGGAGTGAGATGGGTCTGTAGATCTTTAGAAGAGCTTTGTCACCCTTCTTGAAAAACAGCACCACCACACTCCTGGTCCACGACTCTGGAACGTCGCCCCCGAGGATAACGGAATTAAATAGCTTCTGAAGGGCTATTAAGACTGGCTTGCCGCCCGCCTTCAGAAGCTCTGCCGTAATTCCGTCATCTCTCGGTGCCTTACCGTTACGTAGTTGTTTGAGAGCCATTCTGATCTCGTACAAGCTGATGTCCGGGATTTCTTCGGTATAGTGCCGAGTTAGCTTGGATCTGGGATCTTGGACCAAGCCGACAACAGGATTTCGGGATGATTTGTATAACTGTCCATAGAACCTTTCGACCTCTCCCAAGATCTCACTTTGGGATGAAATGACAGTGCCATCGTCGGTCTTCAGCTTAGTCATTTGGCTTTGCCCAATAGACAGATCTTGTGCAAACACTTTTGAGCCACGATTCCGCTCTATCGCTTCTTTAATACGGAGCGTATTAAATCGGCGAATATCGCGACGCACAGACCTGGAGATCTGCCTATTTAGCTGCCTATGTTTGGACCAATCGGCTAAAGACTGCACCGTCATCTCTTTTCTCCGCTCCATGAGCTCGAGAGTCTGGTCAGAAAGTTTTTTAGGTCTATTGACGCGGTGAGCCTTGAAAAATTTCGACCCAACCGCGTGGACAGTTTCCACGAACCTGTTGTTCATATCGTTCGGAGATTCGCACTCGTCCAGACATTGGAAGCGATTGTGTAGTTCGAGTTGAAAGCTTTCGAGGTTCTGGTATTGGACAGATGTAGGTCGGAGTGTAGACTTCATCAAGCGTGACCGCTCGACTTTTGTATGGATATTCAATGTGGCTCGTACCATCCGGTGATCGCTCCCAGTTTTAATCCTGCTGATCACTGAGACATCATTGAATATCTGTCGTTTGTCTGACAAGATGAAGTCTATCTCGTTTTTTGTTGAACCATCGGGGCTAATCCAGGTCCATTTCCTTTGTGGCTGCTTCCTGAAGAAGGAATTCATCATAAAGAAGCTTTCCTTCTCCAGAAAATCAGCCAGTTTCTGGCCCCTCTGGTTTCTCTGTCCATATCCATGTTTCCCCACTCTCAACTTATCATCACTCCCTTTGCCTAGTTTCGCGTTAAAGTCTCCCATAACCACCGTGAAGTGGGTTTTGGACGCGTGTATGGCTTTCGAGATGTCCTCGTAAAATGCCTCCACCTCGTCGTCGGAGTATGTCGAGGTCGGTGCGTATACCTGTATAACCTTCAGCGAATACCTCTTGGTAATTCTGAGTATAAGGTACGCTACCCTTGTCGACACACTCTCGATCCTCTCCACGTTGTCTACGAGAGACTTACGAACGATAAACCCTATACCACCTTGGGACGGGTGATCGCCCTCCTGGTAGAAGAGCAAGTTTCCAGACTGGAGGATTATCGTGCCCTCGCCCTCTCTTCGCACTTCTGATAATCCTACAATGTCCCAGCGGATTTTGCTCAATTCCTCTTCCAGCTCGATGACTCTCTCGTCAGTCCTGAGTGTCCGAATGTCTTGTGTTACCAGGGCCAAGGGTCGTTTTTGTTGGTAGCCGGATCGCTGCCGGAGATTCCTCGCACCCCCCGCTCCACCACTACTGGACCCGCCACCAAAATGAGCCCGTAGAGTACCGGAGCCGCCGTGACTGGGGGCCATTTTTTTGTTGTACGCCTTTTTTTTTTTTTGAAAGGGGATATTTCCGTAATCGCCACGTTTGGCAGGCGGGTTGGCGATCGCAGTATTGGTGTTTTACGTTTCCCAGGAGAGAGCTGCTACCCTGCTCTCCTGGTGAACCCTCAGCCGATTTTTACGACTCCCACGGGCAAGTAAGGGGTGGCGACACATGTATTCTCACATGTGTCTAGTTAGGCTGTGTTAATTAGTCGGTCCCTAGCCGAGGCCGCGGGTGACGTGACCGGGGATTAGTCTGTCACCCGCCGAGAGGCCGACCGCGTGAGGAAAGACCGACGTCCTCCCTGAGGGGGGGACGTCGGTCGATGGCAGGGGGTATTCCGTCAGGCCGACCACTAATGACAAGGAACCCTGCTCGGCTGGTCGGCCCAACGACGAAGGCGACGTGGTGTTCGGGTGGGTTGCGGGAGTAGCATGCTTAAGCCTCTCTGTCGCCCCGGACGGAGTGGTGCGGAGGCGCGCCAACCGCAGCCCGCCTGCGCCACCCCAGTCGCTGGCAGCGGGTCGCATCATCGAGGCTGTGCTCCTCGCGCTCGTGACCCGCCGCCTCCTTCTGCGAGATAACTGCCTCGCAGAAGGCTGCGACCGCATCCCAATTCCTGATGCTGCCGAGCATCTCCCTAGCGATGGTCGGCAGCGTCAGGTCGGCACCGATGATTGCGACGAGTTCACGACGCGGCTCTGCCCAAGTGGCACAGACCTCGAGCGTATGCTGCGCCGTGTCCTCGTCGCAATCGCAGTGGTGGCAGGACGGAGTTCTCTCCCTCCTAGCGACCCTGTACAGGTACTTGCCGAAGCATCCATGCCCTGGCAAGACCTGTACGAGTCGGAAGGAGAGCACCCCGTGCCGCCTTTCCAACCACTGCATCAGCACCGGCCGGAAGGCCTCCACGGACCAAACACCGTATCGAGGCCTCTCCAGCCGGTCTGCCCAACGGGCGATGATGTCTCGGCGGGCGTCGACGCGCCAGGCGGTGAGCTCCCTCAGGGAAACAACACCGCCTCCCCCGCGCACCCTCGACACCCGCCGATACAAGTCGGCGAGCATTTCCGCCTCCAGGTCCCACGGGGGAGTCCCGGCCAACAGGCACGCCGCCTCCGTCGCCACCGTGCGGTACTCGTGGATGATCCTGACCGCCATGACCTTCTGTGGACGCCACAGGAGGGCCCTGAGTCGGGCGGTCATGGATCCCGCCCACACCGGTGCGCCGTAGAGGGCCATCGACCGGATATGTGATTCAGTCTTGCTGAAAGCAAAATTAGGCCAAACAGTAAATCCACAATCTTACACTTATACTTGCTCGTAGTTCCTTCTTGGGGTGGCTTATGTCCAATAGTTGACGTTGATAGGCTGATGAATGGCTGGGGTGGATATTTATCGGGGATTAGTCCGTTACCCACGGAGAGGCTGACTACGCGACGGTGGCCGACGTCCCGGAGGGGGGAAGTCGAGAGGAGAGGGTACCCCGCGTAAGGGGTATTCCGTTGGGCCGACCACAGACGAGAAGGAACTCGACATCGGTGATCGGCCCAACGACGGAGGCGACGTGCTACGGGTGGGTCATGGAGCCGCGCTTCGCCCCTCTGTCGCTCCGGACAGACATGGGCGGAGGGTGCTCTTACGCTAAAATTTAAAAATTGCATTTCCCAACCCTAAAAAAAATAAGAGTGAATATTTATGGTGTGTATGTAGATCGACAAAGACGAATAATTTCTTTTACTCAAGCCTGTCATTTTGCAATATTTATTAGTCTCGGAGATATCATTTACTCTTTTTATTTTTCAGAATATTACATCCTCTGTTATTATTCATATTATTCAGAATATTATATTTAGAATAATATGGCAGTGAACATTTAACACATTATAATAATATTTATTGGTTGGTATATCAATAACTTCATGTTTGTTTCAGAGTGATGATACAAATTATTATACTTACGTAGCTTATACAAGTTCAAGGTACGGCTGCATGAATAAGGTTTTATAACCACTGATAAGTATTACAGAATTCCACTAAAAGTGCATAACCATAATGTCCCTTCGAGAACTTGTTTCAAAAACTTTTTTATACAAAACGCTTATTTGGGACGTGCGGTTAAAACGTTGGCACTTTCTTTGATTTTAAATTGATTTCGTGATAAAGTTATGAGATTAAGATACATTTGATCGTCATCATCATTCAGTCTTTTGGCGTTCACTGTTGGACATAGGCCTAACTCATATTTCGCCACAAAGTGCGGTCTTGGGCCGCCTACATCCAACGAAGCCCAGCAAATTTAAATGGATGGCATCACTGTGAATTATATACTTCATCAATCACTACACGCAAAAAATCGTTAATCATGTAGAAATGACATTTATATATTGTCGTATTTAAATTTTGTTTGAAATTAATTTTATATTATATACCATCGGATTGGAAAACGGGCACAAGCTGAGAAGATCCAACAAGAAAGTAAGCGGTTTCGTCATTTTTTTTATATGTAATTATATATAACATATTTAGTAAGCATTTGTTCCAAATTATGCTGGACCAGAGACGAAAATTATCTCCTTTTGTGGTAATAACCTGTAATACGGGTTTTTGATCCGTTCCCCTATGGCCATTGTAAAACTTCGAAAAACGAAAGGATTTTCTCGAATCTTGTACTATGATCGTGGAGGCAGTTTCTAGTCCTAGAAATGGTCACGAGGTCGAGATAAAAATTCGAATTAAAACTTTTCACAAAAGTATATCAAATTAGGCTATTCTGGAAATATCACGTTCTACATTCCTTGACACCTGAAATTAGAATTGCTGATCTTAGATCTCAACCAGTCGAGACCATGTGAAAAAGGATCTCGGATTCAGTTCGACAAAATCATTCACGAGTTAACGGCCAGGAACAATTACTTCTCGCACGTTTCAATTTGATAAAATGTACTAACTTGCCTTTAAAATACATTTGCTGTGTAGGTTCAGAATCAGAGGACGATATAATTGTGATGGAGAGACAGCAAAATTATAATCCACAATATTGAATCGTCAAAATGCAATTATTGTTATTGATATCATCCACTGCATTTTCAGAAGCTTAGCATTGTTGCATTTCTCTTGGCTTTACGTCAATGCATAATAAAATATGACTGTGGTTACGAAGTGTGTATAATTATATTAGATACTTATATATTCTGGTACAGCCAATTGCATACAGGTTCAAGTTTATGAGACTTGTTCTATGGGTGCAACGTTCCCATTCGATCTTCAGTGTCCTGTGCTAGGTGCACATCTAACCTGGTTCATACTCGTGCAAAATATTAAGCAAAAATAAAAATTTTGAAATTAATATGTGGAAAATCGTATCATTTATTGTAATAAGTGTCTGCGTGAAAAGCATGGTAAGTATTTTAAATATATATGCATATTTATATAATTGATTTAGAAAAATAAATAAAATAAATATAAATTTTAGGCCCGGGTTAAATTAGAAAATATTATAGGTGTTCATAATGATATTTGATATTTACGCTAGTATTACACATTGTAAATGAAACTATTTTACGGATTTTATCGCGTATTTGTTTTTTGATTTCCTGACATTTCGAACACTTTAGTGTTCATGATCACGGGCGAACAGTCAGTTTAAAATAGTTAAAGGTTCATTTATTAAACATTAATTATCGTAGGTGCATTCTAATATAGATTACAAATCTCAAATAATATATTTTTAAATAACGATAGATTTTGAATTTCTTTTAAGATCTGTAAGTTTTAAGGTTTATAATAAACACAATCAGAAATGCACTTAGCTCGCTGCTTTGACATAATATTATA
This sequence comes from Lymantria dispar, assembly GCA_032191425.1. Classification (NCBI taxonomy): domain Eukaryota; kingdom Metazoa; phylum Arthropoda; class Insecta; order Lepidoptera; family Erebidae; genus Lymantria; species Lymantria dispar. Next base: position 26,036,772 of record CM063449.1, read on the forward strand.
TGTACTGCTGTTGACAGGATGAGCACACATTTTAAGAGTGTGCATTTTTTTATAGCTTTTACCTTTTATCCGTTGTGAATTTCGTGGTAGAGATATGTAAGTTTTGGAGAACTAGCAAAAGCGATATAATTTGTGCTTCGTAATTTTTAAAGAGTATGCTAGTTTTATGATCTTAATGTTACTAATAATAAGGCTTGCCCGTGACCATGAACGCTGCAAAGTATTCGAAACGTCGGGCAATCAAAAATCAAATACAAACGAGATAAAATCCGTAAAGTAGTTTTATCTAAAATGTGTAATACTCGCGTAAACATCAGAAATTATTAAATAATAAGGCTGTTATTTTTAAATGTTTTCTAAGGTTTACGCAGAAAATTGTACGGAAACTCAAACAGAAGTACCTTCGGAAGTAATGCCTGAGCATGGTGAATATGGACTCAAGTGCAACTGTCGTAAGTATCTATTATTATTGTACAAACATTATTTGACCAATTTAACACAGCTGCCACTTGGTTTAGTGTTAATAATTACGCCACTATTTATAAAGCACCGTAATCATGATATATCTAAACCTGTTTGGCTTCCTCGTTGAGTATTATAACAGTTAAATGTTTAATATCTATACCTAGTGATAATTGCGTCACGCTTGTCTGAGATCATAGTTCAGATTTTGCGTTTAAGGGTACGAATAAATAACGGTAGAGTTTAACGGCTAATTTATTTGTTGCCGGATATAACAAGTAAACATTCTAAAAATAACTAAGTTACTTTGTTTTTTTTTATACAATTTTACTAACTGAATTTTGCTCAAATCGTGACTATATTCTAGGAAAACCATTGATTATCATTTGTTTTAGTTGTTTGTGGACACGAATCATCTTTCAAAAATGAAGTCGATTTTATGCATATCGAGTTATTTTATTTGAAATTGTAACGTTTTTACATTTTATAGTGAAAATGTTTTAAGCATACCAGTCTCAGCCGGATTTTCTTCAACATTTCAAGCAGTTGATAATTAATGATTAAATATATCCATTATTCAATAAAACTCTGATATTAGAAATAAAAACTTTGAACTTGAAAATCGCAAACGATACCTTAATACAGGCATTCTAATGCGAGCTTCTTTTGAGATACATTCATGACTATATATTTTTTGTCATTTAGGATGTGGCGAACGCAATGAGGATTCTCGAATTGTTGGTGGGGTAGAAACAACTGCCAATGCATATCCATGGGTGGTCCGTATGTCTTACCATAAGAAATTTTACTGTGGAGGCACGATTATCAATGATAGATTCGTTCTAACTGCTGGACATTGCGTAAAAGGGTAAGATTTAAAAAAAAATTGTCTATATATGTTACTAATGGCCATTAGAGACTCACATAATTATTAGAATTTTAGTTAAATTAACAGGTAATTTGAACCATCCTCGCTGGAGTACTTATCTTTATATATGAATTTCTTGTGTACATGTACTCCTTTTAAACGGCTGGACCGATGTTGATGAAATTTCTTTTGTGTGTTCAAGGGGATTCGAGAACGGTTTAGATTCACAATTGGACCCTCTAGGCGGCGCTGCTGTTGATTTCAAGGAGAATTCCTTTTATTTTATTTTTATTTCCACAGAACAATGTCTGTTAGGTTAGCTAGTATCTTTATATATATATATATATATTTTTTTTTTTGTGTGTCCTCAAGGGATTTGAGAATGGTTTAGATTAACAATTCCTTTTAAAGACCCGGTAAGTGGCGCTGCTGTCGATTTCAAAGAGAATTCCTTTTATTTTATTTGAACAGAACAACGTCTGTTGGGTCAGCTAGTTAAATGTAAGTCTCTTCCTCTTTATCCTTCCTAGCCCGTGTGATTAATACACGGAAAGAAGTTTATTCATTAAATTAGTTTTCAATTTGCTGCTTTTCTTTTTCGTAGTATATATAGATAATATCAGGTTGACCGAGCTTCGCTCGGAATGTTTTTGTCGAATTTATTTAGATATATATTAATAAACAATAAAAAATTAATAATGAAAATTATATAAAAAATTACAAAAAGAGAATAATAATAACACCGAGATTCGATCCGACGCCGTTTGTCGCCGATGTCAAAAATAAAATGAAACCTGACTACTTCGCCACTGAGTTATCGTAACTCATGACATTGACGGCAAAATTTGAATTCATATTCTTTTAAAATTTAATGTCATTATATTGTCTGCCAAAGACACTGACAAAACAACATTTTCTATACATAAAACCTAGCTAGATCGATTTTTTGGGCCCGAATCCTCTAGTATGCCAAGTTTCAACAAAATCGTTGGAGCCGTTTCCGAGATCCTGAATAAATATATATATATATATATATATATATATATATATATATATATATATATATATATATATAAGAATTGCTCGTTTAAAGATATAAGATAAGATTAATAATTTATATTCTTTACAATGATAGAGATATTCTTATTAAAAAAATGGCCTGCACGAAGGTAATAGGTAATACTTATATTGCAGTGGACTTTATAAACATAATTCATCATCAACTCAGCCTGTATATGTCTCACTGTTGGGCTCAGGCCTGCTCCATAATGGCAGGGTAATGGACCTACTATTCTACGCTGGTCAGACGTGTTCGGATAGGGTAATTTTATTCAAGTTTTCCTTCTCTTGTACAAAAGTTTTATGCTTATTGTATCCTTTAGTAGTCTTTTACGACATCCACGGGTAAGATAGGGAGCGGTGTATTGTATTCTTACTCCGTCACCACACAAAGACAAACATAATTAACGGACACAAATTAAATCCAGACTTAGTTATATTTTGTGGTTTGCAAAAAGTATTGTTCTACGAGGGAATTGAACCCACTACTACACTACACTATAATATTAGGGAGTAACATAGGCTATATTTTATGGCGCTATTCCTACGAGAACGGGAACTACGCGGGTAAGGCGACTGAAACCGAAGCGAAGCGAGGGTGGGTTGCTAGTATTATAATAAAGGAGAGAAAATTTAATATATGAAAATTACAAATAAGTTTTATTCATCAGATTCTTATGGTTTATGATAAAGGTGACGTTTGGAGAACATAACCGCTGCAACAATACTCATCGGCCTGTCACCCGATATGTTATACAAGCCATATCAAATAACTTTAGCTACACAAACTTCAATAATGATATTGCTTTACTTAGATTACATAGTCCTATAAAAGTAACGGACACTGTGAAACCTGTGTGTTTGCCAAAAAACGATGGTAAGAGTTTTGTTTATTTACTTGTGTTGCTATTATTCATCGCAGTCTACATGCGTCCCACCGTTGGGCTCAGGCATCCTCCACAATGGGTGGGAATTTGACCTACTATACCATGTTGGTCAGACAGCTTGGTTTATTTCGAGTTTTCCTTCTCTTGCACAGATGTTATGTGCATATTATATCCCAGTCTTTTACGACATCCACGGACAAGATAGAGAGTGGTGAATTGTATTCTTACTCCGCCACCACACGGAGATTGTTGCTAATATTATTATTGCCCTAAATGCAAGCGTCGAGTATGAGCCTTTCTCACGATGCGAAGGGTATTGGATTTCAAATCGAACCTGATATATACTTTCTAATCTATACAAATAAATAAAATTGAAGTGACAAACAGACACTGCTTGCAATGGTATTTATTGCTTTTAAGTTAAGTAGGCGCTGAACAAACTAATTCCACGTGACGGATCAATAATGCATCTCATCAACTCGTTTGTGTAGTCATTATTTTCACAGTTCATGTACGTCCCACTGTTGGGCTCGAGCCGCCTCTACAATGGGAGGGAAAAGGACGTACTATACCGCGCTGATTAGACGTGTCGAGTTTTATGTCGAGTTTACTTCTCTTGCATAGATATTATTAGCATAATTGAACATTTATTTCATTTCCACTGCTGAGCTCATCTTTGGTCTGTGATTGCAGAAAAATTGACATTCTATACCACGCTGATTAAATTAGGATTTTATTTTAGTTTTCCTTTGCTGCTTCGACCTTTTATGCAGATTATATCCCTTTTTTAATACATCCGTGTGGTGACGGAGTAAGAATACAATTCACCAGCCCTCCTCTGGCCCGTGGGTCTCATAAAAGACGACCAAGGGATTATAATATGCAGATAATGTTATTTCGAGTTTCCTTTCTATTGCATAGATGTTTATAGAAGAAATATTTGAAATAAAACCCTATACTAACCCGTCTATCTATCCGTGTGGTGACGGAGTAAGAATACAATTCACCACTCCCTATCTTGTCCGTGGATGCTGAAAAATATGACTAAGGGATACAATATGCACATAATATCTATGCAAGAGAAGGAAAACTCGAAATGAAACCCTATACATGTCTGACCAGAATGGTATAGTAAGTTAATTTCCCTTCCACTGTGGAGGAAGCCCGAGCCCAACAGTGGGACGTAAGTGGGCTGCGATGATGAGGATGACTAATCCGTCTGACTAGCGTGGTATAGAAGATCCAATTGTAAAGGAGGCTCGAACAACAGTGTGATGATGATATAATCTATTTTAATTTCAGACAAGAGTTACGCAGGCGAAACTGCCGTGGCTACAGGTTGGGGTGCTGTGGAGGAAGGCAAAAAGCCTTCTTGCTACCTTAGAGAGGTTGAGCTACCAATATTGACTAACGTTGATTGTAAGAATAGCAATTACACTCCATCCATGATAAGTGACACCATGTTATGTGCTGGTTATATTTCAGAAGGGAAAAAAGATGCGTGTCAGGTAATTCAGTGATTGTAGTATTTACTATTTCATTTTTTTGATGTGAAACTTTAATAATGTAAGTCGTTATCGTCATGGTCAGGTGCCGTGTTAACGCTAACACAATATTTGTAGCTAAGTCAATGTAAACTATATTTGTGCCAATAGATATCAAAAGTGGCACGGGACTGTTTTGAGTGATATTATCTAATGCAGGGACTCCTAAAGTGTGTGCCGAAGAAGCAAGAGACTCCGTAGAATAGTCATCAGGGTGCCGCCAAAATTAAATAGCTTTTAATTTTAATAATTTGGTTGTGAAATAATGTCAAAGTTACAAAAATAATTTGAAAAAGCGTCAAATTAGTGATGAGAAGAACTCATTATTATTTTGTAACAAGGTAAATTGCAAAAATTCAGCTCCGACTATGGCACAGAAGTGCACGTAACTAGTTGCGCCATTGCGCGGCAGATTCGGAGCTCCCTCACACGCGTCCCGTATTATCATTTTATATGGGGTTTCATAAAATAAAAGGTATTTGGTTGGTGTTCTGTTATGTTTAAAGTTTAGGGAAACCCCCGATTTAATGGATGAATGGGATGGTACTTTTAGTTTTCTATATCTTGCAGTGATTTTATTTACTTATATTCTTTAGTTGTTCATGAATTAAATGGGTGTCTTCAGTTTTAAAAATAATGGATACATTGTGATTTAGTTAGTTATTATATAAAAATGAAGCAAATACGAATAAGAAAATTAATTTCGCTTACAGGGCGATAGCGGTGGTGGATTAACTGCTGAAAGGAGTGATAAACGTCATGAACAAATAGGTGAGATAGTGGAGGCAGTTACGTTTACTAACCAACCTTTACATTGCTCATGGGTATCGTAAATACGATTGCAAGCTTTACATAGACCTGTGCCAGCTCTATCTCATACCATCTGGTTAACAATTACAGTCCCATGAGGTCAGACATAAATCAATCGTACTATAATTTGGTATACACCTTGTCAGTGGTACAGAAACGAATATAAAATGGAGAGTATATGTTTTATCCATAAAACACACAGTTTCATTTAAATGTTTGTATATTATAAAACACTTTTATATCATCACCATTTCAGCCCATACATGTCCCACTGTTGGGCTCGAGCCTCCTCCACAACAGGAGGGAAATCGACCTTACTATACCATACTGGTCAGACAGGTTGGTGTATGGTTTTATTTCGAGGTTTCCTTCTCTTGCGTAGATGTTATATGCGTATTATATATACCTTAGTCGTCTTTTACGACATCACGGGCAAGGTAGGGAGTGGTGAATTGTATTATTACTCCGCCACCACACAGATAAAAATAAAAACACTTTTATATGCATAAAACATAATGATCTCTTTGGCTTAGCACTGTTTCTCATAATGCAGGACATGGCCTAGTTTGGGAAGGAGTTCCAGAATCATTCAACAACCTTTAGTTTCTTAGTTGTAATTTATAGTAATACTAACTTTGTATCAAATAAACTTTATTATATTTTATAATTTTTTAGTTAAATATGTGATGATTATTTTTCCAGGTGTAGTATCTTGGGGCATTGGTTGTGGTCGCGCAGGATATCCAGGCGTATACACCAGAGTGACCAAGTACTTGGACTGGATCAAAGCAAACGCTAAAGCTGGATGTTATTGTACTGAATAATATTAATAAATTTATTTACGCGGCAAAATATATTATACATTACTATTTACCTACATGAATAAATATTTTTGTAACCAGTATCAAATGTTAGTTATGAATTCCTTTAATTTTTCAACACATGTTATTCTTTATAAACTAAAAAAAATAAAATAAAATACTTTGAAAACGATCGCAGCGCCACCTGCACAAACTAATGTATGCTTTTAGTGATCTAAAACCATTAAAATTGCCTTTTCAATGAAAAGTCATATCAAATGCCCATGCCATTCCTGTACTAGTCCTAGTTAGCCATGCGATTCCCGAAGTTGTCAATCATTGTGTTTACCTTAACCAGTCCAGTCCAGTTAAGTAGTCCAGTTAAGTAGATCCAATTTCGAGAAAGAGTGACGACGACGAAGCCCACTCGGTTGGATAGCATTCGGAAAATTAAAGAGGATCTTCTCATGCAACATAGCTTAGCGTCTGAAAATACAGGTCTACGACTAGAGTGTGTTACCAGTGATGACTTAGGCACGGTAATGTGGTCCCTAAGCATAGGACTCATAACCAAGCTCAAAGTGGTTTAGCGTGTTATGGAGAATGGTGTGTGGTTACTAATACTACCGACCCTTACAATGTTTTAAGATGTGTTAAAAAGATGACTAACAGCTTTATGTCTATGGGTGCCTATTGCATCTAATGCCGTATAATTATCAATTACTTTCCCAAGGAGGACATTGACATCAAGTCAGGCTGACCGCCTGGTCATTGGTTATAAAACTATGACCAAATTTACTTTTGCAATATATATATATATATATATGGGAGGTCGTTTCACGTTGTGTCGACCTCAAGTAAGTAATTGAGATAAGAACAGTGTGATGATGATGAGCACAAGAAGTCTGTTAATGATTATTATAATTATCGTCATCTCTACCATCTCAGATTATATACGATTGCTGGGCTTGGGACTCCTCTAAAATAGAAGGGAAATTGACCTACTAAACCACAGTGATCACTAGTGGTAGGACCACACTGTCGACAGTTATCTGTCTATAGCTGCGGGCCGGTCCGTCCGGGGCAGTACCACGCTCTCGCAGAAAATCGACGTTTGAGTAGTAGCAATTTGTTACTGCGCTTCGTTCGGTGAGCGGGAGAGCTGGAAGCCCAACTTTCTGAGGGTGTTTGCGTGTGGAGGGTTTTGGTGGTGCCTTTGGTATCACCGAGCCTCAATGCACGCATTCACACTACCTTCACGTTCTTCGCGGTAGGCAGCGGCCTTGCAAAGGTCCATGAGCGACAGCAACACTTACCATCAGGTTTACTGTTTGCTCGTTTGCCACTGCTCGCAATAAAAAAAAAAAAAAAAAAAATCAGACCGATTGGTTTAGGTTTTATTTTCAATGTTCCTTCTATTGCAATACACTAGATGTTATATATTCTTAGTAGTCTGGTCTTGACAAGATAGAGGGACAGAGAATTGAATTCTAACTTCGTTAATATACGAAAGCTGTTAATAATATATTTTGGAAATCATAGTCTGTTATATATCTTTTTTAACACGCTTTTATTGGTTTCATACGAATGTTAGTTTGTGCCTATGTAACGAAAACTTTGAACATGATTTTGACCCCCTTCAAAACGTTGGATTGACTCGAAATTTGGCGTAGTTATCGAGGACCGATGACAATTCAATATTTTAAACAGTTTGTTCCGTTATGCTTACCAGGATTATCGGGATTAGCGATTTTATAGTATCTCCTATCCGGAAGACACTAGTCTTTGCGCCGTGACCAAGATGGGAAACAACCAGGCGCGTCCATCACCTATTTCTCGGATAAATTGCAGACTTTGAATAAGATAAAATTTTCGGAGAGGGAACCTGAGAACCGGCTATCTCATCCAAGGGTGCCTCCCATGTCTTTCCGCAGGCGCTAAAATTTAGTGTGTTTTTTAGATTTTCTTCTAAACAATTTTCTGATTATTTAAATGTATAAAATTTCGCTATCTGTTTGAGGTAGAGTTATCGTATTGTTTTTTAATTAAGCCTTTCGTTTCAATGATCTACTTTTTACAAATTTATGTTTGAATGAAATCGATGGCTTATCATTTTGGTAAGACCCGCATTTCTATTTAAAGTGATTATTAGCAAATTTAATTCGCATTCTATAATTACTGTTCACACCTGAACGTGCAGTGAAAAAGATTCTATCATGTTATCGATTCATATACTGTTGTGGACAATTTTACAAATTGCGGTAAGACTTTTTGCTATTATGTACATTTATACGAGTATTAAATACTAGGACACCTCCCTCCCTTCTCTTTCGCTCTGTTCCTGCATTTTAAATTTCTAATATCTCCTAAAATATTACAATACACGACTACACGCCGTGAGGCATTGGGTTCTATTCCCGGACAGAGCAAAATTTTATAGTTTTTTGAGAGGAGAAATAGCCTAAGTTACCCTATAGACAGGTGCCCAAATATTAAAATATTATTAAAATTGGTCGGGCGGTTTGAAAGATTACCTGAAATTAACAGGGAGGCAGATTGTCTATCTACTTACAAACAGACACTTCCATTTTATTTATTTGTATAGATGTAAGTTAACGAATATATCTTAAGATAAAACGTTAAAGCGTCCTATAGTTTATACAACTCTGCTTTAAATAATGACTGGTAATATAATAATTGATAATAAAAGATAAACAGATATTAAACAATTTCTAATAGCACAAAACTATCATGTTTTTACAATACAATATTGCATTATATTTCAAATTGGCGACAGACATGGGTTGAGATGATGACACAAAAGAAAACTTACATACCAGTGTGTGTTAACTGTGACGATTTATGGCACGCAAACATCGGCCCGAATTATTAGCTTTATAACTAGATTCAAAGTCTAATGCATGCTCGCTAACCTAGATTTCGCTATTTAATAAAACCTGTAATATGCTGAAGTGATAATAAGCAAGCGACATCGGTCGAACCGATAAATTTTGGTAAAAAAAGGATCTCGAACGATGACGACTGATGGATGGATGGTACAGGACTGTTTTGAGAGGCTCGTGGAAGGTCTATGTGTATCAGTTAATGTTCATATGATAAATTTAACAAGTTTAAAGCATAATTTCAATTGAAATAATTTGAATAATTTCAATTGTTATGAAAGAAAAGGAGCTAATCAAAGAATAAAAATATCTCTTAATATAAGAGGTGCCACTATGTTGAGAAAATTTATTATTTCAAATAATAAATAGAATAAATAAATAGAAGCAAATAATTTATTTGCTTTTTTTCATCTACTGTGTAATTACAGGCTATTCAGAGCGCTGGATTATCCTCATTGTTACACGGACTTCCTAGAATGTGCTATCTATGCCGTAAGTATTAAAATATATTATATATTAATATCTAATGTTTCCGATAGACTTCGTCTCGCCCGGAATAGGAATGCCACATTAAATTCGTCTCGTCCTAGGTCATACACGTCCCACTGTTGGGCTTGAGCCCAAAGAGGGAAATTGACCTACTATTCCATGCTGGTCAGAAATGTTATATGCATATTATATCCTTTATTAATTTTTTACGATATCCCCAGGTAAGATAGGGAGTGGTGAATTGTATTCTTACTCTGTCACCATACGGAGCCAACCAAATATGATATTATAAATTAGGTATACATATAGATTTTTATTTCCCAATGGTGAGTAAGAATACAATTTACTAGCCCCTATCTTGTTGCCGTGTGTTGTAAAAGATGACTAAGGGCCTTGTATATGCACATTGTGCAGAAAACATTTATGCAAGAAAAGAAAAAAAAATTAAATAAAAACTAATATCAACCCGTTTGTCGGTATGGTTGTAATACGGTTTGGTAGTAGGCGATGTGGAGGGTACCCGAAAGGATATAGGATGGTATCCGCCGGGCTGGCCACGGATGTCAATGATTTGGTACCCGTGGTCGACTCAATGGCGAAGGAGCAGAAATACGGTGGACTATGGGGCCGCACTATGACTCTTTTCTTATTCCCGATACAACAAACGGCGCGGACCATAGTCCGTCCTAGAAAAAAGATAAGGTTAATTTCTCTCCAGTTCTGTTGAACTTATTATAACCGCCTTATCCAACATTTTTTACCAAATTAAGTTAGTTACATATTCGGCATCGCCGTATCGAGATCTATAACTTTATCTTCGATAGTTCATAAAAGAATGTTATGTATAATCGCAGTAACTACAAAAAGAAAAATAATTTCCTTAATATCTCAGCCGCAAGTGCTGGATATTGCTGTAGCCTTCTAAAGCGTCAGATTATTAATCATGTAGTACTTAACAAAACCGCGGTATCCGGTTAATGCTGCTCTGATATTAATGCTATCCCTATTACTGATGAATCTTTTTCCTTAATATAAATGCTTTAATCGCCACTAGCGGCGATTATAATAAGGAAACTGTAATAAGGGAACTGTGAGATTCTTACCATAAGAGCCCTAAATGTCAACGTTACGGCGGTTATGCTTATCATTACATAAACTCAGTAGTTATTTTTCGCTGTCAAACGCGCAGTAAAATAAGTTCCATAGTATAATCGCACTATCTGTGCTACTTACGACGCTTATTATAAGTATTTGTTTTAAAACATACGTCGCCATTTCCTTGTCATATCACATTTTATATCTTTTTTTTATAAATTTATTATTTAAAGTTCTTAAATAGCAATTAATACAAAATACAACCTTTTAACTACGGTAAAAATACATCAAATTTTAAAACAGCACTATTTTTATATCCGTAATCAAAGAAATAATTTTTAAAACTTTAGACGCCATTTTCGCGAAACTTGCTGTCATGCACTTGTCGCTCTTATCTTTAGCACGGCAGAGTTGTGGAGGATACTCAAGCCCAAGTAAGACATATATGAGCTGAGATGACAAAGATAAATTATCTCACTGTTTACTGTACGGAAATGAAACCAAAAATATGTAAATTATAATTTCTAATTCTTTCTGGCTAAGCAATATAAAGTAACGCTTAAAATTATGTTGTCAATTGTACAGCAAATTAAATTTGGAGACATCAATAACAGCGCCACTTAACGGGTCTAATTATTAATTTAAACCATTTCTAAATTCACCTAAATACAGATAAAAAACTTCAACAAAATTGGCACATTGGCCATTTAGGAGGAGTTTAGTTACATACAAAATAATTATATGAATAAAGATAATTAAAATTGTACATTAAAATAATTAACAGTAAGTATCTTGGTAAGAGTGTAAAAATACAATTCACCACCTGCCTTTTCTTTAGGTGTCGAAAGTTAAATAAAACAATATACATATAATATCTATGCGATAGAAAAAACTCAAAATAAAACCCTATACCAGGGTTCGCCAAATAATTTTGCTAGGGGTTTGTTTTAATGATGTCTGTTCTAATGCCGCCCTAGCCGAGGCCGCAGGTGTTCGGACCGGGGAATTGTCCGTCACCCGCAGAGAGGCTGACCGCGCGACGGCGACCGACGTCCCAGGACGTCGAGAGGTGAGGTTATCCGAAAAGATATTCCGTCAGGCCGACCACTGACGACAAGTCACATCTGCTCCAGTGGTCGGCCCAACAACGAGGTGACGTGGGTACGGGTGGGTTATGGGCCCGCGCGCCTTCCTTTGATCGCCCCGGACGGACTGAACCGCGCGTGCGCTTACCATAGCCCACCCATAAAGAAAGGGGTCTGTTTTAAGAAATGAAATAACCATCACGGTCCGTACATGATTTTAATAGAAAAAAAATCAAATGTAATTTTAAGTTAACAAATGTATATATTTTCTTACATAGGTATCAATCATATCAATGAGAAAAATATCATTTTTTATTACGAACTGTTTGAATTTTGGAGTAAAATTGGTGCAAGGTATTGACATTAAATCCTGGAGACGTTCATCAATTAATCGAGATCGAAATTTATTCTTAATCAAGTTCATCTTCGAAAATGCTGCTTTACAAACATATGCAGACCCAAATATAGTAAGAAGTTTCAAAGCTAATTTTTCTAGTTCTGGATATTTTTTATCACACACGAATTTTACCCAGAACTCTTCACTGGAAACTTTCGCATGTCTTGCTGTATTCTATACTTTCGGTTCGCACTAAATGGGTCGGCGGCATGGGTGCGGACCGCGGTCCGCCATTAGGCGATCCCTGCCCTATACCAACCCTCCTGACCAGCGTAGTATAATAGCTAAATTGTTCTCCTATTATAGAAGAGACATGAGCCCAGCAGTGGGACGCATATATGCCGAGATAATGATGAGATATGTGTTTTGTTTTTATTATAAATATAAAATTACGTCTACCTATTATAAAATTGAATGAATTTCAAAGGATGTGGAGTACCAGGCATTAGCAGAGCTGCAAGTGATTCATCAGCTGTAACACCTCACGAATATCCTTGGCTTGTTGCAATAAATATTGGTTCTAAAGTAATAGCAGGATCACTGATTTCCGATCAACATGTTTTAACAGCGGCATCACCATTTTATGGGTAAGGATTCTTTAATCATTGTCTTATTGAGATCATTACTTGCCGTGAGCTTATGACATTTAATTTTGCCGAGGCCGCGGGTGAAGTGACCGGGGAATTAGTCCGTCACCCGCCGAGAGGCCAACCGCATGAGGAAAGACCGACGTCCTCTCGGAGGGGGGGACGTCGGTCGATGGGAGGGTACCCCAAATAGGGGGTATTCCGTCGGGCCGACCACTGACGTCAAGTCACCCTGCTCCGGTGGTCGGCCCAACGACGAAGGCGATGTGCATCGCGGGTGGGTTGCGGGAGTGCGTGCTTACGCCTCTCTGTCGCCCCAGACGGAGTGGTGCGAGGAGCGCGCTGACCGCAAAAAAAAAATTGCGTTTAATTTTGGATAGGCGTAAAATTGTATATATTTTTTCCGTGTAGTGACGGAGTAAAAATACAATTCACCACCTGTTTTCTTGCCTGTGGGTGTCGTAGAAGACGATTAAGGGATAAACATGCATATAACATTTATACAAAAGATGAAACATTTGAAATAAAACCCAAGACGTCTCACCAGCGTTGAAAATAGTATAATAGTAGTTAAATTTTTCTCCTGTTGTGAAGAAGGCTCGAGCCCAATAGTGGGACGGATATGAACTGTGATGATGATGATATAAGTTTTATTGGTTGTTTCGAAAAGAAATTCTGATTAATTTGGAACCGTGACTAGATAATTGCAATAGGTTCGTTCCCTATCATCTTTTAGATTATAAAGGCATGTGATAAGATCTGTACTTTATTTTAGTGTTCAGGATTTCACATAAATTATACATACGTTTGTCCGTGTGGTGACGGAGTAAGAATACAATTCACTAATGTCTCTCTTGTTCGTGGGTGTCATAAAAGACGACTAAGGGATATATGCTTATAACCTTTATGCAAAAAACAACCTCAAAACAAAAGTCTATGCCAATATGTCTGACCACACCGACCACACCGACATATATGGGTTTTATGATGATTAATACTTTTTAATATACTAAAAACGTTGCTATTATTTTAGATTGACGCCCGATCATGTTGTGGTAACACTTGGAGCACATGATCGATGCATCATCGGTGAACCAGCTATGAATGTGACAGTAGACTCCATAATTATACGTTCAGGTTTTTCTCCCACTACTCTTGAAAACGATCTTGCATTGTTGAAACTGTCATATGTCATTGCATTCAGTGATTACATTTCGCCGATTTGTTTGCCTGTATTCGGTTGGTATCTTTTTTTATTAATATCTTATTTTATTAACGCGTTTTTATTAGTTTCCCCTGTATGTACCTACATATATGTAACGGACTCATTGAACGTCATTTTTTCCCACTTTGAACGAACAGATTTTATTTAAACTTTGCACACTCGTCAAAGGCCTATGACAAAGCAATAATTCGATCAAAATAGCCGATTATCCTCACTAAATTCGTCAGGATTTAGAAATTTCTAATCGTATCCTTTGCATAAGAGCATGAGAGATAGAGCTAGCGTGCAAACTACGCATGCGCGAAATTCGAATCTTATTTGATTCGGGCTGTCAGCTTGTAAGCGTGTTTTTTTAATTTTTTATACTATAATTTTCTATTATTATTTATAATTTATGGTATAATTTATAATTTTTAGTGTGGTGACGGAGTAAAAATACAATTCCCGCTATCGCCTGTGGGTATCGTAATGGACAACTGAAGGATTAATATGCACATAACATCTAAAAAAGAGAAAGAAAACTTAAAATTAAACCCTATACCAACACGTCTAATGAGCGTGGTATAGTAGGTCAATTTCACTCCCATTGTGGAAGAAGCTCAAGCTCTATCTATACACATAAATAAAATTGAAGTGTCTGTTTGTAATGTTAAAATACTGGACTTTTTTCCTGCTATCATGGTTATTTGTACGACATCTATGACTTAAATACAGTTTAAAAATTTTTGTCTGTCTGTTTGTTTGAGGTAATCTTCGAAACGGCTGGACTGATTTTAATATATTTTACTACCAGGTAGCTGTCTATATAAGGAGTTTATATTTTATATATAGGAGATTATATTTTATCCCGGTATTCCCACTGGTTACATACGAAGTAACTTATATATATTTTTACCCGGTATTCTCACAGGAACGGGCACTACGCGCGTCAAGCGACTAAAACCGAAGCGAAGCAAGGGCGGATGCTAGTGTACATATGTATATAGGCTGAGATAAGATCAAGTATTTATATGTCACTAGCCACCCGCCCTCGCTTCGCTTCGATTTAAGTCGCCTTACCCGTGTAGTTCACGTTCCCGTGGGAAAAGTGGGATAAAATATAGCCTATGCTATTCCCTGATATTATAGCTTTTCATTGGAGAAAGAATTTTTGAAATTGGTTTCGTGGTTTCAGCGTGAAGGCGTAACAAACAAACAAACAAGCAAACAAACAAACTTACTTTCGCATTTATAATACAGTAGAACCCGTTTAATACGATCACGTTTAATACGATTTCTCACATAATACGCCATTTTGCGTCAGTCCCAGCAACTTGAGACATGTTTTCATACATTTCTTAACGCTTAATACGATTCGTCATCCCATTTAATACGCCAACACGTACCACTCAAATACACATATTACCCCTTGCGGCAGCGTCCAGCGACTGTCGAGCGACTCTAAGTGATAATGACCAAGAAGAAGATGAGTCAACTCAGATTTTGTCACACGCCCAGGCATTATCAGCAGTTAATGATTTAAGACACTATGTAACTTCTTTGAATCATAGCGAAGACGCACTGCAAAAATTAAATTACGCTGAAAATCTTGTAATTGCTAATGCCTCTAAATCTTTTTGTCAAACTAAAATAAGTGATTACTTTAAGTAACGTAATAATAATAAACAAAATTTTATTTTAGGTAATTTTTAAATGTTAAATTCAATACGTAGGTATTCAAAATAATAATAGAATGTAATAAATAATAATGGCACGTTTTTTTCCCTTTCCCGCATAATATGCTTGCCCGCTTAAGACGCGTTTTTGGTCGGGTCCCTGCGAAATCGTCTTGAACAGGTTTTACTGTATTAGTAAGGATTGTGATAATATTATATTCGCAGGTATTCGTGATAATGATCAAGTGACTTGGACCGCTGGATGGTCTCAAAATACTGGGAACTGCACTCCTCAAGTAGCCGTTCTACCACTTTTACCAGCAGCAACGTGTAATCAAGTCACACTACACAACAAACAAGGGAGCAGTGATAAAGGATGTTTAGGACCCCTAGGCGTTAAAAATGTCATTTGTAAGGTAATGACAAAAATTTATATTAATTTTTCAATTTAATTATGTTCCTCTACAATATGAGGATTTAAATAATTGTTTTGTTTGCTCCGTATGGTGACGGAGTAAGAATATAATTCATCACCCCCTCTCTTACCCATGTGTGTCGATAAAGCGCTCATTAAAAAAGATGGGGTCGATATGCATATAACGGCTATTCAAGAGAAGGAAATCTAAAATTAAAAAATCTAAAAATTTAAATCATAAAACTCTATTACCTTTATTATTGTTTTGAATCTGGATATAAAATGTGTCCGTTAATTATTTGTTGGTAAACTTCCCCGCAATACAAGGATTATTTCCTTAGTGCAGGATGTTGACTTTGAAAAATATATATACATACCTATTGTTGTTTCCTTGAAATGCAAATTATAAGGCCATATTTTTATATTTTTCTGACAGGATGACGTCGGCTCTCCAGTTATGGCTCACTGGTTATCTACGTCAGCTCTGCGTTTGATCGGCGTTATATCTTCGTCTTCTTGTAACGACACAACTCCTCCTGTTTACACTAAAGTAATCAACCACGTAGGTTGGATATACGATAATGTGAAAAAGGATTGTATGTGCTTATAATTGCATGTTTCTATTAATCACTAACGAACCCAAAGGAATTTTGTGCCCTTAATAAAATTTTAAATACGGTAAATGAATAAGTTTAAAGAAAATTTAGTTTGGATTTAGGGATATTTAATCTTGAGCACTGCATAATATATTTTTGAAATACAATTAACTTGTGATTTTTTATAATTCCTATTCCAGTTACGTAATTCCTTTTTGAAGTTATAACTTCTTTAGTTATGGTTGAATATAGTAATTTATTTATTTTCAACGTGGTAAGTACAGAGATGTTATATAATTATTACAGAGAAGCATAAGACATGTTATGCCATATTCTAATATCATGCTAATATTTAACAAGAATGTCGACAGAACTCAATCATTATCCATACTAATATTATAAATGCGAAAGTAAGGATGTTAGTTTGT
The DNA here is from genome assembly GCA_032191425.1 of Lymantria dispar. Classification (NCBI taxonomy): domain Eukaryota; kingdom Metazoa; phylum Arthropoda; class Insecta; order Lepidoptera; family Erebidae; genus Lymantria; species Lymantria dispar. The sequence goes on from CM063449.1 coordinate 26,054,077, forward strand.
TTGTTTGTTTGTAACGCTTTCACGCTTAAACCACCGAACCGATTTCAAAAATTTTTTCATCAATGGAAAGCTATAATATCAGAGAGTAACATAGGCTATATTTTATCCCAGTATTCCCACAGGAACGGGAACTACGCCGCGGGTAAAGCGACTGAAACCGAAACGAAACGAGGGCGGGTTGCTAGTCAACTATATTATTTAAAATTATTGCATGATGTCATATTTATAATTTCAATTCCATTCTAACAACAACATAGGTAAATAGAAGTACACTCACAATGCGTTTCGTAAGTAATAATATCTTTGGGACGCGGTCGCAGCCTTCTGCGAGACAGTGATCTTGCGGAAGGAGGCGGCGGATCGCCTGCGCGAGGAGCGCAGCCTCGATGAGGAGATCCGCCGCCGGCGACTGGGGCGGCGTAGGCGCATCTATCTGCGCCTCATGCCGCCCTAGCCGAGGCCGCGGGTGACGTGACCGGGGATTAGTCCGTCACCCGCTGAGAGGCCGACCGCGTGAGGAAAGACCGACGTCCTCCCCGAGGGGGGGACGTCGGTCGATGGGAGGGTACCCCAATTAGGGGTATTCCGTCGGGCCGACCACTGACGACAAGTTAACGCTGCTCCAGTGGTCGGCCCAACGACGAAGGCGACGTGGTTTTTGGGTGGGTCGCGGGAGTTGCGTGCTTAAGCCCCTCTGTCGCCCTGGACGGAGTGGTGCGGAGGCGCACCGACCGCGACCCACCCACAAAAAAAAAAAAAGTAATAATATCTGGTTGACCGAGCTTCGCTCGCAATATTTTTGTTGTATTTTTGTCGAATTTATTTAGATATATATTAATAAAAAATAAAAATTAAATAATGAAAAATGTAAAAAATTACAATAAGAGATAATATAACAATAATAATAACACCGAGATTCGATCCGACGCTGTTTGAATGCCAAAACAAAACAAAAAGAAAACTGGACAGCTTCCCAACTGAGCTATTGTAACTCTTGACGTTGACGGCGAAATTTGAATTCATATTCTTTTAAAATTTTATGACATTGTATTGTTTTGCTAAAAACACCGACAAAACAACATTTTCTATAGATACAACCTAGCTCGATCGATTTTTTGGATCCGAAACCTCTAGTATGTTTTATCAAAATCGTTAGAGCCGTTTCCGAGATCCTGAATATATATATATATATATATATATATTCAGGAATTGCTCGTTTGAAGATATAAGATATGAATTACGGCAATATTCCCTCAAAAAGTCGTCAACAGAGTAAAAGGTTTTTTCAATTAACCAATGCCACAAGGCAGGGCAAATCCTATAATATAATATGTCAGCTTTGCTATTTGCTCGTGTATGGAGTTAAAAATAAGTGGAGCCATAATCACACGACTTTTACGAAATGTCTCCAGTTGAGGCACTGGCATTTGTAGATTTTTGTATGTATTAAGCCTATTCGTATTGTAATTTACTTCAAAAAGGTATAAATAGATTTTTTATATTTATTTACAGCATTTTTAATTTTTTTTTTTGGGGATGGGTTGCGGTCGGCGTACTCCTCGCACCACTCCGTCCGGGGCGACAGAGGGGCGTAAGCACGCACTCCCGCAACCCACCCGCGATGCACCTCACCTTCGTTGTTGGGTCGACCACCGGAGCAGGGGACGTGACTTGACGTCAGTGGTCGGCCCGACGGAATATGCCCTATTTGGGGTACCCTCTCATCGACCGACGTATTGGGCAGGACGTCGGTCTTTCTTCACGCGGTTGGCCTCTCAACGGGTGACGTACTAATTCTCCGAACACATCACCCGCGCCCTCGGCTAGGGCGGCATGAGGCACAGGTATTCATGCTTATCCACCCTGGCCTCTATAAGCTAGGGCGCTTGCAGACGTCTACCGACTCTGCGCTGCGGCGCGGGTCAGTGGCGGAGGTATGACCACAAGGGGACTGAGTAGGGCAATAAAAACGCCCCGAAGGATAGTTATCCGGCGCTGGAGGGAGGAATTGGAGTCCCCTATAGCAAGACGGGGGACTGTAGAGGCGATTGCGCCCCACCTCCACCGCTGGATGAAACGAAAGCACGGCAACCTGACCTTCCGGATGACGCAGGTACTTACCGGACACGGGGTCTTTGGTGGCCTCTTTCTGCGAGGAGGTCATCGCCTGGAAGGAGGCCGCGGAGCGGGAACGCGAGGCACTTGCGTCCGCTAACTCGCTCCGTAAGCGGCGGCTAGAGAGGGGGAGGCGCCGATATGCGCGTCTCCTCCCACCGCCTTGAGTGACGACAGGACGTGGCCCGACGGCCTTGCGTAGGAGTGTCAGGGGTCGAATGTCATTAGACGATCTCTCCGGCACTCCGTAAAGCGCGGAAGGGACCGCTGTTGGTTTTAGTGGGTATTCCGGTTGCATAGGCGACTGGTGAGTCCCACACACCCCCCTCGTCTGTTACCGGCGAGGGGTAGTGCGTAAATTGCATTTCCACAGCGTTAACAAAAAAAAAAAAGGTATTCGTGCTTATGCCGCCCCAGTCGCCGGCGGCGCATCGCCTCATCGAGGCTGCGCTCCACGCGCAAGCAATCCGCCGCCTCTTTCCGCGAGACTACTGCCTCGCAGAAGGCTGCGACCGCGTCCCAGTTCCTGACGCTGTCGAGCATCGCCCTGGCGATGGTCGGCAGCGTCAGGTCGGCACCGATGATTGCGACGAGTTCACGACGCTGCTCTGCCCAAGCGGCACAGATCTCGAGCGTATGCTGCGCCGTGTCCTCGTCGCAATCGCAGAGGTGGCAGGACGGTGTACTCTCCCTCCTAACGATCTTGTGCAGGTATTCCTGCCCCGTGAACACCTGCACCAGCCGGAAGGAGAGCGCCCCGTGCCGCCGTTTCAATCACTGCATTTCAACCATTTCAAATTTCTGAATATATATAAATATACCAATAATTCTCTTTTAAAAAAATAAGACGTATAAAGATTATCATTATGGTAACGAAGTAATAATACGATTATCCGTTTCGTTTCCATGGGCACCGTAAATTCGATTAAAGGAGTTGAGCAGATGATATCACTGCGAAAGAAAAGTACAAAATAAAATATTATGCCGAGTTGGTTAGCCTGAACATCTTAATCTCGTAGAGTAATTTTTCTCAATGGTACATAAATAAGCTGAGAAGATTAACGGAGAATGCCATTTAGCCAGTCTGGGGTGATATGTCTCTAACTAATTAAACTTAATCGCCTATACGATAAACGAATTTCATATAATAAATTCATTGTCAATAATCTAAATAGCAAACATTTAATTTATTTATTTGTGTACACCTAAAACGAAACAATAGCCTGCATTGTTTAATTTAATTCATTAGTACAAGAACTTGAACTTTAATATTGGTCAAACAATTGTTACAAATTTAACATTGATCTCATTCGTTTTATTGTTGTTTCACATTGAAGGCCGGCCTTATTGTAAATAAAACTACGGATTTTTCGCATTTCTGATTGATTTTTGAGTGCTCGACGTTTTGAAAACTTTGCAGCGTTCATGGTCACGGGCGGACTAAATCGCGGTCGGCCTTCAGGCTGGCCGTCCGCTCCGCCAAGGACGTCAGTCGGCAGGAGATGCTGGACGGTCTCGACCGTGACCCCTGGGGACGCCCCTATCGCGCGGTGCTGAATAGGCTACGCGCGCGGGGCCCTCCCCTCACCGAGACTCTCCAGCCCGGCCTTCTCACCCGGGTCATTGAGGACCTGTTCCCGCGGCGGGCGGAACACACGCCCCCGGTCATGGCTCCGCCAGACACTGACCGGGAGGCCGACGACGACAGTGTTCCGCCCATCACGGAACCCGAGATGGGGGTGGCGGTGACGCGCATGCGCGCAAAGTCTACCGCCCCCGGGCCCGACGGTGTTCCTAACCGCGTGCTGGCCCTGGTCCTCGAACACCTGGGACCCCGCCTCAGGGGGCTGTTCGACGCGTGTTTAGCGTCCGGACGGTTCCCTGGGTGCTGGAAGGAGAAAAGGCTGGTGCTCCTGCCGAAGCCGGGACGGTCTCCGGAGTCGCCTTCGGCCTACAGGCCTATCGTGCTGCTCGATGACACGGGCAAGCTACTGGAGAGGGTGGTAGCTGCCCGCATCGAGCGGCACCTCGTCGGCACGGGGCCCGATCTGTCGGACGCCCAGTTTGGGTTTAGGAGGGGTCGTTCGACGATCGCGGCTCTGTTGCGCCTGAGGGCCGTGGCGACTGAGGCCGTCACCGGCGGGGGAGTGCTGTTGGTGGTGTCCCTAGACATCGCCAACGCATTCAATAGTCTGCCATTCAGCTGCATCAGGGAGGCGCTCCGGTATCACGGGGTGCCAGTTTACCTGAGGCGGCTAGTGGCAGACTATTTGGAGGGGCGCAGCGTCCTCTGCACCGACCGAGCAGGGGACGTCGTGCGAACGCCCATGACGTGCGGTGTCCCACAGGGGTCGGTCCTCGGACCCACCCTGTGGAACATCGGCTACGACTGGGCGTTGAGGGGGAGCCTCCCGCCCGGGCTGGGCGTGATTTGTTACGCCGACGACACGCTCGTCACAGCCCGCGGTGGGACGCTAGAAGAGGCGGTAAGCCTGGCGACCTCGGGTACCGAGGAGGTCGTCAGACGGATCGAGGCGCTGGGGTTGAGGGTCGCCCTGGACAAGACGGAGGCCCTCTTGTTCCATGGGCGCACTATGAGCCCTCCCATCGGCGTCTCGATCACCGTCCACTCGGTCGACATCAGCATCCGGGCCCATATGAGGTACTTGGGCCTGGTGCTCGACGGGCGATGGTGGTTCCGGGAGCATTTCCGTAGGCTCGCTCCGCGGCTCGTCGGCGCGGCGTCCGCCCTATCGTGGCTTATGCCGAACGTGGGCGGACCGAGCGCTGCTTGCCGACGGCTGTACGCGGGGGTCATCCGGTCGATGGCCTGTACGGCGCACCGGTGTGGGCGGGGTCCATGACCGCCCGACTTAGGGCCCTTCTGTGGCGACCACAGAGGATCACGGCGATCAGGGCCATTCGCGGATACCGCACGGTGGCGACGGAGGCAGCGTGCCTATTGGCCGGGACTCCCCCGTGGGACCTGGAGGCGGAGATGCTCGCCGGACTATATCGGCGGGTGACGGGGGTGCGAGCGGAGGGCGGTGTGGTCTCGTTAAGGGATCTCACCGCCTGGCGTGTCGACGCCCGCCGAGACGTCATCGCCCGTTGGGCGGTCCGGCTGGAGAGGCCTCGGTTCGGGGTGCGAACCGTGGAGGCCTTCCGGCCGGTGCTGATGCAGTGGTTGGAGAGGCGGCACGGGGTGCTCTCCTTCCGACTGGTGCAGGTTTTGACGGGGCATGGGTGCTTCGCCAAATACCTGCACAAGGTCGTTAGGAGGGAGAGTACACCGTCCTGCCACCACTGCGATTGCGACGAGGACACGGCGTGCTATACGCTTGAGGCCTGCGGGGCTTGGGCAGTGCAGCGCTGTGAACTCGTCGCAATCATCGGTACGGACCTGACGCTGCCGGCTATCGCTAGGGCGATGGTCGACAGCGTCGGGAATTGGGACGCGGTCGCAGCCTTCTGCGAGACGGTGATCTCGCGGAAGGAGGCGGCTGATCGTCTGCGTGAGGAGCGCAGCCTCGATGAGGAGATCCGCCGCCGGCGACTGGGGCGGCACAGGCGCAACTATCTGCGCCTCATGCCGCCCTAGCCGAGGCCGCGGGTGACGTGACCGGGGATTAGTCCGTCACCCGCCGAGAGGCCGACCGCGTGAGGAAAGACCGACGTCCTCCCCGAGGGGGGGACGTTGGTCGATGGGAGGGTACCCCAATAGGGGGTATTCCGTCGGGCTGACCACTGACGACAAGTTAACGCTGCTCCAGTGGTCGGCCCAACGACGAAGGCGACGTGGTTTTCGGGTGGGTCGCGGGAGTTGCGTGCTTAAGCCCCTCTGTTGCCCCGGACGGAGTGGTGCGGAGGCGCGCCGACCGCGGCCCACCCACAAAAAAAAAAAAAAAAAAACGGGCGGACTAAATGTCACACGTCCAACAAGTCATCGTTATTACAGAGATTTAGTCTTATTATTCTGCCGTCTTTGATGGTGGGTTAATAATTTCATTGTCAACACATTGTCTCTTACTTCCCCGTGGCAGTCGTAAAAACGTGCTGAGGAATAATCAGGAAAATGACCAGCAGCATCCTGAGGCACCTATAACAGTAACTGCGTTTGCCACCTCCCCTGAAAAGCGTGACGATTATGAATTTAATATCCATCAAGGAGACCTGTATTTAGATAGATGGACATACATAGATTGGCAACCTCTGAATCGCGGTGATTTCAAGTTTAGTGGTGGCGAGTTAACATTATAATATGTTACCCCTTTATTTTCAGATTGATATTTTGAAAACGACGTGGTAAGAATAAAAGACGTTCCCATACGCAATGGAAAGATATCAATACAAATAAATAAAATTGAAGTATCTGTTTGTAATGTCGAAATACTGGGCTTTTTCATGCTCATACAGTTATTTGCAAGACACCCATGCCTAAAATACAGTTTAATTTTTTTTGTCTCTGTTTATTTGAGGTAATCTTCAAAACGGCCGAACCGATTTTGATAATATTTTACTACTAGGTAGCTGTTTATACAAGGAGTAATTTAGGCAGGAATTAGTCCGTCACCCGCTGAGAGGCCGACCGCGTGAGGAAAGACCGACGTCCTCCCCGAGGGGGGGGACGTCGGTCGATGGGAGGGTACCCCAAATAGGGGGTATTCCATCGGGCCAACCACTGATGACAAGTAACCCTGCTCCGGTGGTCGGCCCAACGATGAAGGCGACGTGCACGTGGGTGGGTTGCAGGTGTGCGTGTGCTTACGCCCCTCTGTCGCCCCGGACGGAGTGGCGCGAGGAGCGCGCTGACCTCAATCCACCCCCCAAAAAAAAAAGGAGTAATTTAGGCTATATTTTATCTTGATATTTCCACGGGAACGGGAATTATGCGGGTAAGGCGACTGAAACCGAAGCGAGGGCTGTTTGCTTCTTGAAATAAAAACAATACACTTTCTATTATAACTTTCCTTCCTAGCGTGGTATATACAAGCAAATTTCGTTTTATTCATCATTATTTCAGCTCAAATACGTCCTAGGAGTGAAATTGGCCTACTATACGACGCTGGTCACACAAGTTAGTTATATAATGTTAGTATAGTATAATTTTCGTACTACTATAAAAATAATACCTCTATCCATTGCTCTAAGTTTATCTAAAATAAAAAAGTGATCGTAAGAGATATAAATAAAATAAATTAGATCCATTTGAATTAACTCTATGGTTTAATATAATCTTTATTCTCATTTTAATCCTATCAGACTGTTAAAATACTACATTACAGCTTAGATAAAAAAAAAATTAATATATAGAAAAAAAAATTAATATATAGTATAAATCACGCTAGACTGGCAATTCTTCTTGAGATATTAATATTGAGAAGATCCTTATCATGATAAAGTGGTAGTCCTTCAGGCTTTAATATTGCATCCGGTGCTATAAGTGTAGAGTTGTATGAAGGATTTAGAGGATGTAGTGGTCCCCAAGAAGTTGTCACAGCTGCACGAGCCTCATCAGTACCTAACTCGTGGTGGGTGCAGTCACCTGTTCTTCTTATACGATTCGATACCTGTTTTTAAAAATGACGTTTATTAACTGCTTGGAAACTTTAGAGAAATTAAAAATATTGTTTTTTTATTATATTATAAAATGATCGTCATCATCATTTCATCTCGTATACCTACATCCCACTTTTGGGCTCGTACCTCCTCCACAATAGGATGGAAATTGACCACGCTCATCAGACGGGTTGCCATAGGGCTTCATTTCAAGGTTTCATTCTTTTTCATAGATTTCATTTGCGTATTTAATCCCTTAGTCGTCTTTTACGATACCCACGGGCAAGAGAGAGGGTGGAGAATTGCATTCTTGCTCCGTCACTACAAGGAACAAATATTAAATATTGTAAGTTAATGTTAGATGCATAAACTTGCAACATATTTGCAATAATATAACTCCTGTAAACTCAGGATTCACAAGGGTCCCCATAGATGAAAGTTTTGAGACTCATAATAAATTTAATTAGATAAATTAAACGAGAGGATTTGGGAAAATTCAAATCTCACAGAAATATTCTCGATTTTCTACAAGATACTATACTATTACAGACGTGACTTGTGAATTGTCTTAAGAGCCTATAACTGTTAAGTTATGTAAATCTATACCAATAAATAAAATTGGAGTGTCTGTTTGTAATGTCAAAATAATAGGCTTTTTTCATGCTCACACGGTTATTTGCACGACACCTATGCCTAAAATAGCAATTAAAAATTTTTTGTCTGTCTGTCTGTCTGTCTGTCTGTCTGTTTGTTCCGGGTAATCTTCAAAACGGCTGGACCGATTTCAAAAATTCTTTCACCAATGGGAAGCTATAATATCAGGGCGTAAACTAGACTATATTTTATCCCGGTATTCCCACGGGAACGGGAACTACGCGGGTATAACGACTATAACCTATAACCGAAGCGAAGCGAGGGCGGGTTGCTAGTATAACATAAAATTGTATTTCAAATATATAACTTTTCAAATCCTACGTAATAGTAGGTGTTTACGTTACAATTTAGATTTATTGTCGCTGAGAATGTTCTAGAAGAATATAGTAACACGCAACTAATGGTTTAATGCTGGGATCTGATATAATGACATACTTATGGTAGTAAATCATCCCACTGTTGGGCTTGAGCCTCCTCCACAATAGCAGGCAAATTGCCAATTATACCACGCTGGTCAGTCATATTAGTATAAGCATTTTATTTCGTAGTATTGATATCTTTTAATTTATTCATCATTCTGTGGTTGCATTAAGCAAATTATATTTTTTTTATTTAGTACAATTTTATCACGCTACAGCTGAAGGACAAGATAACTCATTTGCTATTATCGTAATTTTCTAGGGAACGTAAATAGAGTTTCAAGTATAGGCAAGCTCGAAATAATGGTGTTATTTGGGCAACGCTGTATAAGTAGGCAAATATGCAAGAAGGTATGTGCTCAGTAGTAAAAGGTAAATCTGTCGTAAAGAAAGAAGATTTATGGTTCTTACCAATTCCGGTGAGGCAGTCTTCAAATCATATGCAAGTCCAATTCTCTCACAGAATCTGATAATGCTCGCTGTTTGGTTGAAGTGCATAGATAATTCGGCGGCTTTGTAATCCCAAGGAAATGCATGGTGATAATTGTGCCAGCCCTCGCCAAGGCTTATCATTGATACGAACCAGGATTCAACTGGCTGTAAGTTTCTATAAAAATAAATATTAAATATAAATAAAATTGGAGTGTCTGTTTGTAATGTCTAAATAATAGACTCTTTTCATGCTAACACAGTTATTTGCATTGCATTTGCTATTTTGTTGTGGCGACCATGAATCGGACGAGGCTGGAGTAGAGCGCGTAGAACGACCCCTACTAGTTGGACCGCGTAGAACGACCCCTACTAGTTGGACTGACAACGTCTTAAAAGTCACAGGGAACTGTTGGATGCAAGTGGAACAATACCGTTCTGAGTGGATTTTGGTGGTGCCCTTGGTATCACCGAGCCTCAATGCACGTATTCACACTCATTTCACTTTCTTCGCGGTAGGCAGCGGCCTTATAAAGGTCCATGAGCGACACCTACCATCAGGTGTACTGTTTGCTCGTTTGCCTCTGCTTGCAATAAAAGCAAAAAAATATTAATAATAGTCATCTCATCATTGAATCCTGTATAAGTTGGGCTCGGGCCTCTCCAACAATGGGAGGGAAATTGACCTACTATTACCACACTGGTCAAACGTGTTGGAATAGGGTTTCATATCGAGTTTTCCATCTCTTGCAGATAACATCTATATGTTATCTGCATATTATAATCCTTAGTCCTCTTTTACGACACCCACGGGTAACACGACCCACGAGTGGTTATTTGTATTCTTATTCGGTAACCACGCGGATATAATAATAAATATTAATAATCATCATCGCAGCCCACATACGTCCCACTGTTGGGCTCGGGCCTCCTCCACAATGGGAGGGAATTTGACCTACTATACCATGCTGGTCAGACATGTTGGTATAGGGTTTCATTTCGAGTTTTCCTTCTCTTGCACAGATGTTATGTGTACATTATATCCCATAGTTGTCTTATACGACATCCACGGGCAAGATAGGGAGTGGTGAATTGTATTCTTACTCCGTCACCACACAGACAGTATTATTACACAGACAGTATGGGGTCAGTTGTCTCGAAGGAAGCCAGTCTAAGCCTAGCTGGTCAAAGTGGACCCTGATTCAGATGTACCCGCCTTGTAGGCGGTGTAAATAACTAAGCTTTATCTCAACAATTACTGTCAATATTAATAATATTACAATATATTATATACCGATCATAAGGTCTGGTTCCATATAAATGCGCAGCACTATTCACGAGCCAAGTTCCATTCAGGCAAAGTATATAACGAGCGATGTAGCATACTAAAAATGACGACAACCAATCTTCACCAAAGTAATGTACCGGAACCCATACAGGAATGAATATTGCAAACAAAACATACAAGTAGTAGTAATATCTGAAACCGAACAAATAAATCATTGAGTTATTAACTAATTATAGTTTTTTATTTCATCATTCATCATTTCAACTCTCACTGTTGAGCTCAAGTCTCTCCCACAATAGGAGGGAAATTGAAATACTATATCACACTGGTCGAACCAGTTGGTGTGGTGGTGTTGGTATAAAGTTTCATATCAAGTTTTTCTTCTTTTAAATAGATGTTATATGTATATTTAATCTCTTAGTCGCCTTTTCCGATACCCATGGGCAAAAGAGTGGGTGTTGTATTCTCAATTTATCATCATACGGCAAAACTTAATTTTACCTAATTTAATTATTTACGTCTAATAATAATCAATCTTGGTCACGAGAGGATTACTTTGCAAATGTTTTTATCTAGACTACTTAGATAAAATACCTCTGCAAATTTTCCCATGATCAAGTTACTGACCATTTTACTGCTCTCACAACTATAATTATGTTAAGCCTTCCACGTGGAAGTAATGGGTAGTGTAAGAGAACTTAATGTAGAAAGCGTCAGTCTTTACAAGTTGTAGAGAAAATTAGTAGGCAAATATAGTTAAATAGATGCGTTTTGTGATTTACTCAATGGCAAACTATCGGGCTCCATTGACTTTAATATTTTTTGTGACAGTTTGAACTAATTTTTCGTGTGGTGACCGAGTAAGAATACAATTCACCACTTCCTATCTTACCTGTATATGTGGTCAAAGATGACTATGGAATATAATATGCCTATAACAAGACGCAAAGCAAGAAAAGGAAATCTTGAAGTAAAACACTATACCAACATATCTGACCATGTCTGACTAGTAGATCAATTTCCCTCCTATTGGGGAGGAGACTCATGCCTAGCAGTGGGTCGTTTATGGGCTGAAGTCCAACTTAATGTTAAAATCCGCTAGTAGTAATAGATTTAGCGGGATTACCTGCGTACAATGCCGCCCTAGCCGAGGCAGCGGGTGACGTGACCGGGGATTAGTCCGTCACCCGCCGAGAGACGACCGCGTGAGGAAAGACCGACGTCCTCCCCGAGGGGGGGGACGTCGGTCGATGGGAGGGTACCCCGGGTAGGGGGTATTCCGTCGGGCCGACCACTGATGACAAGTAACCCTGCTCCAGTGGTCGGCCCAACGACGAAGGCGACGTGGTGTTCGGGTGGGTTACGGGTGTTGCGTGCTTAAGCCCCTCTGTCGCCCCGGACGGAGTGCAGTGACCGCAGTCCTCCCCAAAAAAAAAAGGTAGTAATAGATTTACTTCAATAAATTATAGATACTAATTACAGATACTATGAAAATATGCTTACTTCTTTTGAAACATTACCATCCAGTCGGCTTCTAAGTCACTCATGTCGATCTTTTTACCAAGTTCGATGACATATGGATGTTTTTTGGTCATTAGCCATCCGATATGGGAGAAAAAGAAACCACGTTTAGCGTTGTGGGGATCACCGTCCGTGTCGGAGTATCGATGGTGTAGCCGGTGATCCCGACACCATATGAACATTGAATTCTGAAATTTTAATTAAATATTTATTTAGACTTAAATTATCCTACTGTTGGATCTATCTATTGCCTTTTCTACTAACCTTTTTTACTTTGGGTTACGTATGATTTACATTTTAAACCGCGTGGTGACGGAGTAGGAATACAATTGTATACAATACTCCGTTCACAACTTCCTCTCTTGCTCGTGGGTGTAGTAAAAGACGACTAAGGGATAATATGCATATAACGTCTATGCAAGAGAAAGAAAACTCGAAATAACACCCTATACCAACACGCTTGACCAGCGTGGTATACGCTTGACCAGCGTGGGTAGATCAATTTCCCTCTTATTGCAGAAGAGAATCGACGGCAAAAGTGGACGTATATTAGCTGTAATCATGATGATGATTTATGTTTTAGTAACGTCAAGTTTTACTCCTCTTTCAACGCCTACGAATTGAATATTTTGATGCATTTATCGGGTTGCAATCCGATTTTAGTAGGATAATTTAGTACAGTATTTAAATATATAGCCTTCGTGTTCGTTCTCAAATTACAGTTTGTAATTGGAATTATATGCTTTACACTAAGTATATTTCAAGCAACGTTGTCGATGGCTTCATCTTCTTAAGCATTCTATGCTTATAATTAATTTTTCCTACAGCTCAACTTGGGTGAAGTACCTAAGTATTTCATAATTATCGCACAAGAATAGTAAATTCTATGAATATTGATCTTTGGTATTGTATGAGTGAGTTGGGTGTGAGTAAGATAAAAATATTTTACCTGTCCAGCTACAGTCTGTAGAATAATTAGTATAGCTTTTAATAATGGTTTCGCTTTGAAGGACTTGTGTGTAAATAATCTGTGAGCTCCAATCGTAACACCTTCCGATGAAGCCATTCCCACGAACAGCACTGGAATATATACGATGTAATGAGTTACTTTTTTTTTTAATATATTTAGTATTTTTTATATCTTTTAATCATGTTAAATATTCTTAATGGTAAAAACATGATTAATAGCCGTTGTAACAAGATATATAGAACTATCCTGGTGGCCTCTGACCTTCGATTATACAGTCAAAGGTAATTAACGGTCTAAAGAGCCCGGCAGACCCCAAGGCAAGATTAGTTGAAAAAGTCTATGATAACAACGTTAGAATTCTATTCCTATTTTATTTTTTTATTTTATAGAAATACAACAGTCTGCACTAAGAAAATAATCCTTGTATTGCTATAAAGTGCCTCACTTTACAAACATAAAAATAACGGATAAAAATTACATCCAAACTCAGAACACCAATTTGTGGATCGTACAAAGTGTTGTCCTACGTGGGGATCGAACCCAGGACACTTGCACGGTAGGTAGATATCTTAATCACTACGCCATCAATGCAGTTATAGCCTTAAAAGAGGAGATTATCACCCAAGAGTAGGATACACCTCAATGGGAGGGTACCCGCAGCCCACTCCAAAAAAAAAAAGAGTAGGATACTCACATGTTGAGTAGGTATGACAATAATGATAAAAAATAATTAAAACTTACTCCACAAAATTGTTTTAAAGGATATTCCTCCCGTAAATAAAATACGTAGTCCCCATAATGCCAGTAAATGAAGAATCAAAAATCCTATAGCGTTCTTCCACACGATCACATGTTTATAAGAGTAATCCGTTCCGATGCATTTACTATTCTTTACCATATCATTTTTATTATTATTTTCAAATATATTATTGATATTATTGGAATATTTGTTATCACTTTTACTAGGTATTTTATGATCTTTATCATTGGCAGTCATTTTGAAAATAAATGTTTATCGCAGACAGTCGCGTTGCTACTAATGTTTGTTGCATAGAGTCGACATTATTTTATACACGGATTGCTCAAGGTGTGCTCTGCAATCTTAAGTATAATACTCAATGAGACTGAACTCTAGCTATTTTGTAATTTAAGGGCAGATTACAAATATCCATCAATGTAAAGGTCTTCTTTTGTTTTTATTTACCTAAATATGTAATACTTATAAAAACAAGTACATATATCATCGTATTCGTATATAGGACCGAGCTGAATTGTAATTAGTAGTTAACTAGTGATCGGGCGCCGGTTATGGGAACTGATAAATTAGAGAAACCAGCTGGATGTCTTGTCAGATGCTCTCAGTGGCAGATGAGTGCCCAACCGTAGGTAGGCGCGTTGAGAAATTTTTTGTGTTTTTTTTTTATTGCAAACGGTGGCAAACGAGCAAACAGTACACCTGATGGTAAGTGTTGCTGCCGTTCATGGACCTTTACAAAGCCGCTGCCTACCGCGAAGAAAGTGAAGGGAGTGTGAATGCGTGCATTAAGGCTCGGTGATACCAAGGGCACCACCAAAACACTACACACGCAAACACCCTCAGAAAGTTGTGTGAACAAAAATCATGAAACTCGCGTCATAGTTGAGTGAACAAAACCTCCGTGGATATTTTTGTGGATTACAACTTGATAGATAAATGCTTCTGGCATCTTTGAGAGCACATGGCTTAGACCTTTGGTTGATTGATTGATTGATCAATCGATAGATATTATTAATTAAAGATCCAAAAATAACAACTGTATGTTAATAGTTTTATGTATTCCCTTCTATCGGCAGTCCCCTTGCTTTGGGTTTTTGGGACTAATTTATGACAAGTAGAATTAGCAATATATACCTAAGTGGCCCCGCCAGGCTTATACATCATCATCAACATCCTGCTCTATGTATCTATATAACGCAATATGTACTCCTATTTCTATCGCACCTGTAAAGTCTTAACAATAGTAGGCAGCAGGCCAATTTTCTGGGGGTGTTTGTTTATAGTGGGGTTTCGTCACGCCTTTAGTATCACCGAACGCATTCTCACTCCCTTCACTTTCTTCACGGTACGCAGCGACCTAGCAAAGTTTCATGAGCGGCAGCATCACTTACCATCAGGTGTACTGTTTGCCCGTTTGCCACCGTTTGCGGTAAAAAAAAAATGCCGACCACCTGCCTGACGTCAACCCTTGTTGGGAATGTAATCACCGACCAGATGGCAACGGATAGAGTTGAACATGTCGATTTAAACGTATAATAAATGTTTAAGATTTCGAGTATTATTGATTCATTCTCCACACTTCTTCACTCTGTGTAATCCATTTGAGATGTTACATAAGTGGTATCTGATATCATCATCATATTCTCACTCCACATTAGTCCCACTATTGGGTTCTGGCCTCCACCACAATGGGAGGAAAATTGATCTACAATACCACACTGGTCAGACGAGTTGGTATAGGGTTTTATGACGAGTTTCCCTTCTCTTGCATAAGTATTATCTGCATATCATATCCCTTAGCGGTCTTTTACGACAACCACAGTCAAGAGAAAAGTGGTGAATTGTATTCTTACTCTGTCACCATATGGAGATCTCTGATATAATAAATTGACTACACAGATGGCGTAGCGGTTAAGATACCACCCACCAGGCTAGTATCGGGGCATCAAATTCCATGTAGGACAACACTTATTGTTAGTACGATCCACAAATTGTTGTTATGAGTCTGAATGTCATTTGTGTCGGTTAATTATATGTTTGTAAAGTTACCCGCGTCTTTAAAAAAAAGATTTTCAATAAAATATAGTTTTTAATGGTCTAAGATCCCGCTATACAACGACCTTCACCGAGATGTTTATTTGATGAAACTTATTTTTTATTTAATTTAATATGTCAATAAATATATTGCACATGGGTTGCCTAACAAGTTTTAGTCCAGAGTATGATTCATTAATATTTTTTTTAATTTTTTTATGTACATTGCACCGGATTGATTATTAGACAAATTCTATACCAATAGAAAGTATGAAGCCCATAGAATAAGCAAACGTCGATCAGACCGGTGCAAAATGTAGTATCGATTTATCTGTTTATACCTGGCTACCCGAGAGTTGTGACCGAAAAAGAATAGGCAATCTAACGTTTGCATATTCTATGGGCTTCATACTTTCGATTAATATAGAATTTGTCTAATAATATAATCAAACCGGTGCAATGTTAAAAAAAAAATCTTTTTTTAATTATTAATTAATTATACTCTGGACTAAAATTTATTAGGCAACCCATATGCAATATATTTATTGACATATTAAATTACATAAAAAATAAGTTTCATCAAATAAGCATTTCGGTGAAGGTCGTTGTATAGCGGGATCCTATACAATAATATTTTTCTCAAATTTAATGCGATACTTGATTAAAATGCGATTGTAATCCACGCACTGTTGATATTTTAGGCCTAGGCCGCACCATGGTGAAACCGCGGCGGTTTTTAACCGCGTGAGTTTGTGGAATAGGAAAACGAATGCAAGTAGCCGCACCTGCGGTTTTTATCCGCTACTGATTTAAAAACCGCAAAATATTACAAAATTGTTGCAGTAAAAAACCGCAGCAAAATTTATAATCTATAGAACTACATGGGCGCACACGCGTTATGAGTTAACCGTGGGCGGTTTTTTGCCTAGAATTCGGCCTAACGCCGCAAAGAATAGTCGTATTGTCGTTTCGTTGCAATTAAATTAATTATATTTTGTATCTATGAATGCTGTAGCTATGAAACTGAACGCACATTATGCAATTTTTTTATGGAAGCTGGCTACTGACTAAATTCGATAGTAGTTTAGTAAAAATTTCTCTAGATATTCTCTTAAAATTTTATATTTTTTCTGAAAAAGAAATCTTTCTGAGATCTACAGCTATTGAATGAATGAACACAATATTTGCGAATTTTTTGTTGACGTTTTTTTTTCTATTTCGTAGTACCCGACGAGCGACAATACATACTGCTCGTTTGAAATCCATCTTTAAACTGTGCAAATCGGGGGCGGTTTTGCGGTTTAAAATCGTAGTGCGTGCGTCTCGAGCGGTTTCGTGATTACAGCGGTTAACCGCACGCGGATAAAAACCGTAGTGCGGCCTCAGCCTTATGTACAAACAGTAATTTAATTAATTTCTATGAATTTATTTTATAATTACAATTTGAAATCATTGCGATGTTGATGACTATGAAAATATTAAAATTTCTTTACATACAAAATACGTCTATAGAATGTTACGGATATGCTCTGCACTTTGCATTGTAATTAGCTTAGTGAGTATGGCTCATCAGTATATAATAATTATGATTTATAGTTTAAATATAATTAAAATTATTGCGTGCATTTTGCTGGCTAATAAAATATTAGGTCCTTACATATGAAATTGGCGTTTTGTTCGGCAGGAATATAAAGTATTTTTTTTTGTAAAATATATTTAATTAATCAAAGCATGCACCGTTGTTATTTATGCACTATTGCCATCTCATAGGTAGTTTATTGATCCCTTTACTATAAAAACTATGGGGGCGAGAATCAATAAACTCTTTTAAGGCGGTTTGGACTGTCGCATCGGAGTTGAATTTTTCCCTGTAAGATGTTATCCAAATGCCGGAAAAATTTTATTTTTGCAAGGTCCGGGGAGTACGGTGGATATCGCAGTCATTCCAATTGTAACTTAGTGGTTGTTAGTGCTCATCTAACTTAGTGGTTGTTTGTTATGCAGTGTGTGGTCTTGCGTGGTCGTGACCAATCGATCTACGATTGACCAATCTCGGTTGTTTAGCAGCTAGTTCTTCCTTCATGATTTGCAGTTGCTGAAAATAGATATCTATCGTAATCGTTTGGCCAGATTATAGAAAACTGTAGTGAACGACACCAGCGCTAGTTTACCAAACACTCATTAGTAACTTTTTCTAAATCAATTTTCGTTTAGGGCAGGATTTGGCTGGGTCTCCAGGATTCAGCCATTGCGACGAGCGCTTCCGATTATCGTACAGTATCCATTTTTCATCACAAGTAATGTTTCGATTTAAAATCCCTTCATTATTGTGTCGGGTGAGCAAAGTAACACAACAGTCGACGCGTGTTTGCAAGTTCGATTCACTTAATTCATGAGGTTATATTTTTTTTTCTTGGAGTGGGTTGCGGTCGGCGCGCTCCTCGCACCACTCCGTCCGGGGCGACATAGGGGCGTAAGCACGCACACCCGCAACCCACCCACGATGCACGTCGCCTTCGTCGTTGGGCCGACCACCGGAGCAGGGTTACTTGTCATCAGTGGTCGGCCCGACGGAATACCTATTATTAGTATTTGGGGTACCCTCCCATCGACCGACGTCTGCCTCTCGGAGAGGACGTCGGTCTTTCCTCACGCGGTCGGCCTCTCGGCGGGTGACGGACTAATTCCCCGGTCACGTCACCCGCAACTTAATTCATGAGGTACCCATTGTTCAAGTTTTTTACTTGCCCGATTTTCTTCAAGTGGATTAATACAGTTTTGTCACTTACTCCGAAGCCTGCAGCTGTCTCTGAAGTGCTTTGTGATGGATCCGCTTCCACAATAGCCTTTAATTCCTCATTTTCCACTTTGGTCTCTAGCCTTCCACGGGGTTGGTTCTGAAGGTCGAAATTTCCAGAACGAAAACCTTGAAACCAAAAACGTACTGTGCTTTCTTTTGCGACACCAGCGCCGTACACATCATCAATCCTTCGAGCTGTTTCTGCAGCACTGGTGGCGGTTCATGTTTTCCATTGTGCGGTAATAAGCGACGCCAAAGAAAAATGATGAGGAAAAAGCAATTGAATGTCTGTTTTCAAAACTCAAATGTACCAGCTACATGAATTTATAAATTTGCCCAACTTTCTGAGGGTGTTTGCGTGTGGAGTGTTTTGGTAGTGCCCTTGGTATCACTGAGCCCTCAATGCAGCGGCCTTGTAAAGGTCCATGAGCGGCAGCAACACTTACCATCAGGTGTACTGTTTGCTCGTTTGCAATAAAAGAAAAAAATTTGAATTTGGAATTCTTAACCAAAAAGGAAATATTTCAGATCAAAGAGGTCAGTACGACAAAACGCTAATTTCATACGTAAGGACCTAATAATTGATACATTTATTGACTACTAGCAACCCGTCCTTGCATCGCTTCAGTTTCATTCAGTTTGCCCTTTTATTTTATATATCCAGTATCTCCCAAGATATTACTGTAACGCAACTGCAGTCCATGGGGAGGGTTCGATTTTATATGATTTTTATGAGAGGCAAAGTTAGGGCCTAAGTTACTCCTTACATAGACAGCTACCTGGTAGTAAAATATTATCAAAATCGGTCCAACCATTTTGAAGATTACCCGGAACACACAGACAGACAGATAGACAGACAACCAAAAATTTTTCAAACTAGTTTTTAAGCAAGGCTTTCGTGCAAATATCCGTAGGAGCATGAAAAAAGCCTACTATTTTAACATTACAAACAGATACTTAAACTTTATTTCAGAAAATAGAATTACAGTTATCATTTTGGGAAACATCTTGCCATCTACGTCAACATTGACTTCACTCTAAATTGCAAAAGGCCTATAGGTTCCTCTCTCATATATCTTCCTCCTAAGACATATTGTTTTTAACTATGTACAGATTACTGACACAAGCCTGCTCTGTAACGAGAGGGAAAACGCTACATCGATAAGTCACGTTAAAACCCTATGCGGTTTTGTTTCTTGTTTTTAGTTTCTATTCTTGCATGCACATTCTTGTATGCTCACCTAGCGATAATGGTGTAAGTATATAATGTGCCACCACCCCAAATTTTAGAATAGAAGTTGTAAAAAGCGGCTGGGTGATCACAAAGAATCTGTTTCCCCAGGCGATTGCAATCTTCTGGGCAATTTACAACACCTGCTCCGATCGCCTACCTGTGATTAGAGCATTATACCCCCCTTTGTGTGGAGGTCTATGTCCAAAAGTGAAAGTCGATAGGCAGATGCATGAATAGATGGATGTTCAAAATGAAAAATACATATGTTTTCTAAACATTTATTTGTTTTTCAGGTTAATGGAGAGCAAATTAAACAAAAGATTAATGCATCCTGCGGTAAGTTTAGAAAAAATCATATTTTTTTTTTCTTTTTAGATAACTGGAATTTTATTAGAGATATTTTCAAATAAATTTAAAATCAAAATTAAATAAAAAAAAATAAAAATTAAATACAAACACGATAAATACGTAATAAATAACAACAGATTACATATTACAATTTAAAACACTACATATTAAAATAATTTATAAATAATCAAAATATTTTATTTTCAAAAATTATGTTTAGAATGTGGTATAGCGGGGAAGAATCGCCGTATTGTAGGGGGTACTACGGTCCAACCACACGAGTATCCTTGGCTTGTCTCACTTATGTTGGGCCCCAAATTACATTGTGGAGGAGCCATCATCACGAACAAACATATACTGACTGCTGGCCACTGCATTACATTTGGGTAAGTGTCTTGTAACCTTTTTAGGAACTGATCACATCCCGACCGATCTATCTGGGGCGACGGCAAGAAACTCTCTGTCCCCATATGAGCGGGCCACAGGTATCCGGTCCTTATTTTTACCCTAAAAGTCTTCTTTTAGAGCTCACCTGGATCCCACTTCTAAAAACAAACCATCCATTCATCCTATTGATATGGATTATTTGGCATAATCCTCATCATGAATGGAGATAATGTCACAAAGCATTACAATTGATGTTATAAGTTCCTCTGGTGCCCCTTAGTTACAAAAACTGTTTTATAACATTGTCGGCGCAGTCCTTTATTGGTCGGCCCCCATACTAAATGCAATCTTTAACCCGTCACCATATCATAACTCTATGGAATAGCGCTACTGAAAGGCAAACGTTGCCTTTGTTTTTTAAAGACAACACCTTGCTCTAACAAAATAATCCTTGTATTGTGGGGGCTTCACAAACATATAATTAACGGACACTGGATGTAATATCCAGAATTAGAACAATTTATGGATTGCACAAAGTGTTGTCCTGAATAGGATTCGAAACCACGACATTGGCATGGTAGGTAGGTATCTTAACCACTACGCCATCTGTGCAGTTACTAAAACACTCATACTTATTTTGGGATTATGCTATAACCGCCACGTTTGGCATTTGTGGTTGGTAAATTGGTACAGCCATCAAGGAAAATAATTACTGCATCATGACATGAACGTGCGCAAAACATTGATTGTACCTAATAATTCTAGCTGCATTTTTTGCTTTAAATTGATCATTATGTATTCAATTTACAGAGTGCATTATCGTGATCTAACTGTGAACGTTGGAATGCATGACCGTTTAGACTCTACGTATTCGACAATGCACGTGATAGAAGGCACTAAACATCCCCAATTTACTTCCAATGCCGTTAGGGATATTAATGATATAGCTGTATTAACACTTGATAATACGTTGGAATTCAACGATAAAGTTCGACCAATATGTCTTCCAGATGAAAGTGAGTAATGTTAGTATAATTTTTGAACTTAGCCACCTTTTTATTCAACGAATGATTCGCGAGAAATAGAGCTTAAGTTGCTGATATATTGCGTATGATATATGTGATAATTCGTCACACATTTTGAAGTAAAAAGTTTGTGATCTAAATGGACCATTTATATAATTCTCCTGTAAGTGTATACGTTACAGAACTCCTAAACGACTAAATTAAGTATGTTTGAAGAATTTTTTTGTGGATATTGGTGAAACAGATGGACTACTTCTCGAATGGTTTAGATTAACAATTACAAGCATCTAAGTGGCGGGATCAACTACAAGGATTTTTACTTTTATTACTTTTAGATTTATATGGAAGTCAAGTATCTCTTGAGTCAACAAATTTGGATGGAAAACTTATTTTATATTCGGGTAGATTTTTGTCTGTTCCGTTCAGGGTGATAAAAGGGCGACATACGGCGTCTTAATCCACCGTATTCCTTCTCCTTAGTTATTCGGTCATTGGGATTAGCGATTGGGTAATGGTTGACTGATACCGAGTCGTAGATGTTCGTGGCGGTTACCCTTTCGGGTGCTATCACTTCCATCTGGGCGTCGCCCTCACGCGACCTCAGTCAGTCTCTCTGCCGGTGGTGGAGTAATCCTCGTTCCAGTCACCCGCGGATTTCGTTAGCCGCAGGTATTCGCGCCTGCGCCGCCTAAGTCTACGGCGGCGGAACGTTTCGTTTTGGGCGTTACGACTGCCTCGCAGAAGGCTGGAACTATGTCCTAGTTTCTGACGCTGTCGATCGCGTGTCATCGTCGTCGTCTCGAAGCAAGTCGACTACAGAATTTGGCACCCATTTATATCTCATATTTTTGTCAATAAAATCTACACAAATACCATGTTTATCATAATATTGATATTGGCTGCCCTTTGCACGTTTTTATTTTTACCAGGATATCATTACTTTTTGTAAATAACTTTATTATTATTTAAATATTATGTCCAGCATGGTATAGTAGGTCAAATTCCCTCCCATTGTGGAGGAGGCCTGAGCCCAACAGTGGGACATATGTGGGCTGCGATGATGATGACGATGATGAAATATTATGTCTATTTACAATTTATTCTCGCGCTTTTATGATGTGTAGTTATATTTTAGCCCTATTTATTTAGTTTTAAGGCAGCTAATCCTGCAACAAGTGGTAACTCAGTTATAAGTCCCATCGCTAGTGGGGTTTTATTTTAAATTATCAATGTGTCGATACTTTGGATTTTACTCTGCACCTAAACGTTACTTATTGATATTACAGGTTTAGATTTTAAGAATTTGCCTCTGACTGTTGCTGGTTGGGGCAAGACTAGGCAAGGAGCGTTGACTTCCTCTAGATATTTACTCAAAACAAAAGTTCAGATGATAGGTGCTGATAATTGCAAAAAATCTGCTATATACAGAGAGAATCTAGTAAGTGACTCCATGATGTGTGCGTACAGTCTTGGAAAAGATGCATGCCAGGTATAATTATTTTTACTAAGAACTTGGGATGCCAATTCTTGTCATAAGAATAGATGACAATTTCAGGATAAAATTTGAAATCAATATTTTCATAAGTAGGTTTAGTCCGTTCTTCGGAAACGTCCCAATACCGCGTATAGGATAAGAATTTTTAACCTTCTTCAAAAAAAGGACGTTCTCAATTCGACCATATATATATTCTTTTTATGTGTGTTCGCGGATAATTTCGTAGTTTATGACCCGATTTCAATGAATCTATTGTTATATGAAAGGGTACACTGCCGAGGTAATTCTTTTACCACCATGTTAGGATCTGATGATTGAAACCCTGAGAAATCGAGGGCAACTCTCGAAAATTGTTAGCACGCATCGGGTAAAAATTTGATATTTGTGTCTATATCAAATGTTACTACAAAACAATGAAGGTTTGGATCAGACCTGATAATGGAGATGACAGAGAGTCAAGGGAAGTCCACATCGGTATATAAAAACCATCAAGTGTTTGGGCTTATTATTTGATTGCTGGGGCTTCCCATGTGTGGTTTAGTTGAAGTCGGTTCTTTTTTTAATAAAATTATTAGTTCAATTTTGTAATCTATTCATATGACAAGAATTGCTTCCCTGTTTCATAATCCTTAATTTAGTATTTAAATTATGATTTCTATAATTTAGGGTGACAGTGGAGGACCGCTATTTTCTACGCATCGTCAAACATATAATAAAAAATGGTATCAAGTTGGTAAGTGGTCAACAGTAGTAGTTTTTCGTTGAAGCTTATCTCACAGTTATTAAAAAAAAAGGTTTTCTCTTTAGGTATTGTGTCCTGGGGTATTGATTGCGCTGCGCCGGATTATCCAGGTAAATTTCAATATTTATTCATATCTGCTTGATTTCTGAGGATTCTAAACAATGAACAGCAGCATGGTTCTTTTTTTGTGGCACGCTTTTTTCTGGGCACATACCGCTTAATCAATCGGAGGTAATAGGAACGCGGCGCGGCCTCGTAGTCGTATTCCTTCCTTATTGCCGTTGGATTAACCACCACTACCGATTCCTTGACCTCGGTAGACATCCCAACGGATTTGCCTTTCGGGTGAGAATTTGACAGTGTTTTCGGGCTGTCGCCCTCGTACGATCACCTTCTATGCGGGTGTTGCTGTAGTCCTCGGTCCATTAACCTACTGCAGTACGGTCCATACGGAATATAATACCAAATCCGATTGCCGACTCGCCAGCTTTATATGCTGATGATGGCACTATCCCACCTGGCAACGGTGGATTGAGTAGGCTATTTGATAGATAGATAGTAAGAACCAGGCGTAGGTCAAACGAGAATGCGTATTTTAAATACTAAAATATGTTATATATATATATATATATATATATATATATAATATATATATATATATATATATATATATATATATATATATATATATATATATATATATATATAATATATATATATATATAAATAAGTGTGTATAGTGTATATGTATAAGAATATAATTGCTATACTTGGATAACTAAATTTTACAAATTAGCCCTTACAATGTATTGCACCTGCCTAAATTATTTCTGCTCCACCCGTGGTTGACTGGCAAAAAATGCCTAAGGCATTAAGTCATGTACCTTATTTTTGTGTGCTAAAGTTTAAATAAATAAATAAATAAAATATATAAATTAGCAATAACTCCAGATCTTTTTTCGGATAGAACAGTTTTTGGATGGGAGTGACGAATAGTAAGATAATGTATGTATTTTCCTTACGGTGGTAGTCTAACTATAGTATGAGCACATGATTTATTTATATATTAATATATAATTTTTAATCAAACATCATCATCTTGCTCTTATCCCAATTACTTGGGGTCGACGCAATATGTCATCTGTTTTGACATATTGCAAAAAGTTTCGGCAATGACTTTTATGACCGGCCGCCTGCCTGACGTCAACCCTCCTTGGGAATGTAATCGTTGACCCAAATGGTACCAGATGGAGTTGGTCCGGGTGAATCTAGGGCTCTTAGTTGTCTTTTACGACACCCACGAGCAAAGCAAGGGTTGGTAGTATTCGAAGCCGCTACCATACAGCACATAATTTTTAATCAAACATATAATACTAATAAAATAATATAATAATAATAAAATAATACCTCTGGGCCAGTCATTATCTCACCATGAGACTAACGCAAACCTCAGAGGAACATTATATGGCTCTCTAAGTTCTTTTGATATAAAAGAAAAAATGTATCACAAGATTTATAGGAAAGCCAATAAAGCGCAAGGCAGCTTGTGGCGTGCTGAATGTGAGTGGCGACACTGCGGTCCTGAGTGCCCCGGACAGTCGGTCAGGGCCTCGTATCAAGCTCGCCTTTATTGGCTGGCTGGAGTGGAAACGGAAGAGTGCCTGTAGGATTCTCAACTCTGGCTTGCCTTAAACGGCTGGTTAGAGAGGGTCGCCAGAGCTATATGCTCGGGGGTGGAAGTGTCATTTTAAAGGGCATAACTACGGGGAAACCACTGCGGGTCTCTGTCTATCGGGGACTTGCGATGGTGAAACCGGTGCCGCACCGCTCGACACCCCAAGCCACTTGCACCAATGTTGCCCCTCTGTTGCCCGTATGGCCTGCGTATCTGTGGCGACCGTTTGGGGGGGCCCATTTAGTGAGTTGGCGAGGCACCATCTGCCAAGGTTCAAGACGATAAAGGTATTGAAGGCAGACGACAGTTTTTCAATCAATAGTTTTTAGTTTAACCAGTCCATCAAACCTCCAACCCTATAAACAGTTATTAGATACCATCATCACACAATAGTTTTACACCTACCGTTGGCAGTCCACGAATGTCATGTGTAGACGTGGAGTGTCACATAGACATCCCATCCCATTTTTAAATTAAATTTCTCCAAAGGCCTTTGCGTGTTGGATCCATATCCCCTTGTAAGCCTTTCAAAGGACCGGGTATCTTCCCTAGGAAGATCCCGTGAACGAGGAGATAAATAATAATAATGAGTTAGTTAATTGTAGGTATTTGTAAAATGGCGTCTTTGTTCTCGCAAATTTGGAAGCATACTTATTTTTGTTTATATTTCTATTTTTAAATTTATCATCGTCTGTCACGATCTCAAAATACTTTTACTTCAAACACGTAAAATTGTTAGACGCACTGTTCTTTTTTTATTTCCAGGTGTCTACACAATAGTACAAAAGTTTGTTACATGGATCAAGCAAGAAACTCAAGATGGAACGTATTGTATATAAATTTTAGAATAAACTGATCTTTCAATTATTATTAAGTTCAGTTTGATAATCCTTATTACGAAGTCGCATTTTCAGAATATAATAAACGTGCATTGTTTTAACGATAAGAAAATAGGTATATTGCACGGAGAAACAAATCGTAACGTATGACTTGAATCATTTACGACTCAAGATAACATAAAACTTTTCAATGTTTTAACCATAAAAGAGTCCAACTACATTAGGGATAACTAGTAAGGATGACAAACATGGGGCCATGACTATCCTGTCATGGCCCCCGTGACCATCTTCCTACATCCGCCAATGACCCAGGGCAGGGGATCCTAGGCTGGGTCTATGTCGACTACCGATTTAAAATTTTTATATTTTTTGTAACGTTATTTGAGTACATATATTTCGACATATAACAATAACATAATTTTCTTTTTTATTAGAATTATTATTGTAATCAAATTGGAGCTTGTCGTGACTAAAAAAAATTCGACTGTATCTGCTGGCTTTCAAACTGGATCCGCCCTTGATATCAAAATAACCTTATTATTACAATGAATAGGGTGATATTTGTAACTTTATAACACATTCTTCAAGACTTTTAAGAGTATTATTGCGTGGCTAATTTCTGTGTTTTAAATTTGTTTAGTGCGTAAATAAGCAAACATCAGTTGCGGAATATAGTACGGTGTTAGTAGCTATGAGTGAGTGGAGTGTCCAACATAAATATTAAAATGTTCGCAATACAAAATACTATTTACTTCATAATATGTCTTATTGAGGTTTGTATAACGTTAAAAAATATTGATCTTATTATCGCACAAATTTTATGTATTTTCTATGAAGTATACTTACCTACGTTACATACATTTTAGGCGGTGTTGGGTAGCACAATTGATTGTGGTAAGTAACTTTTTAGTACCGCTTTTTTAATTAGTTTTACGGCCCATGTTTCGACCGTACTCCACTCATCAGAGTCAATGAAACGGTGTTGTGGGACCCTATAAGCCAATATGATCTGGACTGGGTTGGCCCGCTCAGTAATTTACCCGTTTCTCATAGCTACCTACTTACTAAATACTTAATGACCTCGCGTACCATTGCAGTAATGCGCAGGTTTTACAACTGTTCCTACTGCAAGATCACGTCTCTTAAGAAAGCGGACTTTTTGGGATGGACTGCGGTCGGCGTACTCCTCGCACCACTCCGTCCCGGGCGACAGAGGGGCGTAAGCACGCACACCTGTAACCCATCCGAACACCACGTCGCCTTCGTCGTTGGACCGACCACCGGAGCAGGGTTACTTGTCATCAGTGGTCGGCCCGACGGAAATTACCGTTGTGCTAGCAATGTTCGGTAACAAGATGTCAGTGTCGCCGATTGCATGGAGTTTACAGTGCTTCTTTACCCAGCTAACGCGCCGCAAAGGGTACACCCTCTTACTACACCTTGTATCCCTACCTACCCCTTGTACTACAGTACAAGAGAGTGACATTCAGTCGACGCGTTTTCCGTGACCGTGCGCAGGTGCAAAATAACCAGTAACATCAACTGCAGCGCCTCCAATAATCACTGAGCCTAGGCGTCTCCGGCCGCACTCTTCATTTATTCCTATTTTTAAATGGTTGTAGCTCCTAGAAAACAATGGTTGCTTCAACACCCATTGCAATCGGCGAGCACCTTTTCACGGACAATTTACATCCAATATGCAGAGCATTTCCATCAATATTGGGCGGTATCTCCGTATGACTCCGACCAACCACGGCTCTTTATATGAAAGCCCCATCACAATCGGATAATCTCGGCATCCATACACGCCCTATAATGCTATGGACCGGATCACTTAGCTGCCAACACGTAGTGTTGGAGCTATCTAAATTTGGCGGACGTTTTATCGAGAAGCCAGGGAATAATATGGAGGTACAACTTAATCACCATCGACCACCGAGATTACCGCCGTCATTGGCAATCATATTGGCCACTAAGTCAGACTTGGCGAAGATAAGACATGTGTACCGTCGGTCAGCAGAATAGGACCTCAACCATTATGGAGGCTAGGTCGTCGTCTTTTTTGTGGTGGGTATACTTTCGTGGCAATTGAAAACTTTGCGTTATAATGATGGCCAAGGCTGGACATAATTTGTGCTGCTGAAATTGGTCTTTGCTGTTTAATATTAGTCCTCCAAACTTTAAGGCTAGCGCTGTTTGAATGATTCTTACTGCCAGTTAAAAATATATAAAATTACTAGCTGATCCAACAGACGTTGTCCTGTTCAAATTTATAAAAAAATAGAAAATTGAATTCTTCTTGAAATCGATCGCAGCGTCATCTACCGGCTCCAATTATTAATCTAAACCGAATGGTTTGGATGTTCCGAATGGCTATTCCGATGGATATGAGGCCTCAAAAAAAATCATCAATATTGGTCCAGCCGTTTAGGAGTTCAATTACAAACACACGAACAGAAGATTTATATATATATATATATATAAAGATAGAAAATTTTATATAGTTGAAAATAGGTTACATTAGAAAAACATATATAAACGTTAAAAAAATTTAATAACTTTCTGTGCAACTTTCTTATTTTTTTTTTAATAAATGCCTTTTTGAAATATTAGAAAACTAGAAAAAAAAGATGGACGAAATTGGTAAAGTCGTTCTTAAATTATGTTATTGTCCTGCCCGAACAGCCCCACCTACGGGGTCCAATTGTGAATCTAAACCATCCTCGAATCCCCTTGAACACACACAAAAAATTTTGCGAATATCAGTCCAGCCGTTTAGGAGGAGTTCAGTGACATACACACGTACGCTAGAAATTTATATATAAGATTGAAGATTAACTAATGTTAATCTAGTTAATACCAGGTTACACAATAATAGTTTTAGTTATTATATATTAGTTCTGAAAAAAAAGGGAACAAAACAGATTCTTTTGACTTTATGAAATTTCGTTCATAATACTGCATGATTACTATATTTGTTCATAATTACTATATTTGAAAGACTGCTTTTCTATCTAATAACGAAAGATAAGTATGATATAATAAAAAAGTGATTTTAATAAAGAAAGTGAAAGTAAAATCGCCTCCTGGCGATAATTTGTACGCTTTGTTTATTAAGTAAACAAATCGAATGCATTAAAATAAATATCGCCATCTTCTGGCAAAACCTAATAAACATTATGATTTTAAATGATACTTGTACACAAATTGAAAACTGAGTAAATAGATAACAGGTAAAGAGGAAAATACGTCTACATAAATAGATGTCGAGCTTACTTACATTACGACCGCTTCATCTCAGTCCATATATTGACCTACCATACCACGCTGTTCGGACTGGTAGGTATTTTTTTTTTATGGGTGGGCTATGGTAAACGCACGCGCGGTCCTGTACGTCCGGGGCGATGAAAGGACGGCGCGCGGGCCCATAACCCACCCGTACCCACGTCACCTCGTTGTTGGACCGACCACCGGAGCAGATGTGACTTGTCATCAGTGGTCGGCCCGACGGAATACCCTTTCGGGTAACCTCACCTTTCGACGTACTGGGACGTCGGTCGCCATCACGCGCTCAGCCTCTCTGCGGGTGACGGACAATTTCCCGGTCCGAATAATCGGACTGGTAGGTATAGCGTTTTATCTCGAGTTTTCCTTCTCTTGCATTATATACATATTATATCCCTTCAGTCGTCTTTTACGACACATACGGGCAAGATAGGAAATGGTGAATTGTATTCTTACTCCTTCACCACACGGAAAACCATCACTTAGAGGCCGCATATTATTATTTTGACAACACCCCGTATTAAATAAATAATCTTTTTATTGCGGGGGACTTTACACATATATAATTGTACAGTATGATAGTGAGTGGATCGAGAATTGTTAATAACTTTCGCGTTGCATATGCAGCACGTGCATATTGGCCCGTTGTGTGCTACTCTCAGGATGCCAAAGATGTCACTAGAATTCAATCTTATTGTAATGCAGGAGTTAAACGGCCGACTGCTCTGTGTGCTGAATATTCATTTAAATTCAAATTTTCAGGCCGCTTGGTGAATTGTTGTTTGTTAGAAATTTATAAGAACATCATATTAACTCAAATTGTACAAATTAATTTTTCGTGTGGTGACGGAGTAAGAATACAGTTCACCACCCCCTCTCGTAGGTTTCGTAAAAGACGACTAAGGGTTATGATATGCAGATAATATCTATACAATAAAAGGAAAATTCGACATGAAATCCTTTGCGTGTACGTCTAACCGGTCGATGGCCCTGTACGGCGCACCGGTGTGGTTGGGGTGCCTGACCGTCCGACTGAGGGCTCTCTCTCAGAGGGCCATGGCGATCAGGGCCATCCACGGCTACCGCACGGTGCCGACGGAGGCAGCGTGCCCCTTGGCCGGTACTCCCCTGTGGGACCTGGAGACGGAGATGCTCGTCGAGCTATACCGGTGGGTGCCGGAGACACGAGCCGGAGGCGGCATAGTCTCTACCAAGGAGACTGCTGCCTGGCGGGTCAACGTCCGCCGAGACGTCATTGGGCAGTCCGGCTGGAGAGGCCCCGGTATGGTGTCAGGACTGTCAAGGCCTTCCGGCCGGTGCTGATGGAGTGTTGGGTGGCCAGCACGGGGTGCTTTGCTTCCGATTGGTGCAGGTATTGACGGGGCACAAGGTCGTTAGGAGGGAGAACACACCGTCCTGCCACCACTGCGATTGCGACGAGGACACGGCGCAGCACACGCTCGAGGTGTGTGCCGTGTAGGCAAAGCAGCGCCGTGAACTTGTCACAATCATCGGTGCCGACCATCGCAAGGGAGATGCTCGGCAGCATCACGAACTGGGACGCGGTCGCCCCATTCTGTGAGGCCGTCATCTCACAGAAGGAGGCGGCGTATCGTGCGCGAGAGGAATTCCTTATTGGTGACACGTTCCGCTGCCAGTGACTCAGGTGGCGTAGGCGCGAGTACCTGCACCTGATGCCGTCCTAGCCGAGGCCGCGGGTGACCAGACCGGGGACTTTAGTCCGTCACCCACAAAGAGGCTGACCGTGCGTCAGCGAACGTCGTCCCGGGACAGGAACGTCGAGAGGTGAGGGTGCCTGAAAGGGTATTCCGTCAGGCCGACCACAGAACTCTTTCTTAGGAACTCGGCACTGGTGGTTGGCCTGGGTTATGGGCCCGCGCGCCGTCCTTTCTTCGCCTCGGAGGGAATGGACGGCGTATGCGCTTACCATAGATAACCCATAAAAAAAAATGCATGTACGTCTGACTAGCGCGAGATAGTCAATTTGCCTTCCATTGTGGAGGAGGTCCGAGCCCAAAAATGGGACTTATATGGGCTGAGATGATGATGATATAAATTAATTAGGTTTACTTTATTATTGTTGTATGTTATGGTTTATATTAGCTGTAAGTTAACCAGATAGATAATATTTACAACTTCGAGAATGTCGAGAATACAATATTTTCGAAATTTTTTTCTATCTGAATAATTTCAATCATATGTTTAATGGGTCATTGTATGAAAACATGTATAATGCTTAAAAGAAGAACAAATTAAATATCTATGTTAGTTTAAATATTGGATCTGCATTTAAAATGTGAAGCACCTTGGAAATTTTAAATTTCTCTGTAATTAACTGCATTTAAATATATATTAATCATCAGAATGTGGCAAGCCTTCAGAAAATTTAGTATCCATGAGAATTGTGGGAGGACATCGCGCGATACCGCACTCTTTTCCATGGACAGTGGCTATTGTGAAGGGTAATAAAATGCACTGTGGAGGCACTATAATCACTTCTAAACATGTATTAAGTGCTGGACATTGTTTCAAATGGTAAGTTGCTATAAAATATATAGTAGGTAAATATAAAGAAAAACGAAAAAACATTACACAAAGAAATTATGGATAATGAAACATTTATGTAATTAATGGAGATTTGGTTTTATTGTTTTTAAATGCTATAATGCATTTTATTGTCTTATATGTTCCCTCTTTACATGCTAAAAAGAAAATTTATTTATCTGTGTAGTGAGGAGTAAATACCTATGTGGTGGTGGCTTAAAAATGTGTTCTGTCACCATTCCTTACTTTGTATGTAAATCGTAAAACTGGTTAAGGGATCATCAGGAGACGATTCTCTTGATCCCTTTACCTGTTTTGCTCATGCAGCTGCTTTCTCCTTGGAAACTTGTCAAATCAACTGTGATTTTTATTCCGCCTTCAAAGCGTGGGGATTTTGGCATTGTCTTCTCCCTCGTAGTGAAACTTATGTCCAACAATGGAGGTTGCTAGACTTACGTATAGATGGAAGGTAATGGAAATCAACTGTAACATAGTTTTTAGCCTATAAAAATCTTGTAGGAATTTTTCAAGCGTTGCTGGGTCTATATTGTAGGGCAATCCTTTATGCGAACCACAAATTGTTGTTCCAAGTCTCAATCTAATATCTTTTTGTCTTTTAATTGTACATTTGTAAAGTCTCCCACAATAAAAAGATTAGTTGTTGAGTCTAAACTAAATTAAAAATAAATGAGAAATGCCAAATTTATACTTGAATGCTTTAAAAAGGCTTTTATCGCGAGATAAACCCATATAGATTAGTAGAAACAGAATTTTTATTAGTCTTTCCCTGTGGTAACGGAGTAAAAATACAATTAATCACTATCTTGTTGGTGGATGTCGTAAAAGACGGTCTATGGGATATAATATGCACATAACATCTGTGCAAGAGAAAGAAAACTCGAAATGAAATCCTATACCAACATGTCTGACCAGTATGGTATAGTAGGTCAATTTCTCTCCCATTGTGGAGGAGGCTCGAGCCTAACAGGGGGACATATATGGGCTGCGATGATGATGATAAATTTATTTCAGGGACAATTTCAAATTGATGGAAGTATTATTAGGACTTGATCACATGGAACAAATGGAAGGCGTAGAAAAGCGCAATATATCATCTGTTATAATACATGCACAATTTAGGTCAACAGCTGTCAGAGATGAAAATGATATTGCGATTGCTACACTAAATGCTCCAGTTCAGTTTAGTGACAATATTTTACCAATTTGCTTGCCTAAAGTCCGTAAGTGTTTAAAAATTACAAAAATACTTTTCTGATTTTTACGCGACACTTCCAGCTTTCATGTTCACTGAAGCACTGCACAGTATAGTCATCTATCCAGTAATGTATCTCGGCCGTAACCTTGAATTAAATGCCTAAACGTAAACATGTGATAGGGCTGCCCGCCTCCAGCATTTTAATTACATTTGCCTACTTTGTGTTTCCATTTAGTTTTGTATATACTTTTGTTATATAAACAAATAAAATACTTTGTGAATTGAATAGGAAGTGTTCAATAAGAATGCGTGTTGATTTTTCATTGGTAGTTTTAATTAAAAAAAAGATGTTTATGTTTAAATAACAAATCGGTCTATAAATTTAAATTATCTAGTGACAGACAGACGGTCAAATTATTTTTTCTAGTACTATTCATACACATAGTAAAATAAACATATATTATTAATAATAAAATACCACGTCTACTTTGAATTATATAAACTAACAAAACAAAACACATTATGAGTTTTAACACAAGCGTACCGTAACATGATTCATGAACCGCCTATAACTACCTATTTCACTCGTGTCAATCACTTTATTCACTTTATTTATTAATCCAGACAACTTTTTTTCGGGAGATAAAAGGAAATTAAAACGACACACATTATGTACCTACCTACTAGTAAGTAAAATTATTTTGTAATCTTACCTTTCAGAGTTTCCAGGTAATCTAAAAAAAGTTATCTCTGGATTCGTTATTGACGAATTCATGCAACCAAAAACAGTACAATATACCCTACTTGTCATATTAAATATGTGTATAATTATGTATTTTAGTGAAAAATTCGCGCAGTTATTGTTAAAAAAACAACACACCGTTCGTTCGTCACTGCAGCACAATCGCGACTGTCTACATGCCGAGCGCATGCCGAGATCGAGGCGCGTAGGTATAGCTCGTGTTTCGTCCGTTTGTATGAAGTTGGATTACTGGTAAATTATATTACCGTGACTGAACTTTGTATTGTCCTATCCGTCTTCCCGTGAATGTCAGTGTAAATACAGAATGTATCAGGTTATGGGGCAACTGTTCGAGTATGTTGTAGTTTAACGGTCATAGATCGTAATTAGAATGTATATTACACAAAAAACAATTTAACATAAAAGTTATAGTGATTTCAAAAATGTGTGTCTAAGAGTATATGCCTTAAATGTTACGTAATATGTAGGTATGTACAGAAAAAAAATACATGTGTGCATGTAAAGTTTCGACAATATTATAACGCTTCAATGGTAAACGAGCAAACAGTACACTTGATAGTAGGTGTTGCTGTCGCTCATGGACCTTTGCAAGGGCGCTGCCTACCGTGAAGAAAATGAAGGGAGTGTGAATGCATGCAATGAGGTTCGGTGAAAGTAAAGGTTTCACCAAAAACCATCACATGCAAACACCCTCAGTAAGTTGAGCTTTCGGCTTTCTTGCTCACCGAAGAATGCGCAGTAACAAATTGCTACTACTCGGACGTCGATTTTCTGCGAGAGTGTGGTATTACTACCTCGGATGGACCGCCACGCGGCTGTAGACAGACAACTGTCAATAGTATGGTCCTATCACTATTAAAACCTGTAAAAGATAACAGAAATGAAAGAGAATAATATTACTATAAGAGAAGTTGCAGTCGAAATAATACTCTATACCGATCTGGTCAACGCTTAATTTCATCTCTTTCGGGTGAAACATATGCCCAACTGTATGAGGTATATGGGCTGAGAACTAAATGGAAAAGAATAAATATAGATTCTAAACGATTTTAGATGAGAATTTTGCGAACGTGATAGGAACTGTGGTGGGTTGGGGACGTATAGAAGAATCAAAATCATCATCAAAGGTGCTTCTAAGAGCCAGTCTCCGAATTCTAACTGATGAAGACTGCATGGCGACACAATTATCTGAACATTTAAAACCCACTATGATGTGTGCTTTCTCTAAAGGGAAAGATGGTTGTCAGGTAAATATCTCATTCTCCTAGATTTTAACCTATCCAATATGGCCAATTTACCTACCATTGTTGAGGAAGCTCGAGTGCAACTGTGGGACGTATGTCAGCTGTGATGATGGTGATGATTCCTTTAACTCTTAAAGTAACCGATAATTCATACTTTATGATTAAAAATTACTTCGAAATTAGAAATGTACACCGTGAAAGTAAAATTTCTTTTGAGATTATGTTGCATATTGGACTATATTATGTTTAACTAGCTTCTGCTCGCGACTTCGTTCGCGTGGTATAAATAGTTTGGGTTAATGCTAACTTTGACCTAAGACTATGTTTACGTAGAAGGTGAAAATATTTTTTAATAATACGATTCTGTTACACATGATTTTTGCGGTTTAGCCGTTTACGCAGCGGAAGCTCTCAAAAGGAAAAAAGAACCTGGTTTTGAAACATTTTTCATCGGTGCTCCGCTCTTGTTGGTCTTAGTGTGATGATATATATATATATATATATATATATCAACACACTATATATATATATATATATATATATACATCCCCGAAATGATCCTGCGTCATACATGGCGGTTTTTACCGATGATGCTGCGTCCAACTGACTTGTTGCGCCAATTATATGGACGCAATAGTGCCCACCACTCAAATTTTGCCAGAAGCCACTAAAAGGGTGATACAATGCATGGGCGAAATATTGGCATGGACTCTATTTTGTCACCAGAGTGCTTTTTGCCGTATTTTTTAGTTCCACACTATTCCGCGCAAATGTGGGAGGCCGCCCCGCATCGCGTATATTTTTGGCGTATATTCACTAATTTGGTTACAGACATCATGTCGATAATGTTGCTTCTGTATATAAATAATTAAGTTTTTATCGATTTTAATTAATAGTTTAATTGCGTCACACAAATTGGCACCGTGTAAAGGGAAGCGAGGCGATTACAGGAGTGAGGGGCGGGGTTGCGCTGCTCCGTGATTCTTGTTATTTGCTATTTTAATATTTTTTTATGTCCTATATTAGTATATGTGTATATCGATATTTCTTTATATGTATCATGTTGCTTCTGTGTATAAAATAACAAGTTTTGATCAATTCTAATTAGTGTTTTAATGGCGTCACATAGGTAAAATGTCATCGTGCAATAGGCAACTTGGAGATATATGGTCGTCAGCAATTATAGGTAGAAATAGGTTATAACTAATATTAAATTTTTCGTGTGTTGACGGTAAGAATATAATTCACTACTCCTCTCTTACCCGTGGATGATAAAAGACGACTGAGGGATATAATATGCATGTAACGCAAGGACAGTTTAACTCAAAATAAAACTATAGCAACCTTCTGACCTCTATCTGACCAGCGGGGTTATAGTAGATCAATTTCCCTCCTATGATAGAGTTATGAGTTATAGGAGGCTTTGGCCCAGCAGTGGGACTTTTATGAGCTGAGATGATAACTAATGTACACACAATTTTTCATAGTGGTAGGTCACGGCCCCGTCCGATAGGGGTAGTATCACACTCTCGCAGAAAATCGACGTCTGAGTAGAAGTAATTTATTGCTGCGCTTTGTTCGGTAAGTGAGACAGCCGGATGTCCAACTTTCTGGGTGTGTTTTTGTCTGGTGGGTTTTTGGTGATACCTGAAACTTGGGATGGTGAGGTCTTGGTCGGAACATTGAGTGTGAGGGGCTGATATGTGGTACAGGGAGACTGGAATGGTCACTTGCGCCCACCTGCCGGTCAGCAGGGTCCCTCTAACCTAGGATTGGCGCTCCCAACATTGGTTCTTCCAAAGTCCTAAAATTCCGTTGGGTGATCATCGTGCCGGTGTGGGAAAGTGGAGTGGACCCCGGCGGTTAAATATGGGGAGCATCGGGAGCCCTCCCGTGCTTCGTATCAGCTCCACACAAAACTCACTTCTCAACCATGCACTATGCCCGCCCTTTTTCTCTTTTGCTATCACCGAACCCCGTTATACACATTCACAATTTCACATTCCCTTTCACTTATATATAACCTAATGGTAAAGAACAATAAAAAGAGAAGATTTTACACAGCGGTCCCCTTATTCACATTTAATGTGGATTTTTGCAATATCGGTCTGCCGTGCTCTTTTTAACGAAAACACCCCAGATAATATTTTGTACCTAAATTACCCCGGCTATGAGTTGATGCACATCTTCCGTCGTGAAGCCTCATGAACATTCGGAGCGAGATCTGTTGTTGCCGCCTTTGGGTACACGAGCACAGTGAACTATCGATCTTATGGTTGTGCTTAGATTATCAGCTTACCCGCATCTACGCGTGTGCCTCTACTGGTCCCATGGCAGTGATCCGGGGTCAATTAATTTCTTGGAAAACGTTCAATGGGGGATTGACGAAATATTGGAGCAGTGTCTATCCGCGGAGATTGTATTCTTGGAGACTTCAACGCTCATCATAAAGAATGGTTGGGATCCCGAACCATTGAGCACCGCGATCGAAATCTTTTCAATATGGCTACGCCCTATGGTCTCTCACAACTGGTGACACCGCCCACCCGTGTCCCAGATATTGAAAGACTGAGTCTTCTTTACTGGGTCTCCTTTTTTTTCTTCTGACGACTACTTGGTTCATAGCAGAGGCCCTGTTGTATGGCCTAGTCCCTCTACGGCGACTGAGACATGCAGAATCTGGCAAAGTAAGTCAGAAGATTGGATGGAGTTTGACGCATCCTACCTATGGAAGTGGTTTTGCTTTGCTTCTGAGGTCTCTGACGACTGTGCGGACTGCATTAGCGCTGCGGTTATTATGGGGATATAATAGTCATTCCCAATACGGGAACACTAAAATATCCATCAGTGGCTGCAACCGACCTTTGGTTAAACAAAACCTGCAAGAAGACTGCACGTCATAAGCAATCTGCATATTAGGCCTGGAATAGGGCCCAAATCTTTCAGGACCCAAACGCCAAAGAGGTCTCTCAGTGGTAGGACCATACTGTTGACATCTGTCTACAGTCGCGGGTCGGGCCGTCCGGGGTAGTACCACACTCTCGCAGAAAATTGACATCCGATTAGTAGCAATTTGTTACTGCGCTTCGTTCGGTGAGCGAGAGAGCCGAAAGCCCAACTTTCTGAGGGTGTTTGCGTGTGGAGGATTTTGGTGATACCTTTGGTGTCACCGAGCCTCAATGCACGCATTCACACTTCCTTCACTTTCTTCGCGGTAGGCAGCGGCCTGGTAAAGGTCCATGAGCGGCAGCAACACTTACCATCAGGTGTACTGTTTGCTCGTTTGCCACCGTTTGCAATAAAAAATAGGTGAAATGATAATTTAATGTTGTTTCTATATTTAGTAAGAAAGCTATTACTAGAGGCAAGGCGGAATGTGTTGCAAGAATTGGCGAGCGATTGGAGAGCTATCCCGCTAAGAGTCGTGCATTCTAGTCATTCACCAAGGCTGCACAAGGCAAATTCTGTCTGCCCAACCTCCCTTCACTACAGAAGCACGATGGCTGCCTAGCCCACAGCGCAAAGGAGAAGGCCGATCTTCTAGATCAATTCTTTGTCTGTAACTATTTTGGACGCTGGAGCTGCTCCACCACCTACCATACCTCGGTATGAGAGCTCGATCCCTAAACACCGCATCACGCATCGAACGGTCAGGCAAGAACTGCGGCTTTTAGATGGCCCTAAGTCGTGTGCACCGGATAGCATCAATGCAATGATTCTACAGACGTGCGCCCATGAATTGACTTGCATCTTCACGCGCATATACCGACTTGCCTACGTTACTAATAGGGTTCCGTCTTCATGGAAGATAGCCCATGTCCACCCGATTCATAAAAGAGGAGACCGGTCTGACTCATCGAATTACAGGCCAATTGCCATAACATCCATGCTCTCCTCGATAATGGAGAAAATTATAAAGCATCAACTTCGGCAGTACCTTGAGGATCACCAGCTGCTCAGCGATCGTCAATACGGCTTACGTCGTGGCCAATCGGCTGGTGATCTTCTTGTGTATCTTACACACCGTTGGGTAGAAGTCTTGGAGGGCAAGGGTGAGGGGCTAGCATTCAGTATAGATATCGCAAAGACGTTCGATAGGATCTGGCACAGGTCACTTCTTTCGAAGCAACGATCATATGGAATTCCCAAGGGACTCTGTACTTGGATCGCCAGTTTTCTGAATAGTAGAAGTATAAAATTCATCGTAGTTGGCTCCTGCTCCGATACCATGATCATTAATGAGCCGAGCGCCGTCGGTTTTCTACAAGAAAGCCGGTGGCGCTTTTCTACAAGATTTCTGAAATTTTCTACAAGAGCTTTTGAGTGGAATTATGGAAAAATTTTTTGAAGTCCGTAGACCATTTTGTAGACGAGAAAAATTTGAAAAATTTTTTTTTCGTTGTTTCCTTGGAATTTCTCCAGACTCAAACATGAAAAAATTTTTATAAAAACTAGATACTTGGAGCTACAATTTGCTTTTTTATTTGCTGTACGATTATTTTCCTTGGAGTTATAGCTCCCAAAATTTTTTTTTTTTATGTCCCTTAATTTTTGTTCCTACTTTATCATACATAATAATTTTTATATAGGGATAAATTTGTTGTCATGTCTGTTCCCAAGTTTATATAATTATTTTATTTTAATCGACTTCAAAAAAAGGAGGGGTTTCTCAATATGTCGAGATATTTATTTTCTAATTACTTGAAGACGGCTGGAATAAAATAAAGTATACGTCATCGATCTACCTATAAGTTTAGGAGGAAGCGACAAACTCGAAATAATGTATAGAGTACATACAGAAAAATATTCGGTATCAATATAGTCTCAAACGTAGTAGGAAGTAATATAATTAATGAAATGTATTGAATAAATACAGGATAATATACATAATAATATACGGACACGATATACCCATATATTTATACGGATTTAGGAAAATCGGAGAAATGTATTAAAAATTAAGAAATATACAGAGTGCCACATGATTACCATCGCGAACGGACGCGACAAACCAGCGAGAATTATTCCAAATTGAATATCTTCTTTTCGTGTTGAAATAAAATTTCTCGTTGATATTGGAATTCACATTACAGCAATGAAACAATATTCGCACGATTAACTATTGAAATTCTATTGACAATGGTGGACGCTACAGGATTCGACTTTGAAAAGACGCCACAACACTTCAGCGATTTATATATATATATATATATATATATATATATATATATATATATATATATATATATATATATATATATATATATTATAATGGCCTAACACTTAAAGAATTTTTCAATCAAATCAGCCCAGTAGTTCCTGAGATTAGCGCGTTCAAACAAAAAGCTTTATATATTAGTATAGAGTATAGATTTAATAATGTGCTAATTGTTTTTTTTTATATCTCATACCTTTAACAGGGCGACAGTGGTGGACCTTTATTAGTTTTTCGACCTGAAGGAAGATACGTACAAGCAGGTAAATGGCTGATCATTATTTCGATATCTATTATTGTATATTTAAGGCAATAACGTTTATTATAATATGATGATTAGGATTTGAAGAAGGTAATAAGTAATCTACGTCGTTCAAATATAAAAATAAATAAAACAGTATTAAGTAATATATAACACATATAACTCTTTTTTCTTTGGCAGGCGTCGTGTCTTGGGGTATTGGATGTGCTAATCCGAAATATCCTGGTTAGTAACCTTGTTTTATTGTGTTGACTTAATAATAGGAGAGGACACGTTAGGAAATGTGTAGTCATTTAGCATGGATATCTTTTTGCTAGAGTTTGCCGTAACTTCAATAGCTATGCAATATAATAACGGGAATATATTGAATTGAGCTATAAACATTGTCTTATCAACCGAAGTCAAGGCAACGGTTTTATGAGCTCGATAAATTTCCGCGGTCCCTCCCCGGAAATTTATCGAATTTAAGATGGGTCTCAAAGCCATTGTCCACCTGGACGGGATGTGATTAGACTATAGTCTGTTTTTGTTACATCTATATACCTCGATCAAATCAGGGACGTTCTTAAGAAAGGCCAGGTTAAAAGTACCCTAAACCCAAGAACATGCGTGAGGAGATTAATGAATATGGAGGAAGTGAAAGTGGTAGGTCAAGATCGTAGCAAGCGGAGGGAAGTGGTCGCTGCCTACCCCTATGGGAAAGGGGCATGAATGTATGTATGTATGTATATACCTACAAACCTATAATTACAAGTTAAAGTGCGAATTTCTTGCTACCTGCACAAGGTCGTAAGGAGGGAGAGTACACCGTCCTGCCACCACTGCGATTGCAACGAGGACACGGCACGCCACACGCTCGAGGCCTGCGCGGCTTGGGCAGTGCAGCGCCGTGAACTCGTCGCAATCATCGGTGCCGACCTGACGCTGCCGGCCATCGCTAGGGCGATGGTCGACAGCGTCGGGAATTGGGATGCGGTCGCAGCCTTCTGCGAGACAGTGATCTCGCAGAAGGAGGCGCGGCGGATCGTCTGCACGTGGAGCGCAGCCTCGATGAGGAGATCCGCCGCCAGCGACTGGGGCGGCGCAGGCGCAACTACCTGCGCCTCATGCCGCCCTAGCCGAGGCCGCGGGTGACGTGACCGGGGATTAGTCCGTCACCCGCCGAGAGGCCGACCGCGTGAGGAAAGACCCACGTCCTCCCCGAGGAGGGGACGTCGGTCGATGGGGGGGTACCCCACGTAGGGGGTGTTCCGTCGGGCCGACCACTGACGACAAATAAACCTGCTCCAGTGGTCGGCCCAATGACGAAGGCGAGGTGGTTTTCGGGTAGGTTGCGGGAGTTGCGTGCTTAAGCCCTTCTGTCGCCCCGGACGGAGTGGTGCGGAGGCGCGCCGACCGCAGCCCACCCACAAAAAAAAAAAAAAAAAAGTGCGAATTTCTTACTTGTTTTCTAATCAAAAGCTACCCCTTATGTATGGCTTATTTTTTTAAAACTTATCAATTTTCTTATTTTGACTGAATTCGTGCTGACGAAGTAAAAATATATTTCACCACCCCTTTCCTACTCATGATATTGTAAAAAAAGATTATGGGATATTATATGCAAATGACATATGTGAAATAGACGGAAACGGCCGGCAAAAATCCCTATACCTATCTATCCGTCTCATCAGCGTGGCGTGGGTATCATTTCGAGTTTCCCTTCTCACAGATATTATGCATATTATATCCTATAGTCGTCTTTTACGACATCCACGGGCAAGTGAGGGAGTGTTGAATTGTATACTTACTCCGTTACCACAGCGTGGTATAGTAGATTAATTTATATCCCATTTTGCAGTACGCTTGAGTCTATCAGACACGTATATGAACTGAGAAGATGATGATTTTAATTTATTTACTGCAACACACCCATTCAGATATTTGGCCTACAATATTACATCGATATTTTCTTCCCTTGCTGTGATATCGTCTACTTTTTAAGCATTTGTTAGTTGAATTTTATGACTACCGAAGAGTTTGTAACGATGACATCCATCCATCAGGTTATCGATGTCCAACGCTGGATAAATGTAGGTTAAGAGGAAAATTGCCTAATCACCACGTTCGGCAGACGTGTTAGCGATTGCAGTTGGTGTTAGAAATTTCCGAATGCTGCTGTCCATTTTCCTGGTGATTTCTCAGAGCCACTGCTCCATAAGAACATAACATTTTGTCTACTTACTCCATCGTTACATAGAATAAGTTATATTTAAAAGAATAATAATAAAATACTTAAGTGTTTCCATGACATGACGGAGTAAGAATGCAATTCAACTACAACTCAGT
The DNA here is from genome assembly GCA_032191425.1 of Lymantria dispar. Taxonomy (NCBI): domain Eukaryota; kingdom Metazoa; phylum Arthropoda; class Insecta; order Lepidoptera; family Erebidae; genus Lymantria; species Lymantria dispar. The sequence continues at coordinate 26,097,246 of CM063449.1, forward strand.
TTTGGCCCATGGGGTCGTAAAATATATGACGATATTCAGAAAATCTAAGCAAGAGAAGGCAAACTCGCAATGAAACCCTACTCCAACACGTCTGACCAGCGTAGGTAAATTTCCCTCCCATCGGGGAGGAGGCTCGAAATTTGAACGATACTTTACATTTTGCATAGATAAGTTAAGATACCGTTCTACCATACCAGTGCAACGTATTCTGCCGACCTGACGCTGACGACCGCGCGACGAAGACCGACGTCCTCCCCGAGGGAGGGACGTCGGTCGAGGAGAGGGTACTCCTCAAGAAGTATTTCGTCGGGCCGACCACTGACGACAAGTCACCCTGTACCGGTGGTCGGCCCAACGACGAAGGCGACCTGTCACGGGTGGGTCACGGGGTTGTGCGCGCCGTCCCTTTGTCACCCCGGACGGAGCCGGGCGACGGAGGAGCTGACCATAGCCGAGACCCAAAAAAAAAGTTCAACGTATTTGGTTTCTAAGCAGGACAATACTTTGTGCATTCCACATATTATTGTTCCGAGTCGTAAAATCCTCTGCAATACAAATATTATTTCCTTATCTTAAAAAAATGGAATTATAAAAGTCTTATAGGTACTTATTTAAAAAACTATGTTCTCTATAATGAATGATTGATTGATTTATCGAACAAGCAGCGATAACGAATTAATTATTTACGTAAATGTATATGTACTTGAATCTTGAACCTACCTTGAAAATCTAATCCTATACATTGCTATTGTGTTAAAATTTACATTGTCTAAATTGAATGCGTTACATTTGTTAACGTACCTATTCCCTTGTATAAATTAATTTATATGGTTCGTGCGCTATGCAACCGGAGATTCCAAGTTAATAATACAGCAAACTTGAAACTCAAATTCAAAAGAGATAAGTCAAAAACATCAATTACCTACATTGGTCGTAGCGGTTACTAAGGAGCTGTGGTTTGTTTTGGTAGAATTAAAGTGTCTCACTTAGCCTATATACGTCCCATTGTTAGGCAGGGACCTCCTCCGTTATGGGAGGGAAATTGACTTACACCACGCTAGTTTTCTTTATTTTTATTTTAAATCCATATTGTCCTTATTATTAGGTACGATACACTTCCAGATACGTGAAATAAGAATTTTATGTCATGAATTTTACTCCGCAGCTCCTTCACTAAACGAATTGCCGACAAGTTTTGTTGGTTAAATATTTTTTTAATAAGCGAGAATTTCTAACTATTTACAACTCTTTTGTTTTCAGGCATATACACTAATATTAGTAACTACGTTGATTGGATTGTGAAAAACAGTGCCGATGGAATCCGGTGCGGTAACTAATGCGGTACTAACCAAATATAAATAAATGACAACAGTAACATTTTATTTGATCTTTTATTCTACCTGATTAAGGCGAAGATCATCAACTAAAATCACCTCTTCGTATCTTCTCCATGGATGTCGTAAAAGAAAACTAAGGGATATATTTCGCATATAAAATCTATGCAAGAGAAGGATATCTCGAAATAAAACCCTATACCAACCTGTCTGACCAGCATGGTATAGTAAGGTCATTTTCCCTCCTATCGTAGAGGAAAATATAGTATAGTATCCGAAATATAGTAAATATCATATAATTATATGTAAAATTGAAAATTTTGAATAACCCCCAGACATGAACTAAAAAAAACAAAGTATTACATTCTCTTCAACAGAAATTATTAATTGTCATTTAACGATTATACTGGTATGCGTGAAGCACTTAATCGAGTAATCATACATCATATTGGAACAGAGCTGATACTCTTACACTTTAAATAACCAAAAGAAGCCGAGAACAACTGCAAGAAAACTGGCTTTTAAATTAAAAAAGTCGCATCGAAATTAGTCCATCCGTTTTAGAGCTACGATGCCACAGACATACACACACACACAGAGAGAGACATCGTTGTCAAACTTATAACACCCCTCTTTTTGCGTCGGGGGTAAAAATAGTTAACGTCAACGTTATCGATGTGTACATCGATAACGTTGACGATAACTATTTTTGCACTTTGCGATAACTATTTTAGCACTTTGCTCTTATAATATATGTAGGAGCTTACTCATCGTAGCGCAAATCTAACTTACTATATTATTTATTAACAGATGTTATTAATAGATGACATATGTTAATAAAACATACATATGCGCTTCTTTATAGTCAAACAAAATAAAAGGAAGAGCATCATGTGCAAGTTAAACATTTAAGATAATTATTATGAGTAGGATTTTACGGTATGGCTTCAATCTTTCACTATTGTAATAAAAAACGGATTCGAAACAATGGGTGATATAGATGTTTGAATTTGAAATTTATGATTCAAAGACAAGATTTGCTTGACAAAGCTACGGTCACATCCTAACAGCAGCCATGTTACAAGAACACATGAAGTTGAATACTTATTCCAAACAACAATGTACTGACTGATAGTAATTATACTTATAATAGTCAATTAGCATTTAACCACGGCGTTGACAGCTAGAACATTTAATAATAATTTAGAAGTTTGATCTACAATCATAAAATGACACTAGGGGCGCTGGCGAATTGATAGAATGACAACCGAATGACAGCGTCTGCCGCCGCCATATTGCCAGTGTTTCCACAATGAAGGGAAATTCCTCATTTGAGGGGAAATTAGGTCCACAGGGAAGGAAAAGGGGAAATTGCGGTAAATCATGGGTAAAGCCTAGGCTAAAATATTGCGGCAAATTCTAGGCTAGGCTTTACCCTACGTTTTACTGTATAAAAAAAAAAACAGTGGTGACATGTGCAGGTTTTATATATTTCTAGTCGGTATACACGACAATGATATATCGTAGCGACTTGACTGCGCAGATCGTTTGTGCAGTTTTATCGATAGTATGTACGAAAATCGTCTCAAAATTTTCTGGTTGGTGCAAACGATCGGATCAGTGTCAAAAACTATTCGATAAATTGTTGTCGATCATGTTTGCACAGTTTTGTCGTAGGATGTGGATTGAAGTCGTAGTGATCCTTTAGTTCGTTCACGACGCTTGCTGTAGATGCAATTCAACATGTAGCAAGATGATAATAATAATAGCAACAATCAGGAATTATTGGAAAAGTTAATACAGAGTTATAATTTGCTTCTGGAGTAAGAAAAGCAAAGACTATCATAATCGCAACGAGAAAAATGCTGCCTACGATAGGCTAATTGATATGTACAAACCTATTGATTCTAATGCCAATAGGGAAACTATAATAAAAAAAAAAAACAATAAAATTCAATAAATTCACATGAGAGTATGACTTCCCTTTAAGAAGCCAATTTCTACACCACATACTACATACGTCCCTCCAGAGGCCTCGGCGTGTACGTTTTACGTGTGCATCTCTCTCAATAAATTCACATGAGAGATACTTTCAGTCGTCAAGTCATACGATTTCCTTATAAGAATCCAATTTTTACACCACGTACTACGTGATTTTCTTTGCTTTTTACATAAAATGAGCGACGCCAGTACTCTATCATTTTCCATCAAGGATGACATGATTCTCGCCTGAATATCTGCTGCAAATGGACGATCGTCGCAAATATCATAAACGTGTACACAATTTATGGACGTTCGATTAAATGTGCAAACTGTCTGCGCAGTCAAATCGCTGAGATATATTGTTGTCGTGTATACCGACCATTAGAAGGAAATCGAAGTTTTTTTTTAGTTATTACACTAGTGCCAAAGCTAAGAACTATAGCTGTCACAAAATAAGAGGCTCGTTTTGACATTTGGACTTACCGATGTAATTAGTGATTAACCATACGACTCGGTACTCGATACTCAAAATAAATCGATTCAAGTTTGCATGAGTATATAATCGATTTGAATATGTATTGTAAAGTGCATTGGATTAAAGTTCTGATTTGAAAATTTTACTTAAACTGTGATATCGTAGGTATTTTGAAATGATACAATGTTACGAATGGTCATTTTTCTATCATTTAATATTTTTATTACAATAACATTCACTCAATCACCAAAATATCGAGAAAAAGTGAATCTTCAGTCAACAATTTTCTTAAGATGATGAGCCCAAATTGTCAATTGAGGTATCGTCACCCGTATATATATTATTTCATTTTCATATTGTCAATATTGACGTCTCGAATTTTCAATAAATATTGCTACACAGCTGGTGAAATTCTGTAATTAGTCTAAATACTAGTATTAAAATGAATAACACCGGCCAAGTACGAGTCCGCATTAAAAAAAATATATTGATCGATTTATTTTTTTATTAATAGTCTGTGGACAATATGAAAAAATCGTTATGCCACAGCGCTTAACCCAGTGGGCGATACCCGTCAATGAAAAATGTAATTACATTCAAAACATTTCGATGGGTAAAAAATAGCAAACTTCTTGGGCGTGAACTGTCAAAACGGGCTTTTTATCTTGTGACAACTATACAGCAGAATAACTTATGAAGGGGAATAAGTCCCAAAAAGGGTAAATCTGAATTGAATCGTGGGGAAAGGCAATCTTTAAAGTGGAAACACTGCATATTGCATTTACATGGTTTATAGATGGCTGCTTGTTCGTAAGACACAAGAATTACTGCTCGTTACTGATTTGCATAATCACGTATAACTTATACAGGAAATATATATATAAAGAAACAAATGAAAAATCTCTCCATTTTAATTTCAAATCATCTATACGTATATAGATAACAAAGAATATAGATATAAATATACCTAGGTAATACTAACAAGCTCACAAGCGCCGCCAAGTGGATAAAGATGATTGTATTCCAAACTTACTATAGTGACGTACTATCCTATCTGTACTACTTTATAATTTGTGCATTTAACAATCAAGGATGATCCTAGGTCTGGGGACTGTACCTACTATAACAATATGAGAATTTAAATGAAATTAATTTGTATTGTAACGCCATCTACCGCTATTTTCTAGAAAATAGTAACAGATCTTCTCAAATGTTAGGAGCCATTTAAGTTTGAAACATTGCCAGCAAATAGGCATCATATATAATTAAAGCTATAACTTCGTGACAGTTAATTATTAAGGTTATTTTAATTACGATTGAGCAATACCGACACAAATGAAATGAACAATATTGTTGCAGTAGTTTTATTGCCTGTATAGTCTGATTATAACGTACTTAGCTGTAAATGCTAATAGCAGAACCACACAGGGCAATTTAAATAAGGCAATGTTTTCTTTTGATTTTCTTTTTCATTGATAGGGTGTGTGGTAATAATAGTTTAAGTATTTGATTCCAAAGCCGAACGCTTATTTATACGTAATTGTATTTACTACTCAACCAAAACAATTAGGTGCATGTAATTTTTTCTTCTTCTTTTTTTATCTTGGCAATCAGCTACGAAATCGAGCCATTTTTGCCAGTGTCTAGTTATAATTATCTTTTCAAGTAATTAGTTTCTTCATGTCAGTAATGGTCTGTCAGTAAGTCAAAGTGTCGCCCTCAACAGTGTAATGGCCACAGTTAAAGGTATCTTCTGAGAATTTTGGTGGCAACAAAAAGGTATGTATAGCAGTTTTATATCATACTCACTACACTTCAGCAGTTCTGCCGCTATACAGGCTGTATCAGGTTATGGGGCAACTGGTCAAAAGGGAGCTAGGCAATGGTGGTAGGAACCCATAAAAAAATTTGAACGAAAAATATTGATTCGTTTAGAAATTAGAGACATGTAAAGTTTTCAATTTTGTCATCGGTTTTTCGTATAAATCTGATTGAAATGTATAAAGTCAATGATACTTAATACGCAACATATTTATACTTTTTTAAATATTCATTAGAAATTAAAGAAATCAATGATTACGTTCACATAAGCAAAACAAACTTCGCTTTAAAACAGCTGATCGGCCTATGAGCGTTGACCGCTTGCCGTTGTACCCACATGTCATTGAATCGTTTGCGCAATTCTAGGTATTAATGAATGAAATTATACTGTCGAAGCTTTACATGCCTACATGTATTCTGTCTGTACATGCCTACATAATACGTAACATTTAAGGCATAGACTCTTAGACACATTTTTTTGAAATCACTATAACTTTTATGTTATATTGTTTTTTGTGTAATGTACATTCTAATTATGATCTATGACCGTTAAACTACAACATACTCGAACAGTTGTCCCATAACCTGATACACCCTGTATATTACATAAAATGCCATCAAGATTATTGAATATAACACGTTAAAACACTAAGATATTAAATATAATACAAGAACACCACATGACAGTTCCAGATTCCCGCCAAAAATCCAGGCGCATGACATTTAAGACGTCATTGGAACTAGGGAAGGGAACACTTAATTACAAAAACTATGTTTGATATAATACATTACGTGCTGACGTGACTTTTACGTATTTAGTTCTATTGGTTAATAGAGACTTTATTTTTATAAATCAGAATCAGAGTTTAAATCCTCAATCTCCGATATTGCTTCATAATCAGATTCATCGGAAATGTCCGCACTTCTGTTATTCCCTGGCGTCTTCCAAGCCTTGTTTTTCCCAATAACTTTGCCGTAAATGTTAAACATGTTTTCTCGGTTTTCAACTTGTGACATCGGAATAGTCACCCTATTTATCTTCTCTTGTTCAAAAAAATGACATATTTTTAATATAAGAGTCCTTTCTGCTCCACGAATAGTTTTTTTCTTACCCATTTTTAATTTAATAAATTATTGTCAACAAAAACACCTAGTAACAAATAAGCGATAACAAAACAATTAACAATCTACATCTACACTATCTACACTAATATTATAAAGAGGAAAGATTTGTATTTTTGTATGTAACGAATAAACTCAAAAATTACTGGACCGATTTTAAAAATTCTTTCACCATTGGAAAGCTATAATATCAGGGAGTAACATAGGCTATATTTTATCCCGGTATTCCCACGGGAACGGGAACTACGCGCGTATGGCGACTGAATCCGAAGCGAAGCGAGGGCGGATTGCTAGTAATAAAACAAACTATAACAACACAATGAAAAACATATAATAACTAACTGACGACAAAAACTTCAAAAATCACTAAAAACATACGTATTATCACTATCGAGAACGAATACACGACTGTGTGTGAATCGTCGCGTCATTAGGGGAAGCGCGGGGACAGAGGCGGGGTTCAGGCGTCGTAACCGCATTTCTATCATGTGCCTAATTGTTTTGGTCGAGTAGTACTTATGAATTTAAGCCAGCCGGTATATCAAGATATAATGTAGAACTCTTATATTTTATTTACTATTTTAGTGTGTGCAGTAAATACGATGTAATGGTATTAACTTAGAATAATAACGTATAGAAGGTAAGTCCGCGAACAAAAAATGAAGCATTTAAATTGGAGCCTAATGGAGCTTACGTCAGACCGTTCCGTAGTGTAAGAGGTCACAGTACTGCACGTGCGTACGTAACTCTTAAAAATAAATTGGTAATTATGACGGTTTGTGCATTCAAATGGTACCACAACACATTAGAAAAACGTAAAAAGGTTTTTAACATTACTTTTAAAAGCATTTCGACGATATATGTTAATAAAAACAAAATTGATTGCATTATTTATTTAGTGGTGTCCATGTGTACGTGTGTAATCGCTTGCGCGCATGTAGTATTTTTGACTTCATGTTTATGATCTCTTGAAGTACCCTGGCACTATCCTTCTATACGTTATTATTCTTAGGGTATTCACCATATACATTTATTTTCGTGTCCTTTAAAAATTCCCAGTAAAATCACTTGATTACAGCACCTAATCCATAGTAATGTCTTGTCTTTCGGACGTATTCATTTTTTGAATTGTTAAGCTAAGAATGTGTTCGACTGAACTACTTTGTATTCATAGTCACGAAAAAATTTAAAAACAAAGTATTTACTTAAAATAATGTCACAAAATATTAACAGATGTCGTTATAGTTGCGGCACGCTATCACAGAGTATATATACACTCCGTGCACGCTATGATGGCCGTTTTGACATATTACAATAGTGATGTGAAATGTCGATTTATTCTCGAAAAAAATATAGTAGTACCTGATTAAAAAGCTTTAATAAAACAAAAATATAAATGCTTACCTAAGATAATTGAACGATCTGAATATTGGATAGAAAATGAATATACATAAGTATGTATATAAAGTTATACACACACAAGAAACAAATTAATCCAAAAAAAGATGGCACAAAAGGCTATATTTAATCAGATTCATCCACACTGCTATTTTCACTGTTGACACTGCTATCATCACCGACATTAATTATAAGTTCGTTTTCTAAAATATTATCTATGTTTACTCTTCTACTATCTCTTTCATGATCTTCCCTTATTAATTTAATAGTTCTATTCACAACCTTTTCCCAGTCTCCTTTAGTCACATGTTCACAAGCTTCTTCTAATATTTTTAGCATTTTTGTTGTGGTAAATGGGGGTTCTGTATTGTGTCTTGCAGCATATCCCTTAATTTGAGCCCACACCAAGTCAATTGCATTATATTTTCAATGGTAAGGCCCCATTCCCTAATTCATTTTGAGATTTATGATCGAAATAGTTACGAAGGCGTATAACGAACTCACGCGTCTGACTGTTTAGAACAGTTCTCTGCGTACGTTCGGCCATATCGACGAAATCCACAACAAAAGGCATAAACAGAGTCTAAATTAACGAGCAAGGGTCAACAGTACTGTAGTATCAATATCCGAAATCCAAAGCTAGGTCAAAACTATATCACAATCGCAGTGTACTTACAGTTTGTGCTTTTCGAAGCAATGTCAAGTCGAAACTGCTTTGTTATGGATAGAGCATTGACGCGAGTTTGCTGGAGCTAGTAGTTGTGTGGCCAGCGATCCAATGTGACGATTGTATTAAATATTTTTTTTTTTTAATTTTGAATTTCGAAAAACAAATGCCGAGTCATGTGGTAAATAAGTACAACAATAATTATAATCTTATGAAAATAAAAAATAAATGTTCGTGGGACCCTAATATATATAGTTTAGAAATCAATGTAATAAATAAAATTTGTGTCCTACAATAATGATTCGATAAATTTTATGACTAACTGCACGTCACTATTGACAATAAAGAACATCAATTTGCTCCTTCAAATGTAATTACTATAAATACGAAACTTCATGAGTAGACAAACGTCAAAACGGCCATCATAGCGTGCCGGTAGTATAGTACCTAATTGTGTTAGTGAACTCCATGTTTTTTTTTTTGATGTAGGTATGTGCATTCAAAGCATTCATCCTTAGTTCCATACTCAGTAGCGATGGCGATCTTTCTGAAAAAGATTGATTCTTGAATCGATTCGAATTGTCGTCCAAAGAATCGATTCACAAGAAAAGTGAGGTCTGAAGGTTAGGAAATCTGGAGAGTGAATATGTGATGAGCTTTTCTTTTAGGAAATCTGAAAGTGTTATTAATCTTATAATATGGTATAAAACATTAACATACTTAGTATCGAATGGGCAGGAAAAAAATCGAACGACATTTCTCTAGGGCAGCTATACTCTAAGTGTGTTCCGCGGAACCCTAGGGTTCCGTGATACCTCTGTCGGGGTTCCGCAAGAATTTAGAAATAAAAAAATCAAAACACCTCTCTCTGGTCGCTCCGCGGCTGTGCGGACTCCGCGGCCGCGCGGAGACAAAACGCTATGAATGTTATTTATTTATTTATTTGTATTTGTATAAGCTTGTGTTACATTAGCTGGTACAATATCTCATAAGTTTGGTCTCAACAATTTTATACTTGTACAACGCGTTCGCTCTAAGTTTGCCGGTCTGTGGAATGCGCGTACCCTCCCCCACGTGACAACAAAACTTATAATGTGTCATAGTTTTACCCAAATATCTAACGTACACAATTTTTATTGTTACAATTAAATAAAAAATTTCGAACGTCATACACTCATACCTATCGCCAGCGGCAAACTTAAAACGAGCGGGTAGTATACTTGTAAGCGCTCAGGCTCTTTGATAAAAGCCGCCTCTGAATTAGACGCTATAGTTGTCAACTAGCGACTTTCGTCTCTAACTTCAAAGGATAAAGTCGATATTGTTTACAACGCTATTTTTAAATTTCTGTTTTTATTTTTGCTTTTTGTTTATCAAAGGTGCCGACTCGAGTATTTTCGAGAATATTTGAGATCGAGTCTAGGACTAAGTATAAAAGCGGCGATCGCGCGTTGGCGTCGTCAGTTGATGATTAGCGTTCGGAGCGATAAGTTACTACCTACTTACAAGCTCGCTAGCGAGAAACTAGTGTTCATTGTTTTACTGCCTGCTGTATTCTGTTGTCTCAGTTTTATACATTTCTTCCCTGTAGGTTCTAAATTTAGTCTCTTATACGCAGTAACGATTGTGCATTATTTAAACCCCACTATCCTGACTTGTAACATTATAAATAAAGAAGAATGGAACGTTGACTTAAAGGTGTTAAACGTGTTCCAACAACATCTTCTAATGACGCTGAATGTTCAAAAGCAATGCGCGCGGAGAATTTAGCAATCACCGATCCAGAAGATGATGCCACGAGTGCCACGACGTCAAGCTCGACGGTTTCAAAGACGAAAAAAAGGAAGTATGATGAATCTTATATCAGTTTCGGATTTGTTGATTCCAACGGCTCACCTCTCTGCATGCTCTGTAGTAAACTGCTTCCTAATAGTTCCATGGCACCTGCCAAATTGCGTCGACATTTAGAAACCGTACACCCCGAGATCAGTTATTAGAAAGTCAAAAAAATATGATGCATGTAACACAAACTACCAACGAAAAGGCCACGGAGGCATCATACTTAGTTAGCTATCGCATTGCACAAGCAGGTGAAGCGCACACTATCGCTGAGAAATTAATAAAACCATGTGTATTAGACATAACAAAATGTATGCTTGATGAAAAATCTGCAAAGCATCTTTCTACTGTTCCGCTATCAAACGATACTGTTTCACGACGAATCCATGATCTGGCAAGCTACGTCAAACAAGAACTAGTTACACGTCTACAAAATACACGATTCGCTTTGCAAATGGACGAGTCGACTGATGTCGCTGGTTTGGCTATCCTGCTGGTTATTGTGAGATATCCATATAAAAGTTCTTTTGAAGAAGACATGCTTATGTGTTCATCGCTGCTTACAAACACTACCGGGGAAGAAATTTTTAATAAAATAAATATATTTTTTGAAGAACATAATCTCAGTTGGAACAATTGCATTGACATTTGTACAGATGGGGCCAAGGCGATGACAGGTAAAACAGCAGGAGCAGTGTCACGAATGAAAAATAAAGCGCCTAATTGTAGTTCCAATCATTGTATTCTGCATAGACAAGCACTTGCGATGAAGCAAATGCCGTCTAATCTAAAATTAGTTATGGATGAAGCGGTAAAAATAATTAATTTTATCAAATCACGACCACTACAATCCCGATTGTTCTCATTATTGTGTGAAGATTATGGCAGCAAACATAAAACACTGCTGCTCCATACAGAAGTGCGATGGCTGTCTCGGGGAAAAACTTTAACAAGGCTATTTGAACTTAGAGCCGAGTTACAAATGTTTCTTTCAGCAGATACTTCTTTTAATTTGAAGGACCGTTTGTATGATAAAACTTGGTTGTTCCGATTGTCTTTTATGGCGGATATCTTTCAAAAACTTAACGAATTAAATTTATCGTTGCAAGGTAAACAGACAACAGTGTTTCAGGCCTATAATAAAATAACTGCTTTTAAAAGAAAATTAGATTTTTGGATCATTTGCATTGGTAAGAAAGAAATAGAAAGTTTTACGTTACTCAGTGAGTTTGTTAGCGAAAACGACTCAGAAATGTTTGAAGATAATGTGTTTGAAGAATTGGTCCAATATCTCAGTTCGATGCGCGCATCTTTTGAAAAGTATTTTCCCGAAGAACACAATACAAAAATTAAAGTGAACTCCTGGATTCATAATCCTTTTTTACCCAACTTGGAAAAGCCTGAAAACATGTCAAATGAGATATATGAATCTCTTTTAGAAATGTCATCAGACACAAGTATGGAGTCATTGTTCAAAACGACGCCTCTTAATGATTTTTGGTGCAGAATCCAAGATGAATATGCAATGCTTGGCCAAATGGCTCTGGATATTCTTCTCCCGTTCCCAACTACATATTTGTGCGAAACAGGATTCTCTACCTACGCAGCCACGAAAACAAAATATCGCAATAGACTGGACGCCGAAGCTGATATGAGACTCCAACTTTCTTCCATCAAACCTGATATCAAGCAATTGATGAAAAATAAAAAACAGTTTCATACCTCCCACTAGTTAGATTTTTTCTTTTTTAATGTTTTCTATTATTGTCCTTACCAAGTGGTGAAGTAAATAATAATTAGTAACTGATACATTGTACTTTTATTATGCTGATTAATATAGAATACACTTATAAAAATAATTGTTTTATTGTAGGGTTCCATCAAGTATTTTGCTTCCCAAAAGGGTTCCGTCATTTAAAAAGTTTGAGAACCACTGCTCTAGGGTAAAGTACCGATTCACCGAATCGATTCAGTGTTTCGTATCGATTTATAAAATCGTTTTTTTGAGCCTAAAACATCGATTCTTCGATTAATCGATCTCAGATTGCCATCCCTAAGACTCAGCCATTCTATTATCATTGCAGGGGTATCTACGTACGTAGTAAATTAGTCCATGTTTGTGTTGTTTGGCTCAGTTGTTGTAATTTGTTTAAGTGTAACTCCACGTTTAATCTAAATCATGACTTATAAACAGTGACATGATTAAACGATTATAACACATAAAGAAAATGCCTAGCATTAGGAAATATCGACGTGACACCAGCGAAGTCAGCTGTTGTTTGAAATATGTTATTTTTGGTGTAAACGTTTTGTTCTGGGTTTGTATTTTTATTTATATTCGCTTTTGATAAATGATGAAGAGTGACCTTTCACCTTAATCCAATGATACCGAAAGGTAGATATTTTTTACATGTTATAAGGAGATATTATATACATAGTTAACACAAATAGGTGCGCTAATTAATTTTGATTTAATTCGCACGGCTAAGTTTTCAATCTATCATTCGATATAATTTTTGTCCTGAGTGAATTGAGGTCACTTTCTTATTTTCGTAGTACTCAATACAACTTCATATTTGAGCAGGTATTGGTTGTGTATTTTAAATAAGTAGTATGTTCAAAAATTAATGCAAATAATATAGACCCATATTTTTACTATAGCTGGTAACTGTATCTACTATAACTGGCCACATCCTGTTCAATGTTGCTCAGACTTGATAATTTGATTATTATTGTTGAGGCAACTTTGTTCTCTATTACTAATAAGAGTCTGCATAAAATAGTATTTATAGTAACTTATATACAAAGCATTTTACTACAGAACATTATATGCCATAATATTACTACTTTTTTTTTTGTTACAAAGATCCAGATACATTATTTTTCAATTTTGTAGTAGTTATTAGTTATGTCTTTGTATAACTTGATTAATGTAAAAATTCTTTGATGAAGGTTAAAGTTGAGAATAAAGAATGTGTTTGACAGTTATTGAGAACTAGTAGAGACAGGTTATCAGGGTTATCATGACCTTATGAATAGGCTTATTTCATATATAGGTTTCCTACTGTATTTTACAGACATCATTATGATGCTTGAAAGATATAAAATATATTTTGATAGAGTTATTGTAACAATGAGTAATATCAAAATGATCAAAAAAATCTACTCGTGATATGTTGGTTAATTTTTCTACTACCTTTTTCCATAGGGCATGACCAGAGTAGGAATGCAATTCATCACGTCTTACCTTGCCTGTGGATGTCGTAAAATATGACTTGAAATAAACCCTACAACAAACCATAGGACCAGCATGTATAGTAGGCCTCTTGCCCTTCTATTGAGGAGGAGGCTGGAGCTCAACAACAGGGTGCATATCAGCTGATATGATGATGATGACTAAAGCTGAGATATGTAGGCTTCCATAGTCTCATTTTAAGTTTCGAATTGTTGTTATGTTGGGTATTAGCGAATCCTTCCCCTTAACGACAAAACTAAATATCAGTTCAACTAGTAGTCCTTATATAATCATCATCATTACAGCTCATATATGTTCCGCTGTTGGGCTCGAGCCTCCTTCATAATGGGAGCGAAATTGCACTACTACCGCGTTGATCAGATATGTTGGTATAGAGTTTTATTTTAAGCTTTCCTTCTCTTTCATACATATTATATCCCTTAGTCATATTTTACAACACCCAAGGCCAAGAAGGGGAGTGGTGAATTGTATTATTACTCCGTCACCACACATAGAATATATATATGACTAGCTGACCCAATAGACGTAGTTCAGTTCAAATAAGCGCCATCTACCGGGTCCAATCGTGAATCTAAACCATTCTCGAATCCCCTTGAACATGCACAAAAAATTTCATCCACATTGGTCCAGCCGTTTAGGAGGAGTTCAGTGATGTACACAAGAAATTTATATATAAAGATAAACGCTAAAATCTTAATGGAAATATTTAATTTTATTTGAATTTGCTGTTCCAAAATTGAACTGTGATTAGTTCCAATGTGAAGTGCGACTGTTTCTAATACACTGTGAAATTAATTTTTCATCAAAATGGAATGATGTAATTAAATTTTGTATTTATAATAGCAAAATATAGTAATGGCTTTACTTATATTTTTACAATACAATCTGTCATAATGATGCAAGGATTCTTGCAATTAATCAGCTTTTGCAAACCTAAGATATGGTGTGATCTCCAAGTGGTGACAGTGTAATTCAGCTTCCCTCCCCCCTCTACGCTGGTGTCATAAAAAATACTGAAGGGATATGATATGCAGATAATATATTTTCCATGTGGTGACAAATTAAGAATACAATTCACCTGTACTAACTCGGCCACCAAATTATAGAAGTTCAATTTCCCTCTTAGGGGGAGTAGGCTCGAGCCCAGTAGTGAGATGAATATGAGTTGAGATGATGAAATAAAGAAAGGAAAAGCATTTTTTTTTTATGAGAACTTGGCATTGAGAGGAACATCATACATATTTAAGGGATGTACTTGTGAGTTACAACTTAGATTTCATCTCAGCACCATCTCAGCCCACATAAGACCCATTGTCATGATCGGGCCTCCACCACAATGGGAACGAAATTGACTAATTATACTGCAAGTTTCTTGCATAATATCATTACAGCCCACATACGTCCCACTATTGGGTTTGGGCCTCCTCCACAATGGGAGGGAATTTAACCTTATACTGGGCTGGCCAGACATGTTGGTATAGGGTTTCATTTCGAATTTTCCTTCTCTTATATGCATATTATATCCCTTAGTCATCTTTTACGACATCCACATGCAAGATAGGGAGTGGTGAATTGTATAGTTAATCTGTCACCACACAGAAATTTACGCTATTAGTGTAATATTATACATTGTTTGATGAACATAATTTTAGTGATATAGAAATTAGAGGATTTAAAATAATATTATTGACTTTTATATACAAGTTAAATTTTTAATTTGTTTAAATGGTATAGTGTTCGAAATAATGGTTTTTTAGAGTGCTACAGGCTTAGAATAAGAACGTATAGAAGGATAGTGTCGGTACTTCGAGCGTTCAAAAACATGAAGCCAAAAATAGTACAGGCACGCCGGCGATTATACACGTACACACGCAGACCAGTACACAAATTATGAAATCAAATTTTCTTCTTATTAACATATATCGTCGAAATACTTTTAAAAGTAATGTTAAAAACTTTTTTATGTTTTTCAATTGTGTTGTGACACTATTTACATGCACAGACCGTCATAATTACCTATTTATTTTTTAAGAGTTGTGTACGTACGTGTAGTAAACCTTGTACATTACGGAACGGTTCCGGCGTAAGCTCCATTAGGCTCCAATTAAAATGTTTCATTTTTTGTGCCCGGACTTACCTTCTATACATTATTATGCTAAGGCTACAGGTTTCATTCCTACCAGGTTTATTTTGGCTCCTTTAATTATATAACGGTAATTTTACATACATACCTGAGTGTGACATATAATATAAAAAAGGAAACTATCATAGTAAACCACAGCACAAATATTTTTTTTATGATTACAGTTCCTTGGGTTAATTGTCCTAGCGGTCGGCATATGGGCGTGGACAGAGAAAGATACTTTCAATAATCTGTCACGGCTCACCAATATTGCTTTAGATCCAGCATTCATACTAATATGTGTCGGTGAGTACAATCATTGCATTTTTCTGCTTCTGCTCTTTTCTGCTTCTGCTCTTTTCTGCTTCTGCTCTTTTCTGCTTCTCATAGTTTTGTAAATTTGTAAATGGCCTAGGTGTTAGATTACGTGGTTTTGACTGTGATTTTATATACCTAAAGAAAAGATTAAAAAGAAAGGTCTATAGACGATCAATCAGGGACAGTACCTACTAGTAGTATTAATGAACATTTCTGATTGTTACAATTCTCTTAGTCATAAACATTTAATTCCTGTGTTTGCTCTTTTCATTTCGAATACCAAAATCTGTAGCTAAGTATGAGTGGTGATGGAAAATTAGTGTAATATGCCTATCACCAACCTTAAGTTAGCTGCGGGAGTCGTAAAAGACGATGAAGAGTATTAGAGTTAAGAAAAGCACGGCAAGAGGAAGACGATTCCACAGCGCTAATCTCATCCTTCAAACCAGGTTTAAGAAGAGCACTTCCTTCAGGATACGTAACGGCCTGAGTGTGCCTCTGGTATTCCAAGGTAGGCTTCCAATACCGAGATCTCGGTATTGCGGGATCCCGCGCCATTTTCCAATCCCGCATGATGCGGGATTACGGGCGCAGGATCTGCGGGATTTGCTGGACTGAAAAAAGCGTGCATGCAACCTCAAACTTAATAAACTCTCAAACTTAAACATTAATATATTCGATATAAATTTACAGTTTTTAAATGTCTTTTGGTTGATTTTTTAATTTTGTTTATGTAGTTTTTGAAGATTTATTTTGTTTCGATTAGTTTTTTTTATTCAGTATTTGTTACTGTTTTTTTTTGTGAAGAAAACAGGTACGATTTGATTGTTCTCATACTAATAGTAATACGTAAATAAATGTGAAGTTAGTTGATTAAATCACTCTTTTTGAGTCATAAATAAATAGTGTAATTTGATTGATCTCAAGTATGAGAGACCTCCATATTTATTTAAGTATTACTACTAGTAAGTAGTAATCCTTACTAATATTATAAATGCGAAAGTAACTCTGTCTGTCTGTCTGTCTGTCTGTCTGCTACGCTTTCACGTCTAAACCACTGAACCGATTTTGATGAAATTTGGTACAGAAATGGACTAAAGCTTGAGAAAGGACATAGGCTACTTTTTATCGCGAAAAAATGGGTATAAGGGGTTGAAATAGGGGATGACATTTTGTATGGAAATTCGTCATTTTCGACGATAGAACCATGAATCTTTGTATTAAGGTACTTTATAATAAATAAATAAATATTCGTTCTAGCATTTTGGAAATTTCATTTATATGGGGATGAAATTCAACCCCTAAAAGACAAAAAAGCATACAGTCGAAACTACTGGGCCTAGAAACGAAATTTTTTTGACACCCTAGTATTTCTTGGGGTACACGAACTCTAGCAAAGAAATCGCGAAAAAATGGTTATAAGGGGTTGAAATAGGGGCTGACCTTTTGTATGGAAATTCGTCATTTTCGATGATAAAACCATAAGTCTTTGTATTGAGGCAGTTTATAATAAATAAATTAATATTCGTTCTAGCGTTTTGGAAATTTCATTTATATGGGGATGAAATTCAACCCCTAAAAGACAAAAAAGCATACAGTCGAAACTACTGGGCCTAGAAACGAAATTTTTTTGACACCGTAGTATTTCTTGGGGTACACGAACTCTAGCAAAGAAATCGCGAAAAAATGGTTATAAGGGGTTGAAATAGGGGCTGACCTTTTGTATGGAAATTCGTCATTTTCGATGATAAAACCATAAGTCTTTGTATTGAGGCAGTTTATAATAAATAAATTAATATTCGTTCTAGCGTTTTGGAAATTTCATTTATATGGGGATGAAATTCAACCCCTAAAAGACAAAAAAGCATATATCTGAAACCACTGGGCCTAGAACCGTAATTTTTTTACACCGTAGTATTCCTTGGGGTTCACGAGCTATAGTAAAGAAATCGCGAAAAAATAGTTATAAGGGGTTGAAATAGGGGCTGCCATTTTGTATGGAAATTCGACATTTTCGATGATAAAACCATGAATCTTTGTATTAAGGTATTTGATAATAAATAAATAAGTATTCGTTCTAGCATTTTGAAAATTTTACTTACATGGGGATGAAATTCAACCCCTAAAAAAACAAAAAGTATACAGCGGCAACCACTGGGCCTAGAAACGTATTTTTTTTTACTCCGGCGTATTTTTGGGGTACACGAGCACTAGCAAAGTATTTTCGGCAAATCACCCCCTTAAGGGAATGAAAAGCGTATAGCCGAAACTATTGGGGCTAGGAACGTGAAACTGTGTATTTCTGTATATTGTTCGATTCTCTTTCTTTTGTTGTAAATGAGCTCTAAGAAATTAGTTTTTGAAATTCATTCTCTAAGAGGGTGAAAAATGTATAGCCGAAATCATTAGGCCTAGAAATATGAAATTTTGTACAAAGTTGTCTCTCTTGGAGAAAGTGCTCACTAAAAAAGAGTTTTTTGCAATTTTACCCCTAAGGAGGTGAAAAGCATATAACCGATATCACTGAGCCTAGGAACGATCATTTTAGTATACGGTCGGCTTTCTTGGGTTACCCCATTATTTTTTCTTAATGCTCGCTTATCAAGATAGCTTTGGATCGACGCAATATGTAGGCACTGCTCTGCCATCATAGATATTGCAAAGATTCTTCTAGCAACATTTTATGACCAGCTGCCTGCCAAACGACATTGCTGGCTAGATGGCATCACCAATTGGTCCAGGTCGATGTAAATCTTTGTCTTAGTAGTATTTTGCGACACTCACAAACAATGAAAGCGTTATAATATTCATAGCCGCTACCAGACAGTAAGTTAAAATCAAGATATTAATCCAATTTTCTATGTCTAGAAATAAACAAATTTGAAGCGTCTATTTGTCTGTCAAAATAATAGGATTTATTTATGGTAACACAATTATTTGCACGATACCTATGTCTAAAAAACCGGCCAAGTGCGAGTCGGGGTCGCGCACGAAGGGTTCCGTACCTTTATCTATAAAAAGGGGGAAAATTGCGTTTGTTGTATAGGAGCCACCTTAAATATTTATTTTATTTTGTTTTTTATATTTATTGTTATAACGGCAACAGAAATGCATAATTTGTAAAAAATTCAACTGTCTAGCTATGGCGGTCCTTGAGATATGGCTTGGTGACAGACAGACGGACGGACAATTTTTTTTTGACTTATATTCATTATGGGGTAACCTTCAAAACGGCTGGACCCATACTGATAATATTTTACTAACAGGTCTACCAAGCCTTACATAAGGAATAACTTAGGCTATATTTTATCCAAGGCTATATTTTATCCCGGTGTGGCTGGAACAACTGTGAGAATTTAGTCGATTTTAAAATTATTTCACTAACGCAAAGCTATTTTTGAGCGAGTAAACATATTTAGGCTATTTTTTTATCCCGATATTCCTACGGGACCGGGCACAATGCCGGTGAAATTGTGGGAACTAAATGGATATGAAAATTAATTTACGAATGAAAATCTACATTATCAGTGAATAACAAATAAAGGCTATTTTCATCCTGGTGTTTACCTGGGAACGAGAACTCCGCGAGTGAAACCGGTGGATGTTGACTAATTTTTAAATTCTTTCACTAATAGGAAGCTACGTTA
This sequence comes from Lymantria dispar, assembly GCA_032191425.1. Taxonomy (NCBI): domain Eukaryota; kingdom Metazoa; phylum Arthropoda; class Insecta; order Lepidoptera; family Erebidae; genus Lymantria; species Lymantria dispar. Next base: position 26,117,228 of record CM063449.1, read on the forward strand.
TCAGCGAGTAAGATAAGCAATTTTTATGTCGGATATTTGTATGGGATTTGATAATTATTATTTTTATTTTCACCCATATAAACTTATAATATCAGCGAGTAACATAGGCAATTTTTATCTCGGCGTTTGCATGGAAATGGGGTCTACGTGGGTGAAACTGCGGGAGTTTGATCGATATTATTTTTTTCCCCAATGGAAACCTATCATGGATAATGTATTATCAACGACTAAGGATGGCCATATTTCTCATCGTCTTTCCACTTGAATTTAAACTACAAGGGTGGAAGTAATATTCAAATATAAAAATTTGTGTAGATATTTGGACGTTTGTTACTCAATCACGCGTAAACTGTTGACCGGATTTGGACGAAAATTGACACAGAGTATTTCTTAAATTAAGAATTATGAAAACCAACTTTTACGCGGGCGAAGCCGCGGGCAAAAGCTAGTCTTTATATATAAATTCTTGTGTACCTGTGTATGTCACTGAACTCCTCCTAAACGGCTGGACCGATATCGACGATTTTTTTTGCATGTGATGAAGGGGATTCGAGAATGGTTTAGACTCACAATTGGACCCGATAGGTGGCGCTGATATCCTTTTATTTTCTAACAGAACAACGTCTGTTGGGTCAGCTAGTACTTAAATAAATATGGAGTTAGTTGCTAATTCATAGCGTTTTTGTGATAAATAAACGAAGTAATTTCATTGATCTCATATTAATAGTAATATGTAGGTACGTAAATAAATGTGGAGTTGATTAATTCATTGATTTATTTGCCTTATATAAATGTGAATATTTTCGATATGTGGGATCCCGCAAATACCGAGATTCCGCGGGATTTAAAATTCGTAGTCCCGCAAATACCGGGATTTAATTCAAGCTGCGGGATTGGAAGCCCTATTCCAAGGTGCCTGAGTGTGCCTCTGGTATTCCAAGGTGCCTGAGCAACAGTATCATTTACTATCAGCTGTGCTGTTTGCTTTAATACCATAGGCGAAAGGAGGCAGAGGCTAAAACTATCTCCTCTGTTTATGGCGTTACCTTTTATCCAATCCTTTCCCGCTTCAAACGCATGAAGACTCCAACGAATTCACTTGCCCTGTGTCTCACTTTATTCCTCAATTTTCTAGGATTAACCCCTCAGTTTAAATTCTTACAATAAGCGTTTGTATTAATTGATTACAGGCACAATCACATTTATAATCGGCTTCACTGGCTGCGTGGGCGCATTGCGTGAAAATACTTGTCTGCTAGCATGTGTAAGTAATCATTAGCCTTGAATACCTTACATGCCAAGAACCGTGACCTACATTTTCGTACCTATGTATTATAATTTTAATAGATTTTTAATTGAATATCATCTCTTGCTTTGAAGCGAATTCATTAGCAGAAAGATTTTGGAGGCGATAATGGACTAAAACATGTCTATTAGTCATTTAACTGTGGGTTAGATCCTTCCGCTTTCTGCCAACAAAAATGACTGATCCTTGAGTATCATTTCCTTTTAAAAGCATACTGCTTTAAAAAATGAATACTTGAATCATCATCATCGCAGCCCACATACGTCCCACTGTTGGGCTCGGGCCTCCTCCACAATGGGAGGGAATTTGACCTACTATACCATGCTGGTCAGACATGTTGGTATAGGGTTTCATTTCGAGTTTTCCTTCTCTTGCACAGATGTTATGTGCACATTATATCCCATAGTCGTCTTATACGACATCCACGGGCAAGATAGGGAGTGGTGAATTGTATTCTTACTCCGTCACCACACGGAATACTTGAATAGGTGGAGGATTTTAAAATATATAAATAAAATCTCAAAAATTGATTCACAACAATAATTTTGGTAGAAATCGAATCATTACATCAGTATGTGAAGTTGCCGGCTCTAGTGGTTAACTCGCGATTGGGTGCTCCTTGTGGGATCTGGTCCAGCCATAGTCTTTTGCATTATTTGAAAATTATAGGTAACTAGCAACCCGCCCTCGCTTCGCTTCGGTTATAGGTTATAGTCGTTTTACCCGCGTAGTTCCCGTTCCCGTGGGAATACCGGGATAAAATATAGCCTAGTTTACGCCCTGATATTATAGCTTTCCATTGGTGAAAGAATTTTTGAAATCGGTCCAGCCGTTTTGAAGATTACCCGGAACAAACAGACAGACAGACAGACAAAAATTTTTTAATTGCTATTTTAGGCATAGGTGTCGTGCAAATAACCATGTGAGCATGAAAAAAGCCTATTATTTTGACATTACAAACAGACACTCCAATTTTATTTATTGGTATAGATAGATATGGTTCGAAGAGCATCACACTGAAGCTATAATTTTATATGGAGTTTTATTTAGAAAAAGTCAGTAACTATATAAAAAATATACAAAGCTGCCGAGTTGTTTTGCCAGATCTCAGTGCGGTCGCGTTCCGATCCGGTGGTAGTTATTTCAATTAATTTAAGGTATAATGTAAAGATTGACAATATTTAAGTGTCCCATCTCAGTTTGTGATATATAAATGATTTGAATTTAAAGTCGCGACTCGGACTACGACGCCACTTAGTTGCAGTACTTCTTCGTAACAACCACAAACAATCTAGGCCTGTAATGTTACTTCCCATTAACTGGAATGATATCAAGTAATTTTTTTGCGTAACAGAATTACCATTTTGTGGTATGCTTCCGGGTAGACTTTATCGTGGTTTAAGCTTGTTTATGAGTTATCATCATAGTACTGTTATTATCCCAATTTCTTGGAGCCAACAATTTGTATTCTTCTTCCATCGTAGTGTGTACGATGGAAGAAGAATACAAATTGTTGATTGTCGTCACGTCAACTCTTCTTGGGAATGTAATTGTTGGCCAAGATTGAAACCTGCCAAGAACAATGTAAGGGTTGCTAGAGTTCATGAGTGAAGTGAATAAAATCTTTACAAACAAAAACTGTGATTGGACTACACTGTCGCCAGTCTTCAGTCTACAGGCGCGGGCCGGTCCGTCCAGGATAGTACTACACTTTCGTATAAAATCGACGTCTGAGTAGTACCAATTTGTGACTGCACTTCGTTCAGTGAGCGAGAGAGTCACAAGCCCAATTAGTGTATTTGCGTGTGGTGTATTTTGGTGATACATTTACTATCATCGAACCTCATTGCATGCATTCAAACTCCCTTCACTTTTTTCACGGTAGACAGCGCCTTAGCAAAGGATAATAAGCAGCAGTAATACTTACCATCAAGTATGCTGTTTGCACCAAAAGCAATATATAAAAAGTATTTAAAGAATATAAATGACCAGTGTACCACGACTTAACTGCGTCGTGATCGAACCCACAATACTTACTACAGGAGATCAGTACTTAGATCATGTCGCCTCCTGGAAAATAATATTTTCTTGATAAAAGTTCGTTAACTTTCATCATTATCATTATCAGCAAGCCCTAATTACTAACAATAAAATTAGGTTTATTTATTTCTATAATTCAGCGTACCTAACGGTTCTCTGTGACTGTAACCGAGCCGTCATCCCACACAACATTGTCACCATTATCATATATGCGTCACCATTCAAGAACCTTTCTTACCCAACGGTGACGGGTTCATTGAACGATGGGTAATTAACACTTCAGCGTAGTAATCACTCGCAATCGATAACACTCACCTATGGCGAAATAAATTGAAAACACGACAAGTATTTTGGATAATGATATCTGATGTTTACGTGAGTGTTACACTTTGTAAATAGCCGACGGCTTTACGCGGGGGTCATCCGGTCGATGGCCCTGTACGGCGCACCGGTGTGGGCGGGGTCCATGACCGTCCGACTGAGGGCTCTTCTGTGGCGACCACAGAGGCCCATGGCGGTCAGGGCCATCCGCGGATATCGCACGGTGACGACGGCGGCGGCGTGCCTATTGGCCGGGACTCCCCCGTGAGACCTGGAGGCGGAAATGCTCGCCGGATTGTATCGGCGGGTGACGGGGGTGCAAGCGGAGGGCGGTGTGATCTCGTTAAGGGAGCTCACCGCCTGGCGCGTCGACGCCCGCCGAGACGTTATTGCCCGTTGGGCAGTCCGGCTGGAGAGGCCTCGGTTCGGGGTGCGAATCGTGGAGGCCTTCCGGCCGGTGCTGATGCAGTGGTTGAAAAGGCGGCACGGGGTGCTTTCCTTCCGACTAGAGCAGGTGTTGACGGGGCATAGGTGCTTCGGATTTTATCTCGTAGAAAAATCCCGAAGGTCGTCCGCTTCATAGAATGCGATTTAGAGTTTAGTTCATTTCAGCTCATATACGTCCTACTGTTGCTTGTGCTCGAGCCTCCTTCACAATAGGAGGGAATTGACCTTACTATACCATGCTGGTCAGACAGGTTGGTATAGGGTTTTATTTCGAGTTTTTCTTCTATTGCATATTATATGCGTATTATATCACTTAGGCGTCTTTTACGACATCTACTGGCAAGCAAGATGAGGTCTATATTTAAAGATCACCTTTCAGTGCCATAAGTTATCGTTGGTATCAGACACTGGCCGTTGAACTGTGCTTTTACAGTGAAGAATAGTGGTGTAATGTCCGCATGTTATCATAAGTAATTAATACTAAAATATACTTTAGAATCGGCCATTTTAGTTTCATTAAATGATTTGACATGGTATCTAAAAGTAGGACAACTTAAAACATTTGTAATAACTATAAAATACTCGTTGTCGAATACTTTAGACCGTCAGTAACAATTATTTGGTTTTTTTTATATAACAATATGTCTAAGTATAGTATTAAAAGCCGCATATTATTATTTCCTGAGTCTTTTTCAAGGGTACGCGGCATTGATCATTATCAGATTGAATTTACTGAATGGATTTTTGAACTGCTGTAAAAACGAGTATTCATGATGTTTATCGCGCGTGTTCATCATTAGTAAATATGTTTTTTTTTCATGCGTAGCGCATTAGATAGTATTTTATAGCAGTAATTATTGTAACAAATTACTTACAAATGTCTGTATAAAAAGTGTATTACCGTAATATTCACGAGAAAAGGAAGCGTCTTAGTTTTGATTAATTTCCAATATAATTAAATAAAAATTTAAATATTGTCCGTGTGGTGACGGAGCAAGAATACAATTCACCACTCCCTCTCTTGCCTGTGGGTGTCGTAAAAGCCGATTAAGGGATATCTTGTGCATATAACAATAATTGTTAAGAGAAAGAGAAAGATAACTCGAAATTTTTATTTCGAGTACATACATACTATACTAACTCCCTACTATATATTACCCCCATACTAACTCGTCTGACCAGTGTGGTATAGTAGGTCAATTGTCCTCCGGCTCGTCAGGCTCGAGTCCAATAATGGGACGTATATGAGCTGTGATGATGACGGTGATGATATCTATACCAATAAATAAAATTGGAGTGTCTGTTTGTAATGTCAGAATAATAGGCTTTTTTCATGCTCACACGGTTATTTGCACGACACCTATGCCTAAAATAGCAATTAAAAAATTTGTCTGTCTGTCTGTCTGTTTGTTCCGGGTAATCTTCAAAATGGCTGGACCGATTTCAAAAATTCTTTCACCAATGGAAAGCTATAATATCAGGGCGTAAACCAGGCTATATTTTATCTCGGTATTCCCACGGGAACGGGAACTACGCGGGTAAAACGACTATAACCTATAACCGAAGCGAAGCGAGGGCGGATTGCTAGTTTAATTATATGAATTAACTAGCAACCCGCCCTCGCTTCGCTTCGGTTTCTGTCGCCTTATCCCCGTAGTTCCCGTTCCCATGGGAATACCGGGATAAAATATAGCCTAGTTTACTCCCTGTTATTATGCCTGCTGTGTGGTAGCGGCTTCGAATACTACCAACCCTTGCTTTGCTCGTGGGTGTCGTAAAAGACGACTAAGAGCCCTAGATTGACCCGGACCAACTCCATCTGGTACCATTTGGGTCAACGATTACATTCCCAAGGAGGGTTGACGTCAGGCAGGCGGCCGGTCATAAAAGTCATTGCCGAAACTTTTTGCAATATGTCAAAACAGATGACATATTGCGTCGACCCCAAGTAATTGGGATAAGAGCAAGATGATGATGATGACTCCCTGTTATTATGGCTTTCCATTGGTGAAAGAATTTTTGAAATCGGTCCAGCCGTTTTGAAGATTACCCGGAACAAACAGACAGACAGACAAACAAAAAAATATTAAGTGACTAGCAACCCGCCCTCGCTTCGTTTCGGTTTTAGTCGTTTTACCCGCGTCGTTCCCGTTCCCGTGGGAATACCAGGATAAAATATAGCCTAGTTTACGCGCTGATATTATAGCTTTCCATTGGTGAAAGAATTTTTGAAATCGGTCCAGCTGTTTTGAGATTACCCGGAACAAACAGACAGACAAAAATTTTTTAATTTGTATTTTAGGCATAGGTGTCGTGCAAATAACCGTATGAGCATGAAAAAAGCCTTTTATTTTGACATTACTAACAGACACTCCGATTTTATTTATTGGTATAGATTTTTAGGCATAGGTATCATCCAAATAACCGTGTGAGAATGAAAAAAGCCTATTGTTTTGACATTCCAAACAGACACTCTAATTTTATTTATTGGTATAGATATATTACCGTTTAAGAATACGATAAGAATAAAATTAAAAGGATTAAAATTAAAAATACAAGTGTTATTGTCCTGTCTTAATAATCGACTGCGGTATCACTCGGAGGCCAGCAGCACTCGCTTGGGATAATGGTAGAGTGATTTCAGTACTGACCTCTTGCGCCGTTTGTCGTGGACTCTATTCCAACGGGTGACAATTCTTTAAGCGATCCATAAATGATTATTCTAAGTCTAGATGTAATTTATGTACTTTGTTTGTATGCTTATAAAATCCATCGTGATACAAAAACTTTGTAATTAGTTCGGGCCTTCCCTTAATAAAATAAAAAATGAGCCGTCGCTTAGGACGCCTGGCAGATGTGAAACATCGGAATTATCTTGTACAAGTATATATGCATTAAAGAACAGATTACGTCAGAAATTAATATGGCGAAATGTATAAATAAAATATTCCGTCATATAGTGTGGCGTTGCGTCGCCGCGGCCTGTTTACGCCATGCCAACAAACAGGTTTACCCTCGCATATTCCGTCATATAGCGTGGCGTTGTGTCGCCGTGGACTATTTACGCCACGCCAAAGCTCAGGTTTACCCTCGCCTTTAGATGTTTCATATTAATAAATTAAACTGCAATTGTCAACAAGCCTGCTAAACATAGTGGTTATTATGGTATTATCCTTTTTTTTAGAGAAACCTATGTCCAACATTTAGCGTACACAATGTAGGTACATTTGCAGGTTTATATTTTGCTAAAGTTTCTGCATAGTATTATATTTTTTCATTAACTGTATTTTTTTTTGTGTAACAGTATGCAGTGTTCCTTGCTTTGCTATTACTGGCCGAGATGACTACGGGAATATTATTCTTTGTCTTCAAAGACTGGGTAAGCATCTCATAACCTAAATATATCTGCTGATCTCTGATAATTATCATCATCATCTCGGGTCATAAACGTCCAACTGCTTAGCTTAAGGCTATTCCACAATAGGAGGAAAATTGACCCACTATTTCATGCTGCCTCTGGTCAAAGGGGTTCGTATCTTATCCTATACGATTAGGTTACGTTATTATAGGTTTATTTCGAGTTTTCTTTTCTTCAATAGATGTTATCTGTGTATTATATTGCTATTCTATGACATCTGATTCTACGGCTGCATAGGCGTTTCTAGGTCAAACAGTGGACGTCTATAGCTTAGTGGATGAATTATATTGATTATTTGAAGTACTAATCTTACTACTGTTACACGACTCTACCTACGACTTACTACATTTTATTAAAAAAAAAAACAATGGGACGTACATATATGAGCTGAAATTATAAAATGATGATGATGTCCCAATAGGCAATATAGAACTATCTGAAAAAAATAAAAATTTTCGGGACTCAAATCCTAAATTTTATTAAGTACAGCTAATATCAAAGTTGAATGAATTTTCTGTTTTATTTATATTTACTAATATAATTTTTATATATTTATAGATAAAGCAACAAGCGACCATTGGTTTCCAAACATTCATTACGCATTATAGAGAAGATCCCGATCAACAGAACTTAATTGACTGGATACAAGAAGACTGGGTAAGTGTATTATATAAATTTGTATATTAATAGCGTAACATCTATACAAATAAATAAAATTGAAGTCTGTTTGTAATGTTCAAATACTGGGCTCTTTTCGTGCTCATACGGTTCTTTGCACGACAACTATGCCTAAAATAGAGTTAAATTTTTTTTGTGTCTATCTGTTTGTCTGTGTGTAGGACCACTATAGCAGTACTTACATATTATTAATTTTACATTTTGTTTGAAATTGATTCCATAAACTACCATCCGATCGGAACTCGGCTTTAAGCTGATCCAGCAAAAACAGCGGGCTCGTTATTTTTTAGGTTACTTCTTTCTGATAAAAATGCATACAAAATGATTAATAAGCATTAGCTCAAATCGCAGTCCCCGACGAACATTATGGTAATAATCGCTATTACGATAGAATCGGTTTTATTAAAGATTCGTTATCTACACACCTTATTACAATCATTGAGATTTTTTTTTGATCGGGCGATGAATACTTTTGGATTTATCCATTCAATAATGATCTTTATATTTTTGTTCAACGGATAACATAAGTGAAAAATTTACACGATCAATAATGCAAAAACTTATTACCAAATCTCAAAAGTCATCATTTTAGTGTAAGCGGCTATTACCATATTGTTCGAGGGAAAAATGACAGAGCCGTTCCCGGTATGCGGCAACACAACATAGTTCGGGTGATTTTGCTGCTTACCTTTCATAGCACCTAAAAATGATCATCGAATAAGCATGTAATATTACGTAAACACAAATTGTGTTTACCGTAATATTAAAGTTAGTTATATCATCGAATACGATTGCAATGTCATTTTACGAATGGAAAGTATATTCATATTTATCATGGAACAATATCACAATCTTAGAATAATAACGTATAGAAGGATAGTGTCAGTACTTCGAACTTTAAAAATTTGAATCTAAAAATACTAATGGCGGGCAGACGATTACACACGTACACACGGAAACCACTATACAAATTATGAAATCAAATTTTGTTTTTATTATTAACATAAATCGTCGAAATACTTTTAAAAGTAATGTTAAAAACCTTTTTATGTTTTTCAAATGTGTTGTGGCACCATTTGAATGCACAAGCCGTCATAATTACCTATTTATTTTTTAAGAGTTGCGTACGTTCGTGCAGTGCAATGACTTGTACATTACGGAACTGTTCCGGCGTAGGCTCCAATTGAAATGCCTCACTTTTTGTGCGTGGATTTACCTTCTATATGTTATTATTCTAAGATCACAATCAACTATTACTATAGCAACACCGATTTGTGATTACAGGCGAACACTATCGTAAAGTTAGTTTGCGTCTTAGAATAATAACGTATAGAAGGTATGTTCACGCACAAAAAGTGAGGCATTTCAATTAGAGCCTAATGGAGCTTACACCGGAACCGTTCCGTAATGTACAAGTCATTGTACTGCACGAACGTACGCAACTCTTAAAAAATAAATAGGTAATTATGACGGTTTGTGCATTCAAATGGTGTCACAACACATTTAAAAATATAAAAAGATTATTAACATTACTTTTAAAGGTAATTCGACGATTTATGTTAATAAAAACAAAATTTTATTTCATAATTTGTATAGTGGTGTGCGTGTGTACGTGTGTAATCGTCTGCGCGCCATTAGTATTTTTAGATTCAAATTTTGAAAGTTCGAAGTATTGACACTATCCTTCTATACGTTATTATTCTAAGGTTTGCGTTAATTTTTTCCATAGCTTATTTCAGTAATGGACATTTTCAGTTTTCTTACTGATAAAGAAAATTTATAATAAAAATTTAGTATAAATGTAGTGCAAAAAATATTCCCTATTTTTGATAAAAGAATCTTCTTTTTAGTCTTGATAGTTTTCAAGATATTCAGTTTTTATTTGCTCCTGTAAAATTGTCATTTTCCTATTACGATTTTGTTCGTCGGGGACTGCGAAATATCCCTACCCTTAACCCTTCGAACCAGGTTATATTTTTTTTCTGCAAAATATAATACAAATATTTATTCCTATTATATATTGGAGGATTATATTTATATGGCTGGACCAGAATGAAATTGTATGTATAGCATATGCGTAGCTCCACTGTGATGCCCTTCGAAATAGGATAAATTTTATTTTTCTAAATAAAATATAAAATAAATAAAAAATATGACTGTACCATATCCCATAAGCGGCATCCAGCGCCGCGGCTCCCCTCAATTAAATATATTGCACGGAAGTTCCAATATTATAACGGTATTCTAATTTTCAAGCAAAGTTTTATCTTATAGCTGGTCTAAAAATAAAGATACATCTATTTCTATTTTAGTTACAATGCTGTGGTGTAGAAGGTCCACGTGATTGGGATCGCAACGCTTACTTCAACTGTTCAAGCGGCGCAGTAGGTTCACGAGAGGCATGCGGAGTACCCTTCAGTTGTTGTAGAAACAAGCCCCAGGACATCATTCGTAATAAACAGTGCGGCTACGACGTGAGGAAACCCACTTATGTGAGTACTTTTTTATCTGTTTTATGTCAACTATATATTTCTATATATTTAACTATATATGTATATATATTTTACTATACAGGGCGTATCAGGTTATGGGACAACTGTTCGAGTATGTTGTAGTTTAACGGTCATAGATCGTAATTAGAATATACATTACACAAAAAACAATATAACATAAAAGTTATAGTGATTTTAAAAAAATGTGTCTAAGAATCTACGTCTTAAATGTTACGTATTATGTAGGCATGTACAGACAATAAATGTAGGCATGTAAAGCTTCGACAGTATAATTTCATTCATTCATACCTAGAATTGCGCAAACGTTGCAAAACGCAAACACAATGACATCGTAGGTACAACGGCGAGCGGTCAACGGTCATAGGCCGATCAGTTTTAAAGCGAAGTTTGTCTTGATTATGTGAATATAATCATCGATTTATTCAATTTCTAATGAACATTTAACAAAGTATGAGTATGCTGCGTATTAAGTATCATTGACTTTATACATGTCAATCAGATTTACAAGAAAAAGCGATGACAAAATTGAAAATTTTACATGTCTCTAATTCCTTTACGAATCGATATTTTTCGTTCAAATTTTTTTCATGGGTTTCTACAACCATTGCCTAGCTCCCCTTTGACCAGTTGCCCCATAACCTGATACACCCTGTATATGTCACGTGAAGCGGGCGGCAAAAAATGTCCCATTTTAAGTCTTGTTCATATTGGGATTAAAAGAAAAGAAGGAAAAACATTTTAAATCTTACTCCATCACCACACGGAAATTTATAATTTTTATTTATACATTATGCCATATTAGTCCCTGTCGTAATCTGTTCTTTTATGCATATATATTTGTACAAAATAATTTCGATGTTTCATATCTACCAGCCGTCCTGAGCGATGCCTCACTTTTTTATGACGCTTATTATCTAATTTTATTAGACTTTAAAGAATTGGCGAAACATGAACAATGGATTTTTCGAAAGCTTTTTTGTTAACATAATTTAATAAAAACCGGCTAAATGCGATTTGGAGTCGCGCACGAATGGTTCTGTACCATTATCTATAATAAGTGCAAAAAAATCGCGTTTAGTGTATAGGATCACCTTAAATATTTATTTTATTTTGTTTTAAGTATACAGGCAACAGAAATACATAATTTGTAAAAAAATCAACTGTCTAGCTATCGCGGTTTTTGAGATACAGCCTGGTGGCAGACAGACGGACGAACAGACAGCGAAGTCTTAGTAATAGGGTCCCGTTTTTACTCTTTGGGTACGTAACCCCGAAAAAATTATCTAAGTATTGGATGTTTGAGTTGAGAGTAATATATTTAATCCAAATATGAACAAAATCTAAAATGTGACATTTTTTGCTGCCCGCTTCAGATGAAATGCCCCTATAGTCAAGTTATTATCATGTATTTAAAAAAATATATTTATATTATTGAACTCTGTACTGTGCGATGTTGTCATTATATTTTCTTTCATTTTTGTAGTGATGGGTTAAGAATATAATATGGTTGCACCTCTTATTTTTCCATAGGAACCGGCTGAGGGATCTCTAGTATACTGGCTGGTAGTACCTACTATTGGGAAACTTATAATAGCAACTGCGACCGACAACCAGTCTTTCAAGCGTGATAATTATGGCATTATCCCTTTTCAGGGAGGCCTATGTCCAACAGTGAGACACGAGAGACTTATAGAATTATTCATATTTTTAATGTATGTAATGCTCTAATGATGACTAATGAGAGACTATTAATATTTTTAATAGATGTAATATTCGGCAGAGCTGAGGTCTGAAATATCGGTAAATTTGCCCGACTTTATTTAAAATTCTCATTCATCACCATTATCGAATCTCCTCCACAATAGGAGGGAAATTGATTTACTATACCACGCTGGTAAGACGTAATGATATTAGGATTTATTTTCAGTTTTCTTTCTATTCCATAATGTTATAATTATGCATTATTAATCTCTTAGTGGTCTTTTACGATATCCACGGACAGGACAAGGAAATGTATTTTTACTCCGTCATTTTCATTCTTTTGGTGATCGTCGTTACTTTTATAATTTTTCTAGAGATTGCAACTTCCCATTCATCTGGTGATTTAATCGCAGCTCACATACGTCCCTCTGTTGGGCTGGGGCCTCCTCAACAATGGGGGGAATTTGATCTACCATAAACATGACGATGTTGGTATAGGGTTTCATTTCGAGATTGCCTTTTCTTGTACAGATATTATGTGCATATTATATTCCTTAGGTGTCTTTTACGACACCCACGGGCAGGATAGGGAGTGGTGAATTGCATTCTTACTCCGTCACCACAAGGAAATGTCTTAGCGGTGATGTCTTAGCTGAATATTAACTATCATAAGCAAGTAAGGGGTGATGACATTTTTATCCCTATTTTTATCCTTTCACCATACGGGGAGCATTGAAATAGAAGATTTTAATTGCTGTTACTGACTTAGCACGTGAGCGAGCGTGTGATTTACGAGCGCGGCTGCTTGATGGCGGCCGAGGATTGGTTGCAGCGACATCTCGCGTCTGTAGCCGCGGCGTTATTAGGACCATTGGCGTTGAAGGTCCTACTAGATCATATTAGCGCTATTAGGCACCGCTGTATTTGTGTTTTGTGTAGATATTTATTTCATGGCAAAATGTATACTAATATTTATTATAAGCACATAAATTGTTTATGAAAATAATTTAATCTGTCCGTTGAAAAATCCGTAATATTTAATAGATTAAAACAAATTGAAAACCACCCTGTAAGGCCAGTGGTTCGCTCAAAGGGTGACGAAAAGTCGCGTAGCGGGTCTGGGTTTTTGCTTTGGAAGGTTAGGCAAGATGCTGCCGGCAAATTCATCCATCTGCTCATTCACGATTCACCATTCAGACATTCACGACTAGAGCACAGGCACACCAATCTATGACTCTTGATAGGAAAGTAATGGTTGGTGAAGTATGGTTTTCGTACCCCGTCACCACACGGAAAGCCGGAACATAGCCTGCTATTAAAAATGATTGGCGTGGTGACGGAAAAAGAATACAATTCACCACCCCCGATCTTAGAAGACGGCTAATGGTTATAATATGCATTTAACATCTATGCAAAAGAAAGAAAACTCGAAATAAAAACCTATATCAACCCGTCTGACTGGTGTGGTATACTATGCCAATTTCCATCCCTCTCTTTGCGGAGGAGGCTCGAGCCCAGCAGTGGGACATACATGAGCTGTCATGATGGTGATGATTAATAATAAAGATAATTAAAGGGATTTCAAACATGTTTTGATAGCCCAATGTGAAATTCATTGCTTATATAGTAAGTCTCAAGGTCAAGATAATTATGCATCCTTTTTTTAAGATTATTTTAAAGATAATACCATACACTAGGAAATAATCCTTGTAATATGGGGACTTTGCTAACATAACTAACGGACGCAATTACACCCAGACTAAGAACCACAATCTGTGAATCGTTCAGTGTTGCCTCCTTTTCTTGGGTGGGCTATGATCAGCGCTCACGACGTCCATTCCGTACAGGGTGACGAAAAACGACGAAGATGACGACGACACCGAGTTCTTTGTCGTTCGTAGGCAGCTCGGCGGGATACCCTCCCTTTCTTCAACGCCCCTCTCGGGATGTGGTTCGCCCTCGCGCGGTCGGCCTCTTTTCTGGTGACGAACTATTCCCCGGTCCACTCACCCGCAACATAAAGTATGGTCGCAGGACTTTGACTTTGTAGGATTTGTACCCATGAAACTGGCACGGTAGATAACTGCACTTTAACCATTACGTGCGGTTGTATAAATTGCCTTATTTTGAAATACTTATTTATTTAAATAATTGAACTAAGTCGTCATATATTTCAGATACTTATTATTATGTATACATTTTCTCAATGAAACATTGTAATTATATTATTTAGTATAGCACATTTTTGTCGCCAAGTTGTCCCACTTAGTAAGCTATTATGTAGTTTTACGTAGTTGCGTTGTTGATGTTTTTCGTTTCTATTTGTTCTAGAGTTTTGATATAGCAAAGATAATATATGACAAGGGATGTTTAGAGGCCGCTGAGGACTGGTTTGATCATAACCTATTGATTGTTGCTACGTCCGCTGTTTGTACCGCTTTTGCACAAGTAAGTTTTATTAGTTTGGAAATGTGATATTAGCGAAATGGAAAACGATAAAATAACTATAAAATATCGATAAAAGAGCGACAAAAGATCGACAAAAGATCGATTAAATATCGATAACATATTTCAGTGCCCCTTTTTCACCTTTAAGTTTCTCGCAGAAATATGAAATATTAATTTGCTAACAAGGTATTGTTAAGATAGCTTGATAATTCGTCCTGTTATCCATTTCCCTAATCTTGTAATTATGCCAGATTTAATTCATTTAATGTTTTATAGTATTTGCACACAGCATTTTCTTCATTTATGTAGATATTTTGTGTTATTGCTAATATTTGTGCAAGTAGATATTAGTAGTTAGTAGAATAAGAAATCAAAGTATTCTGCTTTCTCATCACTCTTGTTATATGATGAAAGTATCAGGTAAAACTTACGAATGAAAGTAAAATCCATATTAATATTATAAATGCGAAAGTAAGAATGTTTGTTTGTGTGTAACGCTTTCACGCTTAAACCACCGAACCGATTTCAAAAATTCTTTCTCCAATGGAAAGCTATAATATCAGGGAGTAACATAGGCTATATTTTATCCCGGTATTCTCACAGGAACGGGAACTACGCCGCGGGTAAAGCGACTGAAACCGAAGCGTAGCGAGGGCGGGTTGCTAGTACAAAATAAACTTATTAAAGATAGTGATAGTAGTTTACTTGGATTTTTTAATTTCGTGCAACGTAATCGCTTGAATTGTATGTATCTTAAAGTAAAGGACAAAGTGACGAGAAAGTTTCTGTCGTAAAGAACTCGTTCTAACTTTACATGCTAGAACAACGAAAGGTAAGTTGTATTGTAAAATGATGATGTATATTGTGGAGAATACTAATGCCCGTATTCATCAATGTATCCTAAGTTTTAGATAACTCAGGCAGTATGAAATTAAACATGTAATATTGATGTTTAAGTAGTCAAAAGTATTACCATAAAACTTTGAAGTTGTTGGCGAAAACGTGCATAACTTCGTGAAATTACATTCATATATCTCTTACTGAATGGATCATTCATGCATATTAGGTTTAAGAAGTTATAAACGAGGTTTAAGACACCATTTTCTTCACGATAGGCAACGGCCTAGCTGTGCCTCTAGTGTTGCAAAGGTCTATGTGCGGTAGTATCTCTTACCATCTGGTGTGGTGCTTGCTCATTGTCACCATCGGCAATAAAAAAAAGTACTATAGGATAACAAAATTGATGTAAACGAAAAATTCATGTTACGTTAACGCCAGGTGCTTTCAAAGTAATGGACCTTCTAAAATGTTCACGGACGGTCAGATTTCTTAAAAAAGAGCTCATCACGACATAGATTCTCGGTAAAGTACTCAGTACTCGATACTTTGAAGCATCGATACTTTTGCTTCGATACTTTTGCTTCGATACTTTTGCTTCG
Source organism: Lymantria dispar (assembly GCA_032191425.1). Taxonomy (NCBI): domain Eukaryota; kingdom Metazoa; phylum Arthropoda; class Insecta; order Lepidoptera; family Erebidae; genus Lymantria; species Lymantria dispar. The sequence goes on from CM063449.1 coordinate 26,133,539, forward strand.
ATACTTTATTGATTACGATACTTTTTCTTCGATACTACTCATGAGTTACAGTATCGATACTTTCTGTTCGAGTGGCGCCATTTCTGAGGTACGCGACAGCCTATTACTTGCCTATATATATATATATATATATATATATATAGCCTATACTTTGACTATCGTCGCGCGCGGCCGCGATGCACGGAAATGGACCTTAAAAATTTAATTCTGTCTTTTTAATTCTTATAATAATAATTTGTATTTTTTTTTGTCAGATTCTGGGTATATGCTTCGCGCAGAACTTGCGCGCGGACATATTCGCGCAGAAGGCGAAGTGGCACTGACAATCAGCGTCTCCTGCTGCCGTGTGACGCGCCCACGCATGCACGCACACGTACGCACACACCCACAGCACGCACGCACGCACACACGCACCTGACAAAACATACAAAATATTTGATCAATACAAATTGTTAATTGAAATTTGTTTTCGCTTGAGAGTAGCAAGAACGATTTAAAAACAGTATTCAATGTCGTTACGTATCTTTAGAAGGTTATAAACGTAATTTTTAGAAAGTTAACTGAAGATAATAAATTTTCATGATAGTAGTGTTTAAATTAAAAGTATTTCAAGAATAACTAAATGCAAAACATAATAGATATCTATCATCCTACAAAAATATGTAAGATTATATTCAGTACTAATATATATAAAACTTATTACATTAAATCAATCGAACACTAAACCGATCGGACACTAAACCAGTCGAATACTAAACCAATCGGACACCAAACCAATAGGACACTAAACCAATCGGCCATTAAAAATGAATACTGACTTCTAAGATTATATAAATATCATGATCATTAAAGAAGACTTATAAACGCCGTTCTTGCGTCCGTGGTCCGGTTTGTTTTTTAATACTACACAATATAAATTGTAGACTAATTAAAATAGAAAAAAAAAAACATTTTGACGATGTGGTGGACTAAATTTATACAATGCAATATTTATCTAAAGACATTTTTTATTTAGTTTTCTTTTGACAAATGTATTATGAATAATGTAATTTTAAAGTTACTGTAATACGATTTATATAGTACAACTATCAAGATAAAATTGACAATAATATTAATCTACTTTAACTCTATTGTGAAAGTCGTGAAAACTGCCTGAAGGAGCACTAGGGAAATATGAAACAGGGTTTTGCGAGGAAACTCATCATCATTAGTGATCGTCAACCGGCCTGCCAAGGGTAATATAGGCATTATTATTCTCATTCACGGGGAGGCCTATATTGAGTAATGGACGTCGATATGCTTATGAATCGACAGAATATTAATCAATATTGCATATATAAAGTTTATGGGATGATTTGGTTTCATGAAAGCACTTTTATATCATATACAGTAAACCCCAGCAGTTCCTCAACATCAAATTATTTAGACGCATCAAAATTATTTAATATAAAACATACACGAGGCTTTCATATTTCTGCCAAAAATTCAAAAATAGTAAAATTTGTCAGCCTATTGCCATCCACTATTGGCCATAGTCCTTCTCATAGAAGGACAATGTTACGTTTAGTAATTCGGCCGTCTTACATGGTGTTATTAGTATCTCAACTGCTGGCCTTATGTTGATTCTTCAGGCCCTTTTGTCGACTAACACGCTAAAATAAATAGGCGGTAACATATTACGTTATTAACCCTACATCTAATTTGTAATACGTTGCACACGTATACACGTAAAAAAAATCTCAGGACATATTATAACCAGGACGGTTTGGTTTAAGCTATAGTTGTACTGTATTATCACAAATTATTTCTTTATAACATTTTTATGGGTAGTTACGTATAGTGATATTAAAGCTATTTCTACGGATTTTATCTCGTTTTCGAACTCTTATGGTCTTCGGTGACCTTGAATATTGTCCATCTGTGACCTTGAATACTGAAAAGTGTCCAAAATGTCGGGCAAAACCGAATACGAATGCGATAAAATTCGTAAAAACTGTTTTATTTCAAATGTGTAATACTCGCATAAACAGCAGAAATCGTTATATATAGTGATATTTTACGTAAAGATGGCAATGCATATTTATTAATAAAATAGTTTATAATAATAAATTATTTATATGTGCATTGTTATACACCACAAGTGCTCATCTTACTATCCCTTCGGCTTCGAGAATGTTCTTCATAAAGTCTGGCACGTCTTTAAATATTTCCCAACATATTTGGATAATTCTTGAAACTCACTTTTCTATACCTGTTGTAAAATGTTGTTATAACTTGTTGAAGAAGTGTCCAATGTAATGGGTATTTTTAGCTTTCTATGGTTATCCTGCCAAATTAAACAGCCACTAGGTTTCATAAGGACTTTCTATGACGTTTTGAGGATTTTGGCATGTATAATTACTTTGAGTTTGAAATTGCTCGAACCGAGTTCTCTTTCAGAACGTCATTCGGGTATATCTTTTGTGGTTACCTTACCACGCTGTTTCTTACCAACGATACAGATGACTACAGACATACATGACACTGTCCTATTGATACATTTTATAAAATACAATACTGAAAGTACAATGTCGTATTTAATCATTACAGAAAAAGAAAATACATTGTACCTAATTAAATGTATTCAATTCAGAAATTTGCAATAGAAAAATAGACTGAGGTATTTAGAATAAAGAAATAAATAAAAAAAAGATGCAAAAAGAGAAGAAAAACTCGAAACAAAACCATATCACACACCACGCTAGTTAGACGGACGCTAGTCTAACTAGCGTGGTGTAATAGGACAATTTCTCTCATAGTGAAGGAGGCCCAAACCCAACACTAGGACGAATATGGCCAAATTCAGGAGCCCGATATACATATATTACTTTCGCAAAGCGATTTAAGGGGGTATTCTGGTGTAGACGCCAAAATTTTAGGTATTTTTCAAACGGATATTAAAAACAAATGAAAAACATCTTTACTATCCATTGTTTGTTATAATTTTTATTGTCAATTGAAGAATATAAAAAAACATTAAAAATAAAAAAAAAATAAAAAAATCTCCAAATTACAGGGCGGTGGAGTGGCGGCTACAAAAAAAATGGTGCTCCCTGGTTGACATGATTCCAACCCTTGTAGTGATCTAAAACAAAAAAATTAAAAAAAATCCCCATCAGTAAAGATGTCGCTATCGGATTGACCTTTGCCAAAGAAAAAAACAAAAGTTAACAAAATGCCTTCAACTTAAAAAAAATTTTTTTTCATCCTCTTTTTTTGACCTTATCGTATTTTTTTAAAATACTTCAAGTAGAAATTTTTCAAAATCCAAGGCAGGAGCGATAGAGAGATGTATAACAAAAGTTTTCTAACAATTTCAAAGGAATCGGTAAAGTAGAACTTGAGATATCATGACAACCACCTCAAAAAAAGTAGTTTTGAGAAAAACGCGTTTGAAGTTTGAGAAACAATTTCGATAGAATAACTCAGATATTTAATATTTTAATATACTCACTTTGGATTAATCGGCGATCCCACATCCATACATTGGGCCTTAAAAACACAAACCTTTATATATATATATATATATATATATATATATATATATAAAGGTTTGTGTTACAAAAGAATTTCTGGAAAGAACAAGTTGTCCGGCAACATCTGCCGTTCATTGTGTGATTCGCTCCGCTCCGCTAGCTTAGACGCCACGTCACAAAATCCGCTGTATCTCCGAAAATAGCTTGAATTTTGGAAAATCCGCTTAAGGTTATATTTTTGAAGGTCTAAACTTTGAAAAACTGCAAAAAAAAAAATTGGTTTTTTCAAATTTCTACACCAGAATACCCCCTTAATTACTCTATCATGGCAGGTTAATCATATTAAAGCTAACTGTACCTTTGAGTGATGTGTTCAATATGGCCAATTTAGCCTTAATGGGAGCTGTGAGATGAATTTGATATTGATATTATACAAGTATTAAGTCTTTTATATTTGTTTATAAATGCTGCTATTGTTATAAATACTGTATTTGTTATTCCCTACTGTTTTTAGGGTCGCCATAAATAATTAAGAAAAAAAAGATGAAATATTTTTCAAACAGGTGCTGGCGTTATTGACGACCCTATTGTGTAAAGAAATTTGTATTTAGTGTAGGACGAAATGTGCTTTAAAAGGCATCTAAGCGCTGTTAGGGTTGTGCGTTTTGCTGCAGGAGAATAATGGCTGACAATATTTTAGATTAGGGCTTTGAAGCAAGCAATGATAAACTATATTATTTTTATCTACATTGCCTTCTGCGAGCAGTATTAATATCTGTTTAAAAAAAAATGTGTATTGATTTCATTTTATTGTACAAATATTGTAGATGTCATTGTTATTGCTTCATAGTTCTATGTTATATTGTAATATGTTCTAAAAATATATTATTAACTGAAGTAGTAAATAAGTAATACTCATTTAGATGACATATTATATTACTGTTCAATACAAAATTTTACTTATCTAATCTTAAAAAAGTATTAGATCTAAATTGTAATGGCTTTTACGGCTTATGTATTGTTGTTTTTTTATGGACTTGCGCAAATTTTGTACAAAATTATATCTTATTTTTTATAATATAAAAATTACGTAGGTACATTAAGATAGTACAAGTTTCTCATAGTGCAATCTCATTAGAGAATCAATTAACGTTCTTACAATACTCACACCCATGATATACATATAAACGCCAGTATTTTAAATTCTATAATCACAAATTGTGGTGGAAAATTATACAATTATCATTATTATTTAATCTACATAAAAGTACCCCGAAATATTAAAATACTATTAAATTTTTGACTTGGCACGAGTTGCCATTTGTAGAAAACTAGAAAAATAAGAAAAGTAATATTTTTATACCGTAAAATAATAAGCACTGCAGAGATAGCAATATGGTTTATAAGCCTAGCCCATTAAGTCCATGAACATATATCATGGAACCACTAATATGTAACCGATATTAAATTAGTTGCTTATTTTTTTATAATCTCGCGCCCATATCCTCCTATTGTCGGGCAAGGTTTTTCATGCCGCATGTGTATTTTTGCTGGTAAAATCTAATAATATGTTCCGGCCCAAATAGTACAAATATCCATGCATTATTTTATCGGTTTCTATAAATTTGTTGTTTCGTAAAAAATTGGGGATGCGCATTTCAAACGTCACTCTCATTACGATGCACAGTTTATATAATGTCTATAGAATCTCAGGTATTTATTTTTCAGTTAGTTATTTTGAACCGAAAATGAAATACTAAGAATAACATTCCGAATCTCTTTCCTTTTTTATGGTAGGTACACTCTGCTCAATCTGTACAGAGTGACGTGCGCTCACATAATCAACCGTATTCCCTCCTTATCACTATTGAGCTGACCACTGGTACCGATGCCTGGACATACGTGGCCGGCCCGATGGATTATTTATCCTTTCGAGTACTCTTCGACGCCTCGGCAATAAAACATCGTGGTCGAGGCGTCGCCCTCACGCGTCTCCCTGTCTTTCCTACCGATTTCGTAATAATTTGATGAAATTAAAAAAAAAGTATCTTATCTTAGTAAGATATATCACTGCCTTATTACTTTTACAACTTGTGTATAATGTATTATATTACTAATCAGTTTAGCTAACTATATACAAATTAACTTTGTAGATTATTTTATATTGCAAATATGTGCCCTATATTTGTAATTTGCCACTGAATGTAAACCATGTTTATATTAAGAATTAGCCTATAGGAATTTATATTATTTTTTTATACTCCACTGTAATCACGTAATAATGAAACTAATTTTGAATGAGCCACAGATTGCCAAGATCTGCCTAAGTTAACGTATGATAAGAAAATATTAAGATGTATTCACATACTTATGTGCCTATTTAATTTTTAATGTGTGTTTCATAAATTGATTTCAGAAATATTGTTAGAAACTGACTTTATTATGGTAGCGTATTTAAAATATATATTATTATTCATATGGCAAATTTTAATAATATTACTTTAACAAAGTCTCAACATTTTTGTTATTGTATATAGATTTTTTAAAGCGAATTCTATTGTATTTGTACGACACCAATTGTATTGTAAATTTGCCGCATATTTATAAATGTAGTTTAGAATCTATTTATGTATTAATTGTATGACTTAAAATATTTTGCATAAAATAAAAGTACATGCTACACTTATTTTTTTACTGCATAACAATACTTTGTGCGATCCATAAACTGGTCTTCAGAGTCTGGGTGAAATTTATATTCGTGGATTAGTGCTAACAGTAAGAATACAGTTCACTTTCCCTATATTGCTCGTAGATGTCGTAAAAGACGACTAAGGAACGTGATTCGCATATAACACCTGTCTGCAAGAGAAGGAAGTCTGGAAATATAACCTTATACCAAGCCGTTTGATCAGTGTGATATATTTGGTCAATATCGATACATAATAAGAGGGACATTGGACTCTTGAGTCCAATAGTGGGACGTATACGAACTGAAATGTTGACGATGATCGTAGGTAGTCATGTCAGAATGCCTAGAGGATCTTAATACTTATACTCTTGCAGGTCTCTCTGATCCAACTAGGTAGTTGATGGATAAAACTATATCTTTATAATTATATATATATATATATATATATATATATATATTAGCAACCCGCCCTCGCTTCGCTTTCAGTCGTCTTTCCTGCGTAGTTCCCGTTCCCGTGGGAATAGCGAGATAAAATATAGCCTAGGTTACTCCCTGATATTATAGCTTTCCATTGGTGAAACTATTTTTGAAATCGGCCCAGCCGTTTTGAAGATTACCCGGAACAAACAGACAGACAGACAGACAATAAAATATAAAGTGTATTTTAGGCATATGTATAGTGTAAATAACCGTGTGAGCATGAAAAAAGCCTATTATTTTGCCTACATTACAAACAGACACTCCAATTTTATTTATTGGTATAGATATATTTCTTGTGTACGTGTGTATGCCACTGAATTCCTTCTAGGCGACTGGAAAGTGTTGATGAATTTTTTTTTGTGTATTCAGGGGATTCGAGAATGGTTTAGATTCACATTTAGATCCGGTAGGTGGCGCTGCTGTCGATTTCAAGGAGAATTCCTTTTATTTGAACAGAACTACGTCTGTTGGGTCAGCTAGTATAAATATATATCAAGACTAAAGCTATATAATTTTTTTTTTTTTTAATATCTCAAGACGAAAGCCCTGTCTAATGACCGTGTCATTCCTGTACCGTTTATAGACGTCGATGGAAGTTGTCGATCGCTATGTTTACCTGCGAGATTATGGTGGCACGGATTAGCAGCAATAACCTACCTTATCAAGTCCAGTTAGATCCGAGGAGCAGTTCATAGAGGAATGCCTGAAAATAAAGATCTTCGACCAGTATGTTGCCAGCAATTATTTGTGACACTGAAATGTGACCTATAAATGTTGGACTCGTAAGGCTCGGCTCATTACAAAGAGCAGGAGTTAGGCTATTCTAAATATGTATAAAATAAAATTCCGTATAAAGAAATTCGTGGTCCGCGTTGAGAGCCCTCAGCGTTCACCCATGATCCAAGCAAAGCTGTGAAAGCTATCTGCGGGATGTATACCTGATAAACAAAAAAAAAAAACAAATTCGTAGAATAGGTGCAACTGATATAGCCCGAGGAATTGGTGTGTTAAAGACGCAATGGACACATTGTTCGCCGAATGGATATCCGTTGGAGAGGAAAGGTATAAAAACGACGCAATACGTACACTCGTCCTACCTTGTCCACGTTCCCCCATTAAGGGAATCGTGTACCACTATTAGGCTCGAGCTTCCTCCACTATAGGAGAGAAATTAACCTACTATCCACGCTGGCAGACGGGTGGGTATAAGATTTTATTTCGAGTTTGCCTTCTCTTGCGTAGCTGTTATCTACATATACCCTTCGCCGTCTTCTAGGCCACTCAGGGAGAAGATAGGGTGAAACGTATTCTTACTTTGCAACCACGCGGCAAAGTGAACCAACAATACCGTTAAAGGCACCTTTAGGAAGAAAAATGTTGATTGCAGGTGGCATGCTCGCGGGGAAGCCTATATCCAACAGTAGGTCTACAGTTTGATTGAATAGAATATGGATGGATTTTTTCATTAATTAATATAGAATAGCGTATTATGACGATGAAAGTACCTACTAAGTGGCCACATAAATTTACTTGGATATTTGGATTAAGCCGATTTTAGAATTATGTATTACGTATAACATTTAGGAATTAATTATTATCCATACATAACGTGACCATTAATTTTCTTCGTCAGACGGGAACGCTTGTAGAAAATTATATTAATAATAATATCTATATTATTCGGATTAATTAATTTTATATAGCAGTCTCAGACTCCTTTGTTTTCTGTCTATGTAAGATAATATTTTCTATTATTTTTGGTTGACAAAAATAACCATGTATTAGGTTTATCCGGGTTTATCCTTGAGGCATATATTAGAAGCATCATCTATAATGATTTCTGATGTTTACGCGAGTATTACGCTGTGTTGGAAAGTTGGGCAACCGAAAACCAAATACAAACGCAACATACTTAATCCATAAAATATTTTTATTTACAAAGCATTGTTTATTCTTCCAGTATCCCAGTCAATATCTAACCAACATATAAGGTAATCGAATTAAAAGAAATACCTGATTGCAGGTCTGATGACTTTAGGTGATTTTCGAAGGACGAAAGAATTGCTGGTGAATAAATACGATCATAATTTTAGAATGGTACGCGGTATGAATTAAAATTAGAGGCCTTAGATGGAGCATCGAATATAATACTTCAGTGGCACTGTTTTGTGTACTTATTACGGAAAAATATTTAATGCTCGCCGATACGGTGCACGACTGCAAAAATAATAACATTTAAGAAATTGTTATAAAAGAAAACTCGTCCAGTGTGGCCCCCGCAAGCACACAAGAAGGCCATAATGAGATAAGAAGATAAATGATATTCCATCCATGCATCCATCAGCCTTTAGACGCCCACTGTCGGACATAGGCCTCCCCACTGCCACTCAGAATAGTTTTGTGCTACTTGCATCGAACAATTCTGTGGCCATAGGTCAGAATATGATAATTACAAATTCATTACTTTACAGGACAAGCAAATTAAATTATTGAGAAATCTTGAAGGGACTATTAAAATATGAGACACTCGGTATATATGATTATTAATTAATTATATATACAATTATATATATTTTTTGTCATATATACCGAGTGTCTCATATTTTAATAGTCCCTTCAAGATTTCTCAATAATTTAATTTGCTTGTCCTGTAAAGTAATGACTTTGTAATTATCATATTCTGACCTATGGCCACAGAATTATACTAGGGGGTCGTCTAACGCTACGTCGTCCGGTTCGTGGTCGCCACTTAAGAACCATTTTTTTTTTTTTTTTTCCCCAGACGTTGTCGGTTACCGAGGAGATTGTCAGGCGGATCGAAGCGCTGGGGTTGAGGGTAGCCCTGGAAAAGACGGCCCTTTTGTTCCATGGCCTCCGTACCGCCGGGCCTCCCGCCGGCGCTTCGATCACCGTGAATTCGGTCACCATCAGCATCCAGGCCCACATGAAGTACTTGGGCCTGGTGCTCGACGGGCATTTTTGGTTCCGGGAGCATCTCCATCGACTTGTTCTCCGGCTTGTCGGCGCGGCGTCCGCCCTTTCGCGGCTGATGCCGAATGTGGGCGGACCCAGTGCTACGTGCCGACAGCTGTACGTGGGGGTGATCCGGTCGATGGCCCTGTACGGCGCACCGGTGTGGGCGGGGTCCCTGACCGTCCGTCTTAGGGCCCTCCTGTGGCGACCACAGAGGGTCATGGCGATCAGGGCCATACGGGGTTACCGCACGGTGGCGACGGAGGCAGCGTGCCTCCTGGCCGGAACCCCCCCGTGGGATCTGGAGGCGGAGATGCTCGCCGACATTTATCGGCGGGTGTCGGAGACGCGCGCCCGCGGCGGCATGGTCTCCATCAATGAGATCACCGTCTGGCGGGTCGACGCCCGCCGAAAAGTAATTGCCCGTTGGGCAGTCCGGCTGGAGAGTCCTCGGTACGGTGTCAGGACCGTCGAGGCCCTCCGGCCGGTGCTGATGGAGTGGTTGGAGCGGACGCACGGGGTGCTTTCCTTCCGACTGGTGCAGGTGCTGACGGGGCACGGTTGCTTCGGGAAGTACCTGCACAAGATTGTCAGGAGGGAGAGCACACCATCCTGCCACCACTGCAGTTGCGACGAGGACACGGCGCAGCACACGCTCGAGGAGTGTGCTGCATGGGAGGGGGATCGCCGTGAACTCGTCGCAATTATCGGTGCCTACCTGGCGCTGCCGACCATCGCCAGGGAGATGCTCGTCAGCGTCAGGAACTGGGACGCGGTCGCCGCCTTCTGTGAGGCCGTAATCTCACGGAAGGAGGCGGCGGATCGTGTGCGAGTAGAGCTCCTATTCGGCGACACGTTCCGCCGCCGGCGACTCGGGCGGCGCAGGCGCGAGTATCTGCGCCTAATGCCGCCCTAGCTGAGGCCGCGGGTGATCGGACCGGGGAATTGTCCGTCACCCGCGGAGAGGCTGACCGCGCGACGGCGACCGACGTCCCAGTACGTCGAGAGGTGAGGATACCCGAAAGGGTATTCCGTCGGGCCGACCACTGACGACAAGTGACATCTGCTCCGGTGGTCGGCCCAACAACGAGGTGACGTGGGTACGGGTGGGTCATGGGCCCGCGCGCCGTCCTTTCATCGCCCCGGACGGATTGGACCGCGCGTGCGCTTACCATAGCCCACCCATAAAAAAAAAAAAAAAAAAGAGGTTGTCGGTTAAATGAGCTATGTGGCTTGACCACTGCCATTACAACGTGTTAATTCTTCGGGCTAAGTTAGTTATACCGGTTCTTCAATTAGGGATTTTATCGCGTAGAAGCGTGTGAAGCCGATATTTAGAGACCACGTTTCATCGCTGGTAATACACACTTGTTATAAACCTTTATTATAAGACACTGCGGAATATTGGACGAGAAGGTATTCTTAAGTTTCCCAAACGCTGCCCAGTCGAGTTGGATTCGTTCATTCGACTGACCTTTTTTTTCGAAAATGATATTAGATACTTGAATAATTGTCACGTTAGACTAGCGGGTTGATGATCGCAGTTGGGATTTATGAATTTAACAGAAGAGTACTGATATTCAAATCAAATCCTTTATTAGCTACGTAAGGGCATTTAGGTATGGTCATTTTTACATGTTGGAAAATAAGCTAATAATCTCGCACCATCGCAATGCGACCATAAGCTGAGATGAACCGGCAATTTTAGTAATTTTCTAAATTACATGTTTAAACGAAATTGTATATAATATGTTTAGAAAGTATTAGCTCCAGTGTGATATCCTTCGAAACAAAAATTATATAACTGGACCAGATCCCATTAGCAGCAACCGATCACGAGTTAACTACTAGAGCAGCCATCATACGTTCAATTCTCTGGTGCTTGCGTAGTCACTTTTTTTCTATGTCTGCCACAGTAAAGGAGGGCACATCGTATTCTTAACCCGTAACCACACCATGTATTAATTATTTTAAAGATATCATAAATTATTCCATTAATATAGTCATATAAAAAAAAAATAAAAAGATAAGCAGCCAACTAACCTTAAATAGATCTCATTACTCCTTTACGTTTGACCCAACAATGGCAAAAGTAATGACAATTTACAGTTACATTAAGGTTAACCAAGAAAGGTTTGCTTGTTACAATACACAACACAGTTACTTTGTTCGACACGTGACCACGTCTAGGGGGCGTAAAGTTTAATAAGTCCGACAGATATGGTGCATTACTTACGGTTAGGATTCTAAATGGACTCTGGGCACGCTTGTCATTTAGCAAGAACGTACTGATTGTGTAATGTGTATACACGAGGATATAGATATAACAAAAGGCATGAGATATTGGCATATATAGTGAAAGCCACAGTTTGGAAATCTCATTTTCTTTCCGAGATATAGATTTGATTTTACGATTGAGACTCTCCCATGTTTTTTATACATTTTTTTAAAATATATATATTCCATTGCTAAGCTCAAGCGACCTCCACAATGGGGACGAAATTTTCCAACTATCCCCTTCTGTGTGGTGACGGAATAAAAATACAATTCACCGCTCACAAACATAATATGCACATAAAATCTGTGCAAGAGAAGGAAAACTCGAAATTAAATCCTATACCAACATATCTGTATCACGGGGTGCCCGTGTATCTGAGGCGGCTGGTGGCAGACTACTTGGAGGGGCGCAGCGTCCTTTACGTTAACCGAGTAGGGCACGTTGTGTGAACGCCCATGATGTGCGGTGTTCCACAGGGGTCGGTTCTGGGTCCGACCCTGTGGAACATCGGCTACGACTGTGCGTTGAGAGGAAGCCTCCCACTCGGGCTGGGCGTAATTTGCTACGCCGATGATACGCTCGTCACAGCCCGGGGTGGGACGCTAGAGGAGGCGGCACGCCTGTCAACTCTCGGCACTGAGGAGATTGTCAGGCGGATCGAAGCGCTAGGGTTGAGGGTAGCCCTGGACAAGACGGAGGCCCTCTTGTTCCATGGCCTCCGTACCGCCGGGGGGTCCTGCCGGCGCTTCGATCACCGTGAATTCAGTTACCATAAGCATCCAGGCCCACATGAAGTACTTGCGCCTGGTGCTCGACGGGCATTGGTGGTTCCGGGAGCATTTCCGTCGACTTGTTCCCCGGCTTGTCGGCGCGGCGTCTGCCCTTTCGTGGCTGATGCCGAATGTGGGCGGATGCAGCGCTAGGTGCCGACGGCTGTACGCGGGGGTGATCGAGTCGATGATCCTGTACGGCGCACCGGTGTGGGCGGGGTCCCTGATCGTCCGTCTGAAGGCCCTCTTGTGGCGACCACAGAGGGTCCTCTTGTGGCGATCACAGAGGATCATGACGATCAGGGCCGGAACTCCCCTGTGGGACTTGGAGGCGGAGATGCTCACCGGAATTTACCGGCGTGTGTCGGAAACGCGCACCCGCGGCGGCATGGTCTTGTTACAAGAAATTACTGCATGGTGGGCCGACGCCTGCCGAGACGTCATTGCCCGTTGGGCGGCTGGAGAGGCCACGGTACGGTGTCAGGACCGTGGCCTCTCCACACGGGGTGCTTTCCTTCAGACTGGTGCAGGTGCTGACGGGGCACGGTGGCTTCGTCAAGTACCTGCACAAGATTGTCAGGAGGGAGAGCACACCGTCCTGTCATCACTGCAATTGCGACGAGGACACGGCGCAGCACACGCTCGAGGTGTGTGCCGCCTTTTTTTTTTTTTTTTGTTCACGCTGTGGAAATGCATTTACGCACAGTCCCCCGCCAGTGGGCGGGGGTTGTGTGGGACTCACCGGCCACGTCCGCAGCCGGAATATCCACTAAAACCACAGCGGCCCCTTCCGCGCTTTTACGGGGTGCCGGAGAGATCGTCTGATGACATTCAATCCCCGGCACCCCAACGCATGGCCGTCTGGCCACGTCCTGTCGTCATTATTTAGGGCGGTGGGAGTAGGTGCGCATATTGTCGCCTCCTCCTCCCGGGTCGCCGGCAACGGAGCGAGTCAGCAGAGGCGCTTGCCTCGCGTTCTCGCTCCGCCGCTTCCTTCCTGGATATGACGGCCTCGCAAAATGAGGCCATCGACGACCAGCACCTGTCGCTGCCGAGCATCTTTGTGATAACGGTCGGCAGCGACAGGTCCGCTCCGAGAACCGCCGACAGATCGTGGCGCTGAGGCCCCCAGGCGGGGCATACTTCCAATGTGTGACGCGCATCATCAGTTGGCGCGCCACACTCATGACATCCGGGGGCCTCTTCTCTTCTAATCATATGCAGGTACTTACCGAAGACCCCGTGTCCGGTAAGCACCTGCGCCATCCTAAATGTTAGGTTGCCGTGCTTCCTTGTGAGCCAGCGGTGGAGATGCGGCGCAACCGCCCCAACAGTCCCCCGCCCTGCTACGGGGGACTCAAGGTCTGCCCTCCACCGCCGGATAACCTCCCTCCGGGCCACTTCTTGCGCTCTGCCCAGTCTCCTTGCAGAGACTTACTCGCCGTTGGCCCGCGCTGTGGCACGGAGCTGGTAAACTTCCGCCAACGCCTCAGCCACAAGCGGCCAAGGCGGGTCGCCTGCCAATAGCGTCGCTGCAGTCCAAGACACCGTACGGTAACCCCTGATAGTCCTCACCGCCATGATTCTCTGCGGTCGGCGCAGGAGGGCCTTGTTGCGGGCGGTGAGGGACTCCGACCAGATAGGGGCACCATACAATGCCATGGACCGCAGGATTCCAGCGCAGAGACGCCGACAGGACGACCCAGGACCGCCAGTGTTTGGCAGAAGCCTTCCCAGCGCCGCGGCTGACTTGGTGAGCCTAGGGACGAGCTGGGCAAAGTGTGGCCCGAAATTCCATTTACTATCAAGGTGCAGGCCTAGATATTTCATCTGGGCCCGCACCGGCACGGCAACCCCAGACACACTGATATGTGCTCCTCGGGGGGACCTCGACGTGGACCATGAAATAGGAGGGCCTCAGTGTTATCTAACGAGACCCTCAGACCCAGCATGCCAATCCGGTCTACGACGAGTGCTACTCCTTCCTGTGCCAACCGGGCAGCCCCCTGAAAGTCAGCCCTCTTCACCGTGATGAGGGTGTCATCTGCGTAGCAAATAACCCCCATCCCGGGAAGGAGCCGACCCCGCAGGAGCCAGTCGAACCCAACGTTCCACAGGACCGGACCAAGGACCGAGCCCTGTGGAACGCCGCATTCCACCCGATGGCGATGTATGCACCCGTCACCCCCCTCCCAGAGCACGTGCCTTCCCTCGAGGTACGCCGCCAACAGCCTCCGGAGGTACGGAGGCACTCCATGATACCGGAGCGCCTCCCTCAACGTCTCGTGTGGGAGACTGTTGAAGGCGTTCTTTATGTCGAGTGAAACTGCCAGGAGAACCTCCTTTTTGGCCACTGCTTCGGTGGCCAAGGACTTCAGGGCGGCCAGCGCGTCAATTGTTGAACGGCCGCCTTTGAATCCGTATTGTCTCTCTGACAGTCCCGGCCCGACTTCCTCGAGGTGCTGGACGAGACGATCCGCCAACACTTTTTCTAACAATTTATCCGCCGTCTCATCCAGCAGCACCAGTGGCCTGTATGCGGAAGGTGAATCGACTGGACGACCCTCCTTCGGTAGCAGACATAATTTGCCGCACTTGCATTGCTCCGGGAACTGCCCGGACCTCAAACACGCGTTGAGCAGCTCCCGGAGCTGACCCTCAAGATACTCTGCGGCGACACCGAGGATGAGTCCCGGGACGCCGTCTGGACCAGGCGCCTTCCTCTTCCCACGAAGACGGGAGAGAGCCGCTTTCATTTCAGAGTCGGTGATGGGTGGAATTGGAGTATCCACTTCCACCACCGACCGAGGAGCCATTCTAGGGGGAACGTGTCCCATTGAACGCGGGAACATTTCCCCCATTAGCCTCGACAAGAAGCCCGGTTCCATCGATTCGATGATGGGGGCGCCACAGGTGCGGAGCTTGTTCCGTGCTCGCTGGTATGTGCACCCCCATGGATCCCTGTCGAGGCCTGCAAGCAGCTCCTCGCGAGCCCTCTCCTTCGCCTGGCTGATGGCCAGCTGCAAAGTCTTCTTCTTTGTTTTATACTCAGTCCGCAGCTGACCCTCAAGGACGTCATCCCGGTTACCTCTTTGACGATATCGGATGTAGGCACGCCGCGCCCGGTTAAAGGCCACCCGCAGATTAGCAATCTCGAGTGACCACCAATATACCTGACGACGCGGCGGCCTTAGCCGAGCTCTCGGCATCGCCGCATCGCACACTGCCTCAAGGGCACTTTTTATTTGGCCTGCGAGCCTCTCCACACTTGTGGCCAGCTGTCCTGCCGCGCCCCAGCGCTGTACTATAGCAGACTCCCGGGCCATTTCCAGATTTAATTGGCCAATGGCCCATTTAGGGAATCTACCCCTTGTTCCGCGTCGGGGCCCTGGTGGTCCCCGAGGGGCGGAGATCTCGAACCGTATGTAACGGTGATCTGAGAGAGTCTCCACCCCTTCTTCTACTCTCCAGTTGCTCACCTCGCGAGCAACACCGGGGGTAGCAAACGATAGGTCCACCACAGACCCACCCCGATGCCGCACGCAGGTATGGACGGTCCCTCTATTAAGGAGGGACAGACCAGAGAGTAGGAGTAGATCACTGCTCGACGGCTGCACCCTTGGCGTTTGTGGTGGGGTTCCCCCATGTGCGTGACTTCGCGTTGAAGTCGCCGAGGACAACAATTCTCCTCGGCGACTGACGACGGCCCGCGGCACTGACAGAGTCCAAGAATAACTTAAACTCTGCCAGCTCACGGTTGGGGGAGAAATAGACGCCAATAATGGCGTAATCTCGCCACCCCACCACAACATAACCATTGCCCCTCTCAAGAGTAGAGAGAGGGGGGGGGCCGGCACATCCTCTGGACAAGACAGCTACATCTTCTCTAAGGTCCCCCACCCAATTCGGTGAGTGGGGGACATAGTATGGCTCGCTGGCCACAGCCAAATCCATATCCCACTCCGCCATGGACTGCAGTAGCAGGTCCTGAGTCCCGGCGGAGTGGTTCAAATTCGCCTGGAGGAAGCGTACTCTGTCTCCCATCAGTTGGACATTTCGGCTTCTTCCTGGGCTATGTGACTACTGGCTGATGCTATGGTCTGAGGTCCTTGGGCCACCTTGCCTTTGGATGAGGGGGCTTTGCAAAGCCTCCCCCCATCGTGTGTTCTGCTGGGCGACCAGCGGTGGTGCATACCGCACAGCGCGGCGTAGCCACACATGCAGCCGACTTATGTCCACTGTCGCCGCACCGGAAGCAAAGTTCAGAGCGGTCAATAATGGACGGACACAGCGCAGCCGTATGCCCCAGTTCCAGGCACCGGAAGCACCTCAATGGGAGGTTCTCTAGTACCTGAACCCCAGCCGAGCTCCAGCCGACCAGGAGCCTTTCTGCATCAGCAAGTGCTTTAGCGGCGGCGACGGGGCAACGCACCTTCACCATACCCATACCGCGAAGGCCACGCTGGATTTGTCCAACTTGGACCTCTGCGGCATCGCAGCCACATGTGCGAACTACTGCCGCACGCACCTTCTCCTCAGTGGCGGAGTCATCCATCCCAGTTACCCGAATGTCAGCACGTTTGACCGGACGAACAACATCAGCCATACCCGCCAGCGCCGTGCGCAAATTAGCCGCCAGCTGATCAGCTACCTCCATTGTCTGGGACTTGGGCAATTGCAGGACCCTAACACCCCCATTAACAGAGCGTCTAACTTTAAGGCCCTCTTTAATTCCTATCTCTTGGAGATTGACTGCCTGCTCGGCGCGAATCATCGCGTCGGCGTACGTGACCCCCTTTTTTTCAGCCTCCGGCTGCAATTTCAGGATTACAGCCGGGGAGCGCGGGACAGCAAGCGCCGATTGCAATCTCTTTTGCGCCAAAATGATCGTGGAAGGTGTAACAGCTGCGGGGGCCGTCGGAAAGGCAGACTTTTTCTTTCCTTTCCTCACGACGGTTGCCCAGCTCTCTGTAGTTGCGGGCTGAACAGGAGGGATGACTGCCGAAGTATTAGGTGTTGGCTGAACCAGAGGTACCGACGTGCCCGTACCAACCGTTGCTGCGGCTACAGCAGACGCTGTGGTCTTCCTTTTGTCGGCAGCTAAGGGCGGACGGTTCACTTTAGCAGGCAGAAGACGGTCTTCTAATCCCGCAAACCGAGCATTTACCATTTCTCCCACTGACTTCACAATAGATGATCTCAGTTCCTCTATTGTGTCCACTCCCATTGAAGACGAAGAGGCCCTCATTTCAGAAAACTCACGGCGGTGTGCCTTAGGTTCCGCCTTGAGGGCTTCTATCTCCTTGCGCTGCCTGCTATTTTCCGTTCTCAAACGACGGGTATCTTCCGCTTCCGATTTTGAACACAAGGCTTCAATTATACTTTGCATTTCTGCTGCTGAGTCTCTGAGCTTTTTAATAAAAGGACCCTGAAGGTGCCCGGATTTTCTTGTAACTTCCAGGATGATTGCCGCGTTGCGGCCCCCACGAGCACGCATCTCCTCTGGCCCTATGCTAGAGAGATTCTCCATGAGAGGGCATTCCGAAGCCGAGGTGTCCGCCGAATCCAATGCTGACGCTGCAACATCCTTGCGGAAGCACGACTTCGAAGCACACGTTCAAATTCAATTTCATTGGCCTCGGTGTCTCTCTTTTTGAGGTCTACCTTGGCACGTGTGAGTTCCACATTGTGGCCCCTTTGCACTGCCTTACCCCGTCGCGAGGTATTCACTTTGGATATAGGTTCGATCTCAGTGTCAGAACCCAAATCCTTCCTTCCAGAATGACTAGTTTTCATGTATTGGCGCTTCCTCCCCGTGGGGGTGATGTCCGTTTCCCCTGTGTCACATTCGACAGCAGAGGCCGCGTCCGTTTCTCCTTCAGAATCGCCGTCCATTTTGTGAGACGAGGCTTACGCCAAATATTAAATTTATCTCAACAATTTAATAAAGGGGCTGAATCGCGATATAACAGTTTACTATTGATGTTAACGCGTCTGAATCGCGATATTAAAGTTTTTTAGTAATGTTATAGATACAACCCGACCACGATCAGCACACTGGTCGCGATTTTTGGAACACCGGTCGAATGCCTCCACAGTATGGTTGCAGTCCCGGTGCCCAAGCGACCCATCCACTCCCTGACCCTACGATGACCCGATAAGACAAACGAAACGACACTACCCGACCCGACAAGACAACAAAACGACAAGACAACGATGACAAAGACCGACCCAATGAACAATCCATCCAGCGCACACGTCCGAACTGCACGAGTGCTAACCCCTATCTCCCAGGTGTGTGCCGCCTAGGTGGGGGAGCGCCGTGAACTCGTCGCGATCATCGGTGCCGACCATCGCCAGAGAGATACTCGTCAGTGTCAGGAACTGGGACGCGGTCGCTGCCTTCTGTGAGGCTGTAATCTCACGGAAGGAAGCGGCAGATCGTGCGCGAGAGGAGCTCCTCTTCGGCGACACGTTTCGCCGCCGGCGACTCAGGCGGCGCAGGCGCGAGTACCTGCGCCTGATGCCGCCCTAGCCTAGGCCGCGGGTGACCGGACCGGGGAATTTAGTCCGTCACCCGCAGAGAGGCTGACCGCGCGACGGCGACCGACGACCCGGGACAGGGACGTCGAGAAGTGAGGGTACCCGAAAGGTTATTCCGTCGGCCCGACCACTGAGGACAAGTCACCCTGCTCCGGTGGTCGGCCCAACAACGAGGTGACGTGGGTACGGGTGGGTTATGGGCCCGCGCGCCGTCCTTTCGTCGCCCCGGACGGAATGGACCACGCGTGCGCTCCAACCAGCCAATCCATAAAAAAAGAATACCAACATGTCTGACTAGCATTGTATAGTAGGTGAAATTCCTTCCCATTGCGAAGGAGGCCCGAGCCCAACAGTGGGACGTATGTGGCCTGCGATGATGATGACTATAAATTATCTATAAAATTTACGTGTAAATTGGTTTTGCGAAATAAATGAGTATGAGTGTTATTATCTAGTGCTTAGCTTAGTATGAGTGTTATTATCTAGCTTATTATCTAGTGTTATTAAAAATCACCCTTTGCACCTACTAGTGTTATAATCTCAGATTCCGATTTATTTTGCCGCCATTTCTACAATCTTCATTCACATTTTAGTATATATGTAATACTAAAATGTATGTTGAATATGGCAGTATGTTTAATACTGCTATTAATAATTTGTAGACGGCAGAAACCAACAACAATTGAACTTAGATGCAAGCCTTTTATTTATGAGAGGATATCGTCTGGCCACACTCCAATCAAAGCGTCTGGTGTAAAAGTCAGGAGAGAGGTCGTGCAACCGACCGCATTTACCCTTTACGGTTATTTAGGGAGTCACTTGCATTCAAGGGTTCAAGTTTAAGATTTCATATTGTGGAGTCGCAAACTAAGCTAATGCAATACGTGTGCATCTACGACAATCTCGTGGGTCTTATTAGGCTTAATAAGTTAAAAGTTGGTCTAATAAGACCAACGAGAAAGTTAAAAGAATACATATCTACATATACCTATTCACGCCTCTTTCCCATGGGGGTAGGCAGAAACCACTTTCCTCTACTTGTTACGATCTTGAAATACCACTTTCGGTTCCTCCACATTCATCTCCTTATGTATCTTTTTCGCTTTAGGGTAGATATAACTTGGCCTATCTTAAGGACGTCCCCGATTTGGACGTGGAACGTCCGCCTTGTTCTTCCCCTTCCAACACTTCCGTTCAGATTCGCCCTATAAATGCTGCTTGTTAGTCTCCTTTCATTCATTCTCTACATGCCCGAACCAATTTAACATAATTTTTTCAATCCTTGCTACTACGCCTATTTTCATACTACAATGTTCCCTAATCACTCTGTTATTAGTTCTATAAGTCAATTTCACACCAATAATGCCCTTCAGCGATTTCATTTCCACAGAATTTATTCTACTTTCGTGCTTCTTCTACCATACTTAGCTCTAAACAAAAAAAATAAAAATAAAATTAAAGTTAAAAGAAAGTTAAAAGAATATATCCTTACTAATATTATAAATGCGAAAGTAAGTTTGTTTGTTTGTTACGCTTTCACGCTTAAACCACCGAACCGATTTCAAAAATTCTATTACCAATGGAAAGCTATAATATCAAGGAGTAACATAGGCTATATTTTATCCCGGTATTTCCACAGGAACGGGTACTATGCGGGCAAAGCGACTGAACCCGAAGCGAAGCGAGGGCGGGTTGCTAGTATTAAAATAAAAGTATTTAACTATACACCTACATATATAAGATATAGTAACACTAACAATTTGATAAGAGATTTCACTCGGGCGAAATTCGATTACGAACACGTCGTATCGAATCCTCTGTGACGTCGACGTCTTGTCATGTCGTATAGGTTCGCTTCGTGTGTCACGTCACGTGCGTCATTTGTCACGACATGCTCCTTATAATGATAATACACAGTTTGGGCGAGCAGAACCATTTGGAGGCTAAATTATTTTTATCTGAAACTACTTTGGTATATATTATTTTAATACAGCGCGACTGTATTTTCTATTGCTTCCATAATAACGGTTATTTTTATGGTTTTATTTTTAGACCGGGCTTTTTATGTTATATGACGCAAGCCATCGATGAGAAGGACTGGGTACCTACTGGTGGCCCGCCCACATTGCCTTACAGAGGCACGTGCACGGTAGTTTATGGGGTGACTTTCTCCTCCGTCACCCCAGACAGATCAGACGGGGTGTGAACATACCAAAGCCTTTCTTAAAAAATATGACGCAGCTGTATATCTATGGGGCAAATGCATTACTCTCGGAAATATCGATGAGAATAGGGGCGGCTTATGTCAACGAAGTTAAGGAATCGGTTGCGGTGGTTCGTTCAATGTGCGAAGTTACGGTTATGGCCTTCTACGTCGCCTTGCTGTCGCTATAGACGGTCTGGGCGTCGTGCGACCACATCATAGGCTGACAAAGAAAGGGGATCTATGTTCAATGGTGAGCTTTGTATGGGATGTACGGATGGATATGGTAATTTCTTATTGCATCTGCAATTATTACATGGTAGTTTTTAGTACCTAAATTTTCTGGGTAATCGTAACTAGGGTTTAGATTCCATAAATACAAATGTAAATTTTGATGTTTATTTTCCAGCTAAATTATTTGTTACATTAATCAAATTACAATAAATGCTAAAAATTAGAAGACTAAAATTCGTTTATAAATAAAGTAAGAGCACTTTTATTGAAAATAAATATTTTACAAATGTAATAATCGATCATCCTGTAAAATGAAATCTTTCGAAATTGAAACAGATTTTGCAATCAGTTTGCATAATGAATTATATTTTATACAATACAATATATTTAAAACAGGTATTATTTATTTATTATGCTTTTTAAACATTTAATGTCAATGTATTTTGCGTCATGTAATTTTTCTATAAAGTAATCGATACCTATGAAACCTCATGTGCCAATTTTGGTCGTTTAGCTGGTCAGATATGTTGGAATAGGATTTAATGGCGAGTTTTTCTTCTATTGCATAGATGTTACCTACATATTTTATTCGTTGTCTTAAATGACAACGGATAGGGATCCTACAAAGGATAGGGATCCTTTCCAAGAATGTCGTTTACGACTATCCTGTGGTATTCTTACTCCGTTACAAAATGAAATAATTTGTATTAATGCTACATTATCTACCAGCTAACGATCATGACAAACAGTGTGCCTGATATGTATGTGGCCTATAGTTATTGAACAAATGGGTCACCAGGGCTATCACGCTGGCATCGTCAAAGGATAGACGTACAAAGGCGGGCCGAGACATATACATCATTTTAACTCGATGACGTTGACGACTAACGAGCTATTAACGCGACAGTATCTGAATACAAATAATTTGCTGTATACAAACTTTTTGAATGTTCAGATTTGTTTGTCACTTTGTAATTTATTAGGGATGTCCCGTGAGGTGAAATAAATTATTGTTTTATTATTATTTAATTGATGAATTGTTTTATGTTACGAGTATTTAATACTTTACATTTATTGTTTTATTCATATTTTATAAATCATTAAGATTTTCTTTTATAGGTGATTAATTATTTCTAGCTTTAACTAAAAATAATTAGAATTAGCACGCTAAAGTAGTAATAGCCAGGCCACATCGCTCAATGAACCCACAACCGCTGGGGAAGAAAGGTTATTGAGTGGTGACCACGTATCGGACGACACAGTCTAGGACACCGCTCTCTAGGACGACGGACGACCTGGTGAATGTTTCTAGGCGTCGTTGGATGCAGGCGACATTACCTAAATTGTATCTAAATACTCTTTTTCTTTGCAACATACATATAAATTGTTATATAGTCGCTAATTTTCATATATAGTGCTGTTTGGTGGCGAATACGAATACTACCAATCTAAACTATCTATCCGACTATAAAAGTCATCAGCTTTTCGCGTCCACTGCTGAACGTTGGTCTCCTCTATCAGCAATGCGCTGATGGAGGAGACACGGTTGTACTTTGATAAGTTTATTACCGTAATTGTAACGCTTGGCGAATGGGTTGTCGACCGCAGAAAGATTTTACGTTTCTCAGGTGACCGCGGCTGCGATCGTTCCTCTGGTGATCCTTTAGCAGATTTTTACGATTCCTACGGGCAAGTTAGGATTAACGATAATTGAATTTTTCCCTGATCGGACTCAAGGTTCTTCTACTAATATATTATTTTTTAAAAGATACCCCGCACTAAGGTAATAATCTTTGTATTGCGAGCGACTTTACAAAAAAATAATTTAACATATAAATTATACTCAGACTCAAAATGATCAGTGAATCGTAAAAAGCGCACTGCATAGTAATTGAACCCACTACCACACTGGAATATTTTACCCACTACACCACCTGTGCTGTCAATTGAATATTTTATCAATGGTATATAGGATTGAATATTTTTTATTTACACTATTTATTCAACAATTATAAAAGATTTTAATATCATTTAAATTTGATATCATATTTAATTACGATATTACTAAGTGCTTATTTATTTAGGTAACATTATTATAAAAAAGAAAATATTAAAGTGGCAAGTAATCTGCAAATAGGTGGGTACGTAAAATTACAAGCTACAATGCTTTTGAAAGAAATATGCAACAGCACGGCTAGAACTTTACTGCACAACTGACTAATTTAAAATGAACCGTAGCCATACGTAGTGAGTTGTTGTTTGTTAAAGTCTGTTTGTAGTTTCATGTATCAAGTGAAACTGGTCTTCATATTAAACCTGAGGACGCGAGAAGGGTCTTTTTGTCTGCATTGTTGGGAGCGCTGGAGGCCGTTGCTCATTTACTAAAAGCCTCTGACTGAAAAATCAAAATACCGGCTTGCTTTTGTATTTTAAAATGGAACGCTTACAAACTATTCGTAAAATATCTGCTGGTGTATAAATATTTTGAGATAAAATTGTGACTTTATTTCATAAGCAAATTTCATTTAAAAATTGTTTCACTTATATTATACACTAGTTTCTACTCGCGACTTCGTCCGCGTGTAGAAACTAGGAGAAATTTTTGAAGTTAGTTAGGTGATTTCAGTGTGAAAGCGTAATAAGCAAACAAACCTATTTTCGCATTTATAATATTAGTAAAGAGTAAGGATTTTTGTTGAAAATATTGAACAAAGTAAATAATTGGGTTAGTTCTTTTGTACCTACTACATACAAGTGGACAGTTCTCTTTGCTTGGAGTCACGAAATTAGTTAGCTTTATCCGATTTACTTGTAATTGGGTTTGACACCGAGACGCTTAAGTTCCAGGACTTGGAGTTGCCGGACTAGCGCGTAATTTAACTGCTGAAATATACTGTCGATATTCTACAATAGTATTTGATATTTTTTTTTTTACTTTATAAAGACACTTAATAATAATTCTTGTATTGGGACTTTATAAATAAATAATTTAACGGACACTTATTATACCCAGATACATATAGTCCGGCCGCTCAGAGATTGCGTTTCTGACAGGTCGTGATTGAATGGGCGATGTAACTTTGAACTGACGTACTATTTACGCCACAATTTTAAATATCTTATATTTACCCTATTAACGAGTAATAACATTAAAAATTGAATAATTATGCCAACTTACAATAAACGTATTAATTTTCGGCTAAAATTTTTAACAATTACTCAATTAACAAATATAAAAGCAATAGTTTTTAAAAGTCAAAACATGTCAAACTGCGCTGTTTCAAGGTATTGTCTTATGCTTGTTTTTGTAGTTATGGGACAAAATAACGAGGCAATTGTAATAGCATATTTTTATAATTTTAATATAATCTGTCGGTATAATATTAAAACAACGTTATAATTTTATGTTATAATATATAATGTACTTACTATTTAATAAAGTTAATATTATGACAAAGGTACCTACGCCCAATCAAAACTTAAGAAAATAAATATCGTGATATCAATCAGATCTATTAAAAAAAAATGAAAATAAAATGACAAAAATATTATGACAAAAAAATGAAAATTTAGGAATGGTAGGACCACACTGTCGACAGTTATCTGTCTACAGCCGCGGGCCGGTCCGTCCGGGGCAGTACCATGCTCTCGCAGAAAATCGACGTCTGAGTAGTAGCAATTTGTTACTGCGCTTCGTTCGGTGAGCGAGAGAGCCGGAAGCCCAACTTTCTGAGGGTGATTGCGTGTGGAGAGTTTTGGTGGTGCCCTTGGTATCACTGAGCCTCAATGCACGCATTCACACTCCCTTCGCTTTTTTTGCGGTAGGTAACGGCCTTGTAAAGGTCCATGAGCGGCAGCAACACTTACCATCAGGTGTACTGTTTGCTCGGCTGCCACCGCTTGCAATAAAAAAAAAAAAAAAAAAAACTTACTAATTTATATTACTAGTGAAAAATGGCTACCTATAATAGCGTTGTGGGGACGGCCATTTTGTGACACTCACAAAGAGTCATTTCCTGTCGTCTCGCGCGCATAGACTACGTACTCCAGTGTTTCTCAATATGTATTTTCTCGTGACTGTTATTGTTGTTTATTTGACTGATTTTCCTTGTTATATCAGTAAAAGGTCAGCCTCTGTGCTAATCTAGACTTTTGTTGTGTATTGTTTATTACTGTTTTGCACTTTTGGTGTAAAATAATAATGCCGAAACACGGTTAAATATTGAAAAGTGAAACACGAGAACGAATTATCAAGCTTCAATATTACCTTGAGCTTCAAAGACAAAATGGCAGACCCTGTAATTATAACAATACAAGAGCGCATCTCTCAGGCGCTTGGAGTAAACGAACGGACAATAACAAATATTAACACAGAAAAGTTCGGCTCCTCGGGC
The DNA here is from genome assembly GCA_032191425.1 of Lymantria dispar. Lineage (NCBI taxonomy): Eukaryota > Metazoa > Arthropoda > Insecta > Lepidoptera > Erebidae > Lymantria > Lymantria dispar. Next base: position 26,159,618 of record CM063449.1, read on the forward strand.
ACTGGAGAAAATATTTTACGAACACCAAAAAAGGAAATGCAGAAATGAACCTATAACAGACAATGATTGCTTTGAGGCTGATGCTATAAGGAATCACATTCATTCATCATCACTCACCACAGTTCATAAACATCCCACTACTAAGCTCGAGCCTCCTTCACAATGGTAGGGAAATTGACCAACTGCACCACACTGGTTAGACGTATTGGTATAGAGCTTTATTTCGAATTTTCCTTCTCTTGATCAGACGTTGTATGCATATTATAATCCCTTAATCATCTTTCACGACACCCACGGGCAGTAAAGGGGGTGGTGAATTGTATTATTATTCCGTCATCACACGGAAGCATATATGTAGTAGTTATTATCCCAGAAGTGGATACCTTAATAGGTCGCCGCTTCTAGCATCTTTGAAAGCAGCTGATTTGCTTAGGGGAGGTAAAACTGCTTTATCCAAATTTTTTAAAAGATATTGGAGTTCAATATAAAAAAAAAAATGACAAAAGGAACATTATTTTAGAAAGGAATAACATAATTTTAAAAAGAATTAACTTTGAAAGAATCGAAAAAAATTGACAATTGGGACAAAACCGTTTTCATCGACGAGACAAGGCTAAACCCCAACCACACGCTTTCTCGTTCTTGGACAAATGACACTCAAGCGCCAACGTCGAAAGTGCCAATGGGTAAAGAAAGGAACACGACTCATAATATGCCACGCTGGTTTTGTGAAGTACGATTTTGTGGAAAACGGTTTATTCGTTTTTGAGTCAAAAACTACTGCTTACTACCACGAAGAAATGAATGCGACTACATTCAAGGATTGGTTCCAGGATGTGTTGCCACCTGGCCTCCCAGAGCCTTTAGTTATGTTAATGGATAACACCCTAATATCTAATCATTCGGTGCAATTAAATAAAGCACCTACCAAAGCTAATAAAAACAGAAATCGGTGGCTGCAAAGACGTGGCAATGATAAAAATATGTCTACACTAAAAGCAGAGTTGATGAAATTAGTCAATGACCATAAGCCAGCATAAGTTCGTTATGTTTTAGATGAGCTGGCTCTGGAGTGAGCTTATTGCGTTCTTCGAATTCCCCCATTCCACTGCCAGTACAATACCATAGAGCTAATCTGGGCTCAAATTAAAGATTATGCAGCCGGCCATAATACTTCTTCGCCGTACAGCATAAAAAAGATGAAGGCACCTTTAAAAAAAACATGCGAAATAATTCCTATAAATTTAACAAAATCTATATTGGATTGAATAAATATGCATTATGAATGCAATAAATAAAATTATTAAATATAATTAATGTTATTTATTGTACATCACTAGTTATGATGAATTGACAGGTGTCAGAAACGCAATCTCTGAGCGGCCGGAATATAGCAACATTTTGTGGATCGCACAAAGTATTGTCCCGCATGAGATTAGAACCTACGACACTGGTGCGGTATGGAGGTATCTTAACCACTATGCCATTTGTGCAGGCATTAAACTGTTCGTAAAGAAATTGTAAAGCAAATTTGACCTAACAGTAAAAGTAATTGGAATTTCTTTTATGTCAGATTTATTGTGATTTTTCTCGCTTAGTGCTTAAAGCAGCGCTTACAGGATAACTTACAGCCTCATAAGCTATAGTTTACCACCCGTTTTTTCTTCAGATTTTGATAAGGTTATCTGTACTGTTATCCTAAATGCCTTGAAAACAAAGTAGCAGGATATCCTCTATTAAGCGTTCGTCCTTATTGAATAAAAGACTAATCCTCTGACCCCCTGTGGGCTCGTGGTCATCATTGATCTTCTCCACCGTCTGTTTTTTCTTATGTAATAGCCTCATTAAAATTAATCTCATTCTTCGAATTAACCTCATTAGAAATAATAAATTTATATCCTTACTAATATTATAAATACGAAAGTAAGTTTGTTTGTTTGTCTATTACGCTTTCACGCTTAAACCACATTCAAAAATTCTTTCACCAATGGAACGCTATAACATCAGGGAGTAACATAGGCTATATTTTATCCCGGTAGTCCCACGTGAATGGGAACTACGCGGGTAAGGCGACTGAAACCGAAGCGAAGCGAGAGCGGGTTGTTAGTCTTTATATATGTTACCGGAAATGTATGTAATCCGTCATTGTATACAATTCCTAGGAAATGTGTGTAATTCCTAAAATCGCACTGAAATGTGTAAAATATAGTATATTAGACATATTTCCTAGGCAATCTATACATTTCCTAAATAGCAATCGGAAATGTAAAACATTTGAGATATCAATGGGTACCGGGGATAGTAGGGCGAGGGGAGGGTATTGCTTCGTCTGATCAGGGATAGGTTAGGTTAATTGGGGGGCGCGGCCGGAGCACCTCCTCGTGGTGCTCCCTGGTAACGTCCATTTGGACGTCATGCGGCCATTTGGACGGCCAAGATTCCGGCAGGGGGGGGTCTCCGCGTGCGGCTCTGGTGGCAGAGCGCACGGCGGATCTGACCCGGGGCCAATGGGGCGGATGTGCCTCATGGCACTCCGTCGCCAGGGACGGTTGCGTCACGGCCCGGGGGCGTGACGGGTCGGTCGCTCGCGAGCGGCCAGACCCGGAAGGCCCAAACCGTAATCCTGAGCAGGGGGGTCAGGACCGGGGGTCTTCGGACCGCGGGGAAGAAAACCCCTATAAAAATTACCCCAATCTTAAGTTTGGCCACTCGGCGAGGAGATGTATGACTGGTGGGTTAAGAAGCGCGCGAGCGTCCAGTCGTTAGAGTGGTAGTCAAGGCGAGACTTAAAAATGACCAAACACCATGGCAGGAGTTGAAACGAGCGTAGCTACTCCAGAGGGGCCCGGCCACGCCGGGGAATCCCTCACTGTGCTGGTTTCTGAGCGCGAGAGGCGCACAGTCACCAGCACAGTCAGTCTCCAAACGTATGGGAGGGAGACAACAACTGCACTGAGAGCCGAGAGCCCGGCACACCATCAAAAGGCTCACCGGGGGGAGGGGATAGAAGAAGTTAAGGAGAAGAAGAAGAGGAAGAAGAAGAAGAAAATCACGGCTATGGGGCGAGTCCGTGCCCAAGCGCTCCGTGATAAAAAGAAGCGGGAGCGGAAGTTGGCAGCCGCCATTGCTGCGCGCGACGAGGGTGGCAGCACTGCTGCTGCAGGGCCATCGCAGAACGGGGCTGGCGTTCCTGGCCAGCCATCGGAGGAGGAGACTGGGTCGACCACAGAGCTGTCGCTAGACGAGAGCGTCAGCGTCGACTGCAGCAGCGGACCCGAGGACGAGGGCGGCATTGCCGCAGAGCCGTCGCAGGATGAGGGCGGCAATGCCGCAGGGCCATCCGAAGGTCTGGAGTTGGACACGGCTTCAGAGATGGTCCTAACGGACGTGGGCGGAAGTGCCGCAGAGTCGTCCGCCGATGAAGACGGCGCTGAATGGACGCAGGTCGGCCGGAGTAGGGACGAGGGCGGTGGATGCGCCGCAGGTCCGTCCAGTAGGAGTAGGGGGACGATAGGCAGGCCGTCACTTGAGGGTGTAGGTAGGCCGTCGTCGAAGAGGAAGAAGAGGAAGGCTGCCGAGGAGGAGACCATCGCCACCACGGTAGATACGAAGGAGAGGGAGGAGGCCCTCCCCCCGAGCGTCCGGAAGCGCCCCCTCAAGGAGAGCAGCTCGAACACCGACTCGGAGGGGAGCACCATCATGCCTCCTCCCAAAGTCCCGACCATGCCCCGTGGGCGCAGAGGTCGTGGATCGGCGAGGCCGGGGACTCCGGTTCTGGCAGGCAACAGTGGCGAGGTGGCGGCCCTACGGGCCGCGAATGCCCGCCTCAGTGAGGAGGTCTCCGGCTTGCGGGAACGCAACCGCAAGCTGGAGACGGAGTTGGAGGCGGTGCGGAGAGAGAACCGCGGGTTGGCTAAAGACATGGCCGACCTGCGGTCTCAATTCGAGCGCCTGGTGCCGGCTGCGTCGCCGGCGCCGGCCCCACCGTCTAAGCGGGCCGCGCCAGCGAGGGCGGGCCCGTCGTCTGCGCCCGTGGCGCCGGCTGCGCCCGTCGCGGCTGCTGCGCCGGCTGCGCCCGTCGTGGCTTCTCCACTGCCTCCCCTTGTCGTGGTCCCTCCGCCGGCTCGTGGCCGCGGTAGACCTCGGAAGGGGGAGGAGCCGCCGCCCGACGAGGTGCATGGCGTGTCGGAGTCGGCGATACGCGTCATCCTAGCCCGAGTAGGGGTAATGATGGATGCGCGTATCGAGGCCGTAGCGGCCAGGCTCCCGCCTGAGCCGCCCCTCCGACCGCCGCTCGCCGCGGACAAGACGAGGCGGCCGCAAGCGTCGGCTCCCACCCCGCTGCCCTGTCAGGGTGGCCGCGTGGTGAGCTACGCTGCGGCCGCGGCGGGACCCAAAGGGGCCAAGAAGGCCGGCAAGGCGCCGGCTCCCGCCAAGGCCGGGCCGCGGCCGGCGCCAGCGATTGCACCGCAGGCGTCGGCCGGCGAACCCGCGACTGCGCCTGCTGCGCTCAGCGCTGCTGCCAGGCTCGAACAGGGCTGGCAGGTGGCTGAGCGTAGCAGGAAGGCACGCAGCCAGAAGCGGAGAGCGGCGGTCAAGAGTGCCGCTGTGACCGCCGCTCCCCAGGCGGGAGCTGGCGGAAAGGGGAAAAGGTCGCGTAGGGGCCTCAAGTCGCCGAAGACGGCTGCGGTGGTAATCACCGTACTGCCTGAGGCGGCTGAGAGGGGCCTGAACTATGAGGCCGTCCTAAGACGCGCCCGGCGGGAGCTGGACGTCTCCGACATCGGGGGCGTCGAGGCGAGGACCCGCAAGGCCCGGACAGGGGCTCGAATACTCGAGTTCCCTGGGGCCGAGGGCGCGAAGACGGCCGATAGTCTGGCCACGATGCTGAGGGGGCTGTTCGGGCCAGAGGATGGAGTCCGAATCGCCAGGCCCGTCAAGTGCGCAGATATGCGCCTCACGGGTCTGGACGACTCCGTGGCGGTGGAGGACATCCGGGAGGCCATTATGGCGCGTACCGGGTGTGCCTCGGACACCGTCCGGATTGGCACCATCCGCCCTGGTCCGGACGGCGTCGGTGCTGTCTGGGTACAGTGCCCAGTGGAGTCGGTCAAGCAATTGGCCGACTCAGGCAGGCTCCTCGTGGGCTGGAGTTCGGCGCGGGTAACCGTACTGGAGCCCCGGCCTGCGAGGTGTTATAAATGCATGGCGGTCGGGCATACCCGACCGACATGCAGAAACTGCTTTGACTGCAGCGGGCTATGTTTCCGTTGCGGTCAGGCTGGACACCAGGCGGCATCGTGCTCTGCGGTGCCCCACTGCCCCGCGTGTGCGGCGGGCAATAGGCCTGCCAAACACCGCATGGGCTCTGGGGACTGCAGACCCCCGGCATCGGCCCCGAAGGGGCGGGGCGGCCCATCGACCGGGCCAGGCCCCGCTCCGAGCGCGGCCCGATCGCCCGTTAGCGCGGAGGAGGTGACGATGGATACGGACCGTTAATGGACCCCGTATCCATTCGTCTCCTCCAGGCCAATCTCAACCACTCCGCCGGTGCGCAGGACGTGTTCCTGCAAGCCATGGCGGAGTGGTTGATAGGAGTAGCCGTAGTCGCGGAGCCGTACGTGGTGCCCGACCGGATTAACTGGTTGGGTAGCGCCGATGGCACCGTGGCAATCGTCGCCTCCACGTCGTGGCCTTCGTCGTCTCTGATCCTTAGGGACAGGGGCGTCGGATACGTCGCGGCGGACTGGGGGGAGATTACGCTCTTCGGAGTTTATCTCTCCCCTAATTGGAGTGTGACCGATTTCGAGGCCTTCCTCACCATCATAGAGGCCTCGTTACGGCGACTGGCATCGCGCCAGGTCTTCGTCCTGGGGGACTTTAACGCCAAGTCCGTGGCGTGGGGGTCCTCTAGGACGGATGACCGAGGACGGGCGATCGAGGAGTGGGCGGCGGCACTGGGCCTCTGTTTGCTGAACAGGGGCTCGGTGCATACGTGCGTGCGACAACGGGGCGGGTCGATAGTGGACCTTTCGTTCGCTAGCCCCGAGGTCGCCGCACGCGTGGGGAGCTGGCGCGTCGTGGAGGAGGTGGAGACCTTGTCGGACCATCGGTATATCCGGATGGAGGTCTCCCCTGCAATCCCGACGCCCAGCAGGGGTCACGGGGCGGATGGGCGTCCTGCGTTCCCGCGATGGGCTGTGGGTCGCTTAGACCGGGACCAGCTGGCGGAGACGGCCATCGTATACTCGTGGCTGTCCTCTGCCCACCAGTCGGACGGGGTGGACGCCGAGGCTGGCCGCATCCGCAGTGCGTTGACGCAGATCTGCGATGCGGCCATGCCCCGGGTACGGCGTCTGCCCCCGAGGAGGGGTGTCCACTGGTGGTCCCGGGAGCTGGCGGATCTCCGGGCTGCGTGTATCCGCGCTCGGAGGGCCTACACCCGCAGCCGGCGGCGCCATCGCGACGCGGAGCGGGAGGCCGTGCTTTACGAGGGCTACCGCAATGCGCGGTCGGCCTTCAGGCTGGCCGTCCGCTCCGCCAAGGACGTCAGTCGGCAGGAGATGCTGGACGGTCTCGACCGTGACCCCTGGGGACGCCCCTATCGTGCGGTGCTGAATAGGCTACGCGCGCGGGGCCCTCCCCTCACCGAGACTCTCCAGCCCGGCCTTCTCACCCGGGTCATCGAGGACCTGTTCCCGCGGCGGGCGGAACACACGCCCCCGGTCATGGCTTCGCCAGACACTGACCGGGAGGCCGACGACGACAGTGTTCCGCCCATCACGGAACCCGAGATGGGGGTGGCGGTGACGCGCATGCGCGCAAAGTCTACCGCCCCCGGGCCCGACGGTGTTCCTAACCGCGTGCTGGCCCTGGTCCTCGAACACCTGGGACCCCGCCTCAGGGAGCTGTTCGACGCGTGTTTAGCGTCCGGACGGTTCCCTGGGTGCTGGAAGGAGGGAAGGCTGGTGCTCCTGCCGAAGCCGGGACGGTCTCCGGAGTCGCCTTCGGCCTACAGGCCTATCGTGCTGCTCGATGACACGGGCAAGCTACTGGAGAGGGTGGTAGCTGCCCGCATCGAGCGGCACCTCGTCGGCACGGGGCCCGATCTGTCGGACGCCCAGTTTGGGTTTAGGAGGGGTCGTTCGACGATCGCGGCTCTGTTGCGCCTGAGGGCCGTGGCGACTGAGGCCGTCACCGGCGGGGGAGTGCTGTTGGTGGTGTCCCTAGACATCGCCAACGCATTCAATAGTCTGCCATTCAGCTGCATCAGGGAGGCGCTCCGGTATCACGGGGTGCCAGTTTACCTGAGGCGGCTAGTGGCGGACTATTTGGAGGGGCGCAGCGTCCTCTGCACCGACCGAGCAGGGGGCGTTGTGCGGACGCCCATGACGTGCGGTGTCCCACAGGGGTCGGTCCTCGGACCCACCCTGTGGAACATCGGCTACGACTGGGCGTTGAGGGGGAGCCTCCCGCCCGGGCTGGGCGTGATTTGTTACGCCGACGACACGCTCGTCACAGCCCGCGGTGGGACGCTAGAAGAGGCGGTAAGCCTGGCGACCTCGGGTACCGAGGAGGTCGTCAGACGGATCGAGGCGCTGGGGTTGAGGGTCGCCCTGGACAAGACGGAGGCCCTCTTGTTCCATGGGCGCACTATGAGCCCTCCCATCGGCGTCTCGATCACCGTCCACTCGGTCGACATCAGCATCCGGGCCCATATGAGGTACTTGGGCCTGGTGCTTGACGGGCGATGGTGGTTCCGGGAGCATTTCTGTAGACTCGCTCCGCGGCTCGTCGGCACGGCGTCCGCCCTATCGTGGCTTATGCCGAACGTGGGCGGACCGAGCGCTGCGTGCCGACGGCTGTACGCGGGGGTCATCCGGTCGATGGCCCTGTACGGCGCACCGGTGTGGGCGGGGTCCATGACCGCCCGACTTAGGGCCCTTCTGTGGCGACCACAGAGGGTCATGGCGGTCAGGGCCATCCGCGGATACCGCACGGTGGCGACGGAGGCAGCGTGCCTGTTGGCCGGGACTCCCCCGTGGGACCTGGAGGCGGAGATGCTCGCCGGACTATATCGGCGGGTGACGGGGGTGCGAGCGGAGGGCGGTGTGGTCTCGTTAAGGGATCTCACCGCCTGGCGCGTCGACGCCCGCCGAGACGTCATCGCCCGTTGGGCAGTCCGGCTGGAGAGGCCTCGGTTCGGGGTGCGAACCGTGGAGGCCTTCCGGCCGGTGCTGATGCAGTGGTTAGAGAGGCGGCACGGGTTGCTCTCCTTCCGACTGGTGCAGGTTTTGACGGGGCATGGGTGCTTCGCCAAATACCTGCACAAGGTCGTAAGGAGGGAGAGTACACCGTCCTGCCACCACTGCGATTGCGACGAGGACACGGCGCGCCATACGCTCGAGGCCTGCGGGGCTTGGGCAGTGCAGCGCTGTGAACTCGTCGCAATCATCGGTACGGACCTGACGCTGCCGGCTATCGCTAGGGCGATGGTCGACAGCGTCGGGAATTGGGACGCGGTCGCAGCCTTCTGCGAGACAGTGATCTTGCGGAAGGAGGCGGCGGATCGCCTGCGCGAGGAGCGCAGCCTCGATGAGGAGATCCGCCGCCGGCGACTGGGGCGGCGCAGGCGCAACTATCTGCGCCTCATGCCGCCCTAGCCGAGGCCGCGGGTGACGTGACCGGGGATTAGTCCGTCACCTGCCGAGAGGCCGACCGCGTGAGGAAAGACCGACGTCCTCCCCGAGGGGGGGACGTCGGTCGATGGGAGGGTACCCCAATAGGGGGTATTCCGTCGGGCCGACCACTGACGACAAGTTAACGCCGCTCCAGTGGTCGGCCCAACGACGAAGGCGACGTGGTTTTCGGGTGGGTCGCGGGAGTTGCGTGCTTAAGCCCCTCTGTCGCCCCGGACGGGGTGGTGCGGAGGCGCGCCGACCGCGGCCCACCCACAAAAAAAAAAAAAAAAAAGGTTAGGTTAATTTTAATTAGTAAGACTAGTGGTCGCCGTTTGGTCGAAATTCGGCCATAATTCATTTTAATTAATTTTTATGCTACACAATTTTCTTTAATTTTATTTATGTATAATTGTAAATTCAGCAAGTTGTATTTCACTAATAACTAATATATAAGCACAAATCTCTATTAGACATTATCATCATAATTATGATTGTTTGACATTCAGTTCGACCAGAGATTTTAACCGTAAACAAAAGTGTATAAGCGTTGCTACGCAACACACTCACACCAACGTGTGTGTTCTAATCCATTATTATATGAAATTTCAGTTTTATGCACTTTTCCTCATTATATACTTCAACTGTGCCAAATTTCACACTTATCCATCCACGTAATTTTCGTAAAAAGGGGTACAAAGTTTTTGCTTCACGTATTAATATATAGATAATATGAAGATTATTATATTTTACGATATAATTGTTTATCTGAACGTTTGTCTCAACGAGTGCTTTAATAAAAATTATTATTTTCATTTTAACAACGTGTTTTATTACAGAAAGCATTATTTTTATACATTTCCTAACACGATATTGGAATTATATACAATTCCTAGGAATTGTACACATTTCCTAGGGCATTTATGAATTAAATAGTTTTTGTAACAATATTTTATACATTTCCTAAATAGCATCGGAATTGTATAAATTTCCTAGGATTTGTATACAACTCCTAGATTGCATACATTTCCGGTAACATATATATAATTTCTTGTGTACGTGTATAAATCAATGAACTTTTCTTAAACGGCCGGACCGATGTTGATAAAATTTTTTTATGTGTGTTTAAGGGGATTCGAGAATGGTTTAGATTCACAATTGAACCCGGTAGGTAGTGCTGCTGTCGATTTCAAGGAGAATGCCTTTTATTTTATTAGAACAGAACGACGTCTGTTGGGTCAGCAAGTGTAATATAATATTCAAATATAGGTATATAAGACATACACAAATGAAAATCCACAATGCTTCAATGTAAACATTGACAAAATTTATCACGTTTAAAACAGAAAAATATCCAACGCAATTTGGTAAATAACATAAATAAAATCAAATATTTTTTATATCTTTTGTGCATTTTTATTTGAAATGAAATATAAATCCGTCCAATTCAGCATTGGTATTCATGAAACATTATATTTATACCCATAACCTTTGCATAAATAAGGGCTTCATTCGCAGGCTCGCATTAGGATCGCAACAATCATTTGTATTATATATATAAGTATATATCTGGGCCTTGTCACAGCCGCCATTTGCATAAGATTGTCGGTCTTAGTAGACGCCCCACCGGGCTGTCATGAATGCACTAGTGATGTACCTCAACGGGGATAGCACGGGGACTTGTGCATTAAATTTTATGGTGAAGTTGATTCTAGTATGTATATTTTCATCATCATCATCATCATGAACCTATCGAAGCACATTGTTTAATATAATTTAAAAGGCAAACGGGAATCTACATCGTAAATACCTTTTTTTTATGACTAACGGATAAGTAACGGACCGTGACATATTATAATCTTAATCCATCACCACACTGGCCATCGCTATATATAATTTAATACTGTAATAATATTATTGGTAAGAGTTCATTGATCTGGTGTTAGAACTAAAAATAGAAGGTCACGAAAAGATAATATTATTAACATGATTATTATTTTCGTAAATTATTTATTTATATGCCTGTATTTTTATAGTGATTACGGCTTCAAAGTCTGAATAGGAAGAAAAACTCACCTCACTCAATTCAACTAGCAATTTGTCGATTACAAATTTTCAGTAGTAATTCGAAATTCAGAACGTGTGTACCGTGATGACCTTACAAAGATATATTTTGCCTAGGAGTTTGTGGTAATAGTAATAATATATACAAAGTTATTGTGATACTTCAACAGTTTGGATATTTATTCAATTCATTTGTGACAAATGATACATTTTAGCTTCAATCTACAAAATCTCAACATGAGTTTTCTTTGAAATTGTCTTCTACTTCCCATGGATTAACCTATTTGTATACAATAGGTTTAATCGGTCTTCAAACATATGATAAAACGTTATTAATTCAATTGATAGCCTTGATCGTAAGTTCCGGGAAACGGGAAAACAGTTTCCACTCCCTCGTGTAACAGAGAATTCCCCTTACTATTTCTACAGCACTGCATTGTCAGTTTTATAAAAAAATCTATTATGGTAGTTTCACTTTTAGTTTATACCTGTAATATTATTTTTAATGTAATAATTATAGTTTATTTACCGAGCTTTTGTTATTCCTAATCGTACTGATACTCAGCTGTCGATATCAATAGATGTCTAGCTGAAGTGGTAATAGACATGACACATGCTTGTCCATTGCCATTTTATCGTGCTAATTCTCCATGCTACGTCGGTTACACCCGTTCTCCTACGGATTTTCATATTTCGGATTCGGAGACTCTGGTGAAATCTCGAACATAGCCCTTTCTATAGCACGCTGAGCGACTTTGAGTTTGGTTATGAGGCTTACATTTAGGTACCACGTTTCCGTGCCGTAATTCATCACTATAGTCCATAAAATATAGCTTGATCTCTGTGACAGATGTCTATGTATATATATATATATATATATATATATATTTATTGCAAACGGTGGTAAAAGAGCAAACAGTACACCTGATGGTAAGTGTTGCTACCGCTCATGGACCTTTGTAAGGCTGCCTACCGTAAAGAAAGTAAAGGGAGTGTGAATGCGTGCAATGAAGTTCGGTGATACTAAAGGCATCATTAAAACGCATCAGACGCAAACACCAGCAGAAAGTTGGCCTGCCGGACATATTGTTAATACTCATTTATAAGAAAAGTAAACAAAGATAATTAAAATAAAAAAGTCAGATTATAATATGACTGGAAATAATAGTCGATCAGTGATAAATATTGTGACCTGATGTATTGAAGATTTATCATCATCATCATCTCAACCCATATACATCCCACTGTTGGGCTCGGGCCTCCTTCATTGTGGGAGGGTAATTGACCTACTATACCCGCTGGTCAGACGTGTTAGCATATCATATCCCTTAGTCGTCGACACCCATGGGCAAGAGAGAGGGTGTTGTATTGATTTTGTATTCTTACTCCGTCACCACATGGATGTATTGAAGATTCATCAATATAAATATTTGATAATAGCAATAGCTTAAAGCACAATGTTACACAAAATCGAACCATGAGCTGCCGCCCATTACACAACTGAACCTCACCACATTACCTGCGCCGGATAAAAATTATAAAAAGGCGAATCGCGACTTATATAGGCCAGTTCAACCGCACCATCTATACACATCTAGTCGAGCTTTTATAACTTGGTAGCTCATTAGTCTTAATACTCAGGCCACGAAATGCGGGAGGCATTAATATCAATTCTTGCGGTACTTATCGTGACGCCTTTAGTAAAAACTTCGGACATTGGGAAGGACGGCTTCAATTTGTATAAGGGTATGTTATTTAGAATTATTTTTCAAGATTTTATTCTACAATGAAATATGTGGATTGCCTTTTATAACAAAATTGAAATAAGCTATAGCATGTCTTCTTTTGCAAGGGATGGAACACTCGAAATAAAACACTATACCACCCTGTCTGACCAGCATGGTATAGTAGGTCAATTTCCCTCCCAATATGGAGGTGATTCAAGCCCAGTAGTGGGGCATATATGAGCTGTGATGATGATAGCATGTCTGTGTTCCTACTGAATATTGGAGTTGAGAACAGGATTTTCTTCTACATATACTTTTCTTAGGATCTGTTTCAACAGCAAAGATTAGTAGAATGTTAATATTAACCAGCCATGTTCCTGAAAGTTAAAGGACTAAACTTGGCTTTCAAATTTGTGTCTGGTTTTGCAGTCTATTAGGATATTGCTGCTAAGTGTATCTTTATCTTCATAGACTTAATTACATTTTATTATGTAAATATTTCGTCGTGTTCAAATGAGAGATTTCTCTTAGTTGAACACATCGAAACATTTGCGTGAATGTTTAAAGCAGTTTTTTAATAAAATTTTGCATATTATTAGTGACCATTATTATTAACATAGAATTTTATTTCCAATTTTATTTCTCTACATACAGATTTCTCTAGTATTACAGAGAGAAAAACTCCTGTAGTGGTTGTTAGTAGCTACATAAAGATGACTTAGGCTAAATGAAACATAAATTGGTTACTACTTCCTCAAGAGCGTATCATGAAAGAGTGAAAAAATGGTATATTTTATTTATGTTCTGGCCTTTGTAATACTCATTGTAAGCGGACGTTTCAGACTTTTAATGTTATTCTTTTCGAGAAATAGACTAATTTACCTACTTTAAATATAAGTACAACTTTTTATTCATATTTAAATAAGTTCAAATACAGGCTCTGCCCTGTAATAAGAATGGAGAAAATTTTAAATAGGTAAATTATTTATGAGTTTCATTAGGCGTATTCTTTTTTCGAAATTATCCGTACCTTTGGCGTGAAACTTTTTTAAAATTTTCCTGTAAATTATTTTCAAATATCTATATAAATGGCTTCTATTTATTATATCTTTTTAAATTTTGTGTTTACCATAAAACTACTCTTACAGCGCATAATCATTCTTCAATTCATCTCAGCTTTTATACGCACCACTGCCGAGTTCGAACCTCCTCCATACTGGGAGAGAAATTAATCTACTCCACTAAGCTGGTCATATAAAGATTTTTTCGAGTTTTCCTTCTCTTGCACTAAAGTTATCTGCGTGCGTCCCTTGATCGTTTTTTAAGACAACCCCCGGAAAACGACCAAAATGACCATTATATTCTTACTCTTGCATAAATGTTATATAGGTATTTAATCCCTTAGTCGTCTTTTACGACACTCATAGGCAAGAAAGGAAGTGGTGAATTTTATTGTTACTCCTTCACCAAATAACTTCTCTTCCAACTTCAAAATATATATATAATATATATATAATGTTATACTGTTGTTACTTCAAATAAAGTGTTATATTTTTAATTTTAATGACAAATAGTTCAACAAGTTGTAACTATTTTCTTTTTATTAATAAAATTTATTTAATTATACTTGATTACAGATTATCTACGAGCTCGTTCTGATGATGCTGAAGGACTTGGATCAACAGAGCGAATGCTATGTAAGTATAATATTAACCTTTTAGTTTTACATTTGATATTAAAGTTATAAAAACACACAAAACGGTGTAATTAAAAGAAAGTTAAGCAAAGAATACAATTTTGTAATTATTTCAGTTGATTGATATTGTACACAAGCACACGTAAATTTTAATTATTCATCATCATCATCTTAGTCCATATACGTCCCACTGTTGGGCTCAAGCTGCCGCCATTATAGGGAAAAAATTGACCTACTTATATCGCGCTGGTCCGATACGTTTTTATATGGTTTCAATTCAAAGTTCTTCTCTAGCATCGATGTTATCTGCGTACTGTATTTGTCGCCTTTTACGACACCCACAAGCAAGTGTTGAATTGTATTCTTACTTTGTTACGAAAGGGATTTTAATTTTTATTTGATTGTTATTAGATGAAGTATATACATAATAAGATATTGATCAGAAATATTAGTGCTTATTTTATAATTTTTTTTGAGCAGATTATCTGGACACACCCCGCCCCCAATCTGGCCGGGGCGTCGCCCTCACGCGTCTTATTGTTTTTCTTTCGAATTTCGTAAAGTTGGATGAAATTAAAAAGTATTTTATTTTAGTAAGATACATCACTAAATTGTTACTTTTATAAACACGTGAAATTTAAATTAAACAATTTAATGGCAACTTCATTTTCTCTTGTTTAACTTGTCTGTGAGGTCATAATGAAAAGAATTTGCGTATATTGAACTACGTAAATATAAAATTAAATATATCCCTCGAGACATAAATAATATTATAAACAAGAATTTATTTGTGCGATATTTATTTTGTGTAGAAATTCTGTTCAGAGCATAAATTTTTATAGCAAATATAATTATTTGATTTGATAATCCCGTGTGACGAAGAGAATGAAGCACCTATTCTCTCAAATATTTGAACAAGGAATAATTTTGGTTCGTTATTATTTTATTTACCAAAAAGAATTTCAAAAGAGATTTCAAATATTGTACATTGTTTATAGCTTGTAAAGGTAACACCTGTAATGTATTTTTTTAGGTTTCATAAATTGGTAGGAGGCTGTGTTTCGTCCATACGTTAACCATACGTTGTCTGCGTTTACTATTATACATAAGCTTTTCGACAAGAGAAATTAATGTTGTATACGCTATATTTGGCTGGAGATTATAATGGCAGTTGCCGTTATAAGTTTTTCAGACAAAAACTGCTTCCCATACTCCTCCTGCCTCACTTAATCAGTATTCGGAACATCCCCTGGAAAATAACGTGGTGATATATTATTCTTAACTCATTACTACAGATGTAAGTTAAGATTAAAATATAATTAACAACATTTTGGAAGGGAAAACGGTGCTCCCATTCTTTCTAAGATTTGTATTTATGATTTTCAGATTTTCACCGTACACCTTTGCAATTATATCCTGGCTTACTGCCAGCTATTGACCAAGAATATAGAAAAAGAACAGGGAACGCATTTAAGAGTAAGTATTCGTTGATGGACTGAATAAGACTCACGCTATATTGGCTATCAAATGTGCGCCTGCAACATAGCCTGCCCAAAAAAAAAGAAAGCTACATGCCGCTCACCTGGTAGATTCTTAGCCAATTTTTACAAGTCCCACGAATAATACAGGGGTGGAAACTATTGCATTTTCATCCCGTCGCCATTCAATGATCCCCTTTTTTCGTAAATATATTTTCTAAATTGCCGAATATATAGTCTCTGGAAGAACCATTACAGCTTTGTCCGGAAGGATTCGATCGTCTTGGTCACGGCATTGTTAATGATAATTCAAAGAGAATACAAATTACTGATTATTGATATCTGACAAAATTATAATTATCAAATTTTTAACCATACTTAACTTCTTCTTATTCTTGTAATGGCAATAAGCTACAATTTTTAGCTATTGGTGCCAGTGTCCAGTTATATATTCTTCACGTCTTTAGTCTTCGTCTTTTAGTCTTAGTCGTTACCATGGATTAGGTGCTGAAACCAATCCATGGTTCCTCTGGAAATTTTGGCAGAATATAAAAATGCACGCAATTTACTATTATATCCTATTCACTATATTTCAACATTTTGTCCGCATTACATAAAATATCACCAAAATTATTTAATATAACACAGTAAAAAATATAAAAGCGCTAGCACATTTTGACATTCGTGTCAAAAGAAACCATACTTAACTATATACGAAACAGATTTGCGAAATCTTGTAAACGCCATTATATATATAAAAAAAAATAATATACGAAACAGTGTTTCCACCATCATGTTGTAGTTTTACACTAAATATTTTCATTAATTTGCCCTAAATACCCTAGTCAGTCTCCGAAAATCCTTGATTTAGGACGCAAAATTTAAATAAGTTCGAAATAAAACAAACCTTGATGGTTTGATTTTAATTTTAATTCTCATCTATAAATCAGAGTTAGTAAACATGTATCATAAAAAGAATTCATTGTAATCTATGGAAGAAGTAGATGGTGAACATATGATGCTGATGTTGAAGCTGAAGCATTGGGCTTAAGTTTTTTAGCTGCACTCAACATTTGTCTGTCGGGTTCTAAAATCGAGTCAGTTATACTTAGTTTGGTGTGCAACAAACCGTTGAGGGTTTCACTGTGAAGCTTTTTTTTGAGTTGGGTTGTTTTTTTGGGCCAGCGCACACTCCATCTATTTCTTCCAGGGGGATGAAAAGGTGGCGCAGGTCTCATAACCAACTGTATTCCCTCCCCTTCGCCATTGGGCTGATGGATCCTCGTCGCAATCGCAACGTTGGCAGGACTATCTGCTTTCCCTCCTCACGACCGTGTGCAGGTACTTGGCGAAGCAACCGTGCGTCGTCACTACCTACACCAATTGGAAAGAAAGCAACCCGTGCCGCCGACCTCACCACTCCATGAGCACCGGCCGGAAGGCCTTGACGACCCGAACATCGTACCGAGGCCTCTCCAGCCAGTCTGCCCAACGGGCAATGATGTTACAGCGGGCGTCAGCCCACCAGGCGGCCAGCTCTTTCATAGCGACTTTTGAATCGAATCGAATTTTCCTATAGCAGTTCTTAGTATCGACATGTAAACACTGCAATATATTTAATTTAAATTCTACTATCGTGTCTTACACAAAGTAATTTGGGTGAACTCTAGGAGCCCATTGAGGGTAATCATTGTTTGTGGTCGGCAAAGTCTATGGTAAAATAGTACTTGTTATTTTTATATTCAATTTTACCCAAAATTACCCTAAATCCCTCAAAATATTAAATAGCCCTAAGCCATATTCTAAATTAGTAGTTTCGCCCTAAAAAAGGGCGATATCCCTAAAAGTGGAAACACTGATACGAAATTACGTTTAGCTGTCATTTGCGTTTTGTTATTACATATCAAATGCGTTTTTGTTATACTACGTTTCATTGACATTTTATCGAACGGGAAACGGGAACGCGATTGAACGAGATAAAAAATCCTATGTCAGTCTCCTGGTTCTAAGCTACCTCCCCACCAATTTTCAGCCCAATCGGTACAGCCATTCTAGAGTTATAAATAGTGTAACTAACACGACTTTCTTTTATAAATATAGATTTTGATTAAAATTCTAATACTTAGTTTAATACTTAGCAACTTTAGCAACGTTTAATTAGTAAGTTTTACTACTAAACAGGAACTCGAATCGGGTGTTTTTTTTATCAAGTTGATGATGTGCAAAAGAGTATGATAACAAGCATAGATGTACATTCTGCCGAGCGTAAATGTCTATTCCATTTAAAATATAAAGTTTTGTTATCTTTTACAGATCATCTTTTAAGTAAGGAGTTTTGGACAGACAACACAGGCGAGGGAATAGGCAAGAGGAGTTCTAAAACAGCTATTTCACTCATCATGCAAGGAAAACATCCGTACTCAGCGTAAGAATCATATTTTCTTATACGTTCATTACTCAGTCCAATGTCTGTCTGCATAGTAGGACATTAAATAGTTCTCTCGCGTTTCTCTACTTCATTTAATTTAGGTTTTTATGCATAGAGATATTTAGGTGGCATTTATGGTAGAGGAATTATATTTTTATTATATCCTGTCAGCGTATATATGTCCCACTGTTGGGCTCAAGCCTCCTCCATAATGGAAGGGGAATTGACCTGCTATTCCACGCTGGTCAGACGTGTTGGAATAGGGTTTTGTTTCGAGTTTTCTTTCTCTTGCATAGATGTTATGTGCTTTTATTACATATTTTATATTTATTTACATGATTGGGATTATCCTGTTGTCGTCTGGTCAACAATTACATTCATCAGGCAGGCGGCTGATGATTAAACCATTGCAATATATACATCATCATCATCTTGCTCTTATCCCAATTACTTGGGGTCGACGCAATATGTCATCTGTTTTGACATATTGCAAAAAGTTTCGGCAATGACTTTTATGACCGGCCGCCTGCCTGACGTCAACCCTCCTTGGGAATGTAATCGTTGACCCAAATGGTACCAGATGGAGTTGGTCCGGGTCAATCTAGGGCTCTTAGTCGTCTTTTACGACACCCACGAGCAAAGCAAGGGTTGGTAGTATTCGAAGCCGCTACCACACAGCACATTGAAAAACCATTGCAATATATACGAGAGGATATTTTTTTTTTAAAGTAAACGCCCTGTACTAAGGAAATAAACCTTGTATTGCGAATGACTTTACAAACATATAATTAACGGATATCAATTACATCCAGACTCAATCACAACAATTTATTAATCACACAGTGTTGTCCTGTTTGGGATTCGAATCCGCGACACTGGCACGGTAGGTCGGTATCTTATCCACTATGCCATCTGTGCAGTCTGAGAAGATGAGTATATATTGCGTCAACCCCAAGACATTAGGATAAATTAGGATAGGAGGATGATGCTGATTAAGGTGGAACAATTAATTGCACTACGTTATACGTATTTAAGGCAGGAGAGAATCACATGCAGTGCATGATATTTATAAATCAGTTAATGTTCTATAATGCATTGTATGTAACAGCCTCCATGTAGCGACGGGATAAGAACATTATTGTCGCCATTCCTAACTTGCCCGTGGAAGTCGTAAAAATCGTCTCAGTAATTAATAGGTGAATATACTACAGTACTAGGAAAGTATAACAGGTTACTCAATCACTAAACCGCTTGTCAAGCATAGTGATTATAGCAATAACCCCTTCAATGAACCGCCTTGTTTAGATTTCTATGGAGGTAGGCCTAAGATCAGCAATGAACGGTGATAGACTACTATTGATGAAAAGATTTTAAGTGTAATTCTATCTTCTATTTTCTACTGATTCTACTTTTTATGCATGAATTATTTCATACGATATTATGTCGATATGACGAAGAGGAAGAATTCAAATCTCAGAGTTAGTGTGTCTTACTACTTATGTTTACATTGCCACTTACCGTCAGATCGAATGTTCTCTCTGTACTAGATTTCTATTTTGAAAATCATGAATTTGCTTAATGATATCTGATGTTTACGCGTGCACTACACATTGTAAATAAAACTACTTTTACGGATTATATCGCGTTTGTATTTTATTTATGATTGCCCGACGTTTCGAACACTTTGCAGCATTCATGGTCACGGGCGGACTAAGGTGTCTCACGTCCAACAAGTAATCGTTATTATAAACTATATTTATCAATAAAATGTCTAAACTAAGCAAAACAATATTTTTAAGAAAGTATTGTGTAACCATGTACCTAAATATTTGTAATGATTCTGTATACGATGATATAGAAATAGAGCATAGTAGAAAAAAGTTACGTTTCATCCTTCATATTGTTCCAAGTAATTCTTAAACCAGAAGTTCAATTTAACTTATATTTAAATTTTAATTTATAATGTTATTACAGGGTCGATGGACATTATTGTCCTTACCGCAAACGGGGATGGTGGTGATAGGTAATTTTATTTATTATTTTGTTGTTATTTTCGCTTAAAGATTCATATTTTTCTATTTTCTATGTAAATGTTTATAAGATTATCTGAGTACAATTTCACGTTTGTATTATTAATGAATTTGAATTCATATTTATATTAAATTATGGGTAAGAATTTAGGCGCTACTTAAGTATTTTAACAGTTAGCGGATAATTGTAATTCTGTGCATTGCGGCTGATCACAGCCGCACACTATAGATAACATGCACGATTGATGCAACAATAATTATAAAATGAAAATATATGGCGTC